>OY284413.1:43786284-44986284 GCA_958301585.1 Merodon equestris
CAGTGGCATCAACGTCTACTTCTTTGTCGGCATCGAGTGCACACAAAGATTGTGAAACAAACTCGACTAAATTAGTGGTTGTCGATCGACCTTTTAGGAACCCATGTTGGTTAGGAGAAAATATGGGTTTACAATGAAAGAATAGTGCGTCATAAACGATGCTCTCGAAAAGTTTGTGCATGCATTAGAGCTTGGCAATGGGGCGATAATTGGACACATTTTTTCAGTCCCTTTTTGTGGACTGGAATGAAGCTGAGGACAGAGTCAGACAGAGATAGAGCTTCGAAATAAAGCGGTAAGGGGTAAAACAATATGATTCGCGCACTTTTTTAATACTATGGTAGGCAGACAGTCGCGACCGGAAGAGTAGTCGTCCTTTAAGTTGCGAATTTTTTCAGTGGTTAGTTCGGGAGTTATGTTCAGTGAGACAAGAAGTGTCTGGGGGCAGTCTTTCAAATATCGAAAAATGTCTTGATCGGGTTAAAGATGGTTGAGCTGAAGAAATGGATAAATAAGAAAATTAAATGTAATGGGGTAGTTATCGGTTTTTCTTTTTGTATTAATGAAGTGAAAGAAACACTTGGGGTCGGAGATAAGGGAGTGATTCACATAGCTGTGTAAATTAAGTGTAGGACTGCATGTAATTAGAAAGGTCAGATGCAGAGGTAGATCTAGGATTTAGATTTAACTTAAGGTGGGTGGAGGGACAATGTCAGCTAATCACTGCGGCCTCTGATGTCCCCCATTCAGAGTTCACTCAAAAATCCTGAGTTCATGATAAATCTTAGTATACTTTTGAGAGAACTAACAGCGATTTCTTCTGCTTCAAGATAATGCCTGCCTAGGTATTTGAGTCGTGTACTGATGAGGCAGTTATATGCTCTGCTGGTTCTGCCATTTCGTGATGCCCATGGTTTAAAGATGTTTGTTGACCGGGCAGTGTCCAGTGAGGAATCCTATGACTATACGAATCTGACTCCTAGAGAGTTTAAGGAGTTCTTTTAAGGGAAGTGGTTGGTAGGATCATCTTGGCTTGTCTGCTACCTTCCCTTTGTTCCCAGTAGTGGTTGGCCGTGTCCCTCAACCATTCTTTTATGTAGCATTTTATACTGCTGATAGGTATGCCGCAGAATGGTCTTGGCTTTATGAATGGTGATGCAGAGCCTTTTCTTGCTAATAGGTCTGCTTTTTCGTTTCCTATATGGCCACTGTGTCCTGGTATCCATATGAGGTGAACTCTATTTGTGTTGGCCAGCTGGCGTAATACATAGTTGCAAGCAGTCCCATATAAATTTAGAGGTGACTTCGTAGCTTTTGAGGGCTAAAAGTGCAGCCTTGCTGTCAGAGAGAATATAAATGTTTTTATTGGTTATAGCTCTGTTTATATTTTCTCTAAGGCAGAGTTATTACATCAATGGGGGAGATAATAAAACTTTCGTGAAGTCGAATAAAAGTCTTTTTTTGCGCGTAGGAGTCTGTGGGGTGATTGTGGGTGGACTGTGGGTGGATTGAAATTATGACATAGTTTTAGTTTTGCCGTCGATACAAATGGAGTCAGGTTTGTCGTGGAGGTAGGCCAAATAGAGACGTACATTTTTGTAGATTCTTCTATCTCTTAAACGTGACATCACATAGCAGTCTTCGGCGTTAAGTTCGGCAAGAAGTTTGATGATGAGTTTTGGCGTGGGAGGGAGGAATTTTCTGTTTCCTTGTTTTTGGGTGATTTTGTTAGGTTTTATGGAAGCGGAGTTGTTATTCGGTAAATTAAGGACGAAAAACATGGTCAATAAAGGGGGATGGTCGTGGTGCAATGGTAATCGAAGTTCAAGTCCATCCATAGTCAAGAACAATTGCTATACTGAAAAACTGTGCAACAACATCAGTTCTGATTGAAAGATGATCAAAAAGTGCTGACGAAGGCATAACACTCGCAGCATAAGATCACTTCAAAATTCATATTCTGTGCGTGCATTTTCAATACAAACTCTAATGATATGGGAACAAAAAGAGTTGCTGTGAACTAAAACCAACGCAAATTCAGTCGAAAATCTCAAATCCTATCTAGGACAACCACCCCCGGAGAGTAGTTAACGAACACCTTCGACACAAACCATCTGCACCCCGTCCAGGTTGTGTGACAAACACCATAAGAGCGTGAACCTGAACCTGCACGAAAAAACTCGATTTCACGATATGAACATTTCTAACATGAATCGAGGTTTGCTCTTCTAAGCATCCAGATATATATACATATATGTACATAGTTATATATGTAGGCTATTTACTGATTTACTATTGCTTAGTTAAAGGTGATTAGTCTGGTGCAATAGACAGCTTTCATGTATTGACAGCAAATTTCTCATCTGCCGTCATTGCGGCTATCTTTAATTTCGCAAACATAGAACAATTTGGCACGCGCCGCCTTGAAAAAGATAAAATAGAAAAGTAGATGTCCATGCGAATGTGTTCAAAAATATAGGCAAACCAATAACATTCGTCTCTATAATCTCAGAAATATTTTCAAGAGCTCCTAATTTCAACTGTATCTGCCTAACGTCATCGTTTTTGAGCTGATTGCCGAGATTTGATCGTTTCACTTCTATGTGAAGAACAATTTCTGAATCTGGAGTTCACTTTTTCCTTTAAGCTTAAAAACATCAATTGTATTCCTGAAAGCACACTCATTTTTAAATAAAGTTAATCAATGTTATAAAAACTAGCTAGCAATCGATCCAATGTAATCTTATCTTTAGATAAATGTCATATCTCAAGTGCTATTTTTTGTTCTTGTTTCCATACAAAGATCTCACTAGCACCCCTTGATCATTCATATCATACGCAGTGTCAGTGAAACCACTAGACGGTAGTGAACGCGACAATTAGAGAATAATATAATCATTTGTGGTAGACATTTTTAAGAAGTCATTATGAGCGACGGACACCAAGTTTTCACGGTGCGAAAAGCCGTAGCAGAAGATATGCAATTCGTCCGCAATATGATCCAGGTAGGAGTGTTTGTCACTAAATGAAATTAATATTAATAAATTCTATTGTTTACGTCAATTCGATGTGTTAGTGATCGAGTTTTAAGCAGGGTTGCCACCTCTATACGAATATCACGATCGTTTCTATTCTAACGTCCACGATCTAAATCACTTTCAGCTTACTCTTGCTGTTAAAGGGTGAGCCAACAGGTGGTGTGGATGTGCTGTCAATTACTGCTATTTCGAGAATTCACTGTAAATGATATTTAGGACCGACGTCAAGCACAGTCTTTAGCAATTTAGTCATGGAGTCTTTGACTACCTAACATTGCTTGCTTGGCGATTTTTTTCTATTGAAAAAGAATCTGGATTAAATTTGGTGTGAAAAATTAATTAAATAAAGTCTAAAGTGAAATGTTGACTGTGGCGTTTGGCGGATCTATTCTTCACATAAGGCCGAGAAGGTTTTTATAATGATGCTCCAGCTCCAGAGGATGAAAGGTTGAAGCAGTAAAGAAAATTGCAATGAAAAATCGTCGAATCACTATCACTATCTGAGCTTATTGTCATGTCGATTGGCTTATTCCATAAAATGTTTTCAGATATTTTGGGCTTGAAGCGTATGTCAGCCAAGTTTGTCCAGAAATTACTAAATTCTGACAAAAGAAACCGTCGCATAAGCATCACTTAGGAGCTATTGAATGACGCGAATTATTATCCAGACTTGGTGAAAAGGGCCATCATTGGTGACCGAACATATGGTTATGTGGTTATCACGTTGAAACCAAGGCTCATCGTCTCAATTGAAGCGACCAGAAGCATTTATTCGTGATAGTAATATTCTTATGCATTGAAATGAGAATCTTATAAGTTTGTACAAGATTAAAAGAATACATGTATAAAATAATTTTAGAGATTTGAACAGATTGTTATAGAAAGAGACAGTAAAGGAGAGAAATATGAAAAAGAAAGAGATGAAGAAAAAAGAATACATAGATAAATTTGCTAAGAGGTAGTGAATAAATTTCGATCATTGGCCAAATATTTAAGTAGCCCAGTTTTAAATTGCTTTGAATTTCTGATTCTTCTCAATCCAATGGGAGAGAGTCAACTTATTGAAGAGGTAATTAGGCTATCAGGTATGTGGGATCAAGATGCAAGTCATGGTATGGTAGATGAGGATGCTGTTAAATGGGCAGCCGAAAACGCTCTTTGAATAGCTGGAGAATGCTCGTGCCTATGGATGTTAAAAATCAAGCGCGCAATGCTGTTAAAAGCCACATTAAGTTTTCGTTTAGGTCTAAAATCCAGATTGCAAAATATTTCGCAACCATATGTAAGACTTGGAAGCAAAATAAAACCGGACCTAGGATAGAACCTAGTGGGACACCGGCATATGTGGAAAGAAGGTGCGACATTTTGTCGCCAATTACTACTTTCTGTTGTCTGCCAACCAAATAGGACTGGAAGAGCCTTGCGTTATGCCTTGAAAATTAAAATTATTTCAGAAGCTTGTTACACAGGATAGTGTGGTTCACTTTCCTGATCTTATCAACGATAAATAATAGAGCAATTTTACAGTTGTACTGGGGACGAAAACCTGATTTGCTATCGTGCAATAATCTTTCGGCAGAAAGATGTCTAAGTATCTGGGGTAAAATTACTTTTTTGAAAACTTCGGACTGGGAAAAATGAAGGTACTGTTGATGCGATTAAAAATATGGGTAATGAAAGGCAATGTAACAGGAAGTGTTATTTTTAAGAATTTAGGGTTGACCCTATCTAAACCAATCGCGTTTGACTTAATCAAAAGAACTGCATTTGCGACTTCAACGTCGGTTAAAAGTTACAGAACAGACTAAGTAGTCTCGAGATTGCTGAAACAGATATTTCTTCTTCTTCCAGTAACACTTGATGAAAGACATTAGGGCAGGAAGCTGAGGTAAATAATGAATTTAGAGTGTCGCAATCAGGGTCGTCCATAGGCTTGAGCTGAGACTTAACCACGTCTATTAAGCGCAAGTTCTTCCATAGGTTCCCTCCGGACACAGTTGGGTCAGGACGATTTGCGTCGAAAGTCTTCTTTCTCTTCCGTTTCTCAAGAGTCACTTTATTCCTGAGTTCTCGATATTTCATACTCAAGGTTTCCACCCTATACCTCTTCCAACAGTGATACGTCCCTGTCCTTCATTAGCGTTTTAATGTTGTTATTCATCCATTTCGGAAAACTATGGTTTACGATTTTGTTTCTTACTTTAATGCGCTTATCAAAGAGTAAGTTAATTTTGGTCCTAAAGAAAGCAACCTGCTTATTGACGCAGGTCATGTAAAATATTCTATTCCAGTTAGTGTTGTGCAAATCATTTAATAATTTTGTACGATCAAAATTGTTAAAGTCTCTGAACTGGAAAGTTTCTGTACCTAAATTAGTCTCGAAAGCAAGAGTAAGGTAAATTAGCTCATGTTTTGAAAAAAAACGGGTAAAAACTGGTCATAGGGGAGAAGTTTATCCAAATTGCTAGTGAGGAACAGGTCCAGTAGAGTTCTAGTTTCGTTATTTTGGAGAAAAATTGAAAGTTACCTTAAACTCGTATTATTGAACAAGTGTAATTTAGTGTATACACTCGTACCTGGCGCACAGTCTATATAGCCCCATAGTCCGTAGAGGAGCATAGCCGAAGATTTCCTCAGTCACCTCTGTTGTGTGTGACCTGCTCTTTATTGCCGATTCAGATCGGCTTTCGGAGTTTTTCGAGCGGGAGACCTACGATTTTAGTGTAGATGTTGGTGTTACTCTTAAGCTTTAAAGTTACTGAGGCCTAGAATCCGATCTTCTTCTTCATCTTCTTTTCCTTTTTTTTCCGGCGTTGTTATGGTCAGAAGTGTAGGACCATAACCTTTCCACTCAACTGCATTCCTACTGGTCCGCTTGTGGGGTCCGCCGGTTTGACCTCAGAAAGTAGCGGCAGGCTTCCCGGTTTGGGATTACTTCATCGCTGAGGCCAATCAAATGCTGGTGTTTTTGCATTTGTTTGCACCAATTGTTTTTCGGCCAAAGGATCTCTCCTTTGAACATGGCAATACCAACTGAGTCGGTCGCGCTCTATCTTTCTTGTGATGGTTTCTTTTACGCGGAGGCTTCCTCGGATCTTTTAACTTCTAATTCTGTCACGCTTTGTTACTCCCGCTGTCATGCGAAGCATCTTCATCTCAGCTGCCGTTAATTTGCTCTCATACTTTTTGTGCATTGTCCAGCATTGTGAACCGTATGTGAGCGCCGGACGTACAACTGAAGTGTAGAGCCTTCCTTTCAGCTTAGGGGGCATTTTTCGATCACAGCAGATGGCGGAGTTTTCCCGCCACTTCATCCACCCTACGCTTACGCGATGGTTGATGTCGTCATCACAAGTTGCTTCTTTATTAATCATAGATCCCAGATATTTAAACTTTTCACATTTGGGAAGCACTCTTCCATTCAAGTAAATGTCTGGATAGGATAATGAGGGTCAGAGAACGGGCAGCACAGATACTCTGTCTTCTTTGAACTAATACGATACCCGTGCCCCTCAAAAATGTCCACCCACACTTCGTTGTAGGGACGCCTGATCATCACTTATAATGGCTCCATCGTCAGCAAAGAATAGCTGGTGCACATTGGGGTCCGTCAATTTTCCTTCAAGCAAGCAATCAAGGACTGCTATAAAGAGCAGTGGGCTGAGGACGCTCCCTTGGTGTACACCGACTTTGATTGCGAACTCTTCGGTGAGTCCTGCGGTGCATCTTACTCTTGTCGTTGCTCTCTTGTACATATCCATGATCACTCGCACGTAGGTTTCTGGAACTCCTTTTTGACTTAGCGCTACCCATAAAAGATCTCTTGGTTGCCGGTCAAAGGCCTTCTCGAAATTAACCAACACCATATGCAAGTCCTTTGAAGGATCACGATGCTTTTCCATCATGACCCTTAAACTTTGGATTGCATCTGCCGTTGATTTACCCGAGACAAACCCGCACTGGTCATCAGATAGTCGTATTATTTTCCGCAGTCGAATACCCGTTCAACGATCTTCATGGTGTGCGACATCAGCTTGACAGAACGGTAGTTATCACAATTTCGCGTATCACCCTTTCCTTTGTGCAAAGGAAGAAGATAGCTTTCCCTCCATTGATTAGGCATAGTGTCGCCTCTCATAAGTTTGGAGATAAGAATCATGAGCCATCTAGATCCGATGTCTCCCATCTTTTTCCAGAACTCAGAGGGTATCCCGTCCGGCCCAACAGCTTTTCCTTTCTTGGAGTTTTTAACCGCGTACCGAACTTCTTCGACTGTGATGTCGGATATTTCGGCATGATTCGGGGCGGCTCTTGGAAAGTACACTCGGGGAAACTGTTCGTTCAGAAGTTCCTCGCAATACTGTCGCCATCTGTGGAGAATTTTTTCGTCTTCCACAAGGAGTTGGCCTTCAGCATTGTTAATAAACTTTGGGAAACGAATCTCCTGAGCATTTCTTCTTCTCTGGGCGGCTATCTTAAAGATATTTGCTCCTTTGTTCAAATTGTTTTGTCGAAGCTCCTGGGTAGCCTGGTTCCTGTCAGACGCGGAAGACGATATTTCTTCCAACTCCTGATAGAGGCCTTCCATGCTTTTCGCTTTGAATTCGGCGCACTTTTTCTTCGCGATACCCTTGCAATATCTATATAGCTTTTCACGGCGAGCTTTTTCCTCTCTATTAGTAGAAGAGCACTTTGACCAAGCTTGGAAAGCCATTTTCTTTTCGTGTATCACTGCTTTGGCTTCGTCTGTCCACCACCAGGTTTCTTTTGCGTGTTGGCAGGGGCCTTTAGATGTTCCGAGCAGTGATTTGGCTTTCTCCAGGCCAGATTGTTGTAGGGAATCCCACATGTCTTGTGCTCTGCACTCCTCATTACCGACCTCATCGATAATGGAAGAGAGGTAGTTTTCCATGATGGTAATAAGAGCTTCGCCTTTTCCTTTATCCAGCTTATACCACTTGATTCTCTCAGACACCTTCGTTTGCTGCTTTGACTTCTTTCCCGCATCCATAAAAAATTCAGTCAGGAGGAGACGGTGTTGGGGGGCCATCGCGTCTCCCAGGATCACTTTGCAATCTTTAACTCGTGGCTGAAACTGGATACCAAATGATAGTCTATTTGAGTTTCATTTCCGCCGCTGCTATAAGTGATCAGGTGCCGGCTTTGTTTGACGAACATGGTATTTAGCACTATAAGACCGTACAACTTGCATATGTTGAGGATATCTTCACCTGAAGAGTTCCTGATGCCGTATCCCAGCCCTCCGTGGTAGTCTTCATAGTCTTCGCTTGTCTTCCCGACATGTCCGTTTAAATCTCCCCCAACAAACAAAAGCTCTTCCTTTGGGATGATTTTGACAAGGTTGTGGAAATCTAGCCAGAATGCATCTTTTTCTTTTTGTTCGCATCCTACTTGAGGGGCATATGCGCTTACGATGTTCCACACCTCACCATGCATCACCAATTTGAGAGCCACTGGACTTTGAAATGGTTAAGACGTTGCCAAGTAGCTCTGCCGCAAGAATGATGGCGATTCCGTTTTTTTCTTGTTCCAATCCATAGTAAAACATCTTGTAGGCTTTTGTTTTAACGTCCAAGAAACGTGCCCGATTACCGGTGTTTCGCCATTTCGTCTCTTGTACGCACAAGATGTCTACTCGCCTTCTAACCATCATTTTTTCAAGCTCATAGCTGCGAGCACTCATGCTTCCAACGTTCCAACTCGCGAGCCTTAAGTGTGGCTTACGCCGTTGCATTACTTTACTATCCCCCGGAAATCCTATAGCTCTGACCCGAGCATTGCTGCTCGTCCCAGGATCACGACCATTAGTAGTGCCTGGCGGGGTAGTGCTTTTCCTTTTAGCGTTCTTTTCCATAATGCTACGGTTTGACCGTTTTCTTTCTTCCCCTCCTTTTTGACACGGGCATGCTCCAGATTTTTATTTTTTTTGTTTGATCTTACTCTTACATCACCGGTGATCTCCAGTCGTGTCAACCCACTGATTTGCATGCACACTTGTGGGGCAGTTTATTGGTGGTATATGTGTCCCTAGGCTCACCTTGGTGTTTTCTAAATTGCCTAGATGTGATTTTTGTTTACCTTTGCTTAGTCGCCTTTTACGACAAGCGAGAGGTATCGCTGCAGGGATATTCTTAACCCGTCCCTGCACAGGTAGAATCCGAATCTTACTGCTAGTAATGGCGATCTTACTGCTAGACAGTTCAATTTATCCTTGCACTTACTTACTTACTGCGGATGGCAGTGATTATGTTGTAGACTAAGGTTGTACTAACTGCTTGAATGATCAGGTAGATGGTATGAATTGAAGTTATTCGGATGGGTCCGAGTAGATTAGAAATACGGATATAAATTCTGAGATTAGGATTCAACCTTATCCTCTCTGGATAAAAGTCGGCAAGGCACCATACCGCTAACGTCTCTAATAGTATAGTCAGATCGCAGGCCCGAGTAGCATAGCTTAGTCGACAGCTTAGTCATGAGTCTTGCAGCGGCACAAGTTACTATGTGTTCCACGAAAAGGTCCAGGAGGAAGATATTCAAGAATATGGTCAGCGCTTTAATGCTTTCATGGTTTCCATTTCTGCCAGTCCCAACTGGGGGAGATCAAACTAGCGAATTATCGGTGACGGTGACGAATGCGAACAGCTGTCAAAGAGCACCCTGGATTTGTGTCCCGAACTTTTACAGTCAATAGACACAGAAGCTACTCTAGTTTTCCTTCCTTGATTATCCACTCTATGAGGTTAGAAAATGATGCCAATACATCCATGCGACTACGAACAATTATGGAACATTGGATCAAGCGGTGTAAGAAGGGCCTGGAACTGACGTGGCCAGCGAACGAGGAGAGATTGTTTTTCGGCGAAATATTTGGGCTCTCCTGAAACCGCATAAAGATTTTCTTCAGTTCGTGAAGAAAGGCCTTTTTAGTGGATCGATACAATGATGATAATTTTGATTTCGCCACCAGACAGATGGAGCCAGTCCATTTTTTGTCCTGAAGGAAAGCAAGATAGAGACGCAAGTTTTCGTAGATTCTTCTGTCTTTCAAGCATGACATGATATATCAGTCTTCGGCAAGGTGTTTGATAAGTTTCATCGTGGGTGGGAGGAGCAGGAGGAAGGGGTTAGATTGTGAGTGTGAGAGTTAGGGCCTAGACGATTGTTTTGAGGATCCTAAGGGTGGAGGGAAGACGAGAGCAGGTTAAAGCATAAACATTGAACCGCATATATTACGAAAAATCAATAATAAATAAATAAATAAATGAAGTAGTATATTAACATTTCCGAGCCTTTTTGTGATTTTAAAATTCTCAGAATTTAGTACCTTCTGTTGTAAATAGATTTCGGCTACGTCTGTAGCAGCAATTTCAGGCAAAACATGTTAGTCAACATCGTTTGAGCACGCAATCCATCTAGTGCAACGGTCACACCAGCATAATTTTCGAAAAAAAACTGAAATTGAGACGGAGATGAGTTTTCGGTCATACATGGTCATAGTTTTCTTCATCGAAATGGACACACCTGGGTTTTCAGCTACGCTGGTGGTATTTTCAACTTACTTTGCCTGACAAGCCTTTACTGGTCCATTGTAGATGACGTTAAAGCTCATGAAGAGCCAGAGCCAAGCTTCTTTCATTCACTTGTTGTGTATGATTTGTTTTTCACAGAAGTGAATGGGACCTACAGTTTAACTCTGTAGTTAAGATAATAATTTTTGACCTCTTGCTATATTTCCTTAAGCAATTTATTTAGTCTTGTTAGCTGCGGCGGTAGACCTCGAAGCTGATCGTTTGATCATGCAGTAGCAGCTCATAATGTACAGGATCCTTCCCATCCCGTCAAAGGCATCCCATCCCAGTCAATCGGCAGGTACCATACATTGATGGTGATGCTTTAAATGCTCGTCATGGGATTTAGGCTAGTGCATGGCATATAACTCGAGATGAAAAACTCTAGGGCAATTTTCTAGGGCCTTCGGAACTCTGCGATATGAGCCATAAATACCAGCCGCAACATCTTATTCCATTTTTTGTACATCTGGAGACTTTGATGTTGGCATTTTTGGTGAAACTGTGACCACAAGATAGTCAGTGCATGGGATGACGTCATAACTTAGATCGTTTAGCATATAGAGTAGGACATCAATGATTATCGATCATTGAAGTGATGGCAGTCTTAAGCTTCTGATACTCTCAATGAGACTTTTTCTGATGTTACTGTTTTCGAGCATTGCCCTAACCCAATGAATGTCGCTTCTACGAGATAGGTCATTCGTGATAGAGTCAAAATCAGTATTATTGAATACCCCCTCGACATCGACGAAGGCAATCTTTTTTAAATTCCAATTCTTTCCGATTAATTGGTAAAGAGCGCTCTCGATCAATCGTTTTTGTCAGTTTTTGGTATGAAGATCATGTTAAAGTGAAAGCGTCTTCTTTTTAATCTTATTGAAATCCACGAAACTCATGGAAGTTTTCTTTTGTTCCGCAGGAGCTAGCGGATTTTGAAAATATGAGTTCAGGCCCCGAGCTCACAGTGCAAGGTATGGCAATCACTCTATCATATTTTCCCATAAAAACCGTTTTCCACTTTCAGATTTAATCCGCGATGCGGGATTCGATGGCGGCAAGGAACTCTTCCATTGCAACATTGCTGAGACAACGGACGATGAAACACCGGCGTCCGGAAAGTAAGCTACAAATACATACCAACCCTCGTTCAAAATTACGACATTCACGTCCACCCAACACCGAAACAAATCAATGTAAACCGCACTCATTACTAATATTGCTCCTCACAAGTCATAAGACCTCTAACCCCTTGACATACTTATCAGTGGAACACATCAAACCCAACATTACCAATGTACAAACGAATGCATTGCATAGAAATCCGATTCCAGTGATCGCATCGATTCGATGAGCTGATGAGAAACTTGTCTCCAGACATCGTCGTAGTACATATAGCGATGCGTCTTTATGGCGCGACCCTCGGAAGTACACATAATCCATGGGGCAATGACAAGTCCAATAAAATCATCGAACAGCGGACAACGGCAAGCAGGGCAACAATCAGCAAATATTTGCCTCGATCCCCTCGCGCCGTGTTTGCCCACAAGTTTGTATGTCGTGTAAACAGCCAAGGACTGCAATGATCGGGGACAGATTCTTGATGACTACATCATCATCGCGAGCTGAATGTCAGTTTTATATCTTCAATTCTGGGTTCCGAAGTCTAGTGTGTTCATCAATCCCGATCTTGAGCAAACAGGAATTGGGAAAATTCATTCTTTTCTCTGGACAAACACGGGGATGATCTGATAAGATCAGGAAAGTGTCTGAAAAGGTGACATTTCGCATGATTGAGTGCGATGTTTAGATGGTTTAGGTGGACACGACAGTGTTTGTGGGTTGCATTGGTTGTAATCGGTGGTTATCAGGCCAAATGTTTACTTCAGGGATTGTGTGCAATGATTCACAGTTTACGAACAAATAGAGCATGACTAAGGCTTGGACGTTAAGCAGCTACACATGACATATTTTCAATGAATTTGTTTTTTTTATTTTCAGGAAGCCCGTCGGCTATTCAATTTGCTACTTTTCCTACTCGACGTGGCAAGGCAGGTCCTACTTCATGGAAGACATCTATGTTAAGCCCGAATATCGCAGTCGAGGTGTGGGAAAGATCCTTATCAAAGAAGTAGCACGAAACGCCAAATCATTCGGTTGCAAACGTCTCGATTTTCACGTACTAGGGTGGAACCCAGCTCGTAAGTTTTACGAGCAATTAGGTGCCAAAAACTTAACAGAATCCGAAGAGTGGCACCTTTATCGGCTACAAGGAATCTCACTGAATGACCTATGTGATGAATAAAAACAAACTGCTGTTGAAGGGATGTTGAGCCTTTATTGGGATAAATAAACGAGTTGCATATAACGGTTGAAATGGGTGTTGTTTGGTTTCTTATTGTTCGCCACTGTTGCCAGCCATCACGTGGATCTGCATGCTTTTGGTTGAATTATACACCTGGCCCGGAGAGAAGGGCATCACCTTGGAGTGGTCCGTGTGATACTGCGATAGGCGGATACCGGGCATCGGTAGAAAACCGGTGCTTAGAGGCATTACGTCCAGTGAAATGGAATGACTCTCAACGTCCTTCATTGAGATGACACCTGCAAAGGAATAAGAAAAGAAATGTAAGTAAAAATGTTACTGGTTTGGATTAAGGTTATTAAAGAGTTGTTATAAAATGGGCTTATCAAGAGTATGAATGAGCCACCGAGGCCATTGAGAATTTAGTAAGAACTGCTGAAAGTTTAATTTGTATACCAGTGAAGGGATAAAAGAAATAAACGGGAGTTTAAGGTTTTTTGAAAGAGTTTTTTTATATTCACGCCAAGACAGTAGTGCCAACAAAGTAGATACATATGCACAATAAGAGTTTTGCAAACCATTCCCCATTATTTTCATTCAGACCACCTGTACGGAGTTATTGTCCAATTCGGGAGGGACATATTCGTTGTACATTGTAACCAGATCGCTGTTTGGGAAAACCTAGGCATTGAACATTGTTCTTGGCAATATCGAACATGTGATCATCCCAAGGAAGGTTGTTACTAGCACACTATTTCGACGATGCAAGTGACATTCATGGATAAAGCTAAGGCTTAGTATTTCCCGTTAATGCTAGAAGGTGTCTGGCGTCTTTTAAGGCGAACCACCAATCGATCCAATTGTTAACTTCTTCTAAAGATCGTTAACGCTTATCAGCCAAAACCTTTCATTTCAGCATTTCTGGGTAGGTTTCAACGACCAGAATAATATATGGGCGAGCATTGTTGTACTGCAAAATCGCTTTATCATGTCGCTGCGCCTGCTGATCCCAGTTAATAAAGAACTAAACCTTCGACCGGTTTAGGATCTTTTGTGGCCGGCCACGATCATATACTCGTACGTTAAAATACCTGTTACATCGGTGATGTGATCCCTCCACATAAGCTGTTGATTAAAGATGACTCCGACATAGTCAATGTCGACTTAAGTCAGGGATAGTACGATAGTGTGGGGATAGTGTGTCCCCAGGGATCCATTTGCGGTCCACTTATATGGAACCTCATGATGGATCCCCTGCTAGAAACGCTAAGCACACACGCTAAGTGTTGTGCATATGCAGACGACCTGCTCATCCTCCTTGAGGCTCAGTCCAGAGTTGAGCTGGAAAGGAAGGCCGAGCGGGTTCTCCCTGTCGTCCACGACTGGGGCATAAGCGTGGGAGTAAGCGTGTCCGAGGAAAAGACTGTCTCAGGGGCAACTTGGCAAGCAGTCGACATCCGACGATACGACTGAATGGTGTGAGCATCAGATATGTGACGGAAGTCAAATACCTTGGTATCACAGTGGGTGAGAGGATGAGGTTCATGCCTCATCTTGTGAATCTGGGTGACCGTATGTGTAGCGTAGTTGAGCAAATTAGGCGAATAATAAGGACGGACTGGGGCCTGAGCAGGCGTACTGTTCGTACCATATATGTACACTGGTCTCCTGGTTGCTTGTACAACCTTTGGAGCATCGGTGTGGTACGATTCAGCCATGTCTGTATCGGGCCGAAACCGCGTACTGCAATGCCAGAGGAAGGCACTTCTAGCCTGTTTGCCTGTGTGTCGGACAGTTTCCACTGCCGCATTACAGGTCCTCCTGGGAGTCCCTCCTCTTGATCTTGAGATCATCAAAAGAGGAATTGCCTTCAAGGTTAAAAGGGGCTTGCAGTTATCCAGTAGAGACTGGTTATTTGGCAGGTCGATGGAAGGGCTATCGGCCGGGGAACGTAAGGCCCTGCTTGACGGCTGCGTTCTATCTGAGTGGCAGACCAGATGGAACGAAGCCCAAACGGGTAGGGTTACATATCGCTTCCTGGAAGATGTCTCTTTCATGAGCAAAAATCCGGAACTGAGTTTTGGCCTCAGCTTCGGTTTGCTCCTCACGGGACATGGGTCCATGAATGCGTTTCTGCATAGGATGCGTCTCAGTCAGGAGGCCTGTTGTAGGTATGGTTCTCCCTTAGAGGATTGGGTGCATGTTTTGTGCGTGTATCCATTATATTCGGATCTTAGGGACCTAGAAGCTATGAGGTATGAGGGTGAAGTGTGTGACGTGAGCGGTGTCTTTACTGCGCCGTCACACATCGACAGGATGCGGTTATACGCAAATTTAGTGTTCGCTAGGCGGCAGGCTAGGAGAAATTAATTTTGCCGCCTGCCCACATTTCAACTCTCACTTCTTCCAATTTTAATTCCCTTTCCATTCCTTCCTCCTTTCCTCATTCCTTTCTTTTCCTTCTCCTCCTTCCTTCCCGTTCTAAATAAATGGCTACCAGTCCAGGGTGTAGGGCACCCCAACTGGAGCAACCTTTACGGTTGCGAGGCTCGACCGGAGGCCTAATTCTGGTACCACGGGTGTCAGATACATATATCAATGACAGTCCCGGCCTGTCTTGCGGTAGGCCCCCTAGTGGGAGTATCGTGGTGGTTGTGGTTGTCCCAAATCGTGGGAAATTTGTTGCTTGCAACAGGGTGCCGTGACCCGTAGAATGGAAGAGGTTTTAGATAGGCCTCGCTCCCCGCCAAGGGGGAAGTTCATGTCCCCTACACATGGCTTCGAATTGGTACTGATGATGGCTTAATCCCGGTTAATAGAAGTCACCTGAAGAGCTTTAGTTGACGTTATCAACTCCTTGTGGGATCGCCCACCGTGAAATTAAGCCGACAAGGCAGGTGTTCACGTAAAACACATAGCGGAATCTGCCTAAGAGCGGTATTTTATAATAGTCTTTTCTTATGCAATTGTCCGTGTTATTTCCTGAAGGCTTCCGCTCAAGCATTATAGCCTTAACATGTTCGTCGTAGATTTTGGTAAAGCTTTCCAACGTCTTTCCTGCAATAATGTCCATTTCATTGATCTCGCCTTTCTCGAGCTCTTTTTTTTCCTTCTAAAAAGCGCGCGCTGTTCCTTCCTTTTGCATTCGTAGATCTCAGGAGGAGTTCTCTTCCCTCGATGCGACGTAGTATGAATTTTGTTTTTCTACATGGGTCTGTCCGTTCTCATTATCAAGGAGAGGCATTTTGAGAACGTCTTCATTGTTGTTCTATTGTATCTAGTGCATCAGGTCTTGTGGGAGACATGAAGCTTTCTGACGTTGAATGTCGATGATCTAACTCGACTACGTTGAAATCTGATCCGTACTGGGACTGCAACAAGGATCCGAGTCGATGTTGGCTCCGCAGAAGGTTCGGACCTCCATGATGAGGGGAAAATGTCTGGCGCCGATCACAATATGCCAATATTGATTGGTGGATGATCAGAAGACCACTAGTTCCCTTTGTAGATGTTAAGGTGTGCGAATGCCATGTGTTTCAAGGTCAGCCTATTGTTTAAATCTTTTAAAACCTTTTTGGTGCCATAGCGACG
Organism: Merodon equestris; assembly: GCA_958301585.1. Classification (NCBI taxonomy): domain Eukaryota; kingdom Metazoa; phylum Arthropoda; class Insecta; order Diptera; family Syrphidae; genus Merodon; species Merodon equestris. The sequence goes on from OY284413.1 coordinate 43,802,811, forward strand.
GCATCGAGAGTATGTCCTCTTTACGAAGTAATAGAAGCCGTTCCTGAGTCGGTCGTCTTTCTCTTCTGTAGCGGCGTGGACGGGTTTTAAGTTTAAGTTTCTGAGAGCAGCTTTATGCGGATTATTATGAGGCGTTCGCTCACAGAGGCTTAAGTCTGTATCGAATAACAAATCTACACCCAAATAGAGGTGTTTATTATTTTTGTTGCAATTTACTCAGTTTACTCAGTAGATGTCCTTTATCCGTTCCCACCCATACCACTTCTTGACCCTAACATTCCACCGAAATTCGTTTCATTTTAAACCATTGAAAAAGACACTATCTCCAACTTGGAAGTCTAGGTCATTGTTTGCCCAGGCACCCAATAGCCTTCGTGTAGAAGTGAGAATAGAATGAGCAGGAGATGTTTGTGTCTTCGTATCTATTTAGCATGCCTCCTGTGATGCCAAGGCCTATTAACTGAAACCTACAACAATCCTCGTTTCAAGTCATCCTTAAAACATAAACTATCCGACCGATCTACAAAAGCGCGAACAACCAAATTATATTGAAAATCATTCACCAAGACTGCCTGTCATGAGTGTCTTTCTTTTATGATTCGCTGCTCGGTTCATCCCTTCTAGGTTCGTCCGTATATATCCTCCTTTCTTCGTTCCTCGGGTTTTCCATTCATTCTCATCCTTCTGACTGCCGAAAGTTCATCGTCTCCCAAGCTCTCACGGCCACGTTTAAATTCAGCTGGCCAAAATTTCACTGTGGTAACTGATGGTGCAGAGCCCTAATACACAGAATCCAACTCACTTTTAATTTGCGTAGGCGTATTGCTTTTCAAAAACTAAAATTTAATGACAGCCCGATTCTCAATTTTGTTTTTTTTTCTTTACAAAAAACACTTAGACTCACTCAGACGACTGTCAAATAAAAACTACGCGTTTAAAATGGCTGAAAATTAGGTGAGTAACTGTCAAAAAATGCACAGTTACATTAGATTTTATTGACGAATACTATCTTCACGTTGAGGTCGGACATTTTTCAGACCACCCTCGTAAGTAGTTCCTTCATCACGCAGTAGCACGCGTTGCCCATATGCGAGAATTATGACCAGGTTTTCCATTCCTCGAGGATAGTTTCATATAGTTGCTATGAGCCCATGTAACTTCTCTGCTGATTCACCTCTACCATACAACATTTTATTGATTCCAATGATATTAGGTCGCATCCAGCGGCCCCATTATTCTTTAGCTGATAGATTGTTTATTTTTCTTCCTCAATGGTGGGCAGTTCTATCAAAGCTTCTGCTGAATGGATAACATGGTTTTCCCATGCTGCAGATCTTATAAATATCTACTCCATTGGGCTGCATTTTTTTCGTTATGCGGAATGGGCTCATATAAATACTGATCTGGCTTGGTATCCCCTTCGTACTGCGTTTATCCTTGAATACATTGCTTGTGTTTTCGGCGTACATTCTTTTAAAATATTAGCAAACTTTTTTCCTTGCACTGTCGTATTTTATCCCAAAGGAAACTGCTTACGTAGGATTTGATACCTTTTACGTGTGACCCCTTCAGTATTTGTCACGGCTTCAAGTCTTAGAACATTACATTTTCTTCTCCCTAAACGGTACAATCATTGGATTTTCAGAAGAAGTCAAATATCTAGGTATTGATGTTGACCTAAAACTTAACTCGAATTCCAACATCAAAAGCAAGCGTGCAAAGACGACTAAGGCACCGTGAGCCTGTCAACGCACCTACGGTAAAACTTGGGGATTGAAACCTAAGGTAATCCACTGGTTATATACCGCGATAGTAAGACATATCATCACTCATGCGTTCGCTATATAGTGGACAATGGTTGAACAGAAAACTACAATAGTTAAACTTCAACGCCTTCAGAGGCTAGCATGTCTCGGCATTACAGGCGCCAACCCAACTTGTCCGACAGCAGACCAAAACGTACTGACCGGAACTACTCCACTGCACTTTTTTATTAAAAAGTTTGCTATACATAGTAGAATCAGAAACGGGCCGGGCTTGTCGACCTTTGGGTCACATGTCCGTACTACAACACCTTCATGAGCTGGATATGATTACCTCAGTTTCGTACGCATTACCACATACGAACACCTTTGACATAAGATTTGATATCGAAGGCCCTGGGATCTAGTCCTAGTGTCTTCCAAGCCGAACTATACGCCATCCTAACGTGCGTCAACCTAAACTTAGAGACCGGCATAAGAGGTATAACCATCAATATACTCTCAGACAGTCAGGCAACGCTTAAAGCGTTGGGCTCGTATAGTACGAATCGTCAAGGAATGCCACGATGCCATGCAAGGCCTAGGCAAAAGAAATAAGGGCGAACTGTGGTGGGCGCCAGGTCACAAGAGCATTAAAGGCAACGAAATCGTGGACCAACTCGCTAAGAAAGGTTCCAGCAAAAGGTCTAGATTTTTTGTTTTTTAGATTTAGATTTTTTTATTATGCAGTTTAATAATTACAGGAATGTTTATTGCACATATTGTATATAGAGATTTGGTAAAAAAATTATTACCTTACTACTAAAAATAAGTGTATAATGAAGTTAACAAAAAAAAAAAAATAGCTAAGAAACAAGAAATATAAGAGGAGAAAAAATTGCAAGCAAAATCTCCATATCAGAAAAAAAAAGAAAGTAGTTTAGACGAACTACAAAAACGAAGAACTAAAATACAAATGTATAATACAAGGATGTGGAGGTATTAACTAAGTGTATAGATAAATTAATGAATAAGTGAATATATGAATATATAAATAAATAAATAAATTAATTAATGAATTAATTAATTAATAAATAAATAAATAATTAAATAAATAGATATATGAAAAGCAAAATAAATTAATTAATTAATAATTAAATAAACATCAAGAACTAAGACTGATAACGAGAGGATTATCAGTAAGGGAAAAGCGAATATTAAAATTTTCGTTAAGCCTTACAATACGTTCGCAGATCAGTTCAACCCCCGCTCTGAATGAATGTAATTCTCTTGTTGAAAACCGCCAGGGTAGCTCTAGCATCATTTTTAGGGTTTTGTTTTGTGCCACTTGTACAAAGATGACATTTAGCCATACCAGTCCAAACAGGACAGCCATACGTCAAAATGGAAATATAATTGGAAAATAACTTCAAAAATAATTATCTTATTATCGGCAGAAAGCTTCGATTTCCTGCAAATAAAAGGGTATAACTAGAGCAGTCGCTACCCTTACTTTTTTCAAAGTTTGAGTGACATGGTCACTAAAAGTCAATTTTGAGTCCAGGTGTATGCCTATGTACTTAACAGAACGATCCCAATTTATCTCATTACTGTAGATAAGAATTGGACCCTGGGGCAAAAAGCAAGCCTTTCTTTCTCTACTAAAAAAGATAGCATGGGTTTTGTCACAATTGATCCTTATTTTACACCTATTGTAAAACGTTCTTATAATCTTCCTCACATTCATAAGTGTCCTCTCAATATTGAGAGCGAGCTCATGCGAGGTATAAATGCAGGTGTCATCCGCAAAGATAGCCGCATGACAATGCGGTAAAGTGGGAAAATCTGGGATAAATATATTATAAAGAGTAGGTCCCAATACTGATCCTTGTGGGACTCCCATGTTGGAATAAGTAATTTTGGACATACAGATGGGATATATAAATTTGGACACATTGATGGGAGGCATTGTGAAATTGTCTAAATCCAAATTGAATGTTAGGCAAAATGTTATTTTCATTAGTGTACTCTAGAAGATGAATTTTAATGACTTTTTCTAAGATTTTGCTTAAACTGCTGAGTAGACTAATTGGTCTATAACTAGTGGGAGACCCGGCAGGTTTTTGCGGTTTTAAAATCGGTACAACTTTGGCCCTTTACCACTTATCCGGAAAGTATTGATTAAAAAGGTTAAATATTTTATACCCGATGAAGGTAAATGTTTCAGGTAGTAATTTCTGATACCATCTAAACTTCCCATTTTATTGGCTTTGAGGGACTTTATAACTTGTTTAATAGTGCTTTCCGAAACAAAGGCACTTAATGGATCGATACAATGTGATTGTCAAAAGACTGCATTCTTTGTTCAACCAAGAGATCAGTTTCGCGTTCCCCTAAATTCTGAGAGAGAAAGTGATTATTAGAGAAGGCCGTAGAAAGACAATCTGCCTTCTCTTTATCCGTAAAAAAGATAATATCATTGTCTGAGAGTGCTGATATTTGTCTATTTTTATTCTTGATAACTTTTACGATGTTCCAAAAGGGCTTACAATTTTTATCTAATGATTCCAAATGTTAGTTCCATTTATAATTGCGAAACTCGAAGATAAGACTTTGGACCAATTCATTGAGATAGTGGAGCTGTTACTTAAGATTAGGCTGTCGGTATCTTAGCCAATTACGTAAAATTTTGTTGCGAAGTTTTATATGCTCCAAGATGTAGTTAGGAAGCTTATATAGCGTATTGAACCTGCATTCTCTCTCTAAGTTTTAAATCAATATTTGCACTAAATCTAGGCCAGTTAGCTTGATAGATCTTACAAAAGACAGGATAGTGGTCAGAAAACAGCAATAGGTTGGGACAGTAAGCTTGAACGATTGGTAATGAAAAAATCTCGAACAGAAGGACTTCTACATAGATCTGTAGGAAGATTGGGCGGAAAACGAACGTATTTGCGCATATATTATACATCCCCAGTCACGTTGACGGCAATTGAAATCACCCGCAAGGACGACATCATCAGACGAGGTAAGAAGACTACGTAAGTCTCTAATAAAGAATCTTTTGTTCTCGGCAGATGAAATTGCACCAGGAAAGTATATACAGTAGATTTTGACTCTTTTCTATTAGTGCATTTAATTTCAATACCTACATTCTCCATAAAATGAGTTTTAATGGCAGGTAAGAGCGAGTGTTGAAGTGATCTACGAACTAGAATAGCGACGCCCCCTCCCCTTCTGTTAAGTCTGTTGACACGGTAGCTTTTATAGATAGAGTTAGATAGTTTATGGCTATTTGCATTGAGGCAAGTTTCGGTAATAAGACCAATATCGATGTTGTTATTATTTAGGAAGTTCAAAAATTCAATCCTTTTGCTGTTAATATCCCTAGCATTCCAATTAATAATTCTTAGGTTATTGTTAGACATATTATTTCTTTTTCTTCTTTCCCTTTTTCCGGCGTTGTTATGGTCAGAAGTGTAGGACCATAACCTTCCCACTTAACTGCATTCCTACTGGTCCGCTTGTGGGGTCCGCCGGTTTGACCTCAGAAAGTAGCGGCAGGCTTCCCGGTTTGGGATTACTTCATCGCTGAGGCCAATCAAATGCTGGTGTTTTTGCATTTGTTTGCAGTTTGCACCAATTGTTTTTCGGCCTGCCTTTTTTTTTTCTTTTTTTTTTGTGACAAGGCATGCTCCAGATTTTTTTGTTTGATCTTACTCTTCTTACTCTTACAACACCGGTGATCTCCAGTCGTGTCAACCCACTGATTTGCATGCACACTTGTGGGGCAGTTTAATGGTGGTATATGTGTCCCTAGGATCACCTTATTGTTTTCTAAATTGCCTTGATGTGGTTTTTGTTTACCTTTGTTTTAGTCGCCTTTTACGACAAGCGAGAGGTATCGCTGCAGGGATATTCTTAACCCGTCCCTCCACGGAACTGTTAGACATATTATTTACCATTGTTATATAAATACTTCATTTTCGTGGGGGCAAACACCCCCATTTATTAAGCTTAATTCAAGCACATGATCGTACTTAATCTAACTTAACCTAACTTAAACTAGCTTAGAAGCTAAGGGGTAGGGGAGAGGGGGCATAAAAAAGAAGGGTTTTTAAGCATGGAGTGCTAAGGTTGAGGTCGAAGAAGGGATTCGAGTTGACTCTTCCGAGCATTCGAAAAATAGGTTCGTTGGAGCCATAAGCGGTACGGGTTGTGGGTACATAGAAGAGACGGGGGTTTCGTACATTGCGAGGGTTAGTGTTGAGAGAGACAGAGTTATAGAGGGTAGCGCAGTCAATGGAGCCTGAAAGGAGTCGATGGATGAAGAGGATGTCAGATACAGTTCTTCTTTCCTCCAAGGTGTTCATGTTAATTAGTGTAAGGCGGTCGTGATAAGGTGGTAAGAGCAAAGGATTGTTCCAGGGGAGACCTCGCAGAGCAAAACGTAAGAACCGGCGTTGGATGCTCTCGATTCTAGAAATGTGGATTTGCTGGTAAGGAGACCACACTTGAGAGGCGTATTCAAGGAGGGGCCGGACAAAGGTTGTGTAGAGAGATCGGGTAACGTAAGGGTTGGAAAATTCTTTAGACCATCGCTTCACGAACCCGAGTGCTGAATTAGCTTTAAGGATTATCTCGTCTATATGTGCGCGAAAATTTAGCTGTTAGTCACATAATATACCAAGATCGCGGATAGTTTGAACGGTGGAAATGGGCTGATTATTGAGGTAGTAGAGACGGGGACGAGGTTTAATACGTTTACGTGAAAAAGTGATTGATTGGCATTTGTTAATGTTAAGCTCCAAGCAATTTTTGGAACACCACATGGAAAAACTATTGAGATCGGATTGAATAAGGGAAGAGTCGTGATTGGAGGAAATAGACTTGTAGAACTTGGTGTCGTCGGCATATAGTGAGACGTGGGAATTTTTAATCACTATTTCAATATCGTTAATGGTAAGGACAAAAAGAAGTGGACCTAAGTGGCTGCCTTGGGGGATGCCGGAGGAAACTAAGAAAGGATTGGAAAAGGCAGATCTGAAGCGAACACTATAATACCGATTTTCTAAGTAAGAAGATATCCACTTCAATAAAATGGGTTCGAAGCCAAGAGAAGACAATTTGAAGAGTATTAAATTGTGGGAGATTTTATCAAAAACTTTACTGAAATCGGTTGAAACCATGTCGACATCTTTGCCATTCTCTAAAGCTGAAAGGGTAAAAGACACAAATTCAACAAGGTTTGTGGTTGTTGATGGACTCTTGAGGAATCCGTGTTGTCTGGGGGAGATTAAAGACTTGCAGCGAAAACTTAAGATTTCGTACAAAATGCTCTCGAAGACTTTGGGTATATGTGACAGTTTGGCAATAGGACGATAATTGTTAATAACGTTTTTCGGACCTTTCTTGTATATAGGGGTTATAAATGAGGTTTTCCATAACTGGGGAATTCACCAAAAGATAGGGATAAACTGAAGATTTTTGAGAGAGCGAGAGAGAGGGTTGATGAGCATTTTTTCAGGAATATGGCAGGGAGACCGTCTGGTCCAGGAGTGGATTCATCATTAAGTTGATTTAGTTTGGTTTCGATGACATCGGGATCAACTGTATGAGGAAGAAAGGGTCCAAAGGAAAATTTCGGTAAATAATCGAAGTAAGCGGGGTCTGGAACGAAGGAGTCGTCGGCGAATGATTGTTTAAAATAGGCGGCATATAGGTTGGCGATAGTGTTAGGGTCATTAGAGGTTTGATCATTCAAGGAGAGAGAGATAGGGTAACCCTCAGATTTTCTTTTGTAATTAACAAATTTAAAGAAGGACTTAGGATCACTTATAAGATTGGCTTGCGTTTCAGCTAAATAGCGTTGATAGAGGGAGTTGTGAAGGGCGGTAAAGTTAAGATAGCTGCCCATGTATGTAGTTAGAAAAGTCATTAGGGGATTGAGTGCGAAGGAAGATTGTCCACTGTTTATTTCTTTTGTTTCTTAGGGTGCGAAGTCTACGATTATACCAGGGTGGGGAGGTGGACAAAATTTTGCGTTGGGAAATTGGTACATAAAGAGGGATAGAGTTAAATATTTCCCTATAGAAAATGGATATTGCATCATTTATAGTTATATTATCAAAATCGAAAGGGGGTTTTTTAAGGTATTCATTGATTTGGTGGAAATTTGCTTTGTGGAAATGGTGAGAAGGCAAAGCTGTGGAAGGGGTGTTCTGTAAAGGAGAATCGCGAAAAAAGGCAAGAAGGAGGGGGGATGTAAGTTATTGATGGTTGAAAGGGAGAGGGGACAGAGTGAGACAGAGGAGTTGAAGGGATCAGTTGTAAATATGAGGTCTAGTTGTCTACCCATGTAGTTTAAGACGCGACTAACTTGACTAAGGTTTGAATCCGCAAGGCGATCCAAGAAGATGCATTCTTTGGCAGTGGCAATATAATACGATTCATCGTCTGATTGAGCCCATTTAAGATGAGGAAGGTTGAAGTCCCCGAAGAGAAGGATTTCATCCTGGCGGTCTCTTAAATCAATTATTTGGTCAATTGTGTTAATGGCAAGTTGATAGGATTCAATGGGTTGTGAGGGCAAGATATAGAAACATATGATGTAGAGTGTCTTCTAGGGTAAGACAATCTTGATTGAAATATAGTCGAGATGGGGGGAGGATGATATTGCAATGAGGGAAGAGTCAATGGAGTTAAGGACGGCTAGTAAGACTAATCGACAAGGGCAACCCACGGTGGCCTGACTGAGTTCGTCATCGCGATAGATGTTGAAATTTGTTGAAAACAGTTCGGAGTTACTTATGCTGGGGATCAGGTGCGTTTCGGTCAGAGCAAAGATTTCAAAGGGTAGAGCGTGTGACTGTTGGAAGACAGTTTGGGTTTTTTTTTGGCGAAGACCTCTTACATTCTGATAATAGAAGGTAAGAGGAAGATTTTGACTGAGTGGGGGTATTGATCGGAGAGGGATAGATTTAGGGACGAAAATACTTGTCGAGATCAGCTCTACTACGTTGCAGGCGGGATATTCGTTTTGAGTGATTAAATTGTTCGACTTTAGAAGTACATTTGGATAAATCAGATAATAAATCCATAACAATTTCTTCAAAAGAAAAGAGATTACTTCTGTTGCCGGAACTATTGATCAAATTGTTACAACCATTGACCCGCCACTGTGTGATTCTTCGGAGGGAGTAGAGTTGTCGAAACATTTTCTCTCGGCGTACTGCGACGAGGCAGTGGAGAGAAATCCAACAATGAGTTTAATGCAGTTCTTGAAGTATTAGGCTGAGCAACACGGGAGTTGATGTGGTAACTTTTGATGTCATGAAAGCTTTCGATGGTTGGAACAGATGAAAAGCTTTTACGTGTGAGCCAAGCAGGGGTTCCACGTTTAAGAGATTTTTCTCTAATTTCCAGATATTTGGATCTTGAAGAGCACCTCGGATCGGTAGATTTGTGTTTACCACCGCAGTTTGCACACTTAACAAAGAATGCATTATCACATTCTCTCGTATTGTGAGAGACGGCGCAGTTTCCACAGTAGATTTTGAGATGACAATTTTTTTTCGCCATGGCCAAACATTTGGCAATTGTGGCATTGAGTGAGTTTACCTCTTATTATCCTTTGGAAACTTCAGCTGACTTGAGTATGAAATAGTGATCGAAACTTTTATTTTAAGTCTGCTAATTTTATGGATCAATTTTCTAGTGGCACCAAATACATAATATAATATAATGATCATATTTTTTCTCAATTTTTTTCACCTCGATGCATTTGAGACCACGCACACAAAGTTCGTTTTTAAGAGTATCAGTCTCAATATTGTCTAAACCAAATAGAACCACTTTAAATAATCTTACACTCTTTAGATCGTGAGAATAAAATTGGCAATTTCGTTGTTTTAATGAATTTAAAACAGAGGTATACGATTCTAATGATTTACATGCAATTTTTATTCCGATGGAGAGTTTTTTAATCGAGTAATTTGTGATGTTTAATCTTCTTCTTCTTTTCCTTTTTATCCCCGCGTCGTTATGGTCAGAAGTGTAGGACCATAACCTTCCCACTTAACTGCATTCCTACTGGTCCGCTTGTGGGGTCCGCCGGTTTGACCTCAGAAAGTAGCGGCAGGCTTCCCGGTTTGGGATTACTTCATCGCTGAGGCCAATCAAATGCTGGTGTTTTTGCATTTGTTTGCACCAATTGTTTTTCGGCCTGCCTTTTTTGCGTGTTGAAATTGGAATGTTGATTGATAACGCCTTTTGGACGGGGTTCAAAGGATCTCTCCTTTGTACATGGCAATACCAACTGAGTCGGTCGCGCTCTATATTTCTTGTGATGGTTTCTTTTACGTGGATGCTTCCTCGGATCTTTGAACTTCTAATTCTGTCACGCTTTGTTACTCCCGCTGTCATGCGAAGCATCTTCATCTCAGTTGCCGTTAATTTGCTCTCATACTTTTTGTGCATTGTCCAGCATTGTGAACCGTATGTGAGCGCCGGACGTACAATTGAAGTGTAGAGCCTTCCTTTCAGCTTAGGGGGCATTTTTCGATCACAGAAGATGGCGGAGTTTTCCCGCCACTTCATCCACCCTACGCTTACGCGATGTTTGATGTCGTCATCACAAGTTGCTTCTCCATTAATCATAGATCCCAGATATTTAAACTTTTCACACTTGGGAAGCACTCTTCCATTCAAGTAAATGTCTGGAATAGGCTGATGAGGGTCAGAGAACGGGCAGCACAGATACTCTGTCTTCTTTGAACTAATACGATACCCGTGACCCTCAAAAATGTCCACCCACACATCAAGTGCTCGTTGTAGGGACGCCTGATCATCACTTATAATGGCTCCATCGTCAGCAAAGAATAGCTGGTGCACATTGGGGTCCGTCACTTTTCCTTCAAGCAAGCAATCAAGCACTGCTATAAAAAGCAGTGGGCTGAGAACGCTCCCTTGGTGTACACCGACTTTGATTGCGAACTGCTCGGTGACTCCTGCGGTGCATCTTACTCTTGTCGTTGCTCTCTCGTACATGTCCATAATCACTCGCACGTAGGTTTCTGGAACTCCTTTTTGTCTTAGCGCTACCCATAAAAGATCTCTTGGTTGCCGGTCAAAGGCCTTCTCGAAATCAACCAACACCATATGCAAGTCCTTTGAAGAATCACGATGCTTTTCCATCATGATCCTTATACTTTGGATTGCATCTGTTGTTGATTTACCCGAGACAAACCCGCACTGGTCATCAGATAGTCGTATTATTTGCCGCAGTCGGCTATCTAATACCCGTTCAACGATCTTCATGGTGTGCGACATCAGCTTGACAGAACGGTAGTTATCACAATTTCGCGTATCACCCTTTCCTTTGTGCTAAGGAAGAAGATAGCTTTCCCTCCATTGATTAGGCCTAGTGTCGCTTCTCACAAGTTTGGAGATAAGAACCATGAGCTATCTAGACCCGATGTCTCCCATCTTTTTCCAGAACTCAGAGGGTATCCCGTCCGGCCCAACAGGTTTTCTTTTCTTGGAGTTTTTAACCGCGTACCGAACTTCTTCGACTGTGATGTCGGATATTTCGGCATGATTCGGGGCGGCTCTTGGAAAGTACACTCGGGGAAACTGTTCGTTCAGAAGTTCCTCGCAATACTGTCGCCATCTGTGGAGAATTTTTTCGTCTTCCACAAGGAGTTGGCCTTCAGCATTGTTAATAAACTTTGGGAAACGAATCTCCTGAGCATTTCTTCTTCTCTGGGCGGCTATCTTAAAGATATTTGCTCCTTTGTTCAAATTGTTTTGTCGAAGCTCCTGGGTAGCCTGGTTCCTGTCAGACGCGGAAGACGATATTTCTTCCAACTCCTGATAGAGGCCTTCCATGCTTTTCGCTTTGAATTCGGCGCATTTTTTCTTCGCGATACCTTTGCAACATCTATATATCTTTTCACGGCGAGCTTGAATTTGTGATGTTTAATGATTTCATTAAATTATGCACAAAGTCGGACTTTTTATGCAGTAGTTTTATTGTGGGAACATGCACTTTTTTAATTGGAGTATTAGTTGGATCAATCACTATATCACTAGATTCATTGTCGTCGTCCATATCATTGTCCGGATGACATAGTAGTGAACTGTAATAATTAGTTCTATTAACACTATCCGTTTTTTTGTTAGCACTCCGCGAAGCGCGAGGTTTCTTAATCGAGAACATATTGATGTCCTCTGGATCGGGCGATTTAACACGCCTAATAATTGTAGTAGTCTTACTTGCCAGTCTGAAGAATAGAACACGAGACTAATCACTGCTGTAAGCTCGATGAAGACTTCCGATCGACTCTGTCTAGAGGGCGAGGAAACTGCGACCAAATACTATGCGAGGGTGCTGCCCTCTGCCATCTTACAAAGCGTATCCTCCGCAGAGAAATCATGACTTCTGAAGGGATCAGCTCAGCTCCTACGAGGGACATCCTCAGAAAGTAGAAGAACTTCCCGTCTAATTGGCTATCAGACACAATAGACCTATGTACTCTGGTCGCAGTGTATGCTATCTGTTAGCACTACCCCCAGTTAAAAAAAAAAAATCTTTGGAAGCTTTGTAATAGAGCGTTTGTTTTATTTTACAACCCTTTTAGTCTTCTACCTTGCAAAGCTGGGGTAGGCAAGACTTATGCAAAGGCTTTCCTGCCTGTCCGTCTGGAAAGATCCAGGTAAAAGTTTGCAAAATTTAACGTAGAAGACCTGGAATTGCAGCTTGGCTCCCGCCGAGCTGATCCCATCTTGTTTATTCTTGACCATACTGCCTCTGCCTCTTTTGCTTTTTCGTCCATGCCTTCTAGAAGGGCAATCCCGATATTGGCGTTGTATGCGAACCCGAGGAAATCGGTATTTGTGGTAGTTTATTATGCTTTGTGAACTACCTGTAAATCAAGGACAGGTCTTCATAAAAGTAAAGCATGTGCCCACGGAGGTGAAACTTTTAACAGGCAGTTGAAATGATGTAAAAAGAATTCAGCGCAATCACTGCGTGGTGTTACGACTGTACGTCCCCCTATAATCCAAGAAATAAAATTTCCATAAAAACGCATGGTCGAAGGTGCTTTATGAGGTTGAGTGCCATTTGTTAGAAGATATAGCGAATCCACACGGATGTAGATATGTGTAAATTAATAGAGAGCATCGCATCGCTTTATATGGGCGGAATCTCACTTGCCCTCTGCAATTCGCATAGGCGGATTTCTGCGCTGTTCCGGGGCATACATGCCATCAGGCCAGTCGGTTATGGCCTAGAGAGTCATTTACAAAAAAGCACTATGAAGAACCTGTAGTCCATACAGTCTAAGACATTACCTTAACATCCTAAAAACTATCTACTACTCACCTGCTGACTGGCCGCAAACAGCCCACATGTGGTCGGTGAGCACCTCGTAAATCAGATCGGCGAACTTGCTGTCCCTCATTTTAGTGATCTTCAAGTTCATATTGCACACCGACTTCAGGCGGCACAGCTCGTTCGGGACCAATTGCGCCTGAATCTTGAATAACGTATTGTAATCGTTCAATTCAAAGGCATACGTGTAATCCTTCGTCTGACCCGGCCTCTCGTCCACCGAATACTTGACTTTGAACTCCGCAGCTATGCTCGATCCAATATCAGCATTCCAGTCCAGCTGTAAACTCCAGACATACGCCACGGTCAGGTTCTTATAAATTCTCTGAAACGAACAACACAATTACAGACTCTCCAGGTCAGATTTGTAAGAAGCCTGCTTACAACTTGCTTCTGCGAGCCCGGATTCAGGTCGGTCAAGTGGACGCAGGGCACATCGCATTTAACATGAGCGTCCGTGAGAACTAATTCGGCATTGACGCCCTTCAGCAGCACTTGTAAGAACTTCTGCGTGCCACAGGTGTGAAGGCGACACGATGCCGTCATTGCTGGCATGAAATGCAATGGAATGCTTAGTTCATTTGACGACCACGGACAACCAAGTACAATGTGGTGCTCGACGTGTTTGGCGACACTGATTCCGGGCAATTTGCTGAGTACTTCGAGCGCAATCTCACGTTCCTCGAAACATTTAAAATTCGTCAGAGGCACACTGAGATTGCTCTCGAAATCATTTGGATGTTGTGGGTCGACCAATCGGACGCGCATATGCTTAGAGCAACGTAAGCTAATACTGGAATCGGGCGGGAATATAAAACTTCCTGCAGAGACTATCAAACGAATCGGTTGAACGATTCCGGCGACGAGGTTCTTGAAACTAAGCGCAGCTGTTGCCGGTTTCGTTGTGATCTCGAATGGAGTCACCTTAAAGGGAATTCGATCGGAGAGGAACTGTAGCTGATTCATACGGATCGACATCTGCAAACAAAAAACCAAAAATCATTTCCACTCTGGACCGTTCTCAACTGGAACTTACTTGTTTGAAGATCCAGAAGCCAGACTTCTTGGCTTTGGTTTTCATCTCGATGATGTTGAAGCCCGGTTGTAGGGCGATGCTTTCTGCAACAACGAGGTTCTCGAAATTCGATTGCACTGTCGGCGAGAGTTTCCTCTTCGTACTGCTTGTCCTTCGCACGGGATTAGTCTTCTTTACCTTCTCACAAGACACAGCAGCGTATTCCAGCGTGTCGTCTTGTTTGTAGGATAGATTTAACGAAACATTCAGTCGTGGATGGGGATTGGGGAGCGCAGCATCAGCCTGCGCTTCTTCCTCGGCTGAATTTAATTCAAATGAAAGCGAAACATTTTCGACAAATATTTCGCGCGGGAAGTAGCTCTCCACCTTCACTTGTACCTGGATAACATCGTCTGTGATAATGGGCTTCGCGTTGAGGACAACAATATCGTAAATCTTGAAGTGATCCTCGAGGACACAGAAATTGGCTGTGTTTTCCAGTGACTGCACGGTCAAGTTTGCTTTCAGAACGCGAAGACACTTCAGAAATTCGTCAAAGTAGAAGGTTCGCACCAGCATCTCGAGCTCTTGCGAGCATGATATCGCGCTGCATGTTTTGGTATACGAAATATGGTCGTCCATCTTACGGTAGCAACTGGCTAACTCCAAGAGTGTCTGGCTGGCTAGGAAGTTCCAGTTTTCAGCTTTTAGCTCACGCAGTAAATCTGTGAAGAACACCACGGCCTTGTGTGGCTCATTCAACGAACAATAGAAGTTTCCCAGATCCAATCCGGCCAATCGCGCCGATCGGAGCCATGAGACGTGTTTGAAGGTACTAATCGCCAATTCGCTCAACTCCAAATATAATGTCTGGAAGGCTTGATTCGATCCGAAGGCTTTCTTCAACTGATCCGTGGCGCATTTCTTCGGCTTCCGGTTGGGAGAGTGATACCTACTGTCCAATTGTGGCGTGGGATTCAAAAACTGATGCTCAAGCGGTGTATCGCCGATACCAGCTGACAGGCCGACAACTATGTGTAGCTGTTCCGACGTAGGTGTAAAACCCGGAAGTAAGCCACAGAGTTTGCCCAATTCATAAAGCTTGTCCTTTGCCAGATTCCATATTGGTGCACAGTGCTGAAAGCAAGTCACTTCATTGGGTTCTATGGCCTGATCGCACGTTTGAAGGACTTCCAAAGCGCACACGAATTCCCAGCACTGCAAAGCTCCCTCCTGACAATCAATCTTGATCACCTCGATCTCACGCAAGGTGGAGAAGAGGAAATTCAATAGGCGCTCGGCAATCTCCGGGGTTTTGTTGGAGATTTGCAACAAATGCGCTTGGCGTTCGAAAAGATAGTTGCGGAACTCCAGAATCGACACCACCGAGTCCCGGATGCGTTCGCGCATTTCGAATTTGTTCTTCCGCGACAGGCAGATTCCGTGAAACGAACTCAAGGGCTGTCGGAAATGCTCTAACCATTTTTGCTTCTCGCCAAACCCAGAGTTGGTTATAAACTGCGAAAACATGGCATCCAGCTCGTCATACTGCACCAGAGCATCGGAATAGAGTTCAAGCTTCTCAAAGACAAGCGCCAGATCCTCTTGTAGAAAGAAGTATTTGCGGAAATCCCAACCATCGTGATTGCGTTTCTCGCGATTCGCACGAATTAGCTCTTCGTATTTGCCTATGTAACGATTGTAACTGGTCAGCATGAGAAATCTTAAAAGACAGAATGTTAGCTATGTTAGCCGAAGTGGGCAGATAACTTTCACCTGATCCTTTGCACCAGGCATCGAAAGGATTCTGTAGACTTTTGCTCGCATTTTGCTGGATTCAAGACAGAAATGCAGCGATCTTCGTTTTTCGACCCAAAATCTAGGCGAATTTTGTCCAACACCGTCGTTCGGGGGAGTAGATTCTTAGTTTTTCGCGTATCCGACGTTTCGACGAGCAGAATCATCCAATCGGGAATGCCATAGGATCCCAACTGCTTCAACCATAAATCGATTTCCTCACGTGTCGTAGCCTTATAAGTGTCCACATCCTTAAAACGGAAAATCAAATTCACATCAAGAATCTCCTACTATTCAATGAGTCCTTACACTGCATTCGGTAACGAATACGTGCAGAATGGGATGTTCGATGATGCTCCAATCGCCACGTTTGTACCTCTCCAGTGCGTCCACGTTGAAAGGTTGAACTGCTGCCTCTAATCGAACATATTTCGATGGGCGTTGATACGTGCGCCTCCATTCGCATGTGTCCTGTGGGATTGCCGATACTATGGTGGACTCCAGCGAGCGGAACAACGGGCCCGCCCCAGAATCTTTAAACGAAGTGGAGCTTCAAATAGCATTCAATAGACAGCGAACCGGTAAGAGACTTACATGTAATGATGGGTTTAATGTTCATCAAGGATGTTCCTTGTTTACTTCAGCTTGGTCTCAGAAGACTTGGTTTTTTCTTCCAATTAGTTGACGTTTACATTAATCATGTATTGTTTTGACAATCAAAAATCGTTTAGTTGTCAAAGTCAGCTGATTGGGTTTTGATTTCCGATGTCAACACAGCAAGGGAAATTTTTTTGACTGGCTTGCCAGGGAATACTTCTTATTTTCTTTGGCTGCGTTGACACTTAAGATTACCAGCAAAAAAAATTATAAAAGAAAATGTTTTGCCTAAAATGTTCTAAGGTTATCCACTTGCATTTAAACCCACATCATAACATCAAAAACAGAGGCACTCCTCAAGGCGTGGTTATCACTTCACTTTTACAGCTTAAAGTTCTTAATCAAATTCTAGTAAAGTTGCAAAGAAGTGGCCGCGAATGCGAATAATATGGTTATGCCAATGTGAAGGTGATTCTCCTCTGCGATAAGTGAGAGAAACGTAAAAACAAAAAGGGAACCGATAACTACTACCACCACGACCCTCCACGTTCAAACCACAAACCTCGACCAATTTGGCCGTGGCGAGGGCGGAGGTGTGAGCCGGTGCGTTATCATGGTGGAAGAGCACTTTTTTCTTCGCCAAGTGGTCTTCAATTCGGCGTCGAATCGACTCAATAATTTGGCATAGTACAGCCCTGTGACCGTTTTGCCCTTCTCCAGGTAGTCGATGTGGATCACCGCGGTCAAAACAAAACTACGAGTCCGATCCGGCTGAAATTCGACAGTAGCCGTCTACTAGAATATACTACACGATAGTAAGTTGCTCCTCGATACTGGCTAAGTGCGGTGAGGCTAAGTACTTATCGGACCCCCCTCGTACATACAACATTTCTTACCGACAACAAATGTGCTGATCGTGTTATGCGCCGAGGTATTTGCGGCAAATCGTTCCACGTCCCTTGCATCAGGCTTAGTAATAGATCCATCACCTACTTTAAAGAGTTTTCGGAGCATTTCTTCTTCTATTGTGAAGAATGCAACCAAATATCCCTCTCCGATGTTCTGTTCGCGATCAAGTGTAACAATGACAATATTAACTCCGCCTCCAACAACAACAACTTAGTTTTAAAAAAAAACTTATCGGCGAAATTCGGCCTAATCTCAAAATGCGTTGAAGACTTAAGTATCCTGTTTTTTTTTTTTCGCTCACCTTAACCCTGTTTTTTTTTTTTTTAAATAAACGAGAATCTAAATTCCCTTTGATCCGGTCTTGACATTCATTTCAGTCACTCATCGAAAAAAGTATACTTCCCCCATATCAACCTGACCCTCTGCTTGAAGCTATGGCTAACAAATGTAACGATGTTAGCAGTGAGCTTACCCTTACTAGATTCACCTTAAACGACCTAGTCGAGGAATTAAGAACAGCAGCTCATAAATAGACGACATCCACTTTCCCGCCCAGTATCATACCAATCGGTCATTTGGTAACGTTTCTATGCGCGACGAACTACTCGAATCCAATCTTTCCGACCCGTTAATACGCGCCTGCCCTAAGCCACCTAAAGCAACATCTTTTGTCTATACCCAAACAAACCAACTCCCTAAAGTAGAAGAAAAAGCCGTGGACCGGTTTCCACGAACGCTTTGGCCAAATATGGAGCTTACGAGAATGAAATCAGCGCCTCCAAAAGCTTCAACGTAACAACGAGGATACTACTATTTCTTAGGCTGAAGGACAGGACCCCACCGCTAAAGAACAATGGTTACAAAAACTTATGAAGCACTTCAAAATCCCAATACTCAGCTGCCAAATGCTTCAACATCTCGGACTGAACAAACTAAAGCTCTCCATATATGCTTGGCTATTTCTCAACTCCGATGGTTGCCCACTTACTCTCGGTAGAACTACATTTACCGAATGAAATGAAAAGAGTGATTTCCACCCTAAATCTACCACTAAGCCTAAACCTAAACTTAGTAATAAGAATAATAAGTCTGCTTCTAACAATAGTAAAAAGCATTCTAAATCCCCTTCTAATCTCCACGATATCTGGTGCCTTCTTCTTCAGTTCCGCCAAAACCACAACGCCAACGGGTTAGCTTTAATCCAAACGCAACTAGTTCTTCCGCCAATACAACCGTATCACCTTCAACCCTAGCACACGATCCGGATCCAAACCAAATTTCGACCTTGAGTATGACTCATATCTTAATTGAGGCTATTGTGTCCAGGATATTGTCCACTAATTTTTCATTTGAAGCTTGGTTAGGATTTCTAGTCGTTGAAGACGATTAAGTCATGTCTTCTGCAATTGCTGACTTTCATTCTGATAATATTGTATTCCCTGTCTATCTTTTATTACCAGCTCTTGAATATTTTTCATGTTTTCCTCTAATTGTGTGTTGTATTGGATTTGTTTGTTTATTTCTTGTACAGCGTTTTGATTGTTACTATCGATGACCCTTAGATGTTCTTCAATTTCCTCTAGGTCGGTGTTATCCATTGTCCCGAATAACCATTTTTGTGCAGTACCTACTATGTTTATGAGTCCTCGTTTAGATCGTTTTTTATGGGCATAATAATAAGGATTTTTGAATATAAAGTAATACATTCTCTTCTTAAGATATGAAATCTCTTAATTTCGTTTACGATTTCCAAGATTATATCTAAATTTATAATATGTAGAATTGTTCGTGTTTGGTTGACGACATTTCCTTCCCCCATATTTATTAACGTGAATCCGCCGTTACTCTCTATTGGTGTTATTATTAGAGCCGCTTGCACTAGGTTGGTTGTCATGATTAGCAGGATTAGCATCAGTGGTAGGACCTGCAAATTGTCTGGGTGGTTTAATATTCGTAGTATGTACCCTGTCTAACCTTTTTAATCGAATGTTTTGTTCATTCTTATGTCTTACATGTTTATAACTTTTTATATAACTTAATTGCTTATATTCTATATACTCTTCCCTGTCCTGGTTTTATAACCATGTCCTTTTATGTCCTTCTATTTATAACTTTTGCCTTTGATCTACTTGGATTCTCTGTCAATTTAAACTTTTCAAGTATGGGTTTCCTTTCGTACTTGGCCTTTTGACATATATCGCAATTGTTTATGATTCGCACAATTATACATGTCAGTTTAGGGTAATAAATCTGTTGTTTCAGCGTATTATAAGTCTCGATAATACCTGAGTGTTGACTCACTCTGATAGATAGATGGAAACCTCTTCCTCCATCCTTAAGTCTCTAACTCTCCGTGTTAGTTTAATAAACGTAACCTTTACGTTTCTTGACTAATTATTTTAATTATTTTGTTGAACTTTTTCATAGTTGGTCTCTTGTACTTCGTCGAAAATGCCAATAACTCCATGAGCCATTTCTTTCAGTTGCTCTCTTATCGTTTCAATCGGATCTGAAACTCTAATATACAAAATTCTTTTATCATTTAGCATTTCTAGCTTCGGTTCTTTATCGTAGCTTACAATGATATGTTTTTTTTTTTAATTCATTTTTGTTTTTATATATTGAGAGCACACTTACCCTTGACAAAAATGCTTAAAACTACCTTACATAACAACTAACATAAAATACCTTACTGGCTGTATACGGACACTCTAAAGCAAACAGAACAATTTAAGACTATGCCTTTCGGCCTTATGATTAATTTGCAATAATTAAAATAAATAAACAACTTAGGCTAAGAAAAGTGATATTTTTTAAAAAACTTAGCATCAGATATTTTTTTTTTAAAAAGCTTATAACTAAAAACAACTTAACCCTACCTTAACTAAAATATATATACAAAAATACATACGTCATATACCTTTTGTATGCATAATATATTTTTTTTTTCATTGTTTTGTGATTTTTTTTTTGTTTTTGTTTTTTTTTTAATTACAGCTAAATCTAAAGTAAGCCTTCTAGCCACCCTAGCTTGCCTTAGCCTGCCCTAACCTATCCTAACCTACTCTAACCTCTTCTAATCTACCCTAGTCTATGTAATCCTGCCACTGGCATATGGTAAGCTTTGCCTTAAAGAGGCTGACCTATTAAAGTTAACCACTGACGCAGTCTGCTCCAGCCACCAAAAGAGTTGATGCTGTCGGGCGACGTCTCCCCGATCTTGGTGCGACACTGATCTACTAAACCTGAGGCGCTCGGGCTCGCGGAGCGCAATATCATGTTCATAGAGGAGCCGCCGCTCCACAGATTTACGGGCCACGTGGAAGATTAGCGGTATCGCTGATCTATCCTGGATCAGCCCACATTGATCAAAATAGAGGAATGTCTCTGGGGGAACAAAGCCGCTAAGGCGAACTTTCTCGTGGTACATGTAATTAGGGAAGTTAGCCCCGGAGATCAGGTTATTGACCGAAGTCATTGCTCTCGCAACGTGACCTCGGATCAGTTTTATTAGAAAATTATCCACCCGTACAATCCTGGCCCTATTGTATAGGACCTCGTTCGAGTAAAATTTGGTGTACTCAGATTCGGGTGTCCTATATAACCCAAGACAAGTTCTGAGACATTGTCTCTCAAACACCCGAATCCTTTCCATTAAGCTAGCTCTCACATTAAACCACACGGTACATCCATAGGCAATCATGGGCCTGATTAAGGCCATGTTGCAAATTACCTTTACTCTCGAATCAAGTTGGTTGCTATGAAACATTAGAATGATATGTTGTTTGTATGTATGGACAATACCGTCTTTAATTGGTATGAGGCCAATTTGTTCTTCTCTTCTCGAATATGGTGTTCCGCTGTCTGAAATTTGATTCACTTCCCTATTTTCATTCTCAATCCTACTAAGACAGCAGGCGACTTTATTTTCTTGGCCTTTGAGTTATTCTATATCGTAATCAAACTCTTGTAATTTAAGTAGCCATCGTTGGTTATTTTATTTTTTATTCAGATATTTTATGGGGAGATGATCGGTCAGGATCTTGAATTTGTTTCTCCACAGATATGGTCTTAGTTTAGACACACTTCATACAATGGCTATAATTTCTTTCGTGCTCGTTTAGAGTCTTCGAAATATGTAGACCGGCTGCTTGTCTTGTATAAGGACAGCTCCTATGGCAAAATTGCGTAGCTTCATGCAATTTTAGTCGCGATGGAGCGCTTTACGGGACAATAGCGCACTTTTTGTGTAAAACAATTTTACAAAAAACAACGAATCCTACGTTACTGTACGACGCATATTTAGAATTGAATATGGATCATTTACGCGTAAGCATTCGGCGGCTCTGGCAATACCAAGAGCTAGTCTGCGGCGAATTTTGAATCTTGACCTCAAACTACACCCATATAAGCTCCAGATTGTGTAGGAGATGAAACTAAAGGATTACATTCAATGTGGTTATTGGCTGACACTATGCTGGAGCGATTCTCTAGCCTTGAGAATGTATTGTTTACGGATTAGTCCGTAAACAAGCACAATTGTCGATATTGAAGTAGGAAAAAACCTCGCCTTAAACACCAAAAGCCTCTTCACTCTCCTTAAACGGCAGTATGGGCTGCCATATCAGCAAAGGGCATAACTCAGTGGAATACCTGAAGATGCTACGAGAGTTTTTAACACCACAGTTACATGAATTTGAAAGATACAACAACAGGAATTAGATACAACAAGATGGAGCAACAAGCCATACATCAAACGTGTCTTTACCGGTGGTCAAAGAAATGTTTCCTAACAAATTGATTTCTCGCAGAGGTGATATCCCATAGCGTCCGAAAAGCCCGGACCTTACACCTTGCGATTTTTGCTTGTGAAGATACTGGAAAGCCGAGTGTACCTTAATAAACCGACGACCAGATCCCAATTAAAATAAAATATCCAGAAGGAAATATCCGCGATACTTCGCAGTATGCGTCAGCGAGTTTTCCAAAGTTTGGATAGTCGATTGCAGGAGTGTCAACGACGAGACGGGCCACATCCCGAAGATGTCATTTTTATAAAATAAATTTCAATAAACGTTTATTACGTTAAATAAATGATCGACAAAATAAGTGGTATTATATCTATTCATGTTTCAAATGTGCAAAAATGTATGGCCCACCCTGTACTATCTGCCACAAAATCACCTTGAAACAGCTAGTGATCCTGGTTTGAGAACTATTTCAAAAGCAGGCACATCAAAGTAAAAATCGTGGACGAGTATAGTGAAGAAGAAAGGGTTATGTATGAAGTCCCGCAAGGTTCAATACTTAGGCCTCTCATCTTCATCATGTATGCCAGCGATATATTGACAGTTTTCCGGTCCGGTTGTGCCTACGCAGACGACACAGCCATTTCTGGAAGCCACAAGCACGTGGAAAAGGCTTTAATGCGATCACTGCGTGGTGCCTCTATCAGGGCCTTGTTATAAGCATTAAAAAAAAGGTTTTGAAGCTCTCAAGGCTTTGCTGATATTAATATTTTGATGTGAATTATTTTGAATCTGAATAAAATCTGAATATCCACTTAACACAAGCGCAAAAAAGTGATGCGACATGCAGAGTACTGGGCCACATATACATATATTCTTCACGAGGGTAGGGTGCCCTGCGTCCAATATACACCATTGACCAACAATTTGAGATATATGGGCAAACCGTTTGACCTGGAAGACTGATGATTGACTGAAACAGTTTCTCGAAAAATTAAAGAATTTTTAAACAAAAGTCTTATCATCTCGATACTGCTATCGCCGCAGAGGCCCGGATTTTTAGTATTAGGTTGTTAACTAGCACGGTTTTTGTACAATTATAATATAACCCATTTCAATAAATGATTTTATAACAAAATGATTAAACACTTGATTCACCGTGAACGTACTCCAAAGGAAAAATCCCTTCAGCATTTCCCCTCCGAAACCAACAAGTTGACGTCGTCTGACATTTTCATCTGTCATCAGGCGAAAAAAAGAAAATATGACATTATGGGTTACTACTTTGTTTATTACTGAAAAGTGGAGTCTTTCAAAGAAAATCTGGAAAAATAAATGAAAAATACCCATCAGCCTAACCGAATAGATTTCAAAACCACACAATGGAAATGGCAAAGTCGATTTTCGGTTCCAGGGACCACGAGGGCTACGTGGGCCGCGAGGAGCACGCCGTAAGTTGTCGCCATTCATTTTCTAAAATATGTTTTCTAACACCCACACTTACTCGTAGAGAAAACTGCAATTTAACAATTCAGACGAGGACAACGATTTACCCGATCTGATCGACGAATTAAGCGTGGTGGACGGGTTGCGGCCAAATCCCGGTGGGCCATTTTCAGCCTTGACACCGTCGATGTGGCCACAAGAGATTCTAATCAAACTCGGACAACCTGAATCCGAAACAGGCCCCAACGACCAGCCAGACTATCGATTTGATGAATTCGGATTCCGAGTTGAGGAGGAAGACGGTCCAGAGCAAAGTTCCAAGAAACTCTTGGGAATTCCATTTGTTGAAAACATAGAACAAAGAAAACAATGGATTTCGCACTTGGAGTTCTCCCACAACAAAGAAGCGTGCGAACTGACGTGGGAAAATGTCGATGTTGTTCTGCCACGCACTGAGAAACTCCGCCAAATGGTTCGCGATGGCATACCGCACTCTCTACGTCCGCAGATGTGGATGAGATTATCCGGGGCGCTGCAGAAAAAAATCAAATCGGAAACCTCATATCAAGAGATTATTAAGGCGTCAGGTAATGACGCTCTGATGACATCGAAACAAATCGAAAAGGATCTGTTGCGGATTCTTCCAACGAATGCATGCTTCAGTAGTCCGCATGGAACTGGTATTCCTAGATTGCGGAGAGTTCTGCGTGGGATCGCCTGGCTCTTCCCCGATATTGGCTATTGCCAGGGAACAGGTGTAATAGCTGCCTGCCTGCTGCTCTTCATGGAGGAAGAGAACGCTTTCTGGATGATGGCTACCATCGTAGAAGACCTCTTACCCGCGTCGTACTATTCGTCGACTCTTCTCGGAATCCAGGCTGACCAGAGAGTGATGCAGACGCTCATCGCCAACTATCTCTCTTCGGTCGATGAAACTCTCAAGAAACACGACATCGAGCTATCACTGATCACGTTACACTGGTTCCTGACGCTCTTCGCCAATGTGGTGCACATGAAGATCCTCGTTCGCATCTGGGACTGGTTTTTCTACGAAGGCTCGATTGTTCTCTTTCAACTAACGCTCGGAATGCTACGAATCAAGACCAACGACCTGCAGCATTTAGAAAATTCCGCGCAGATTTTCAACTCGCTATCTGACATTCCCGGTGAAATCGACGACGTCGAGGTGCTATTCCAGAATGCCATGGAAGTCGGCGGTTCACTTAGTCAAACTGTCATCGATACGCATCGTAGACGGCATTTGGCATACCTGATGGCCGATCAGGGTGGCCTAGTCGGCAACCCGGAAGCCGTGCCGAACTTACCCAAGCAGCAACTAGTCCGACGTCAAGTGAAACGTACAAAGTCCGTGCTCCAGACGTTGCTTTTCCGCGGCGGTGAAGACGGCGAGTCGGACGACATGAAGAATAAAAATATTCGACAAACAGAGATTCTGGTCGACCTCCGCGAAGCCATCCTGAAAGTGGGTCGTCACTTCCTCACCATAGAACCAAAGCTACAGGCACACATATGCCTGACTGCCGACTACAATACCAATAGTCACGCCAAAGATCATGAGAATTTCATCAACGTGGCAAGGACACGAAAGCGACGTGCCAAGGCTCTGCATGATTTCGAGCGGCACGACGACGATGAGTTGGGTTTTCGCAAGAACGACATTATTACCATCATAAGCCAGAAGGACGAACATTGCTGGGTAGGCGAACTGAACGGTCTTCGCGGTTGGTTCCCGGCGAAATTCGTCGAATTGCTAGATGAACGCAGCAAGCAGTATACCTCCGCGGGCGATGATGCGATCTCGGAAACAGTCACCGATTTGGTTCGTGGTACTCTCGCTCCGGCTATCAAACAAGTCCTCGAGCACGGCATGAAACGGCCGTCATTCCTCGGCGGACCATGCCATCCGTGGTTGTTCATCGAAGAAGCCGCAACACGCGAGGTTGAGAAGGATTTCGATTCGGTTTACAGTCGCCTAGTCTTATGCAAAACCTATCGTCTGGACGAGGATGGAAAGGTGCTTACGCCCGAGGAGCTGTTATACCGGTGTGTGCAGGCGGTGAATCAGAGTCACGATGACGCTCACGCGCAGATGGACGTGAAACTGCGCAGTCTCATTTGCCTGGGACTCAACGAACAAGTGTTGCACTTATGGCTGGAGGTGTTGTGCTCATGCGCCGAGATCGTACAGAAATGGTATCACACGTGGAGCTTTGTATATTCCCCCGGTTGGGTGCAGATCAAGTGTGAGCTCAGGATTTTGTCACAATTTGCATTCAACTTGAATCCGGATTGGGAGTTGCCGCCGAAACGTGGGAAGGAGAGCCAGCCATTGAAGGATGGTGTACGGGATATGCTCGTGAAACATCACCTCTTCTCGTGGGATCTTTGAGGAAGCAGCAAGAAGGCGATGGTAAGAGGAGGAGTAAGAGGGTATTTGCTGTACCATTCCTAGCTTAGAATCTACTTAACTTTATGCGTTTGTGGGTGTGTTTGTTTTGTTTTTTAGCTTAGAACTTTGTAGTTGTTAGTCTTTTTATCTACTGGAGTGTTGCCAGACTTTATTTTTATTTTTCTTAGAATCGTGCTTCTCGTAAGGTTGCTTTAGGACCAAATTGTATAATTTATGATTAGTGCTCTAGTGCCATATGAAGATAACTCCCATCGTTTTAGCGCATTTAGCCCTGTTGGTAGCTCTTGGCAGCTTTAAATCGAGAAATGCCATAATGCCATACGTATATGCGCTAAGTTAACGAGGGGGAATCATCAAATTAGCTGTTTTCCATACAGAAATAAAGGGCAAGTGGGGAAAGATCAGATAATACTGAAGTTATCCGTATTTCCACTTTGTTAGTAGCTTCCTAAAGGAACCTTTCTCTGTTGTCGTTCTCCAATAATTGTATACCAATCTTACTTAGGCGTTTCAGATGATTTTGGGACCCTACTTTTCCAATTTCAACGGTGAATCAAGAATCACTTATATCTGGTCCGCTGGACAGTCTCTCATAGGTCGCCACTCTCGGGCATTACTTGATGACTTTATATGAGCTCTTCATGTCGAATTCGTCAGCACTTTGTTAATTCGTCTATTCCTTTCATTACTTTACCAGCGATCTTATCCTTATCTACGACTTTGCGACGGAGATACCACATTTCGGTTTAGGCATTCTATTCAGCAGAGTTGAACATCGACCGCGTCAATTCGAACTGGTCATTCGGAATTGGTTGACACCTTGTCATCCAGCTTACATCTTAGGTTTAATATGGATGGGGCTCCAACGCGATGGGTATGCGGTAAATATGTCTTCAACTCAATTCCTCCAATCCCATCTCCCTCCATGGACCAGTCCACATCATGGCAATGCTTTACATTACTTCGTGGCTCTTTGGTTTCGTTAAGATCATTGTTCTCGTACAAGAGGACAGGTTTGTTCTATTCAATGGCGCTTTCAGTATATTGTATGCGCCAAGTTTGGTTTTGCTCTTGCCATTGTAGCCAATAGTTTTTCGCTGGGACCATTTGCTTGTGATTGGGGAGTATATTTGACACAAAATGTTTTACCCTTAACCCTTTCATAACCAATTGGGGCTTGACCAGTCTTTTATAGGGATGCGGAGTTATTAGTCTAGACCTTAATGTGAACTGATATCAATTGCAACTCTTATGTTTCCTGGCTTAGACAATAAAGGAAACAGTTTTATAAATTTTCTGAATAATTTAAGTGCGAATTGAAACGAAGCAGTTTTTCGTGGGTTTGAATACAAAATAACCTTACATTTAGCCTTGCTCTTGTATGGTATGGTATGGATGTGAAGCGGCGCACAGTGGGGCAGAATGACCCTATTGGTGGCAATTGGATTTTTCCAATCTTTATTATTAAGGTATGCCTATCTGCCTAATATATTGTCCCATTATTTTTCTGAACTGTCTGTTGCCTTCTTGGCATAACGTTGTCACGTTTCAGCAGGTATAGACTCCCACGCTGCTCGCATTGACTTCATATCAGGGTCTTGTGGAGCCAAGTTTGATCTCAACATCACCCCAAAGATGTTCGAGAGGTTTAAGTGGTGATTGCACTAGCCGTCTACATAGCATCTACTTTAGTATGCTCAAACCATACTTATCCACTTTTGAGGGGTGATTAGAATCGTGATTCTACTAAAAGGTCCACCGGAGCGGCATTTCTTCTTTCCCTTTTTGTATCGTACAGAGTTCATAGTATCCTTTGCCCAGTGTATGTAATCTGGAGGATTAAACACGGGATCTTCGGTTCAACCCGAACCAAACACTTTCCTTCCGTCCTACGTGATTTTTGGAAAACTGCGCTCAAACACGCTTTTAATTTCTGATTATTTTTATTTTACACTATTAAATTGGAACACTTTTGCTCCGCACTGTGGTCTGTGATCAACTGACGACATATTGGCCTTGTAGGCAAACTTCTACACCGATCTTACGTCGAAAATCCTCCAGCAAGAGCACCCAAGCCAATGGGTAATTGGTTTATTTTTTCTTTGGGTTTACTTTTCCTGTTTTTTTTTACCTCCCTGCTGTTGTCTTTTTTACTTTAAAAAAATTATTTTCATTTGTTTTTACACTGTCACTGTCCCCTCCTATCGTGTGTGCATTTTCAATATAACACCTCAATGACATGGAAACAAAAGAGTTACTGTGAACTACAATTAACGCAACAAATTCAGTTGAATCTCTCAAAAAATCCTATTTAGGACAACCACCTCCGGAGAGTAGTGAACGAGCATTTTGGACACAAACCATCTGCACCCCGTCCAGGTTGTACGAGTACATATATAAAATCAAAAAAAAAAATGTACTGCTCACCACGTTGACAGGCTTGTAATCCCTATTTTTTGTTTATATATTGGGAGTACAAATTAATTCGGTCCATTTTTTTGTGTTCAAAAATTTTTTTTTTATTGGAAAAACGTAAAAAATACATCACTCAAAGTAGTAGTCCGTCGGAAGCGACTACTTTTTCCCACCTCTCTGGTAATTTTGGAATACCATCTCTAAAAAATTAGTCCTCTCTGGCATCGATCCAATCATTGAGCCATTCTTCGATTTCTTCAAAAGACCAGAACCGGTGACCCCCCAAATCGTTTTGCATCCGTCGAAAAAGCCAGTAGTCGGAAGGAGCAAGGTTTGGAGAATACGGCTGGTGGGGTAAGACCCCCCATTTCAGCGTTTCCAGGTAGTTTTTGACCGCTACAGCCACGTGGGGCCGAGCGTTATGTTGCAAAATCACCTTGTCATGCCTCTCGGTCGTTTCTGGCCGTTTTTCACGCAATGCACGGCTCAAACGCATTAGTTGTAGACGATAACGTTCCCCATCAATGGTTTCGCCTGGTTTTAGCAGCTCATAGTACACCACACCCGTCTGGTCCCACCATATGCAGAGCATGACCTTTGAATCGTGGATGTTTTTCTTTGGAGTCAATGTAGATGATGATGGAACGGGTTCACCAGGCTTTGCATAGTATTTTTTCTTCTTGGGGTTATCGTAGTATATCCACTTTTCATCTCCAGTCACGATCCGGTGCAAAAATCCCTGCCTTTGATGTCTTTCAAGAAGCAGTTCCGAGGTGAAAAATCGCCTTTCGACATCTCTCGGTTTCAACTCGTACGGCACCCAATTTCCTTGCTTTTGAATAAATCCAAATTTCTTTAACCGAACGGAAATTGTTGGCTGAGTCATTCCCAACGATTCTGCGAGTTCACTTTGCGTTTGACACGGATCTTGATCCAGTAAAGCCTCCAATTCCTCATCTTCAAACTTTTTGGGCTGGCCAAGACGCTCTTTGTCTTCGACGCTAAAATCATCACTTTTGAAGCGTCGAAACCACTCTCTGATTTATCGGTCGGAGCAGATTCACCATAAACTTCTACAAGCATTCGATGGGCTTCAGCTGCACTTTTCTTCCAATTAAAAAAGGAAATCAAAACTTCCCGCAAATGCTGTTTATTTAAGACAAATCCGGACATTTTCGAAGAGGCAAAAAACAATGTTGTTGTCTCAGAAACAGACGCTGATGCACACTAATTATTGTTGACAGATGTCACACCTTTCCAATTAAGTAGGTAATCGCTTCCAAGATCAGCCACAACTTGCAGGTGGCGCCATCTTTTGAAAACGGACCGAATTAATTTGTATCCCCAATAGATAATCTAGAACTTTCATTGAATCCTTTTCGACCTACGTACATATGTACATTCGTAATAGAATACTAATTCGAACAAAAAACAAATTGACTACGCAATTTATCCGTTTTACGAGGGTTGCCTTTAAAGTTTTTACAAAAAGTCAAACAGAAACGAACAAGTTCGAAACAAATCTGATAGACCTTAAGGTCTATACATTTTTGCATACGCTCAAACCAATTCCGGTAACATTTTTTCCACTCTGAAGCTGATATCGTAGAAACATGGTTTTGAAAGTCTTCAACAGCTTATTGAGGTGATGAAAATCGCTGTCCGCGCATCAGGATCATACGAATATATCCAAGTTTCGTCTCCTGTAACAATGTTGTATACGAATTTTGAACGTCCTCGTACGAATTTTTTCAACATTTCCTGACACCAATCAACACGACCCTTTTTTGCGCTTCGGTCAAATTATGAGGAATCCATCTGGAACATATCTTTCTCACACCTAAATGTTCATGCAAAATCGATTGTATTGCAGTCTGCGATATCCTAAGAGACGCCTCTATCTGTCTGTAAGTCACATGCCGATCTTCTTTAATCATGTTGCGCACAGCATCGCTGTTTCTCGGAATGACAACCGATTTTGGCCGACCTTCTCGACATTCATCACTGACGGACGCACGACCATGACGAAATTCTGCAAACCAATTGTAAACAGTCTTCTCTGATGGTGCTTCATTACCAAAAGTTGCACGAAGCGATTCTATGCATTGTTGTTGAGTAAGGCCTTTTTTAAAATCATAAAAAATTATCCAACGTAATTCTTCACGGGTGATTTCCATTTTTGCACAAACTTGGTTCTTTTAGACGTTCACTTTCAACAAATCAGTCAATTTCTAAATTGCCGCTGGCTTCGCAATAACAAACGTCAATGTTCACTTGTAAAAGCCAGTTCGATTGTGAAAACTTAAAAGGCAACCCTCGTACTCACCCAGCTTGTAACTCTCAAGCTTTATTCTGATTTGACTTCATAAACCGTCGAACCACACCGCATACTTCACAATCTCTTTACCGCCTCAACACAATAATCTTTCCGAACCGAATACGTCTGTCTATCAAGCCGGTCCCTGTCCAACCCCTCGAAATCCAGGTGCCAACACCATGTTTGACTGTTTTGATGATGTAGCTGAGGAACAAATTCTTTCGATTTTTACCTTCGTATACATTTCTTGCTCCCATCTGCAACAGTTAAGTTTATCTTGGACCATAAGATATTTCGACAATTTTTCCTTTGGTCAATTGAAAAAAGCTGACCAAACAGCTTTTGTAGTCTGGATGTTGACAACGGATATCTTCACGGCCTTCTATCAGTCTTTCTCTTGCTGTCGAGGTGTTACAATCAAGTCCAATATTTTTTTTTATTTCTGCACAAATAGTAAAAGGCTTCTCCCGCTGTCTGCCGACCGTTTTTTACCGAAACTGCCCGTGGCCTGCCTCGTCTTTCTAATGATTTTCGGTATTTTACGGCATTTTGAGAACTGCCTACTCTTTCAGCGATAGCTTTGTACGTCTTGCCCTTTGTTGTCGAATGATCTTCCTTACCTCCTCCTACAAAGTGGCTTACGGCCTATTTCTTTTCAAATCCATTTTTAAACATTGCTGTTATGCATTCTCACTCTAACAACTGCCAGAACACAAATAACAACGAGAAATACACACTCATCAAGTCTGTCAAATGATTGAAGGATGCTTAAAATAGCTATGCTAGAATGTTGGTGTCACCGATTTCGAAAAATTGAATTTTTCGTATAACCCTACTGCACAGTGCTCTATAATTCCATCATACCATCGACAAACAATTAAGAAGAAACAATTTCTTCAAATTTGGAACCATTTGATCCTAAACCTTTTCTAGGGAGATCCCTTGGATCCCTTGGGAGATCCAATGGTTTTTCCGCCAATAAAGGGTATATTTCAAACAAGTTTAATGGAAGTAAATTAGTTGCAGAAAAACGATTTGAAGTTCCGAAATATAAAGCAAAGTCTGATGACAAGTCCAGTCTAAAAGATTGGCACGTTTCTTCTCCAATGTAGACTCCACTAGAACTGTTCACCAGTTCTATTGAGGCTTGTTGGCAGTCGACCTAATAAAATATAAACATTTTCTAGACATTATGACATACAGTGGCAAGCAAAACTGGCCAATTAATTGCAAAAATCCGAAAGATCGTCCATTTTAAATTTATTTATATATTGTGCAAGGCGAATCACTAAATAACAAAAGTCAAAAATATTATAAAAATCCAAATTTGTTCAATTTTGCACGTTTTGTTTAGGTCCATTGTATTCAGTATTTACATAGTCTAAAGGCCCTTACTCTCCTTGGCAGGCTTCCTACTAATTTCTCTATGGTAGCGCGAGGAATACATTGTCATTTAGCCTGTACTCTAGGCCATAGTTCGACACAATTACTCGGTGCAGTCAAAGCTTTGGGCCCACAAAAGTATTGTCTGAAACTGCAGGTCTTACAGCAGTTATTTTCCATTTTTCTTTCTGGGTGCTTGGGGTCTCTATCTTTGCTGAAACACCATTTCTTTAATAGGATATGTGGCATGGTCTTGGGAAGACTAGCTTGTAAAACAATGAGATAGTCCTTATCTTTACCATTGAACCGATATGCCAGCAAGTGAAACATGCCCGCACCAACCAACTCCTTTCCCCATGCTTCATTGTCTATTTGGCCTAATGTCGATTGAAAACGGTTGATTTTTGTTTTGTCCGACCAGACTATATGTTTCCAATCTTCGTCGTTCAGGAGTTGTGTTTCTTGCAAAATTTTAACCTATCCTTGATGTTCTTTTCAGACAACGCTTTTTTTTCGATTGCTGACACCAGGCCCAATTCTGCGAAATGATTATCCTGCTACAGCAGATTTAACCCTTCTTGATCTCTAGTGTAGTGTCCTTACACTGGGTTCGTCTCCCTTCGCAATGACCAGTTCTCCTAACATACCTAGCCTAGTTATAAATACTGATACAAAGGAAAAACGTTTGCCAAAAACAAATTTATATTTTCTTTATATTGACTTCATTCAAAATGACCGTTGTTTGCCTTAAAGCCCTTGGAATGTTATCAATCACGCGAACATGGGCTCGCTTACAAGACTCATTATTTCAGTGATGAATAGAGCAGGTCAATCCATCTGAAACAGACCACAATCTGTAATCCAAAGGGTTGAAATCAGAGCTGCCTCGACAACATTTCTTTCCGCCTTATGGGTTAAGCGGTTCCTTTTTTGCGATAATTTTGCAGCCCGGAGGCTTAATGACATTCTCCAAAACAATGGAGTGGTAAGCTTTCACCGAGGTTTTGACCCTTTTTTTCAACAAAAATGGGGTTGGTAGGTGAGACACCACAATACCATTACATCTAGAGGATGATAGCCTCTTTCAAGCCCTTGAAATAAGTTCTGAAGCTTCCTTTTGATGTCCCGAACTTACACTCGATAATTTTGTTTATTGAAAGTGAAAAGAATTTTTCTGTGAACATTTCTAGCGTCCCGCCTTAAGAGAGCTTTTTATTTTTACTTACGTTTTTGCTTCAATGCGACTGTTAACTGGTGTCCTGTGTACCTGAGTAGGCACTAAGTCCCAAGTCTTATTTGATCATGCGAGTCATGGATTTTTGCGAAATATTAGTTTCCCGCTACAAGATCTTGCGCTTTCTCAGTAGTTTGCAACTGATTCGCGCTTGCACGGATTTGATGGCTCCTGGAGTCCTCATAATGCATGGATGGCCGGATCTTCGATGAAGCCTCTAATTATTTAATAGTACGATAAACCAAATAGCAAGTTATTCATAGCGGTCGCAAGTTCCGAAAGATATCACCTTTTGCATTTTACACTTGTATAAGCCGATCACAACCCTTTCCATGATTGTAGACTAAAAACAAAAATCTTTTCCGGATAACATGAGAAGAGTGCAACTAGTCCTTTATTTAAAATGGTTGCAGTAAAATTTAAATCAATACTTATGACTAGGGTAGGCACATGCCAGCTCCAAGAACTTACAGACGCAACTCCTGTCTATATGCACTATTGTCAACAACATTTATTCTGTGCAGCAACAACTAACAATAACTTGTTGGTGGCCTACATACCTTCTCTGTGGGCCTGTTTATCTCTGTCCGCTATGACACGAAACCTCGTAAGGTCTGACTCCTTTTTAATTTCCTTTTCCAACTTGCTTCCCTCGACGCGAGCGCGGCTTTTTATTAAATATTACCTGCGACTCATCAGAAATTCTGTTTTACATCTCCTTCGAGCTTAATGCCTTACGTACTTGTGTGAGCCGCGCCTATGAGGCTTCGCATAATAGCAAACTTTATTCTCAATTCCTTTACGAATGGTGTATTTAGTGTTTAGATTTCAATTGAACCTTTTTTTTAACTTTACTAATATTTTCGTTTTAATTGTAACTTTGTGCAATATATTTTTTGCGATTTCTCACATTTCCAAGCGTTTATTTCGCTGGCAATACTCTTCCGTACCTATGATACCTGCCTAAAAACGAAGCTTATGCACATTTTCTAAACTAGAATCTACAAACTCGTCTTATATATTGAATTTGTATATTTAATAATAAATAATTAAATCGTTGTTAATTTAATTCGAACTATTGTCACAAAATTGTTTTTTTTTTCTCGTTTAATTGTTATTATTTTAATCAAGTTTGCATTTATCAAATATATTTAATCAAAACTTTATATATATCCGCAGCTACCTACGCGAAAACGTATTTAAGTGTAAATTATATTCATTTTATATATAAAGGCAATGTAAGACCTGGACATTGTCCTGGCAATAGGCCTATTGTACAATTCTTGCTGAAATAAATAAAATTTAATTTATCATCAAATGTACGTATTGTGTCTTGATTCTTTACTGCAGATTCATACTCGTTTTCAGTATCTACGAGGGACCAGTGACCTAATCACTCAATCAGCTGAAATGACAACATGGTCAGCTCTTTATTACCAAATAATGCTCCTATTAAAACGCGTCAGGTGTTAATACCTATCTTATTTTGTTCCCAATATACAGGGTGTCCCACGAGCAGTGTGCCAAAAAGCTAGAGCGTGTAGGTCAAGACAAGAAAAAAATCGTATGGGAGAGGGGGGGGGGGGGGGGTCTATTCCCCACGTTTAGCCGGGAGGGGCAATTTTCTAAAAAAATTGACTTAATTTGGAAAAAAAATATTAAAAATCAACAGTTACATCCACAATCCGTGATATACTTTTTTGTAAAGGCAGAAACCTCTTTTTTTTAGAAAGTTTTAGATAGTTTTTGAGAAATTAATTTTCAAACTCAAAATTTTGAAAAAAGAATGAAAAAAAAAAATTTCGAACTATTTTTTTTTCAAAATTGTATGTAATTAAGTATGTACTAATTTTTTTCTCAAAAATTCAATTCTCTTATTAGTTTTTAGTTAAAAACAGAAAACCGGATGCAAAATTGTCTTGCAGTTTTTAAGAATTTAAAAAAAACCCGAACCATTTTTTTTCTAAGAAAAACCTTTTTTTTGGTTTTAACGCGGCTGGACTTGTAAGCAAATTAATGTATTTTGATTGACCCCTTTTTTATTATTTTTAAAAAATTCGGAGTTTTATTATAATAAATTTCCAATATGATCCCCATTTTTTAGAAGGCAAAGATTATATCTCCTTCTAATGGCTGCACATAAGTCTATGCTTGACAAGTTTTGCTGCAATTTGACTCCAGCGACTTCAATCCGTTCTTTCAGTTGTTCCAAAGATACTATTTCCACTTCGTAAACATAATTCTTTATTTATTTCAACATTTCATCAAGCAGAGACACAGCTCTTATAGACTACTTAATATACTTAACAATAAAGAGAATATAAAGAAATAAATACTACCTAGCGAGGTTCAGTTTTAATAATAACTTTTTTTTAAAACAGTCTACTTAGATATGAATTAAATCGATCATATTACATAAGGAATTTGATTGTCTTAGACAACGAGTTAAGGGTTCATTAATTCCATAATTAACCCTATGAAAGGGTACACAAAAGAAACGATTACTACGTGTACCACGATTTGGAACATGAAAACTGACTAACGAAAGCAAATGAGGGCAATTAATTTTGTAATTAATTAAGTCCCTTACAAACATTACATCAAAATATGAACGTCGTGATTCTAAGGACTGAATGCCTAATAACAAACACCTCGTTTTATAAGTTGGCATATTAATATTCCATCGCAATATCCGAATTGCGATTCTAGTGAAGCGTTTCTGAATTCTTTCAATTCTCGTTAAATGAATACTATACATAGGATTCCAGACAGGTGAACAGTATTCTAGTATTGAACGCACATAGGAAAAATATAGTGATCTAAGAGTAAACGGATCTAGGAAGTCGTTAGCATGCCTAGTAACAAATCCAAGCATTGAACTGGCCTTTGAAATAATGTAATCAATGTGGTTTGAAAGCGTAAATTTTAAATCAAAGATCACACCCAAATCCTTTTTTTGAGTGACTTTGGATAAAGAAGATCCATGTATATCATAAGAAAATAATATTGGAGATGCACCACGGTAGAACATCATACTATGACATTTGGATACATTTAAGTACAGATCATTATTAGAACGCCAAACGGATAAGTTATTAAGATCATTTTGGAGGTTTATGCAATCCGAAATAGATTTTATGCGTATGAATAATTTAAGATCATCAGCATACATTAAGCAAAGACAGTCGTTAAAAATGCTCGGAATATCATTGATAAATAATATAAAGAGAAGGGGACCAAGGTGACTTCCTTGGGGAACCCCAGAGGTTACAATGACTGGGTTCGAGATAACGTTATTAAATCGAACGTATTGTATTCTACCGGTAAGATAAGATTCAAACCATTTTAATAGGTTAGAACGAAAACCTAAATTATGAAGTTTGGTAATTAATATTGAGTGATCAACTCTGTCAAACGCTTTACAGAAATCAGTGTATATAACATCACATTGATATCCTTGTTCGAGAGCACCTAGTACATAATTACTAAAAACTTAAGATTGGTCATAGTTGATCTGCCACCGATAAACCCATGCTGCAAAGGGGAGATTAATTCTTTCACTGAGAAAACGATTTTGCTATAAACAATTTTTTCAAATAATTTAGGAATGACAGATATTTTGCAAATTGGGCGATAGTTTATGACATCATTTCTTGATCCTGATTTAAAAACAGGATAGACATAAGAATTTTTCCATTGTTTTAAGAAGTATCCTTCTCGAAGAGAGTGATTAAAAATTATTTCAAGGGGTGTAGCTAGAGAGAGAGCACATTTTTTTTTTTAAAATGATGGGAATTCTTCATGAATCCCCACACATAAAAATCTAGAGGAGTTAAATCTGGTGATCTAGGTGGCCATTCCGTGGGGCCTCTTCTTCCGATCCAACGGTCACTAAAATGATCATCCAGCCAGTTTCTAACCCGTAAGCTGTAGTGTGCTGGTGCTCCATCTTGCTGGTAGATTAAATTATCTGCTATGGCCAAAGGAACGTTGTCCATCAAATCAGACAAAAGGTCTCGTAGGAACTGCAGGTATGATTCTCCATTAATAACGGCATTAAAAACCAGAGCCCGATTACAGTTTGTCCAACAATACCAAGCCAAACATTACAGCTAAAGCGGTGTTGTGATTTATTTTGTTTTTTGTTGTGTGGATTGGTGCTACTCCAATGATGCAATTTGTGGAAGTTAGTAACCCCATCTCTGGTAAACTGTGCTTCATCCGTCCAGAATATCCTTGCAAAATAATTTCGTTCAGTTTCATCTCGAAGCAGTAATGATCGACAAAATTCTGCTCTCAAAAACTTGTCGTTTGAGGTGAGATCCTGAACTGGCCTAAAATGGTACGGGTGTAAGTTTTCGGTATGAAGCACTCTCCATACTCTAGATTTGGGCACTCCAAGCATAATAGCTATCCTCCTTGTACTAAGGGAGGGATTACGTCGGACCAAATCCAAAATTCTTTCATCTAAGATTCCTGATCCATCTGTAACTGATCTTTCGCTTCTTCGATGCTCTCGCAGATGTCGGTGGATTCTTGAAAACATGCTACGACTGGGACACCTCCGATTGGGATATCTTTCAGCGTAGAGTCTTTCGGCTTCACGATCTCGACCATTAGCTAAACCGTAGCAGAAGTGCATGCCCGTTAATTCTTCTCGATAGTATGAGTTTGACATCGTAATGTGTTGATGAGTTAACATCCAGTTTGGAAATGGTTTTTTTTATTAAAAATGCGATGCCTTTTATTTACATTTGGGTTGCAAATATTTTGTCTTAAGGTCCTAGCGGGTAGAACCCATCGGCGGCGGGCGGTCCCAGACAAAATTGGCAGGTCAGTTTTCAGGCGTTATCAATGAAAAAAAGGATTAATCCAGGGTTATTCCAATACTGTGTCACTTTATTGTCTCCTCATAAAACTCCGATTTTTTTAAAAATAATAAAAAAGAGGTCAATGTTTCATACATTAATTTGCCTACAAGTCCTTCTTCTTCTTTTTTTTTCCTTTTTCCGGCGTTGTTATGGTCAGAAGTGTAGGACTATAACCTTCCCACTTAACTGCATTCTTACTGGTCCGCTTGTGGGGTCCGCCGGTTTGACCTCAGAAAGTAGCGGCAGGCTTCCCGGTTTGGGATTACTTCATCGCTGAGGCCAATCAAATGCTGGTGTTTTTGCATTTTTTTGCACCAATTGTTTTTCGGCCTGCCTTTTTTTTTTTTTTTTGTGACACGGGCATGCTCCAGATTTGTTTTTGTTGATCTTACTCTTACAACACCGGTGATCTCCAGTCGTGTCAGCCCCCTGATTTACATGTACACTTGTGGGGCAGTTTAATGGTGGTATATGTGTCCCTAGGATCACCTTGGTGTTTTCTAAATTGCCTAGATGTGAATTTTGTTTACCTTTGTTTTAGTCGCCTTTTACGATAAGCGAGAGGTATCGCTGCAGGGATATTCTAAACCCGTCCCTGCACGGAAATTTGCCTACAAGTCCAGCCGCGTTAAAAC
This sequence comes from Merodon equestris, assembly GCA_958301585.1. Lineage (NCBI taxonomy): Eukaryota > Metazoa > Arthropoda > Insecta > Diptera > Syrphidae > Merodon > Merodon equestris. The sequence continues at coordinate 43,841,746 of OY284413.1, forward strand.
CAAAAAAAAAATGTTTTTCTTAGAAAAAAAATGGTTCGGGTTTTTTTCTACAAGACAATTTTGCATCCGGTTTTCTGTGTTTAACTAAAAACTAAAAAGAGAATTGAATTTTTGAAAAAAAAAATTAGTACTTAATTACGTACAATTTTGAAAATTTTTTTTCAAAATTTTAAGTTTGAAAATTAATTTCTCAAAAACTATTCCTTAAAACAGCTTCGTTTAAGAACAAGATGAAAGAAGAGGTTTCTGGCTTTACAAAAAAGTATTTCACGGCATTGTCGATGTAGCTGTTGATTTTTAATAATTTTTTTTCCAAATTAAGTCAATTTTTTAGAAAATTGCCCTTCCCGGCTAAACGGGGGGAATAGACCCCCCCTCCCATACGAGTTTTTTCTTGTCTTGACCAGACCTATACGCTCTAGCTTTTTGGCATACTGCTCCTGGGACACCCTGTATAACAAAATTTTGAGCAATGACTCTATGAAACCATCGAAGCTCGAAGATCATCTAAAAAGATGTCATTCTGATAGAATAGGCAAAGATTTGAAATATTTTCAAACATTGAAGGAAAAATATGAACAGAACCCCACCGTGCACAGTATGTTCGCTTCAACGTCTCAAAGTAACGATGATGGCTTGCGGGCATCTTACAATATCTCATTGCTTATAGCGAAATCGGAGAACAGTTAATTTTACCCGCCGTTGAAGAGGTTTTAAAAACTTTTCTGCACACACCTCCACTTAACGTACTCAAAAGAATTTCTTTGAGTAACAACACTATACAACGACGCATTGATGAAATGAGCTCTGAAATTTAAAGCTTCTTGCGATAATGGTATATGGTTGTACCTTCATTTTTCTCTCATTTGGACGAGTCAACTTTACCTGGTAATAAAGCACTAATATTGGCATATGTTCGATTTGTTATGGACGAAGAAATCCGTGAAGAGCTGCTATTCGCGATAACTTCACAGGCGAGGCGGATACTAAGGGTAAATCAATATTTAATGTCCTGATTGATTTTTTTTAAGGCAAAATCGATTCCATTTGCAAACATAATTTCGGTGGCAGCAGGTGGAGCTCCTGCCATGTTCGGGCGACATCGTGGGTTTATAAGCCATCTTAAAAGAATATATCGACAACACCTCGTAGCGAAACATTTGCACCAATCGCTTCAAATTGTGATTAAAGCAGTTAATAATATAAGAAGCAATGCATTGAATGCCCGATTCTTTGCACAATTGTGCGACAAAAATGATGAAGACTTCCAACGATTACTCTTACATACTGAAGTACACTGGTTGTGGAAAGGTGCATGCTTAACAAGATTTAACTCACTTTTTGAATCAGTCTTAGAGTTTCTGGAAAGTAAAGATCCAGATTTAAAAAAAATTTAAATCAGACATCGCATTGAAAGCAGACATTCAATGACATTAACTTGCAGATACAAGCGGACAGCCTAAATTTAATAAAAACAAAGAGTGTAATTTCGGCTTTTCTTGAAAAAGAATTCGCGCGAATTCTCCCAGTTTCCAAACTTATCATAGGCAGCATTTAAATGCCCTGCATGATGACTTCAATGATCATGGATCATAAATCTATTTGATGAAATCGAAGTGTCGAATGTGGTAATACAAGAGGAGCTACTCGAGCTTAGCACCAATGAGGAGCTGAAGGTGAAATTTAAAAAAGGCTATCAAACATTTTGGCTGCAGTCAGAAATACCCGAAAAATATCATGGGCTATGGGAAATTGCGAGGAAACTTTTGATAGCGTTTCCCTCGTCATACCTTATCGAAAAAAGTTTTAGTGTCGTTACAAACTTATTAACAAGTAAAAGGAGCAGAATGAACATCACAAAACGGGGAGATTTGCGGATATTCATTACAAACCTGAAGCCAAATATTGATAATTTGCTGTCAATCCATCAAGTACATCCAACCCATCAAAATTATGATTTTTTTGTTTTAATTATTGTTTTGTATTGTTGAAGTTACGAGGCGTTATGATTGTTTAATTTTAGCTCCATGAAGTCTGTTATCGTATCATTTTAATAAACAGAACATAAGAAAATATACTAGTTCTCTTCTTATTTTCACCACTCTGAATTTAGGGTTGGAACTCAGCCGCGATTCAAATTTCCATCGTTAGATCTAATCTTCGCAGTTCTTGACGAGTTTTGGGAATATGGTAAAAATGTAGCAGCAGGGGGTCCATCGAAATCAAATTAATTTTGAAAGTGCTCTATGAGAAAAAAAAGTTTGGGAACCTTTGCTGTAAACGATCAGCATCGAATCCCAGCCTATCATGGATTATATTACAACTGGTCGGCGAGACGGTTCCCTGTCGAACACTCCGCGAAACCAAAAAGAAATCGTACCGCTCGGGCGAGTGATAATATCGTCAACAACCAAAACCCGGCGACGGATTATTATTTCTGACAAAGAATCGCGTATTGATTCGTTTCGAAACCACTATAAATGCCAAGCGACAACCTCCAGCATGGCCTGCATCATTGTAAATCTGATAATTTTTTTTCCTTAACTGCCTCACCTTTGTCTCGACAACATATGCGAGTTAACCATCACCGATACCGTCGCGATAGAAGAGAATACGTTCGAAAAGCGAGTTGTGTATTTCTCTGTATTTTTTCAATGCTTGGATCATACTCAATGGAATGTTAAATGCTATTTCCTGCGACTTGTACTGTTCGCTAATCGAACTGAAATAGTAAGTACTGGAGTTTAGATCCATAGTGGCAGCAAGAGCGCCGTATGTTTTGCTGGCATCTTTGGCAGCGTGACGTACATCGAAGCCTACTATCATAAGACCTCGCAATTTAGCATTCAACTGGATCACCACTTTGGTTGCTACCGACAGTAGACCGGACTGCCGCTGTGCCGGACGAGGAGTAATTGTACGAGCATTTATGACGATGGAACGGCTTGGTCGACTATGCATTTCTTCTTAATGCAACTGTACCGTTCCGGATTGTCATTACTAACGACGACCGTAAGGAGCTGTGGATCATTAGTTCATACTTGATCGATCGCTGAAGAATAGGCACCAAGCCTACCATCTTTTGTTTCGACCAACCTGGGCTCACTGATCTGCATACCCATATTAGTCGTAAAGACTGCTTTCCATCCTGGCAAGCTTTGAAGGTACAATCATATATGTACATACCATTATCGCAATTCTTTTTGAACAAACATCTTGTTGTCGCGGAACTTCCTACTCCAATCTGCGTTTATTCGTTTATACTTATGATTGTTGCCGAAACAAATCACTTCCAGAGATATAATTCGACCGGGAAACTCGACGCGATTGCCATCCAGTTTTTACTGCCACTGCTTCAGCACATCCTTAGCCATTTCGTTCTCATCAAGTCGTTTGAAGAACGTTTTGAGACGCGTAATTCGTGTTCTTATCCGCTATATGTAGCTCTCATCGTGTTCTTGTTCGCCTTCATTTGATCGCATAAACCTGTTGCACGTGCCTACTCCGGAATGAGCATTATAAATTCGCTCTGTCCACTGCGGATATTCTTCTCCGTCGGCGCGTGAAAGTAATAGCGGCTGCCTCTTATCAGCCTCTTGTCAGTCGGTACTGTTGCTGGTAATATTCGTCGTAAAGGTCGACAAGGGATTCAAATTGAAATTCACGTCGCTCACGCGATGGATGTTGTTGTTATATTCAGTTAATAAAACCATGCCACAAACCGTTCGCTTAAGAACGTCTTGATAATTCTGTTTCTCTCTCGAGATCTTCACCAGAATATCTAATAGCGTTTCCGTGCGCATTATCTTATGGGCGACATTCTCCACACAAACTAATGTCTTGCTGTCTACTCGGCATCATATAACCCGAACAGATGTATAGGGTCTTCTCCAATGAATCGACCTTAGCAGCGGGATCGTAGAAATTCCGTCCGACCTTCTGAAGATTCAATGCCTCCATCGACCGACGCAAGATGAGATTCAACACTTGCTGCAAGTGTAAGTCGGTGACCTTAGTAGTTACATCCAAGTACACTGCACCCAATATAATATAGCTTACTATGCCAAACTGTTGCGAACCAAACTGTAGCGACATATCAATGCCCGCCTAAAAACTGACATTACTGCATAAACAAATAAAGCAACAAACTCCACCTAAATAAACAACACCATATATAGGCCAATGTCCGTTGTTCCACATTGCACTACATAAGACTTAAACACTTAAGTCAATATCTGACCTCACACCACTTCGACGTCATAACCATATACCCATGTTTGATCACATTTTCAGCAGATCTGGATTTATGTCATTCGATAGCTCCTGAGCGATGCCCATGGGACGTTTCTTTTGTTAAATCGGGTGGTCGTGGTGCAATAGTAATCATCATCGACTGTTGAGCGGAAGGTCTGTAATTCAAGTCTGTCTATAACCAAGAAAAATTCCTATGAGGAAAAACTGTACAACAATATCCGTTGTGAATGAGAGATGATCAAAAAAGTGCTAACGAAGGCATAACACTTCAAAATCCACACTCTGTGTATATAACACCTTAGTGACATGGAAACAAAAGAGTTACTGTGAACTACAACCAACGCGACAAATTTAGTCGAATCTCTCGAAAATCCTATCTAGGACAACCACCCTCGGAGAGTAGTGAAATAATATCTTCGACACAAACCATCTGCCCCCCGGTCGTGTAACAAGCACCATAAGAGCACACAAAACAAAAATAGCAATTTCGGAAGGACTTTCATTGTGCTCAAAATATCTGAATAAATGCCATGAGCAACCGAAAGGCCAATATCGGTAACTTCGCCGATAGCATCCATGGCGGGCATCGTCGTTATCATCTTTTCGGCGTTATGTTAAATGTTGGTACCACTTATAAACACTTTTTTTTTCAGAGACATGTTTAACTACTAAACAAAAAATAATTCGAAAATCGAATTTACTTACCTAGTGCAATTATAAAAAATTACCTTATTTTTTGAACGTGCTTCGTACGCCACTACGTAATTTTTTTAATTCTAAAAGTCGACCGATTAAATGGTTTCCGCTCCAGACCTCTATCTTTGGAGATTTTAAAAGTCACGAGTGTGCCAGAACAAGCTACAGCTTCTGGAAGTTGCCAAGTTCTCGCCGAAACGATAGTAAAAGCGCTAGCTAAACTAGCCCGAATGGTCATCAGCAATGATGGCGTTCACTTATCATTCTCAAAATAGACTCGAAAAAAAAAAATGAAAAATCCAAAACAATGAAATAATGGTATGTTTCATTTTAAAGATATAACGAAACAAAATTGGATGAGTACGTATGGGTTTCCCTGTGTGCCTTTTATGGAATCTACGCGACACTCAAAACGCCGTATAGGCAGCAAAACTAGACGACGGAATTTTCTCGATTTGGGTGTTGATGCAACTTCGACAGTTGGTGTTAAATGTCATGTCATGTAAGCCTGATATCCGAACTACGTCTTTTTAAAAAGCCATATTAGCGCTCCAGGATTCCCAAGACATGTGGGTGGACGTTGATGTTGCCCACCTTAAGAACTGTGGGAGGAAATTTGACTTGAACTGGAGCCCAATCGTCTCGATGTGAGTATTGAAAGTGGGCAAGTTACTGAGACCTAGGACCCAGAGTAAAGTGGTACTATTCCTGCTGCTAGCTCGTTTAGAGGAGGTATTTGCTAAGGAAAGTACCTTGATGGCGGCCTTTCAAATGCTGGTGACTGTTTTGTGTGATCAGATTGTACTCACATTGAGTATTTTACATGCCTGCCTGATCGCACTTTTTCTTGAAAGACGATGGATTAAAGAGGAAATCGACAAATTGATTTGGTCCAATAATCTGAAATTAGCGTACGGACCTTTTATTCCTTTCTAGATGGAAAGTGGCAATTCATCATGGTGTTGATCTCAGGAATGGAAGTAATGTATACTATTGAAGCCGATGTTGGAATCACGTTCAAGACTAGCCGAGCTCCACTATGGACAACCAATATAGGCCAGCAGCAGCCTGCTTTATTCCTCTCATTTATTAAATGATGAAGCGGAACGCCCTTTGGACAGGATCCTATTCAGTCTGGCGGTGTTTTTACAGTTGTCAATGGACTCGCAGTACTCTTCCCAGAATTGATTTTTGCCTCCCTGATGATCTTTTTCTAGATTATAACGCAAGCCTTAAATGGCTTAGAGAATTCGTAAAAGATGTTAAAGATGACTCTATTAGTGTCTCGTTTCACTAAAGTGGAAAGGTTTACTGTATTTAATAAGACCCGTCTTAAAAGCCACATCTAAAGCTTTCTCTAGGCTGTTCCTCTTTGTCTGTACTCGTTTCGATAAAGTTACTGAGGTGTCTCTTCCAATTAGTTCATTTAAGGTTTGTACATGGAATCGAGGAGTCTTATTTGAAACTGATTTTGAAAAGTATACAACTGAGGTCGGAGAATCCTAGGTTAATAGAAATAACAAACCCAAATAGTGACTCACTCTGTTTGTTGATTTCCTTACTTCCCTTTATGAATGTACCTATCGTTGGCGTCGCAGCAATGGCCCACGATATCCGACTTTGGTTGCTACGAATATAAAACTTCGTTCTGTGGCATCAATCGGTCGTGTGCCACATACACAGAAGCAATTTGGACGTTGTCGCAAACACTTGTTCCTTTTTCAGTAACCTCAGCGACTATCATATTTGCCATTTCTGACGTTATTACAAAAGTTGTTGTTAAGCCCAGGGAAAATCGAGATATTTGTATGTTTTAAGAGCAAGAGCAAAATCGCAATGACAGCCTGATATTTACCGCCAGGAACTCAAACATTACATCAACCAAAACATTTTAGCCGTGACTCCTCTGTTTACTGGCATCTGGGCCGGTTTATACTTCGATACTTTGAGATTGCACAGACAAGATTAAAACACAGTTGTCTAAAAGGTTTTCAATGTATATTTTGAAACAAAAGTGAACAAATCAAAACACTAAATACGCTCAAGAGTTCCAAAACCCCTTAGTCTCTCGAAGCTGAATTGCGTTTCAATTCCCTGATATTCATACCAAACCGGATGCAGAAGTGATAAATCACCTCGATCAAGCTCAAGGCAGAAATGCCTAAAAACAGTCCAAACAATCCCCCCATATTGGCCAGTAAGTCTAGGGAACTATAAAGTTCGCTCCGTTCTTTCGCAATGAACTCATTGAACTTAAAGTGAACAATAATCCGAATCAGAGTTTTCAAGCTATCATTCCCCTTTGCCTTATCCCTCGCAGAATCTTCCGAGATGTGCTCCATATTTACAACGCCCCCCGAGACCTCGTAATCATATTTCACGTTAAAGCACCCTGGTAGGCATCTGCACGCCTCCTTGGTGATCGCCACTGGCGCAAACTCCTTTATTAAGTAATGGTATTCAGCCTTATCGTAACACGAGATCTTCTGCTCGTTACATACTGGCTCGTCGACAAGCCGTGGCATTGAAAACTGCACACAGCCGCATTCCTGAAGAGTGAAGTTTGCCAAACATTCAAGCTCGCAATTGTTCTGAGTGTATTCGGAAAAATATTTCAAGTAACGTTCATGTGGCAGGTAGCAGTCGCGTTGGAAGGGAGTATATTTACGAGCCGGTTCGGTTGTCGAAATATATTCGGGCTTGACGAGAACCAGGATATCCCTATTATATGGAACGTGGATAAATTGCCTATCCACCTGCGGTATTTCGTCAGGCGAATGAATGATCATTTTAAATCCTTGCACCGGACCACGGCACACATTATCCGCATGTTTCTCATGACCCTGTAGACCAACAATCAAGCCTGACAGTGGTCCGGATCCGATTACTCGGTCTGGGAAGGTGTCGTACCGGGATGGGAAGTAGTATCCATTTTGTATGTCCCATTCAAGAATTTCGTCTCTCAACTCGCCTTCATGCTCCTCTACAAACTGCTGGTACTGATACGTGCTGGGCCGATATATTTCTGTGTTATTCAGCGAATTGAAGGTGTAACAGATCCCTTCTTCCGTGTAGACCTTTAAGAACATGGAGTCGCATTCTTCCAAATCATGATTGAATGAACAAAAAATGAAAGTACCATTCAGTGGAAAACCAATCTCATTCAGGTGGTCTATGACAGCCACTGGTTCATTGTCTGCGAAAGTCAAACCATCGGTTAGGTAATTCCCACAAATATGCAGCAAAGCTCGCATTTGCTTGTACTCTGCCTCATTCAACCAATCCGGCTTTTCGACCGGCTTACCGCTGTAACGGTATTTGTTCAAGTGAACATAAAATCGGGTAAAGTTCGTATTTTCGCTCGACTTGACGCTCTTCGACTCGGAGCACACAGTGACGGCTGGAAATGGTATATCGTAAACTGGCATTTCTTGTCTGGCAAAACTGATCAGAACTGGAGCGGATTTCCATCGGTCGAATTGTGTTTTCACCATAAAGCTGCATACGATGAGAGAGATGATGAATAGGGTAGACCAGACTACTTTTTCCCATTTATTGCCTGCATGGAAATAAGGCATGCCGTGTAGGGTTGAGTCTTCTGCGTAGTCGTTGTAGGTTTTTTTAAGCACTTCCTTGACATTACGTGGCTTTGAGGGTCGTTGTTTCCGAGGTAAATTGTAGATTTGAAATCTAAAGCCTTGCTTGGGAAACTCCTCTGTTTGAACTGGCCTGATTGGTTCAAGGCACTCTTCCGAATCGGTATCATAGTATAATCTTTCAGGAGGTTGGAATTCGTGTTGTAAATCCATGAAATCGTAACGGCTTGACCTCTGATTTCAATGAAAATCTGACGTAAATGTCACGGATTTGCCAGGGTGACTTGAATTTATTTACAAAAGAAAGGTATGTATATGAGACAGTAAAGTAGCGCTAAAAGGATACCTTGAGTAGGATAGAGTTCAAATATAATGCAAAAAAAAAAAGATAAGCAAAAAAATCGGCTTAACAACAAGGGCATGAAGTGTGACTGACAGCTAAGATCATTGCAAAGCGAGTGGAAGTTGAGCATTGTTGAGGTCGTTCTTTTACACGGCCATGCTGCGGCTCATCTACCTCAGGTGAAAACTTGTCATCCTCTGAATTTGCTTATGGCTTGTGTTGTCGGCTGAAGAAACGGAACTTAATGGACCTTCATGATTCCCAACTTTGCACACAGCGTAACTATCGTTTCGCTTAGTCCGCGTGAGTCCAGGACCGGATTAGATTCACCTAATTGCTACAAGTTCACCCACAACATACCTTTGCCTCTTTTTACGCCTCCTGTTGTATCCTTTGTAGTTCTCAGCTTGAGCATCCTGCATTTTTTGCCTTGCTTACAAATGAACCCTTTATCTCGTCTTCAGACTCTTCAAATTCATGATTCATTGGAATGCCAATCAAGAGGTCGAACTAAGACCCTGTCTTCGCAGAATTAATGGCTCTTTGCAGCTGATGGTTATGGCTCCACCATTTATCAGGGTCTTCATTTGACATCTTAGATGGGACGGCAGTTATGATGTGGTTGAGCCGTTCTACTTGCCTATTTCCACGCGAGACACCGGTATTTATGTGTATGTGATCAATACTCTGCTCTCACAGTAAGCCCTGTTATTACAGGATGTACAGGGTGCGCCATCTAATATGGATCGATGTAAACTTCGAAACGTCAATCCAGTACAATTTTAACCATGAATCGCTTCACACCAAAAGAATGCGGGGAAATAGTTTCAATGTTCATTAAAAATTAACGCTTGATTTATGCTAACTCAACGTGCGTATCGTGCAGAATATCGTGATCGTGTTGCGCCAAAAAAAGATACAATTCGTCGTTGGGCCTCGATTTTTTTTCAATTTGGTTCTGTGGCAAGCCCTCGTGAGCAACCTAGGTCACGTTCGCGGCGTTCAAACTCATCTATTCAGTCTGTGAAAACCAGTGTTCAAGAAGACCCAAGTTTGTCATATCGGCGCCGTTCGCAGCAGTTAGGCATCAGTGGGACCACTTTGCGGAGAATTTTAAAGGATGATCTTCACTTATTTCCATACAAAGTGCAGATAACTCAAAGAATTTTGCCACAAGATGAGCCATAGAGTTTGGCATACGCACAAAATGTCGTTGCAATGATTAATACTGAGCCGGAGTTCTGGCAGCAAATTTTGATGACCGATGAGGCACATTTTTGGCTCTCTGGCTCAGTTAATAAACAAAATTGTCGCTTCTGGGGCACCGAAAATCCTCACATTATTCACGAAGAGCCGCTATATGATCAAAAAGTTACTGTTTGGGCCGGTTTATACGCTAAAATCATCATTGGACCGTATTTCTTCAAAGTTGGCGATACAGTGGATGGCGATCGATATCGGTGGATGTTGGCCCATTATGTGGTCCCAGAAATGCGTAAAAAAAGGCTTATTTCACTTTCGGTTTCAACAAGACAGCGCGACATGCCATACTGCGGACAAAACAATGAACCTTTTGCGTAAGAAGTTCTCTGGAAGATTGGTGTCAAAAAAGAGCGAAATTGACTGGCCTCCGAGATCGCCGGATAGGACTCCTCCAGACTTTTTTCTTTGGGGATACTTAAAAAGCAAAGTGGATGCTATCGATCCGAAGACAATAGAACAGCTCAAAAGAAACATTCTTGGGGAAATCGCAGAAATTTCGACAGAAATGCTCAAAAAAATGCTCGAAAACGTCATGGAGAATGCGCGAAAACGAGCCCATTTTTGCATCAGCAATGAAGGCGATCATTTAATTGATATTGTTGTTAAAAATTAATCAAAATAAATTGTAAAGGTCTGAATTGGATAAAAGTTTTTGAATTTCCAAAATCGGTTGGGAATTGTTGAAATTATTCGAAATTTACATCGACCCATATGAGATGGCGCACTCTGTACATATATTCATTTGCCAAAGCAAGTTATACTATTGAACAGCACGTCCAAATAAAACTTTATTATCAAAATGAGTGCTCGTCAATCCAAACGTTGTGCGTGTTGCGCTCATTTCAAGGTAGACGGCCTTTCACAGACGACTCTTCAACGTTTCAGCAAATTTAAGACGACCGGTTCGGTAATCAATCAGCCAACATTCGTACGTCAACGGAACGCAAGAGAGCATCACCGCGGTCCGTGAAAGTGTACAGCAGTCGATTCCCCGCCGTGCACAAGCACTTAGCCTTTCGCAGTCCTCAACTTGGCGCGTTTGCGTCGGGGCCTACACCCGTATAAAATCCAACTAACCCAGGAGCTCAGAGTTCATGACCAAAGACAACCCCATTTATTCGCTGACTGGGCTTCGGAGCGTTTTGAAGAAGGCCCCAATTTTTGCCGAAAAATCATGTTTAGAGACGAGGCACATTTTGCCGTATATGGTGACAGTGCATTCTCAAAAAGTTACTGTTTGGTGTTGATTTTCGGCCAGTAGCGTCTTTGGTCCTTACTTTTTCGAAAACGGCGTTGGTGTGACGGTCACCATCAATAGCGAGCGCTACAGAACGATAATAACAAATTTCTTATGGCCCAAATTGAACTATATGGACCTAGATAACATGTGATTCCAGCAGGACGGCACTATGAACTACACAGCGGGCGCCACGATTGACATTCTGCATGAACGATTTGAGGGTAACGTTGTGTTTCGCGTGAATTGGCCCTCAAAGTAATGCGATTTGCCTCCCTAGAATTTTTCTTGTGGGGTTTCCTGAAGTCACAGGTCTATGCAAATAAACCATAATCGACCTATGCCCTTAACATGTGAACATAACATAGGCCATCGCTCCAGACGCGGGCATTTGAACGATGTCATATTCCAAAAAAGAATTTTGTTAATACCTCGTACACAACCCGTTTTATTCCATTTCAACCTCTGCCCGTCCTTATTGACAAACCCTTTAAGTCGAACTGTTGGGAGAAGCTCTACTTTCCGTTCTTGTTTTTTTTTTTTTTCTGGGTTCCCCTTACGAGAATTCTTTAACTTATATATTTGCATGACTAGATAAGTAAATATACAACAGTACTTGCGTCTTAAACCCTTTTAGCGACACGATCCTTATCTACTCAATCATGGCGGAAAATCTCCGTCCTTTAATGGTTCTTCTCAGTTTTGGGGAGAGCAAAAAGCAGAGACCAAGTCTAAAATACTGTAGATCGGTCCAATACTTAAGCCGACATTAATTTTTCACGCATAATTTAATACAAGTTCGTTGATCCATTTTTTTCAACAGCAAAAAATCACCAAGCACATCAAGCCACCTTTATATCTGTGAAAAATAAACCAAATGTCAAAATAGCTCACAATGTCAACACATATTAGCGGACATGCGTGCCAATGTAACAACAATACGAAAATCGAATAAACTTAGCTCGCGAGATTCACCCTATTTATTGAACGTACTTGGTACGTCAATAAAGAAAATTCAGTACATAATTTTTTGAATTAAAAAATTCACGATTAATCGCTACAGACCTCTTTCTTTGGAGTTTTTAAAAGTCACGAGTCTATCAGAACAAGCTTTAGCCTCTGGAAGCTGTCATAGAATGACCGACAAGAGTGAGAGAACTTATCGGAACCCAAGTTCTCGCCAAAACGATTGTAAAAGCGCTTAAACTAGCCCGAATGGTCATCAGCAATGATGGCGTTCACTTATCATTCTCAAAATGGACTCGAAAAAAAATTAAAATTCAAAACAATGAAATAATGGTATGTTTCATTTTAAAGATATAACGAAACAAAATTGGATACCATGTTCGTCAAACAAAGCCGGCACCTGATCACTTATAGCAGCGGCGGAAATGAAACTCAAATAGACTATCATTTGGTATCCAGTTTCATGAAGCCACGAGTTAAAGATTGCAAAGTGATCCTGGGAGACGCGATCGCCCCTCAACACCGTCTCCTCTTGACTGAATTTTTTATGGAGGCGAGTAAGAAGTCAAAGCAGCAAACGAAGGTGTCTGAGAGAATCAAGTGGTATAAGCTGGATAAAGGAAAAGGCGAAGCTTTTATTACCAACATGAACAACTACCTCTCTTCCATTACCGATCAGGTCGGTAATGAGGAGTGCAGAGCACAAGGCATGTGGGATTCCCTACAACAATCTGGCCTGGAGAAAGCCAAATCACTGCTCGGAACATCTAAAGGCCCCTGCCAACACGTAAAAGAAACCTGGTGGTGGGCAGACGAAGCCAAAGCAGTGATACACGAAAAGAAAATGGCTTTCCAAGCTTGGTCAAAGTGCTCTTCTACTAATAGAGAGGAAAAAGCTCGCCGTGAAAAGGTATCGCGAAGAAAAAGTGCGCCGAATTCAAAGCGAAAAGCATGGAAGGCCTCTATCAGGAGTTGGAAGAAATATCGTCTTCCGCGTCTGACAGGAACCAGGCTACCCAGGAGCTTCGACAAAGTAATTTGAACAAAGGAGCAAATATCTTTAAGATAGCCGCCCAGAGAAGAAGAAATGCTCAGGAGATTCGTTTCCCAAAGTTTATTAACAATGCTGAAGGCCAACTCCTTGTGGAAGACGAAAAAATTCTCCACAGATGGCGACAGTATTGCGAGGAACTTCTGAACGAACAGTTTCCCCGAGTGTACTTTCCAAGAGCCGCCCCGAATCATGCCGAAATATCCGACATCACAGTCGAAGAAGTTCGGTACGCGGTTAAAAACTCCAAGAAAAGAAAACCTGTTGGGCCGGCCGGAATACCCTCTGAGTTCTGGAAAAAGATGGGAGACATCGGGTCTAGATAGCTCATGGTTCTTATCTCCAAACTTGTGAGAGGCGACACTAGGCCTAATCAATGGAGGGAAAGCTATCTTCTTCCTTTGCACAAAGGAAAGGGTGATACGCGAAATTGTGATAACTACCGTTCTGTCAAGCTGATGTCGCACACCATGAAGATCGTTGAACGGGTATTAGATAGCCGACTGCGGAAAATAATACGACTATCTGATGACCAGTGCGGGTTTGTCTCAGGTAAATCAACAACAGATGCAATCCAAAGTATAAGGATCATGATGGAAAAGCATCGTGATTCTTCAAAGGACTTACATATGGTGTTGGTTGATTTCGAGAAGGCCTTTGACCGGCAACCAAGAGATCTTTTATGGGTAGCGCTAAGACAAAAAGGAGTTCCAGAAACCTACGTGGGAGTGATCATGGACATGTACAAGAGAGCAACGACAAGAGTAAGATGCACCGCAGGAGTCACCGAAGAGTTCGCAATCAAAGTCGGTGTACACCAAGGGAGCATCCTCAGTCCACTGCTCTTTATAGCAGTCCTTGATTGCTTGCTTGAAGGAAAAGTGACTAGTTCAAAGAAGACAGAGTATCTGTGCTGCCCGTTCTCTGACCCTCATCAGCCTATTCCAGACATTTACTTCAATGGAAGAGTGCTTCCCAAGTGTGAAAAGTTTAAATATCTGGGATCTATGATTAATAAAGAAGCAACTTGTGATGACGACATCAACCATCGCGTAAGCGTAGGGTGGATGAAGTGGCGGGAAAACTCCGCCATCTTCTGTGATCGAAAAATGTCCATTAAGCTGAAAGGAAAGCTCTACACTTCAGTTGTACGTCCGGTCAACGGCAGCTGAGATGAAGATGCTTCGCATGATAGCGGGAGTAACAAAGCGTGACAGAATTAGAAGCTCAAAGATCCGAGGAAGCCTCCACGTAAAAGAAACCATCACAAGAAATATAGAGCGCGACCGACTCAGTTGGTATTGCCATGTTCAAAGGAGAGATCCTTTGAACCCCGTCCAAAAGGCGATATCAATCAACGTTCCAATTTCAACACGCAAAAAAGGCAGGCCGAAAAACAATTGGTGCAAACAAATGCAAAAACACCAGCATTTGATTGGCCTCAGCGATGAAGTAATCCCAAACCGGGAAGCCTGCCGCTACTTTCTGAGATCAAACCGGCGGACCCCACAAGCGGACCAGTAGGAATGCAATTAAGTGGGAAGGTTATGGTCCTACACTTCTGACCATAACGACGCCGGAAAAAAGGAAAAGAAGAAGAAGAAGAGATTGTACTCGCATTGAGTATTTTACACTAGCATTTTACACTGTCTGATCGTACTTTTTCTTGAAAGATGGTGTATTAAACAGGAAATCGGGCAAATTGATTTTGATCGAAAAACCTTTGATCCCACACTAAGGTTCTACCTTGAAATCCTAGAGCAGGGTCCAATAATCTGAAATTAGCGTACGGGCCTTTTATACCTTTCTGGTAGGAAAGGCGCAATTTATCATGGTGTTGATCTCAGGAATGGAAGTAATGTATTCTGTTGAAGCCGATGTTGGATTCTCGGGCAAGAGTAGCCGAGCTCCGCTATGGCCATGCAATCTAGGTGAGCAGTAGCCCGATTTGTTGAGTCCATTGACAGCACAGGTTAGCAGGATGTGAAGTATGATATTAGGTGCTTCGGTGGGGCATGATGTCATGGCTCTATTTTAACCTTGTTGAGTAAGTCTATTAGTAAATTTGTCGTCTTAAGTAAAAAAGAACAGAGGGAATCTTAAACTGATTCGTGGTCTGTGCTCTGAGCCTTGGATATAAAGATCATCTGAACCTAGGAAAAGATAGCGTCAAAAAATCAGCATGAGGGCACTATCTGCTTCAAACCCTTCTGTATTGTACCATGACAGGAAAACTCGCCAATTTGCATGAAAATATGTCCAGAAAACCATATGCTCAGTGATAGTTGATTTAATTTGTTTACAATATCTTTCATATGTAACCCGTGCTGGAGTTGGAGAGGCGTCAGGCTTAGTATTAGATTGTACCACATGAAATGATTTTTTTATTTTTTTATAGTAATTTTTATATCATGCTGTCGACGGTTCAAATTCGTACTCTTTTCCTTTACGAGTTCAAACTGGGGCATAATGCGTTTCTAGCAGCCAAAAACATAATGATGCATCGAAAACCAACCGCGTGGGAAACCGGAAATGGTAATTGACGAGAAACGGTGGATGCACCCCCAACAAAAACGATGAGGGACATTGCACAGAACATGGGAGTATCTTCCATGACAATAAAGCGACGCATTATCTACAAATAGGAAAAATGAAAAAAACTCGACAAGTGGGTACCTCATTAATTGAACGAGGCCCAAAAACTACGCCGTTTACAAACATGTGCATCGCAGAGTCTAAGGAACGGAAATGCACCATTTTTGCAACGTATAATCACATGTGATGAAAAGTGGATTTTGTATGACAACCGTAAAAGATCTGGACAGTGGTTGGATGTAGACTTGGTCTTCACCCAGAAAAGGTAATGGTGACAATCTGGTGAACATCGAAAGGACCAATCCACTTTTCATTTCTTCAACCAGGGGAAACGATAAATACAATCAAATATTGTGATTAATCGACATAATGCATGCGAAATTGGTTGAAAAGCAACCTGCATTGGTCAATAGGCATGGTCCGATCCTGTTGCATGGAAGTGCTGAACCCCATACCTCAGACGTAACTGTGCAAATGCTGCTACAGTTGGGATTCGACATTCTTCCGCACCCACCGTACTCTCCTGATATTATCACCTTTTCCGCAGTCTGGCGTCATTTTTTTCGGCAAAAGGTGTTCCGAAACCGAGCAGAGGCCATAGAAGTCTTTGAAAACTTTTTACCGTCAAAAAATCAAGCTTTCCATAAAAAAGGAATAATGGATCTTGAATCACGGTGGAAAAAAGTTATAGATGTCAATGGTTTATATTTTGCCTAAATAAAATTTTATAAAAAAAAATTGACATTTCATGTGGTATAAACTAATAGACATGTGGTTCCAAGGTACATACATATATAGATAGACATTATGGGTGAGCGGCTATAGGGCAACTTATCACTGAGATCGTGTGACTTAACTCCTTTAGACTTTTAAGAATCCTGAGTTGTCTTCAATCGACATACGAATTCGCAATGATTTCCCAGTTGCTAGCTCTTTAGACAAAGCCTGTAATCGAGAGCCTCTAATCTTCTGGGAGACAATCCAAGTTCGCACTCGCACAGTTGTAGGAGTGCTTAAAGATACGAATGCACAAATCTGCTGGCCCTGTCAAAACCATTGTGTACGGTTTTTCATCTGCCTTACTCTTCTGGTCTCTTCACGTGTAAATGGGAAATAATATTTGTTCAGCCTGTCCCTTCACCTATCGGCCTATAGCATTAATGTCCCTTTTATCTAAGTTCAAGGAATGTTGGTAAGCCCTCAAGTTTAAGAAAATTCTTTAGTTACGAATATTTTTTAATCACCTAGCTCCTTTGTCGAAAATTTGTGCTTTTTTTCATGATTCTCTTCTTCTGTGAATTAGAAATTACCTTTTGAACCATTCAATCCGAATTGTTTTAGTTAACCAAGTGAATACTGGTGTTCCCCAAGGCACTTTTATAATTCTTTATAAATAACCTTCTGTCTGCCCTTCTAATCCAATTCACTGATTCTCAGCCGGTCACGTTCGTTATAAAACCTTACATCCCAGCTTTACGGCCCAAGAACGAATGTTGAGTACATATATTAAATTTCGACCTCGACCGCGGTCGCATAATTAAATGGGGTGTGGACCATAGAGGGGAATTTAGTGGCTCTTAAATCCAGTGCTGTTTCCTGTCACTCAGCCTCTTTACATCTAATGGACAGAAGTCATAGCAGGCGATTATTCCTTTGAATATCGACTAAATATTTTCTCCGTCATAGTTTCATCCCTATTTCAACCTACCATGCTCTACAAAGATAGCGAATTGCAAAAGGTTTGTTCAAAAAATAAAGTGACTTAATTTTCTCGAAAAATATTTATGATCAATATCTATTCTGTTGCATTCAAAGTAATTCCTCTCAGATAAAATAAACTTCCGCCAGAGCTTCTTCCAGTAATTGAAGCAGTTTTGTTATACGCTTTTTGGTATAGCCTTGAGCTCTTCCGGGTGCTAAGGTGTTTATCTTCTCAATTATCTCCATCGTTTCATGGGTGTTTTCAGTTTTGGAAAGAGAAAAAAGTCGTTGGGGACCGGTGAATACTGTAGCTGAGGCATGTACCTATAGGACTTTCAGGAATTTGCTGTACCTGCCCAAGTCTTGTTGTCTCATTTATTAAACGATGAAGCGGAATGCCTTTTGGACAGGGTCTTATTCAGTCTGGCGGTGTTTTTACTGTTGTCAATGAACTCGCAGTACTCTTCCCAGAATTGATTTTTAGCCTCCATGATGATATTTTTGTAGATTATAAGGCAAGCCTTAAATGGCTTAAAGCATTCGTAACAGATGTTAAAGATGACTCTAATGGTGTCTCGTTTCACTAGAGTGGAAAGGTTTACTGTATTTAATAGGACCCGTCTTGAAAGCCACATCTAAAGCTTTTTCTAGACTGTTCTTCTCAAAAACCAATGTCTGTACTCGTTTCGATAAAGTTAACTGAGGTATCTCTTCCAATTATTTCATTTAAGGTTTGTACATGGAATCGAGGAGTCTTATTTGAAACTGATTTTGAAAAGTATATAACTGAGGTCGGAGAATCCTAGGTTAATAGAAATAACAAACCCAAATAGTGACTCACTCTATTCGTTGATTTCCTTACTTCCCTTTATGAATGTACCTATCGTTGGCGTCGCAGCAATGGCGCACGATATCCTTCCTCGCCTGGATCAACTTTACCAGGCGTAAAACCTCGTTCTGTGGCATCAATCGGTCGTGTGCCACATACGCAAAAGCGATTTGGACGTTGTCGCAAACTCTTGTTCCTTTTTCAGTAACCTCAGCGACTATCATATTTGCCATTTCTGACGTTATTGTACGTCCTAAAAAATCTGAGCAAATGTGCTTTCGTATAGTGTTTCTGAGCCTTCTGCGGGAAGCGTTTCCGAATTTCTTTTCTCAATTATGCTTCAGAGGGCCTCTCTCGAAAGTAAGCTGTATTAAGCAGTATTCCGGCCTCGTCTCGTTTGTTGGTTGTCCCAATCACTCTGTTTTACTATTGGGTGCATTGCGTTCAAAGATAGATGCCCAAAAATCCATATAAGATCATGACAAGACCATCAACAAGTCAGCTTCTAATTTGACGTCTGCAAGAAGACAAAAGTTGTGGTTAAGACCAGGGAAAACGGAGATATTTGTATGTTCTAAAAGCAAGAGCAAAATCGCAATCACAGGCTGATGTTTCCGACTGCTTGGAACTCAAAGATTACATCAACCAAAACTATTTTAGACGTGAATCCTCTGTTTACTGGCATCTGAGCCGGTTCTACTTCGATACTTTGAGATTGCACAGAGAAGGTTAAAACACCGTTTTTGAAAAGGTTTTTAATGTATATTTTGAAACAAAAGTGAACAAATCAAAACACTAAATACGCTCAAGAGTTCCAAAAGACCTTAGTCTCTCGAAGCTGAATTGCGTTTCAATTCCCTGATATTCATACCAAACCGGATGCAGAAGTGATAAATCACCTCGATCAAGCTCAAGGCAGAAATGCCTAAAAACAGTCCAAACAATCCCCCCATATTGGCCAGTAAGTCTAGGGAACTATAAAGTTCGCTCCGTTCTTTCGCAATGAACTCATTGAACTTAAAGTGAACAATAATCCGAATCAGAGTTCTCAAGCTATCATTCCCCTTTGCCTTATCCCTCGCAGAATCTTCCGAGATGTGCTCCATATTTACAACGCCCCCCGAGACCTCGTAATCATATTTCACGTTAAAGCACCCTGGTAGGCATCTGCACGCCTCCTTGGTGATCGCCACTGGCGCAAACTCCTTTATTAAGTAATGGTATTCAGCCTTATCGTAACACGAGATCTTCTGCTCGTTACATACTGGCTCGTCGACAAGCCGTGGCATTGAAAACTGCACACAGCCGCATTCCTGAAGGGTGAAGTTTGCCAAACATTCAAGCTCGCAATTGTTCTGAGTGTATTCGGAAAAATATTTCAAGTAACGTTCATGTGGCAGGTAGCAGTCGCGTTGGAAGGGAGTATATTTACGAGCCGGTTCGGTTGTCGAAATATATTCGGGCTTGACGAGAACCAGGATATCCCTATTATATGGAACGTGGATAAATTGCCTATCCACCTGCGGTATTTCGTCAGGCGAATGAAGGATCATTTTAAATCCTTGCACCGGACCACGGCACACATTATCCGCATGTTTCTCATGACCCTGTAGACCAACAATCAAGCCTGACAGTGGTCCGGATCCGATTACTCGGTCTGGAAAGGTGTCGTACCGGGATGGGAAGTAGTATCCATTTTGTATGTCCCATTCAAGAATTTCGTCTCTCAACTCGCCTTCATGCTCCTCTACAAACTGCTGGTACTGATACGTGCTGGGCCGATATATTTCTGTGTTATTCAGCGAATTGAAGGTGTAACAGATCCCCTCCTCCGTGTAGACCTTTAAGAACATGGAGTCGCATTGTTCCAAATCATGATTGAATGAACAAAAAATGAAAGTACCATTCAGTGGAAAACCAATCTCATTCAGGTGGTCTATGACAGCCACTGGTTCATTGTCTGCGAAAGTCAAACCATCGGTTAGGTAATTCCCACAAATATGCAGCAAAGCTCGCATTTGCTTGTACTCTGCCTCATTCAACCAATCCGGCTTTTCGACCGGCTTATCCGTGTAGCGGAATTTGTTCAAATGAACATAAAATCGGGTAAAGTTCGTATTTTCGCTCGACTTGACGCTCTTCGACTCGGAGCACACAGTGACGGCTGGAAATGGTATATCGTAAACTGGCATTTCTTGTCTGGCAAAACTGATCAGAACTGGAGCAGATTTCCATCGGTCGAATTGTGTTTTCACCATAAAGCTGCATACGGTGAGAGAGATGATGAATAGGGTAGACCAGACTACTTTTTCCCATTTATTGCCTGCATGGAAATAAGGCATGCCGTGTAGGGTTGAGTCTTCTGCGTAGTCGTTGTAGGTTTTTTTAAGCACTTCCTTGACATTACGTGGCTTTGAGGATCGTAGTTTCCGAGGTAAATTGTAGATTTGAAATCTAAAGCCTTGCTTGGGAAACTCCTCTGTTTGAACTGGCCTGATTGGTTCAAGGCACTCTTCCGAATCGGTATCATAATATAATCCTTCAGGAGGTTGGAATTCGCGTTGTAAATCCATGAAATCGTAACGGCTTGACCTCTGATTTCAATGAAAATCTGACGTAAATGTCACGGATTTGCCAGGGTGACTTGAATTTATTTACAAAAGAAAGGTATGTATATGAGACAGTAAAGTAGCGCTAAAAGGATACCTTGAGTAGGATAGAGTTCAAATATAATGCAAAAAAAAAAAGATAAGCAAAAAAATCGGCTTAGCAACAAGGGCATGAAGTGTGACTGACAGCTAAGATCATTGCAAAGCGACTGGAAGTTGAGCCTTGTTGAGATCCATACAAAGTGCAGATAACTCAAAGAATTTTGCCACAAGATGAGCCACGGAGCTTGGCATACGCACAAAATGTCGTTGCAATGATTAATGCTGAGCCGGAGTTCTGGCAGCAAATTTTGATGACCGATGAGGCACATTTTTCGCTCTCTAAGCTCTAAAAGGCTTATTTCACTTTTGGTTTCAACAAGACAGCGCGACATGCCATACTGCGGACAAAACAATGAACTTTTTGCGCAAGAAGTTCTCTGGAAGATTGGTGTCAAAAAAGGGCGAAATTGACTGGCCTCCGAGATCGCTGGATAGGACTCCTCCAGACTTTTTTCTTTGGGGATACTTGAAAAGCAAGGTGTATGCTATCGGTCCGAAAACAATAGAATAGCTCAAAAGAAACAAGAAACATTCGTGGATAAATCGCAGGAATTTCGACAGAAATGCTCGAAAATGTCATGGAGAATGCGCGAAAACGAGCCCATTTTTGCACCGGCAATAAAGGCGGTAATTTAATTGATATTGTTTTCAAGAATTAATCAAGATAAATTGTAAAGGTCTAAATTGAATAAAAGTTTCTGAAATTCCACAATCGGTTGAAAATTGTTGAAGTTATTCGAAATTTACATTGACCCATAGGAGATGGCGCACCCTGTAAATATACTGCCTCTGTCGGTAACGTATCTCACAGCGGTGCGGTGGTAGACTTAACTGGGAACTCGGACCTAACTTGTCCGAGGTGATCAGAGTGAAACTTCTGCAGAGGCACTCTTCCTTATCGTTTCGATTTCTTTTGGCTAGAATGTACGTGACACAATTCACAACAACCTCTTCCACTTGACTTGTTAATTACTCGTACCTTCCGAGAATTGATGTAACAATTTTCGGGGATCCCTTACAGATCTAGACATTGCATATTTCAATCTGCAATAGTCATCCTATCGTTGGGAGCTCTAAATTTTTCAAAGAATTGGTTATACGTTCGAATAACGACTTAACGCGTCGACATGTCGTATAGATGACCCCACGCGGTGATAAACTTTGCATTGACACTTAGCACTAGCGCCCAACGAACAACCCGGCTGCAAAGATCCCTTTTTTTCATTGTGAGCTGAAACGCCTTATACTTACTTACTTATATGGCGCTACAGTCCGCGGTGGACCTGGGCCTCAACCAGCAAGCGTTTCCAGCTGGCACGATCTTTCGCCAGCTGTTTCCAGCGCTGCACGCCCAGACGGTTGAGGTCCCCTTCCACCTGCGTGTGCCACCGAAGATTCGGCCGTCTCCTGCTGCGTCGTCCCTCCGGGTTGGATTCGAAGACTCTTCGGACCGGAGCCGTGTTGTCCATCCGCTCTACATGGCCCAGCCATCTTAGACGTCGGATCCGGAGACGTCGTACAAGGTCCACGTCGGTGTACAGCCCGTACAATTCTTCGTTGTATCTTCTCCTCCATACACCGCTAGTATAAACGGGACCATGTAGGTAGATTAAACGCAGAATTTTCCTCTCGAAACGACCAAGAGCGTCCTCATCCGCTTTAGTTAAAGTCCAAGCCTCCGCGCGGTAAAGGAGGACTGGGATGATTAAGGTTTTGTACAACATTATCTTGGTCTTTCGAGAGAGGGCTCTACTTCTCAATTGCCTCTTGAGCCCAAGGAAGCAGCGGTTGGCAAGAGTTATTCTGCGTTTTATCTCAGCGCTGGTGTTGTTGTCGCTGGTCATAAGTGAGCCAAGGTAGACGAAGTCCTTGACTACTTCGAAATTATAGTTGCCAAGCATGACGTTCTGGCCCAGACGTCGGTGTTGTGTGTCTTTTTTCGATGACAGCATATATTTGGTCTTACCCTCGTTAACCCTAAGACCCAATTTGGCCGCTTCCGTCTCAATGCTTATGAATGCCTCATTGACGTCTCGCTGCGATCTCGCGATCACGTCAATGTCATCTGCGTACGCAAGCAGTTGAGAGGACTTGAAATAAATCGTACCTCTTGTGTTGGCCAGTAACTCTTGTACGATCTTCTCAAGTATGATGTTAAAGAAATTGCATGACAGTGCGTCGCCTTGTCTAAATCCTTTTTTAACACCAAAGGTCTGGGTTAGCTCATTACCGACCTTAACGGAGCAGCGAGAATTCTCCATTGTCGACCTGCACAGTTTGGCAGGGATGTTAAAACTAGACATGGCACC
Organism: Merodon equestris; assembly: GCA_958301585.1. Taxonomy (NCBI): domain Eukaryota; kingdom Metazoa; phylum Arthropoda; class Insecta; order Diptera; family Syrphidae; genus Merodon; species Merodon equestris. The sequence continues at coordinate 43,865,297 of OY284413.1, forward strand.
GTATAGCTCGTCTCTATGCACACTGACATACGCGGCTTTAAAATCGATGAAAAGGTGGTGCGTATCGATTTGAAATTCTTGGGTCTTCTCCAAGATCCGCCGCAATGTGAATATTTGGTCTATTGTGGATTTGCCTGGCCTGAAGCCACACTGATAAGAGCCGATCAGGTTATACACAAAAGGCTCAGGCGTTCACACAATACGGCAGAGAAGATCATGTATGCGACGTTGAGGAGACTTATTCCCCTATAATTGGCGCAATTATGGAGGTCTCCTTTCTTGTGGACCGGGCAAACGATGCTGAGATTCCATTCGTCGGGCATGCTTTCCTCCGACCATATTTTACAGATAAGTTGGTGCATGCGCCTTACCAACACATCTGCAGCCGCCTTGAAAAGCTCAAAGTCCGCGCCAGAGGCTTTATTAGACTTAAGTCTCGATATCGCTATTTTGACTTCGTCTATGTCGGGTAGACGGCATTCTCTTACGTCATCGTCCGTGGCGAATGGATCATTCTGCCTGACAGCGGTATCTTGTCTATCATTGCCGTTATACAGTCTGCAGAAGTGGTCCTGCCATATTCTCAGCATCGGCTGTGATTCTACTACTAGATCGCCGTTTTCATCCCGGCAGGCTTCTGCTCTGGCTCTGTAGCTCTGACATGTTCGTTTTACTTTTTGTTAAAACTTTCGAGCTTCATTCCTGTTATGACATCTCTCCATTTCCTCGATCTCACGGTTTTCGTGCTCCTTTTTTTTCTTTCTGAAAGGCGCATGTTCTTCCCTTCTTTTCTGCTTGTAGAGCTCGCAAGCAGCTCTCGTCCATCTATGCAGCATGGCTTTGTATGCGTCTTGCTTTGCTGCATGGGCTCGTTCGCATTGCAGGTCAAACCAGGGATTTCTAGGCGGTCTCGATTTGAAACCCAGCACATCAGAGGCAACATCTCTGATTGCGTTCTGGCAATGCTCCCACTGCTGTTCTCTGGATAGTGTCGTCGTTGTTGGGGTTTGAGAGAGCTTGAGGGAAACGCGATCGGCAAAGATTCTAGCGGTCTCTTGCTTGTAGCTTTCCGACGTCAAACATGCCTTGTCCTACTCGACTCCGTAGCATTCTCGATATCCTCATTCGTACCCTGGCTACAACAAGGTAGTGATCTGAGTCGATGTTGGGAAACGCCTTATAGTCTGTGAAAACGTCAAAATCAAGTCCCAGAAAATAGGCTCTTAATTTTTTTACTTTTTTTATAACTGTTGAATTCTCGAGTTCGTAGCTAAAACTGAAGTAAAACACTGAATATCATTGACCATCTTCACCATGCTTTCGTAAAAGTACATCGAAATATCCATCGCGACTGGCATCGGTATGACGCTGAGATTAGGATCAAAGAGTTTTAAAACCGGATCTTTGGACATCATGTCTTTTAGAGTTTGCGCAGAGGCTTTGCGAAATCGTTAGTTTAACCGAATTAAGTCGGCTAGCGGCTTTGCAATTGAACAGTAATCTTTCACAAATTTCTGAAAATAGCCCATACGTTCTAAAAAGCTTCGACCTGTTTGACGTTTTCGGTATAAGTTTTTGAGAGCAACTGTCAATTCGAATGCTGCCACCTTCTAGCTCGTGCCCCAAGAAGTTCAATTTATTTTTTAAAAATTCACACTTTTTCCCATTTATGGTTTGGATTGGCTTGGATTTTGCTCCGTAGTTTAAGAGAGGATAATTACATCGTCCGTATAAGCTTAAGCGGTTTCTTCATGGATTAGATCTTTAAAAGTGATGTTTATTATATAAAACTTTGGAAAATAACTGGAAAAACACCTAAAAAAAACTCACACTGTCCGTCCGTCACTATAAAGGAAGTATATTTTCGACCATTTTCAATATCTTACTTACTTCTCAGACCAGCGATCCATTGAGGGTTTGAGCCTGAGCTAAAACTGCCTTTCATCCTTGACGGTCACGGGCATGCTGCTTCCAGTTATCTAGATCAAGTCGTCTTGCATTCGCGATCACTTGGTCTTTATACTGAAGGTTTGGTCTTTCTCTCCTTCTCGAACCAGGCGGCTGGGATTCGAAGACCCTCTTAGCTGGAGCGTTGGTACTCATGCGATCAATGTGGCCAGTGTAGTGCGGATCTTTACTTTCCGTATTACATCCACATCTATTTACAGCTCATAGAGTTAGCGGTTGTGTCTTCTCCTCGATAGGACCGAATATCCGTCGCAGAATTTTTCTTTCGAAGATCCCAGAATCAGCTCTGCCGCCTTGCTTATCGTCCAGCTTTCGACTCTATAAAGCAAGACTGGTAATAGAAGCGGTTCCTACATCGAAACTACATCGAAATATAAGCTGTCGATAGTTAGGTGGTGAGTAACGGATCGGTTTTTACTCGACAGCAGGTATTCGGTTTTCTCCTCATTTATCTTCAGACCTTAAGCTCGCTTCGCCTCTCCTTCAACTGATCTGAAGGCTTCTACAGGAGCACGTTGGGAATACGCGATAATGTTTATATCGTCTGCGTATCCCAAGAGTTGGACCGACTTATAGAAGATAAGTCGCACCTTCCTTGGAGCTTTAACCTCCTTCAATATCGGTAAGAGAAACCGACTGATAAACCGGTTTTGAATCTTCAAGTTCGGCTTTTAATTGTAACTGCGAACCAGGTCCCTCGTTGCAACGAGAGAGGTTGAGTCGGGGATTTCTTGAACCGAAGCGAACTCATCGTCATATGTCATTGATCAGTTCAACACTATCGACTTTAAGCTCCAACTTCCGGAGCTCCATAGAACTCTGTTTAAGTGAAATGAAGACAATAAAATCATTCTGGATAACCAAATCGGTATCAGAGCGATAAATGAGACTATTCATGCCGTGTCGGAACTTGTGTAGGATATTTAATGGAACATAGATAAGAATCTATGCACGGGTGCCTGTCTCATTGACTTGTAAGAAGCCTTCGACACTGTATGCTTAGAAGATTAAGCGACGGGGCACAAGTAAACCATGTTGTGAAAATTGTCGACGTGACTTCTACTTAAACATTTGAAATTAAAAATGGACCTCAATAGGGTGCGGTGAACTTGCCGGTCCTTTTTATCATTTACCTCATTGATCTGATAGCATCTATTCACAATTCATTAGCATACGCGGACGATATAATCGCAGTATTATGATGACTGGAAGTTCCAACATCAACTTCCATAAATCTGAAACTATTTTTTCAGAACGCCTTTATTTAGGGCTTCTTAAAAAAACTTGGCGCATATTCTCAATTTTTGCACTGGATGGGCGTCCACTGACGAAAGCATTTAGATATCCTGACAAGATGGCTCTTTGATAGCAGCCAACTTGATTCCAAAGTGAAAGTGGTAAACTACGAGGGTGGTCCGATAAGTAGAAAAACAAAAAATTTGGAGAAATGGCGATTTACTTTTCAATATAGTCTCCTTTTAGCTCGATACACTCGACCCGTCTGAAAAATACGTTTTCTCGAGGTCTGCAAAGTAGGCCTCCGTGGCGGCGATGACCTCCTCATTCGACTGAAATTTCTGCCCGGCGAGTGACTTTTTCAAGTTGGGAAACAAAAAGAAGTCGCACGGGGCCAAATCTGGAGAATACGGTGGATGGGGCAGCAGCCCAATTCGATCAATTTGGCCGTGGCGAGGGCGGAGGTGTGAGCCGATGCGTTATCATGGTGGAAGAGCACTTTTTTCTTCGCCAAGTGGGGCCGCTTTTTCTTCAATTCGGCGTCGAATCGGCCCAATAATTTGGCGTAGTACAGCCCTGTGACCGTTTTGCCCTTCTCCAGGTAGTCGATGTGGATCACACCTTGTTAATTCCAGAAAACGGTGGCCATCACCTTTCCGGCCGATGGGACAGTCTTCGCCTTCTTCGGAGCACGTTCGCCGGGTGAAGTCCACTGTTTCGACTGTTCCTTGGTCTCTGGTGTGTACCAGTGGATCCATGTTTCTGTCACGAACAGCGTCAACTTTCTCATGCCCAAATTTTCATGCAGGATATGACCCACCCGATCTTTTGAAATGCTTACTGTCTCAGCTATCTCACGCACCTTCAATCGGCGGTCTGCCAATACGAGATCGTGGATTTTTGTCACGTTATCCTCCGTGGTAGCCGTTTTCGGGGCACCAGGACGTGGCTCATCAAAAACCGACGTGCGACCACGTTGAAACTCGTTAAACCAATTTTTGATGGTCGTCTTTCAAACTTTCAAACCGCCACCGGCTAGAAACCCCTGGTTTGATGAGCAATGCAAACAAGCCCATGTAGCAAAGCAAACCGCCTGAAAAGCCATGCTACATAGACGGACGAGAGCCGCTCGTGAGCTCTACGAACAGAAAAGGAGTTCCTCTCTCCTTTTAAAGAAAAAAAGGCAGTGCGAAAAGCGTGAGATCGAGGAGATGGAGAGATGCTACCACAGGAATGACGCTCGCAAGTTTTACGAAAAACTAAAACGAACATGCCAAGGCCAGAGCGAAAGCCTGCAGAGATGAAGACGGACAACTAGTAGGAGAGTCACAGTCGATGCTGAGAATATGGAAAACCACTTCTGTAGACTGTATAACGGCGATAATAGATCTGATACCACTGTCAGGCTGAATGATCTATTTGTAACGGACGAAGATACAAGAGAATTCCGTCCACCTGACCTAGATGAAATTAAGCTTAAAACTAACAAAGCCGCGGGCGCAGACGGCCTGACTGCTGAGCTATTTAAAGCGGCTGGAGATGAGTTGGTAGGGCGCATGCACCAGTTCATCTGTAAAATATGGTCGGAGGAAAGCATGCTCGACGAATGGAATCTCAGCATCGTTGCCCAGTCCATAAGAAGGGAGACCCCTATAACTGCGCCATTAGAGGAATAAGTCTCCTTGACATCGCGTACATGATCTTCTCTGCCGTACTGTGTGAACGACTGAAAGCATTTGTGGATAATCTGACAGATTCCTATCAGTGTGGTTTCAGGCCAGGTAAACCTACAATAGACCAAATTTTCACACTGCGACAGATCTTGGAAAGGCCCAAAAACACACACCATCTTTTTGTCGACTTTAAAGCCGCATATGACAGTGTGCATAGGGGGACGAACTTTATTTGTTTTTTTTTTTTTTAAATATTTCGTGAAGGTTCAAGAGTGTACGCTTTTATGGTGTTTGTCACACAACCTAGACGGGGTGCAGATGGTTTGTGTCGAAGATGTTCATTCACAACTCTCCGAGGGTGGTTGTCCTCGATATGATTTGAGAGATTCGACTGAATTTGCGTTGGTTGTAGTTCACAGTAACACTTTTGTTTCCATATCATAAAGGTGTTATATTGGAAATTCACACACAGAGTATGGATTTTGAAGTGATCTTATGCTGCGAGTGTTATGCCTTCATCAGCACTTTTTGATCACCTCTCATCCACAACTGAAGTTGTTGCAAAGTTTTTCCGTACAGGAATTTTTCTTGACTATAGACGGACTTGAACTACAGACCTTCGGCGCAACAGTCGGTGATGATTACCATTGTACCACGATCTCCCACTATACCACTATAGTTTTAACAAAGCTGCCACACTCGTCAGGTTGTGCAGGATGACAATGGAGAATTCTCGCTGCTCCATTAAGGTCGGTAGCGAATTAATCGAGACCTTCGATTTTAAAAAAGGTTTTAGGCAAGGTCATGTAACTTCTTCAACATCGTGCTTGAAAAAATCATGATAGACTCGCTGCTTCTTTGGGCTCAAGAGGCAATTGAGAAGTAGAACCCTCTTCCAAAAAACCAAGGTAGCACTATATACGGGCACATCACTGATCATCGCGGTCCTCCTTTACGGCGCAGAGGCCTGGACCTGAACGAAAACGGATGAGGATGCCTTGGTCACTTCGAGAGGAAAATTCTGCGTTCATTCTATGATCGCGTTTATATAAACGGAAAGTGGAGGAGAAGATAAAACGACGAACTGTGCGGGCTGTACAGCGACATCGGCCTAGTACGACGTCTCCGGATTCAAAGTCTAAGAGGGCTAGGGGATGTAGAGCGAATGGACAGCACAGCTCCGGCCCGAAGAGACTTCGAATCCAACCCTGAGGGACAACGCAGCAGAGGATGACCGAATCTAAGGTAACGCACACAGATGGGAGGGGGCCTTAATCAATTGGGAGTGCGGCACTGGAAACAACTGGCAAAAGATGAGTCCCAGGTTCACACCGGACTGTAGCGCCATCTAGAAGGAAAATGACTGTTTAAAAGTCCATACTGTTAGGTGGTAAGCCCTGAACTATATAAATATAAACACTTTTGAATGACAATTCATGGATCACAAACTGGATGACGCTGGATGACGATACTAATCGTCTTTTTTTGCACATATAGGGTTCGTATAGAAAGCTATAAAAATGTAAATTCTTCTAAGTACATCCATGGAGTACCGGCATACTTTTGCCGTCGGCTTTTTCACGATTCAAAGGCACCGTGGTAGGTGAATTCTGTACTGGCCTTAAGGATACGCGTGCAAGCTTCTTTAGCGGCAGTTAGGGTCCCATGGTGCAAACCTTTGAGGGAGGATTACTCTTTTGGGAATATTAAAAATCAGTTGAGCCCTAGTCGGGACTGTAAGGAGGTGGAAGAACCGTTTTGTGTCAGGTAGTCGGCCGCCCTGCAGCATGAAATGCATTATCGTGATGCATTTTCCAATTTCCGACAATGAATAGCCTTACCCGGTTGACCTATCTCTTCAGTCTTGTTAGCATTTCTAGGTACTAATTCGCACTTCATGCACACATTGTTGTCGTCGGTTATAAGCGCGGGCCTCGCCCTCCACACTCTCTCGGCATAGAAGATCTTGCGCTACTGAAAAACTGCAATTTGCGACGTGCTTTTATCCCTGCACACTTGGAGAATCATGACCAACGTCTCCGTGTCCTATTTCCCCAGTCCAAAGCCAAATTTGATTTCGGCCCGCTGTTCAATGATATGCCGAGTTATTCGGGAGGAGTCAACTAAAAACTTGATCTAGTCCGAATCTGGCCTCAACGATGGCTAGCCAGCGTATTTTCAAGATCAGACCCCCACCACCGAACCAGCTGCGAATCCACTGCGACATACAGTCAGACAATATTAAAAAAAACAAAGTTTTTATACAAACCCTCCATACTCCAAGGGCTAATTGTGCCATTACCATTGAAATTAAAACCCGCCTGTCAATAAGTGAGAGTAATTAAGAGCCAACATGCGCACCATCTGTTAGCTCACCTCCCAAACACTCATTTTGTAACAACTAGAGAGTATCTTTGAGTAAAATTGTTTATTCCAAAACCCCAAAACCTCTTAAAGGTATGACACTGCATTAAAAGTCTTCACTGCTTGTTCAAGGCAATGAAGTACTCTGTAATGCCAAGGTGAGGTTTTTATCTCTGAGAATCTCTTACATGATTTTTACACATTTTTTCTATCACATAGCCTTCAGTAGGGTATCACATTGTAAAGTGAGTCTTCTGGGGGACGAATTGCGATATCAGCACAGCTTTTGAATTGTTCCTGTGGTCCGCAACCCAGCCCGCCCTTCCCATTCGCACATATTCCCCAAGAATTTCCTGAAAATTAATAAATTGTATACAACATAGGTGCGTAGGTGTTGCAGACGAGCTTACCGGTCATATAGGTCCATCTCAAAACGCAGTGGTTACAGACGACATCCGAGGGAATCACTACAGTGGTATTATAGAATCCATTCTTCAACGACGGCAGATGGTATTCGAAACCTCCCTCCCGTAACAATAGAGGTTCGGCGTTAAAGCATTCCTCAGATTCTGCTTGCGAGTCCATGTTGCATAAGTGGAAGAGGAAGTAGCCCTTATGATTGGTGGTGACCTTCACACTGATTTCAACACTATCGCCAGCGGTGTAGTTGCGAACAATAACCCCTCTCCCGTAGACTCCACCATGCTCATGAGCTCGAGGTGTCTTCTCGCCATAACTGTCCCCGCAAAGGCCACACTTTCCACCAAAAACTGACCACTGGGTCTAAGGACAAATACAAGAGTACATTTAGAGCTTTCTTCGACTTGCTATTAGACCTACATAAAATCCTCCACAAAATCCAGCATTATCGTTGTAGTCCTTCGGAGCAGTTGGATCAAATCTCCATAGCGATGCTCGATTCGGTGGTTCCCACATCATCCCATGACTATCTACGCCTATCAGGTATCCAAAAGTGAAGCATAGCACGATCACGCACAGAGACCAAGAAGATTTTTCGTTAAACATGTTTCGAAGTAGCGACCGCCGACGAGAATAATACCTGAGCGTTCGTAGTCTGATTGCACGCCATTTATAGCCAATCGAGGGTAGCTGTAAGAAGTAATTTTATCTTATCGGCACGAGTATGTCTCATAATTGAATTTTAACTTACAGCACTCAAGTCGAGGCGGATGCATTAATCGATTACGAGTACTTCAAGAGGGTTTGGTTGGAAACAATGGATACCTCCGTCGGCTTTGGAGTTGAACCAAAGAATCTCAATTAGGCTACTGTTTGTCGTCAATCGTTTAGTGAGTGCAAGTACTTAAAGCCCAGACTGGAGAATTTAAATACTGAAGGCATGCGTAGCTATGTACTTACGAGGGTGGTCCGATAAGTACTTAGCCTACAAAAGAAAAACAAAAATTTTGGAGAAATGGCGATTTATTTTTCAATATAGTCTCCTTTTAGCTCGATACACTTGATGCTCCAACTTTTTTAACCCGTCTAAAAAATACGTTTTCTCGAGGTCTGCAAAGTAGGCCTCCGTGGCGGCGATGACCTCCTCATTCGACTGAAATTTCTGCTCGGCGAGTTGCTTTTTCAAGTTTGGAAACAAAAAGAAGTCGCACGGGGCCAAATCTTGAGAATACGGTGGATGGGGCAGCAGTTCGTAGCCCAATTCGACCAATTTGGCCGTGGCGGGAGCGGAGGTGTGAGCCGCTGCGTTGTCATGGTGGAAGAGCACTTTTTTCTTCTCCAAGTGGGGCCGTTTTTTCTTCAATTCGGCGTAGAATCGGCCCAATAATTTGGCATAGTACAGCCCTGTGACCGTTTTGCCCTTCTCCAGGTAGTCGATGTAGACCAGACCTTGTGAATCCCAGAAAACGGTGGCCATCACCTTTCCGGCCGATGGGACAGTCTTCGCCTTCTTCGGAGCACGTTCACCGGGTGAAGTCCACTGTTTCGACTGTTCCTTGGTCTCTGGTGTGTACCAGTGGATCCATGTTTCTGTCACGAAACGATGCAGAAACTCTTTCGGATTGCGCTTAAACAGCGTCAAACACTGCTCTGAAGTGGTCTCACGGTTGTCCGAAGTGAGCAAACGCGGCACCCATCGCGCCGACAGCTTTCTCATGCCCAAATTTTCATGCAGGATATGACCCACCCGATCTTTTGAAATGCCTACTGTCTCAGCTATCTCGCGCACCTTCAATAGGTGGTCAGCCAATACGAGATCGTGGATTTTTGTCCCGTTATCCTCCGTGGTAGCCGTTTTCGGGGCACCAGGACGTGGCTCATCAAAAACCTACGTGCGACCACCTTGAAATTCGTTAAACCAATTTTCGATGGTCGCCATCGAAGGAGAAGAGTCACCGTACACAGCATCCAAACGCTCTTTGATTTCGCTGCGCGATTTCCTTTCCGAAAACAAGAATCGAATCGCGAAAATACGAACTTTCTACAGTAGCCGTCTACTAGAATGTACTACACGATAGTAAGTTGCTCTTGCGATACTGGCGCCATCTGGCGGTGAGGCCAAGTACTTATCGGACCACCCTCGTATGCACATTATCAGTTTCAGGAGAGCAATCTGGCTGTTATGTATCAAGAGCAAGATTTGTACAACCTTTTAATAGGTTTCAGATAAAGTAGGATCGATGAGGAAGCTTCTTTAAATTCTTAAACTCGGAGCTGGCTAGAAATTTACAATCAATAGAGACTTTTTATTTCCGATCGCCACACATTCAAAAAAATACCATCTCCAGCCAGTGGCTTGAGCTCCTATGTTCGTCACCTCAAACGCAATCGGAAGCATATGGCTCAACACGGCCTAACCAAAGTAGGCTTTGGAATTAAGGCAACGTTATTGAATTTATAATTCTGTCTAATTTTTTTTTAACATTGAAGGACTCGGTTAGCTCTACAGCTCTCCCCCCGTTTTCCTCCACATCTGCCCCTATTTTCCACATTGCTATAATAAACTCAGCAGCATTCGTCATAAAAGTTTATGGGGAGGGCCATTACAATAATCGAACTTACCAGTTGAGAACACCATACACAGTATTAAAGGTTCTCTAGAGGATCATTGGTTGATCTCTAAAGAATCATTCGTATCCTCGACGTCATTGTTGACTCCTGGAAAATATTTTATTATGAATCTTGGGTATCTTGGGTTTTATGTCCCGTATTTTTGGATGTGGGGGCAAGCCGGCTATATCGAACCAAGAGTGTACTAACTCTTTTTCCTTACATAGACATTCTCCAAAACACTTTTGTTGTCGTACCTGTTAGACTATCTCGGGGTTGGTATTATAAAATTCATCTCCGATGGTTGTTGCCAATGATTGAATTTCTACCGGTTTGTTTGTGGAAAGGGATAAACTCTTGAGCATGCTGGACTCACTTAAAAATAAAAAATCGACTGGAATAGACTGTATTCCGAAGGTCGCTTTAAGTAACAGGGAGCGGTTTGTTCTCCAATACTGTTTAACATCTACACAAACGAGTTTATCAATGCAGTGCAGCAGTGTTACTTCGATGAAATTAACAGATATTACGATAAGTGGAAGTTAAAAGTTAACTCCCAAAAGTCGGAAACGATACTGTTTAGGACTTCGGTATATAAGGCCTCAAGGGTTACCAGAAGAAAATGGAGGAAATTCGTAATCTTAGGGCAACATGGACAACCATTAGCGAAACCGCGAAATGCGGTCTGATGACAGCAGCTTGACCACAGGGTGCATTCATACGTGACACGACCACCATCTTTTTAACCCCCGACGCAAAAAGAGGGGTGTTATAAGTTTGACGTGTCTGTTTGTGGCATCGTAGCTCCTGAACGAATGGAACGATTTTGATGATTTTTTTTTTGTTTGAAAGCTACCGTGATCGAGGCGTTTCAAAGCCATCAGCTCTTTTTGGCGGCACAAAATGAATCACCCTATCGGAAGATGTTTTAATTTTTGCAAATAGCGTCATACCTCAATCATATGGAGCAATGGAGCGCTATACTTCACATGAGCTGGGAATCGATTTTTTTGACCAATAATCGGTCGGTGGAGTTTCGTGAATTTCGACGTCGATTTCCTATGCGTGTCGTGCCAACTGTGCAAGCATTCCGCTTAGCTACTCGACTTGAACAGATTGGAACCATAGGAGGCCATGCTGGACGTGGGCGCCACCGGACTGTCCTTCTCTCAGTCGTTCGGCTGAGAATATCGCGGCTGTGGTTACCGATGTCCTTAAGAACGAAGAAAAATCAACCAGACGACGGGCTACGCAATTGGGCATAACCAGACCCAATAGTGAATTTTAGTGAAACACTTGCACATGCCTGCTGACCGTCAGTCGCGTGTGAATTATATCATCGTCAATATATATCGTCAATAAGCAAAATCTTCGTTTCTGGGACATTGAAAATCCGCGTGTGATACACGAGGAGCTATTACATCCACTCAAAGCCACTGTGTAGTGCGGCGGTCATGCGGGAGGAGTAATTGTTCTGCATTTTTTTGAGGACACCATCGAGAATACGATCGCTGTTACTGGCGAACGCTACAGGGCCATGATAAATGACTTCTGACTGCCGGAATTGGATGAGCGGAGCCTGGTGAACATTTGGTTTCAACAAGACGATACAACCACACACACAGCACGAGCCCAAATGGATATTGTGCAGGAAGCGTTTCCTGGTCGCGTAATCTCCTGTTTCGGCGATTTGGCATGGCCAGCAAGATCGCCAGATTTAACCATCCCAGATCTTTTACATAACAACAGAAAAAGTTGCAAGGGTCCAAATAAAAATTTCCATCCATTGAATTGAATTGAAGAGTATGGGGTGTGTCATTACAGGACACTTGCACTGCGACCATAAAGATCTATTGTACCCCCTTCTTTGATCTAGGATTTTAGTGTTGCTTTCATGAATTTAACAACTTTCCTAGATGGGATATCCTGGAAGTCCTTCCCTGTTAGTTGTGTCTTTGTTGACATTTCGAGTGAGTTCTTGGCATTTTGTGAGTATATGTTCCATTGTCTCTTTATCCTGCCCACATCGTCTGCAAGACTCAGTGCTGCTGAGACCCATTTTGAATAGGTGGTGATTGCAAGTGCCGTGCTCTGTTAGAGCTTCACATAGCAGTTTTAGTTCGGCTTTATTTAGTTCTAGTGCCTCTTTTGCACGTTTTGGATTGTGATTCTGTTCCATAAAGATTTTAGAGTGTTTTAAGCCCTCTTGTCTGTTCCAGAATTGGTTCTTTTGTTTGATGACCCATTTGTTTAAAATTTTATTTGTGTCTGTGTTGTCAAATCCATAAAGGGGGAAGGGTCCAGTAAAAGGCATCTGGGCGCCTTTTTTGGCTTGTATGTCCGCCTTTTCGTTGCCTTTATGGTTTTCATGACCTGGCACCCAAATCAACTTTACTTTGTTGTTTATCGCCAGTTTATTTAAACGTTGGTGACATTCCCAGGCAGCTCTAGAGTTAAATGTATAGCTTCTTAGAGCTTTGAGAACCGCTTGGCTGTCCGAGAATATGGATATCTTTAATCTATTGGGCTTTTGTTCACTAATGTAGTGTATCGCCGCATTTATTGCATACAGTTCAGCCTGAAATATTGTTGACTCACCGCAGAGAGGGATGTGACGGCTACATTTAGGTCCTATCACACCAGCCCCTACTTTATATCCGGATTTGGACCCATCTGTAAACCACTTTTGGGCAGCATCCTTCAACCAAGGGGGATTGTTTTTCCATTCCTCCCTGTTTGGAATGAGTATTTCAAAGGGTGTTTTAAAGTTCAGCTGAGGGGACATTAGGTCACTTACACGAGTTAGTTCCCAGACGTTGTCTACCTTTTCTAGAATCTCTAGATGTCCAGTCAGGTTCCCTTTTTTGTAGTTATAAGTTCTTTGTATCTTTAGGGCTTGTTTGGCCGCTTCTGCCTGAACGGCAGTGTGTAACTGCGGAATGTTTAGGATTGCCTCCATTCCAGCGGTTGGAGTGGTTTTCATTGCTCCAGTTATACACATACATGCTAGTCTTTGTATTTTGTTGAGTTTGCGTATTGTTCCTTTTTGTACGCATTTCCTTCACCATACCGCAGCGCCGTATAGTATGGTTGGTTTGATCATCTGATTGTATATCCATATACTCATTTTTGGGTTGAGTTCCCATGTTTTGCCCACCAGCTGTTTTAGGGACCATAAGGCCTTTACAGCCTTTGAGTATATGTTATCTAGGTGTGCATTCCATGAGAGTTTATGATCCAGTGTTATTCCTAGGAATTTTACCTCTTTCTTTATTGGGATGCAGGTGTCTTTTATTTTAAGGTTTGGTAGATCAATTGATCTTTTCCTGGTAAACCTAATTATTTGGGTTTTGCTGGGATTAATAGAGAGTTGTTCTTTATCGCACCAGTTCCATGTTATTTTTAGGGCGTTTTGCATAAGATTCCCTAGAATGTCTTCTTGTTTGCCTTTTATGAATATGGTGATGTCATCTGCATATCCAATGGCAGTAAAGCCTTTGTTGTTAAGTTCCCAGAGAAGTTCATCTACCAGAATTGACCACAGAAGCGGGGATAGAACACCCCCTTGCGGGCAACCTCTAATAGTTTTGATAACTAGTTCTGAGGTACCTAACTTGGCTGTTATGCGTCTATCTTTTAGCATATTATTGATCCATCTAACTACTAGGGGGTCCACCCTTTTTGCATGTAATGCTTTAGTTAGTGATGAGTGATTTGCATTGTCAAATGCTCCCTCTATGTCCATAAATGCTCCAATTGCTACTTCTTTTGAATTTAAGGCCTTTTCAATGATTTCTGTAACTTTGTGGAGTGCGGTTATCGTAGATTTGCCTTTTTGGTATGCAAATTGTAGTTTATGGAGTGGAGATATCTCCAGTGTTGTTCTTATAATTCGTTCAATCAGTTTTTCCGTTGTTTTTAGTAGGAACGAGGATAGACTGATTGGTCTGTACGATTTAGGATTTTCTGGTGGTTTGGTTTGTTACCCCCTTTAGGTATGAATATGACCCTAATCCTTCTCCATGTACGTGGTATGTAACTAGTGGCAAGGCTGGTTCAGATAATTTTTACCAACAGTGCCTTTAGTTTATTGTTCCCATGTATTAGTAAAGCTGGAAATATTCCGTCAGGTCCCGAAGCTTTAAATGGCTTGAAGCTGTTAATGGCCCAGTCTAGCTTCTCGTACGTTATATATTTCCTCACGCTGTTATTACTATTTTGATAACAGTTTGGTAAGTTATGGCTGAGATTACAGCTAGTTTCCACGGTACAGCCAGGAAAGTGAATCTTTAGGAGTAATTCTAGGGTGTCCGTGAAGTTATTTGTCAGGTTTCCATCCAGGTCTTTGAGCAGACCTAAGGAATCATGGTTTCCCTTGGATAACGCTTTGTAAACTCTTGCTGTTTCTGGTGAGTCTTTAAGGTTATCACAGTAGTTAATCCATGATTTCCTTTTGGATGCCCTGATTCCTTTATTATAATTGGTGAGAGCTTCCTTATATGGCTGCCAGTTGCCCGTCTTTTTTGCCCTGTTGAACTCTTTTCTTGCAGACTTCCTAAGTTTGCTCAGTTTGGAGTTCCAGCAGGGTACGGATGCTTTGGACTTTTTTTCTTTTAGTGGGCAGCTTGCATGGTAGGAAGATAATATGGTGTCCGTGAGGAATTCGACTGAGTAGTCTAGTTCCTCTGGAGTGTTGGTGTTCAGATGAACCCCTGATAGTTTTTCATTTAGGAGGGATTTGTACATTTCCCAGTTTGTGGCTTTGGGAGATCTATATCTCACCAGGGTCTCAGCCTGAGTTCCCATGTTAAGTTTAAAAGTGATGTGGTTGTGGTCAGAAAAAGAGTTTTCTTTCGAGACCTGCCACTATTTAATCAAGTTAGATATTTTGTTAGTAATTAGTGTGAGGTCTAGAACTACTTTCCTTATTGCATTTTGGAAAGTTGGTTCTTTGCCTCTATTTGCTATATCTAGGTTAGTATCGACGAGAAATTCTAGGAGAGACTCACCTCTTGAATTTGTATCGCTACTGCCCCAGATAGTATTGTGAGCATTCGCGTCGCAGCCAATGACTAAGTGTTTCCTATTCTGTTTACAGAATCTTACCAGTTTTTTGATGTTTTCTGGTGGTGCTTCCTCTTCTTCACCGGGAAAATAGGCTGAGGTGACGATTACCTCAGTTCCCATCATGTTGACTAGGATCGTCGCTGCGTCTCTATCGGTGAATTCTGAAATTTGTAGGAAGTTAATATCATTGTTAATAAGTATTGCGGCTCTCGGTGTATCAGCCGCTTTGTCGTAAACCAACTTACAGTTTTTGATGTTTTTCATCCATAAAAAAAGTTATTCAAAAACAAAATTGGATGATAAATTTTGCACCACTTTGTACATACAAGGGGTTAGCGGTCCCCCGTCGTGGCGACGCTTATCTTAAAAATATTAATAGGTTCTTTTAATGAAGTCAAAAGGCCGAGAGAAAAATTTTATTTTTTTACTTTTTAAAGTTTTTTTTTTGAGGTGGGGGTAACTTAAAATGTTTAATTTAATTTTTTGGTATATGAAGAAGATTCGTGTATTCGAGAGACAGTGCCTTATGGTCTGTCTCAAACGTCAAACGTATGCCCCAGACGGAGCAGACCTAAGCAGAATGACAATTTCCTTGACCTTGAGAGCACACTCCGAGTGAGCTTTATCCCCTCCGAAAGAATTTCTCCATACTGATTCGGAAAGGTTAGCGCACAATAAAGATGATATCCCGGTAATTTACTACCGTCACCCGGGCGCCAAGCACAAACGGTCATTCGCGACGGGTATGTTGATAGTGCTCATGAGCTCGTACGTTGTCGTACCGGACTAGGATCTCACCGATGTTGCTAAACAACACGTATAGCCAGTCTATCCAATTTTTTCCACAGATTAAATAATAGTACACACAGTTGGATGTTTATGTCGACCATAATCTGCTTGTAATGAGCGAAACGCACCTACCCCAGAAACACTATTTCTGCTGTAAATACAGTCTCAGTCTTAACTAAGCATAACAGTTCGGTTTGAAGTATCTGTATAAGTAAGATTTGTCAAATCCAGACGGCGAAGTGGATTACACCTTCTGCAAATCACTCAACAATAAAAACAAGGACTTATTTGATCCCTGAGTAAAACGGTGATTCGCAAGTCGTGAATTCGTTCCACGTCGAATTTTTTTTTTTTAACAAAATGATTATGGATGACAAAAAGTGGAATTTAAACAACAATCCTAAAGAAAACCATGCGATGATCCAAGTCAGCTATCAACATCTGTTGCAAAACCGAATATTCATGCAAAGGAAGTGTTACTGTATGTCTGGTGGGATTGGGAAGGACTCATTTACTACGTGCTTTTGAGACCCAGTCAAAAGGTTACCCCTAATTCTGTGGCTAAAAGGAATAACAGGATAAATCATTTTTTGTAACTTTTCAGGAGACGATTTTTAAACTTTGAAATTATAATGAGTAAGCAAAAATTTCGAGGCTCAGATAGCAAACTTAAGGTTTAATTTTTGTAGGTTTTTTTCTTTTAATTTTCTTTAAATAAAGCTGGTTTTTGCAGAAATATGACTTAGGCTTTTAGTCCTTTTTGTATTTATAATCGTGTAATACCCACGCATCCGATCCGCGTAGGCGCCTTGCGCCCTTTTCCATCAGGAGCCGCCCATGGCGCCTTGCACCCTTTCTCAACACCAGAGCCGCCCATGGCATTGGCACAGCGGATAAACGGTACAGACATCCAACCGCACATAAAAGCAGCTGAGTTGATCGAATAGTCGGAAGTCGACGAGTAGCAGTCAGGGCGATAGGAATAACATATGAGAAGTGTTCTGAGTATAGTAATAAAGGATGCCATCAAAAACATAACTTGTAAAAAAAACCAAGTCTCGCAACTCAGTTCTTCTATCGTAAAAAGTTGTGAGATCTATGTAATACCAAGTCGGTTAATATATTCAGCCCCTACTTAAGGGACCTTCTGTCTTAAGTTATTACGTAATTAGCTAATCTAACAACATCTTATAGTGACCATATTAATATTAAAAATCTTTTATGTTTTAAATAAATAGATTGACCCATCGCATGCATCTCACAAGTAATACATATTATATTAAATTAGATTGTTTAGTGCGATTGCCAAGTCAATTTATTTATTTAAAACATAAAAGATTTTTAATATTAATATGGTCACTATAAGATGTTGTTAGATTAGCTAATTACGTAATAACTTAAGACAGAAGGTCCCTTAAGTAGGGGCTGAATATATTAACCGACTTGGTATTACATAGATCTCACAACTTTTTACGATAGAAGAACTGAGTTGCGAGACTTGGTTTTTTTTACAAGTTATGTTTTTGATGGCATCTCATTTCTTTTTGTAGATAGTCCTACTTTTCTTCCTTTCCGGTACCTTCTACTTTTTGAATACCAACAACAGATTTTCTTAAAGCCCACTCTGTGTCTTATGAGCTTTTCTTATTTTTGTAGGTTGTCTTCCTCTTTTTCTTTTCCGGTACTACTTCTTGAGCTTCAGCTGCAGTTTTTCTCAAAGCCCACTCCCTGTCTCTATGGGTTTTTCTCGGAGGCTTTGATGTTACAATTTTTGTCAAGTCTGGACGGTAAATGCTTCTTAATCTATTGTATTCACAAATTGAGGATTCCTGCGCTTTAATATTTCCAAAGTCGACATTAATTAGATGTAAGCCGCCCAGACTTGTAACTCTCGAAAGTGCCACGTAAGCTTGACCGGATGTGAATACTGCAGAACCGATATCCATCAGCGCATTATTTAGACTTAGGCCCTGACTTTTGTGTATAGTTATAGCATAGGCTATACATATAGGAAACTGTTCGCGATGAACATAAGCTCTATTAATAATTTCAAATTTAGTTTTGACCGGCCCAAGCTCGTAAACCTGTTCTTTATCAAATGTAATGTATATTTTCTTAATTATTTTTGTATTTTCCGGATCAACCTTTACTCTTTGCACTATACCGATAGAACCATTAACTAAACCAAGACTCACGTCAATATTTCGCCTTAACATGACTCTTGCTCCTATTTTTATAATTATGTTCTCTTCTAGGCCCGCAGTCATAGAAGCATCGTCTTCATAATTTTTTATGCATTCACGAGCTCTTTTTGTTAGGTATGGCAATCTATGCTATCTACAGCTGTAAGTTTTATTTCGGGATGTGGGAGAGATCTAAGCATTGCAGTATTTAATTGTTGACACATGTTTTTTGTAGGTAATAAGCAAACGGTATCATCAGGAAGTTTCGAGAGGTGTTCAATTATTTCAATCAATCTGTTTTCATTTGAATTGGTTTTTAGAGTTATTAATCTAGTCGAGAGTAAGTCGCGGTCACACCTAATCTTATTCTATTTAGCATTTCAACAAAGTTAGAATCATTGAGCTGTCGCATGTTAATTGTAAGTTCATCGTATATGAACAGTTCAATCCACAGATTCGGCATACTGAGGGAACCTAACAACTTGTTAGTTTCAGCAGTTGAGAGTTTTTCAAAAGGTGACCTTTCTCTTACCGGCGGAAGCTGTAAAAGATCCCCGAAAAGTACAATATGTTTTTTTCCAAACCACCCATTCTGATCATCGCTTGTGTCAAATATCTCAGACAAGCGTAAATGAATATATGTTAAAGTAACATTGGATATCATCGACACTTCGTCTATGATAAACAACACTACTTCTTTCAAATCTGATCTCAGAACTTGGAGCACTTCATCGGAATGTGGCTTGTACCTCGGTGTTTGCTTGTGTTCCACAGGCAGCTGCAATAGTCTGTGTATAGTCAATCCATTCACATTGAATGCAGCTATGCCTGTTGGATCACTAACTGCCACTTTTTTGTTTAAATACATCTTAACCCAAACTTTCAGAGTTTTTATTAAAAAGCTCTTTCCAGTGCCACCAGTTCCACTCACAAAACAACGTAAAACGTCAGCGTTATTATCAGTTGTGTCCATTTTATGTGTGATCATATCGAAGACTCTTTTTTGATCGGCATTAAGTTTTGCGATCATACTTTGAAGATCAGCCTGCTCTTCTTCTACCAGATTGATTCTGTGAAAGTCATCCATTGCGTTTGCAGCTTCCACAGCTTCAAAGTCTAAAGGGTTTTCAGGACCATCGTCATCATCAACAATTTCCCTTTCTTCGTTTATCTCAGCAACTTTAGATTCTATCATTTCACATGCTTTTTGTATCTTATATCTTGACTCTATCATTGAATTACCATAATCGACTCCTTCTTTTAAATCTTCTTTCGCCAAATTAAAGGCCTCCGTGTAAGTATCACACCCCATTTTGAGTTCATCTAAGGAACGCCATGGCTTAAATAAAAGAAGTAAAGAGAAGAAGTATTTCTCTGGTACTTGTTCTCCGTCGTAGAAACAGTGATTGATCAAATATGGGTTATCTCTTCTTTTCAGGAACTTTTTACCGTCATTTATCTCGTAGCACTCGACTTTAGAGGAGACTGGGCGTGTTTTAACAATATCGTAATTTTGAGCGAAACTGTACAAGTTAGTAGTCTCCAACTCTGACACCGAACATACAATTTGTTTTAAAATTGATTTAATTATAAGTTCATCAAATGGTTATTAAATATATGTACATAATAAAGATATTTATTTTATATTCCGTCAAATACATGAACCACATTGACCACTAAACCCAATTCCCCAACCGCCAATTGATTGTTGCATTGCATATTTTTAGGAGTTAATCGCCATCTAGATAAATTGAAAAAGGATACATGCAGACACTATCCTATTAGTAATAATATTTGGTGTATCTAGAAAACTGGACCAAAATTGCAAAATATTTTAGTTTTTCCTTGATTTATACACTAAACACTAATTGTATTCTAAATTTGAAGCTTCTATGTCTGCTAGAAGTGCCCTAGAGTTTTGATGATCGGTCAGTGAGTGAGTGAGTGAGTGAGTGAGTGACAGAATTAAGAAACTTTGACTAGTTATAATTCTTAAACTACTGGTTCAAATTTAATGAAATTTGAAATATACCGTGTCTATGCGATGCCTGCTTGGTTACTGAAAATTCAGGCTTCTAGTTTTATCCACAACGAAGTTATAGGGGGTCGAAAATGGCCCGAACTGCTTCGAGAAAAGGATGGTACGGCCGTGCCGTTTTTTGGTCGACTTGGCGGGGGCACTGCCGTGCCCCAAGATATATGTTGGGAAGTTGTCTTTTATGCACTTTGTTTTGGGTTCATGTTTGGTGGTTTGCTGATTGAGGTCGTTGGTTCCGCTTTGTGCCTTACAATCGTTTTTTATATTAGAGAATTCAACATCTTTTGTGAACAAGTGGATTTATGCTTTTTGCCTATTCTCAGTTGTAAAATTCTCAATTGTCAAGCTTTATTGTGCTGTTTTTAAGCCAAGACTTATTTTTTATCAAGTAAACTTACGTTTTTATACATCATTATTTTATATTACAAACACATATTGATTTGTTAACACTTATCGGGGGTTTCGGAAAACATAAAAAATTAATGAATGTGTTTTAACTTCAATTTCCTTTTTTTTTTTTTTTCGATATTTTAATTTAGTGTGAAAATCAAAAGTTGATTTCATTATGTTTTGTTTTTAAAGGTAAAAAAGATAAAAAAAATATTACAAAAACTTAAATCATAATTCACTTGTCAGTTTAATTATTGACTAAAATAAATATATATTAGAATAAAACAAACATTCTACTTAAATATAAGGCTGTTTAATAATTTATTATAATCTTACATATTAGTAGCCGGTGTAGCCACCATTGTTCTTTAAAAGAGCCTGAATCCTTCTAGGCATGGAGGTGATAAGGTTTTGACATGTTTCTATAGGTATTTGGTACCAAATATCTTGAACATTTTGCCATAATTGCGTTTTGTTCGTTGATACCCGCGTTGATAATTGTCGCTTCAACTCACCCCATCAATTCTCAATAGGGTTGAGATCGGGCGACTGACTCGGCCATGTTAATGTCGTGACATTCTGATCCATAAGCCAAGCACTCACCAGTTTGGATGAGTGCTTTGGATCATTGTCGTGTTGGAATTGCCAAATCAACGGCATATTTTCCTCCGCATAGGGCAGCATTATATTCTCTAAGATATTTTTGTATTCAAATTTGATCATGGTGTTTTCTATACGAAATATGGGTCCGACGAAACACAAAGTTTTCGAAGTCCCAACACGCTTACATTAAAGGCAAGTCCACTGAGACCGCCCTGCATGAAGTCGTGCAGACAATCGAAAAATCCATCCACCATAAACAATTTACCTTAGCTACCTTCATAGATATAGAAGGTGCTTTCAACAACATTCACACTGAATCGATCCAAGAAGCCCTCACCACGGCAGGGGTAGAGGGACTTGTTAGCAGATGGATCATATCCATGCTCAGAACTAGGATCATTCAGGCCCAGATGGGCAACACCACTATAGTTAAGACCGTAGATAGAGGCATACCCCAAGGTGGGGTAATATCGCCTCTACTATGGCTCTTGGTTATCGATAAAATCCTGAAAGAATTCGAGAGAATCGGAATAAAGGCGGTTGCTTATGCTGACGACGTGGTCATCCTAGTATCGGGAATGTTTCCCTCGGTAATTAGCGAAATCTCAGAGAGAGCTCTGACTAAGCTAAGTGCCTGGGCCTCAGGATGCGGCCTAAGCGTCAATCCGAGTAAAACAGAACTGATGCTGTTTACCACCAAATATAAGATACCGTCCTTTAATCTCCCTCGACTCAACAACCAGCCACTCTCCTTGTCTTCCGAGGCTAGATACCTAGGAATTATCCTAGACCCCAAGCTCAGTTGGAAGATAAACATTGAACATCGGGTACGGAAAGCATGTGTCGCTTTCTATGCCTGAAGCAGAACATTCGACAAAAGCTGGGGACTCCGACCCAAAATGGTGCTGTGGATGTACACGGCTGTCATCCGCCCCATCCTCACCTACGGAGCGCTCGTATGGTGGCCTGCCCTAAGTAAGGCATACAACATCAAAAAACTAAGCCGCGTACAGAGATCGGCCAGTATCGGGGCAACCGGTGCCCTTCGGTCTACTCCGACCGAGGCACTTAACGTACTCCTAAACCTCCTCCCTCTGGACCTCTTCATCAGATATAATGCAGCCGGTAGCACTCCTTGCTTAAAAACCCTTCTTCTTAATTCCGGTTTCCTTCCCCGTTCTTCTTAGCTTCTAAGTTAGATTAAGAAACATTAATGTTAGCTTGAATTAAGCTCAATAAATGGGGTGTTTGCCCTCACGAAAATTAAGTAGTTAAAAAATTTTTTTAACTTCTTCCCCATTATTCAAAATGTCAGGATGAACTTCAAATGTATCAAACGGTACTTTAATTAAGTTTCTGTAAAAATCATGAAACTCAGGATCTATAAAAACTAACAGAAAAGTAAATCATCAGCTTTTTAGATGTTGATTTTGTATAATTTTAAGATCAGACAAGTTTGATATACTTTTATCATGCTTTCCAAGGTTTGTTGTTTTAAATGGGTCCTTATCACTCAAACTATATTTGTACAACAATGTGCTAATATTATCTTTTGTACGAGTATAGATAATCCACCGAAATTCACGCCATAAGTTTTTCTTCCGTCTGTGTTTACCTTACGCCACAAAAAAGTGTCTTTTGAAGTGTGCGCAAAGCCAAAACAAAGTTCAATTTTTCATTTCAATCACTTTAAATGGGTTAACATCTCTCAAAGAAACCACCAGATTAAGCCAGGATAGTGTATTTTTGGATAGTGTTCCACTTCTTCCTCCCACGGCCAAACTCACCAAACGTCTCGCCGAGCTTAACAGTTAATGCTATCGTGGATTAACGGGAAAAAAAAATAAAACAGTTTTTATTTTCTTTAGTTTCAACCTTTCTTTAATGAATCTTCCTTAAGACTGATTTTACATTTCTAATTTTCTTACGATCTAACCTATGAACAAGCTTCACTTCTTGACCCAGGTGCACAAACGGGCGCAAGCAATTCCGCGAATCATATGGGTCAGTGGATATTCATTCCAAGAATTAATAGGTTGCGACACTATCTTTAGTGTGCAACATTGTTTCTGATTCGTGGAACTCCCACCCAGTTGGAACACCTGTGCCAGTGTTTCTAAATAATGTTTGCCTTTACCGTGGGAAGGTTATGAATTGTAACTCCCCCTCCGTTAGCTTGAGGCTCCGACGAAACAAAAAACTTGGCTTTATTTCTAAATCTTCGGCAAGTAACAAAAATAACGATAGCAATTATAATTGATAAAATATTTATAAATAACAGAGATATGTCAAATGAATTGCTTTTTCTCGACATCTGTTTTATTAATTCCCTATTATTAATATGTTGAACGTATAGTTCGTCAAGTTTAATATTAGGGATTACATTTGTTTCGTTTACTTGTGTGACAAAATTTGGTAGTATAATATTGTCGTACACTTTCTTGACCAAGTTTTCGTAGGTTTTATTATTGATCGTTAGTTGGCAACCTTTAAATGTTATAACATAGCTACCCTTTACTAAAATGTTATTTCTATTGCAGTTATGTTTTATTAATGTTTCTTTTACATTTTTTAGGATAATAATTCCTTTTGCTACCTCTAGTGTTTCTGTTTCACCTGTTACTATTTTAGTACAATATGCTGTCTTAGAATGCATGATATTTTGAATGCAGGTATCTTCAATTGCAGCAAGGTTACGTTTAAAATTATCTTTAACGGGAAATTCATATATGCAGTTGTCTTGATCAGTTAGAATTTCTTTACCTCTGATAAGGAGTGATTTATTATTACTATCGGGAATGGGTTCTATGAGGACTTTTGTGTAAATATTGTCAGAGAAATGTGGTATCGAAAGGGTTATAATTATTTGCTCTTTATAAATTGACACTGCGATTTTAATTTCATTAAAACTCATCAAATCATCGACAATGGATAGTTCTTGCTCGCCTAGAATATTTCTGGTAAGCACTCCGAGCTTACTAGAAAAGAGTATTTGTTCTATCTCATCTATGTGAGTTCTAAGCAACAGTATATCCTGATTGATTTGGTATATACACTGCATGGTCCTGACTTCCTCTTCTAAAGTTTCTACTCTCCCTGCTAAATTCTGACTGTTCAAATATTTTTCAACAAGAAGTTGTTGTTTTCTAACATGGGTTGTAATATTCTGTATTTGCTCTATGATTTGTTGGTTAATTACTACTTGCTTGTTGTTTCCTTCAGTAAGTTTTTGTTCCTGGTCAAAGAGTTGGTCTAATTTATTTTGTATGTAAATTTGGTCTTCGTGGTCCATTGTTCCTGCTATTAGTTTCATTCCTGTCCCTAGTATGTCAATTAACGCTCTTTTTGTTCTGGAGTGGGGTTTAAGGTTTCTTAGCTTAGCTTCCAACAGTATCAAATTTTGGTTGACTGTGTGGTACATGGGTTCAATTAGGTTCGATCTATTTTCAAAGATGAGGAGGTTCTCTTTTATCTGGTTTTTACTTGTTTCTAGGGATGTTACATTTATGATGTGTAGGACTTTTGTATAGCTTTTAATAATCCGAATTCTGTCTAGATTAAGCGTTACATATCCGTTGTTGTTATTAAGGTCATGAAGAAGTATTTCTTGTGTCCCTACGAATGGTATAAGTAGTCTCGTCATTGTCAGTAATATTGGTATGGTGACCAACATCGTCATGTCTGTCGTTGGTTCCTGAAAGAAAAGGGTTTTTTTATTATCTTGTCTTCAGTGGTTTATCTTTTGACTTGATTGTGGGATTATTAACATTTTGGAATTTCTTAATTTCTTTAACGTGATCTTTGTAATATTTATTTCCGTTTTTTACATCTACTAGGTGGTCTTCGTCTAATTTTTGTGTCTCTAGCTTTCTAAATTTTGAATGATTCTTACCCCCTCTGGTTTCCTTAATAAAATTCTGTCCTTCAGTTAATGAATAATCCCCACGGTTTTTGTTAAGTCTGTCAATTGTCTTCCGTTTCTTTTCTAGGATAAGTTCGTGAATTTTGTCATATTCGTTTTCGTTAATTTTCCCTGTTACGAAGTCTACAGGTTTTTGTTTGGTCGTCGAATGTATTGTTTGGTTGTAGAACATTATTATTTTTGAAAGCTTGTCCTCTACCGTACTTTCATTGTTTGAGTCGTCATGTTTTAGAAGGCGTATATGTTCGTTAAGAGTATTGTGTAGTCTTTCAATGTCCGCGTTAGACGTATGGTAGTTGTTGGAGGTACAATGGAGTTCAACGTCAAGCTCTGCTAAGTATTGTTTCAAGGGCAATGCTTTGAAGCCTAGTTCATTGTCGACTATAATTTTTCTTACTACACCGAATTGGCTAAAATAGAAAGAAAGGGCTCGTTGGAACTCAACCCAAGTTCTACTTGTTATTTTAATTGCACAAGCGTGCTTTGAGAATTTGTCGATAATAGTTAGGAAGAGAGTATTCTGCAAGGTGTAAAAGACGTCTACATGGATAATTTCACGAGGTTTGGAGGGCGTTTCAGTTAATTTAAATACTGTTTTTCGAGGATTTCGTACGTATTTTTCTACGTTACACACGTCGCAGTTATTTATAAATTGGGTTATTCTTATTTTTAGCTTCGGGTGGTAGTAGAGTATAATAAGTTCTTGGAAAACCTCTGCTATACCCCTATGGTTGTTTCTTATATGCTCCTTTTCTATTGTCTCTGTCAATTTGGTTTCGTCCGTAATATCTTCTAACAGCTTAGAACACCTAATTAATTTAAAGTGTTTGTTATTTGAGAAGTATTTCCTTTTCGTTTCTTGTACGACATTGAAGAAATGTTGGTCTTCTACTAGGATGGCGTTTAGCCCGTTAGGATTGAAATGATTTTTGAATAAAGTTATAGCGGTTTGTTCGTCCAGAGATTTTGTATGTATCGTTGTCCGTAGTCGGTTAAATACCTTTAGTTTTCGAATTCTTAGGGATCCTGAATGGGATTTCGTGATAACGATTTGGTTCTTAAAAACATTCAAGCATGATGTACTTTTCGGAATATTATTGCTTTCTATTAAATTTATCTCTGTAACCGGTATACGGGAGAGAGCATCCGCGTTCCCGTTGCTTGAGCCTTTTTTGTATTTAATTTCGAAGTCAAATTCTGACAATTTTAACCTCCACCTTACAAGTTTTGAGTTGGGTTCTTTTAGCGAGAACAGCCAAGTGAGAGGTTTATGATCCGTTTCTATAATGAATCTTCTACCGAATAAATAAGGGCGATAATACTTGGTTGCCCAAACGATCGCCAGTAGCTCTTTCTCGATCGTGCTGTAATTTACTTCGTGGGCATTAAGCGTACGACTTGCGAACGACACGGGATGATTTTCTTGGGACAGTACGGCACCCAGTGCGTATTGGCTAGCGTCCGTAGTAAGGGTGAATACTTTATCGAAATTAGGGTATGCTAGGATGGGATCATTTATTAGTAAGGTTTTAAGAGTTTCAAAGGCTTTTGAATAGTCTTGGTCGGAGATATTGATTTTAGCATCCTTCTTTAGGTATAGTGTCATGGGTTTGGCTATCTTTGAATAGTCCTTAATGAACTTTCTGTAATAACCTGTGAGGCCTAGGAATTGCTTTATTTCTTTCCTCGTTTTTGGGATAGGGTAATTCTTTACACACTCTATTTTCCTTGGGTTGGCTTTTATGCCATCAGGCGTCACTATATGTCCCAGAAACTCGGTTTCCTTTTTAAGGAACTCCGATTTATCTAGTTGCACTTTGAGGTTAACAGATTTCAACCGCTCGAAAATCTTCGTCAGTGAGACTATGTGTTCCTCTAGAGACGTTGAGAAAATAATAATATCGTCTATATACACTAGACATATTTTATTAATATAATCTTGAAGCACGTGATTCATTAATCGTTGGAAAGTTGCTGGTGCTGTTTTTAAACCGAAGGGCATGCGGAGAAATTCATAGTGTCCTCCTTCGACACTGAAGACGGTTTTATGAACATCTTCCGCGTGGATTTCAATCTGATGAAATCCCTTTGCGAGGTCAAGTGTCGAAAAGTATTGACATCTACCCAATTTGTCGAGTATCTCATCGATATTCGGTATTGGGTATTTGTCGTCGACTGTTACCTCGTTCAACTTTCTATAGTCTACGACCAATCTCCATTTGGCCTTGCCACTGGCATCTTCCTTCTTAGGAACGATCCAGATTGGAGCCGAATATGGGGAGTTGCTATGTTGTATAATTTTGTTTTTAAGCATCTCCTGAATTTGATCTTCGACTTCTTGTTTATGAACTTGCGGGTATCTGTAATTTCTCGTATATATCGGAACGTCATTAGTCGTCCTGATTCGATGCTTAATTGCATTTGTAAATGTAAGTTTTCCATCCTCTTGGTGGAAAATTGTTTTATACTTTTTTATGACAGTCAAAAGTCTCTGTCGTTCTTCTAAGTTTAGGTGGTTAGTACGAATTTGCTCTACTATAGATTTTTTGCATGAATCGGAAGGTTCGATCCAGTAAAAGTTTTGTTCTGTAACTGCGTGTACGTCATCGTCGTTAAGACGAATTTCCCCTTGGAAATCCGTTTTATTTTCTAATTGTATGCAATGATTTCTTACATTATAGATACCTTGTGGTATAATAATATGTCCTGTGTTCGTCAACTGCTCATTAATAAAGGCTAGTCCTTTCTCTTGTTTTACAAGTAGGTGTAATTCGTTATTTCCTTGGAAATTCATAGGTATTGTTCTATTGTTAATAGTAAGAGTGTCGTTATCGTAGTCAATGTTTGCTTTATATCTTCGCAGTATGTCGCTTCCGATGATTCCATCATAGGAATTGTGAAACCGACATTCTAAGAATTCAACCATGTCTCCAGTATTGCCGAACTCGGCGAATAATGGGATTTTTACTGTATTGTAAATAGTGATAGTATCTTGGAGGGTTTTTACTGTCATGGGAGGTCGGGGTATTTTCCATTTCGGATCACAAAGCCCGGGGTTTATAATCGAATGGGTTGCCCCTGTATCGATTATGAATTTGAGAGGAAATGATTTGGTTTTAACCGTTATATAGGGTAGTCTCCCTTGGAGGCACATGGATGAAAATTTGCTCCTTCGCCTTGCGTGTTTAGTTGACGGGGGTTAGTGTTTGTTTGTGGAGCTTTATAAGAGTTGGTACTCGTTGACGGAATATTCATTAGAGCGTTTATGTCCATTGCTTCTGGAACAGGGAATTTTTGAGTTTGGTCACGATTTGTGGGTAAGAAGTTCTGTGGATATGTATTGCTTTGTGAATATATATTGTTTTGTGGGTACGAATTATGTTGGGTGAATGTACGATTTCTAAAATGTTCATTCTGTCTTTTATATTTGCCGTAATTTTTATTATGGTTGTTAACACCTCTATTGTTGTGACTGGGGTCTCTGTTAGTTTGGTTCTGATATGTTAGGTCCCTAGATTTGTTACTATGTGAGCTATTTGTAAGTGCACCCATGTATGCATATCCTGCTTCATGTAGAATATTAATGGCAGCCTCTAGACTATCCGGATTTCTACAGTAGATCAAAGATCGCATGGGCTCTGGAAGCTTATTTCGGAAAATAAATAATGCAGAAGCTTTGTTTTGTTTAATATTGGCTTCGATGGTTTCATCATTGCCGTTCATAATCTGTTTCTGTTTTAGATTTAACCTTCTTAAAATACCCTTGATGCGGTTGTAAAACTCGACGGCATTCGTTCGAAATAGTACGGAGCGAAGCTCATCGAAGAGTTCTTCTGGTGTTTGTCTATCACCAAAATTGTTAAATAAAATTAACTTCATTTCTGCCCAGCTCGTGACGTGACTATTTATTTCTATTACTTCTCGTGCTTTACCTTTTAATTTTGATTTTAAAATGTCCGAGAAAATGCTTTGAGCGAGAGGGTCATATTGGGTCATGAGGGGATGAATTTTGTCGACTAAATCGACGAAATTCTGTAGTTCCCTGAAATCACCCTAAAATTCCGGCAATTTCGAAAGATATTTCACAGGATCGATATTTAGGGATAACATTGTTGGTGGTGAAGATTCGTTATGGGTATAGAAATTTCTAACTATGTCTGACAACTGTCTCGATTGTTCCCTAACGATTTCTATCTGATCTTCCAATGTTGGCATATGGGTTTGCTTTTGTAGCAAGAACAAAAAACTATTATATTCAAAAGCACGCACAGAACGAAAAAGAAAAAAGTTAAAAAAGGGAAGAAAAAAAAAAAATTGGTAAACAGTAACACTAGAGAACTATTGTAATAAAAAAAAAATATTTGTACATGTGGTTTGACATACGTATTGGTAATATAAATCTTCTTGTTCTTTACGATTTTCTCTTCTCGTTTCTGAAGTTTGTTGTCGGGTTCTGCTGACGTTCAACTGGTGTCCGGATCTTCTGTGTTTTCTGGATATTTTATGCTGTCTTCAAGTTATGGTTTTTAATTCTTTCTTGTCTCTAGTTTTCGTTTCACGATCTATTGTTTCACTACGCGAACTCACGCGTCTTTTCTTTATATGTAAATATATATAAATTTTATCTTATTTTATTTAAATTTTATTACTATCTTTTATTTTTATTTATTTTTTTTTTGTTGACTGTTTCACTACGCGAACTCACGCGTTGTCACTTTATTTCTTTTTGGAGTGTGTCACTTCGCGATCTTACGCGTCGTGTATTTTTAGGTTGCGTTACTTCGCGATCTTACGCGTCGTGTATTTTTAGGTTGCGTTACTTCGCGATCTTACGCGATTGTTTTAATACGTATACGGATTGTGTCCAATTGTTTAAAAAAACACGTATATTTGACACAATCCTACCGACTGCGCCAGTTAATGCTATCGTGGATTAACGGGAAAAAAAAATAAAACAGTTTTTATTTTCTTTAGTTTCAACCTTTCTTTAATGAATCTTCCTTAAGACTGATTTTACATTTCTAATTTTCTTACGATCTAACCTATGAACAAGCTTCACTTCTTGACCCAGGTGCACAAACGGGCGCAAGCAATTCCGCGAATCATATGGGTCAGTGGATATTCATTCCAAGAATTAATAGGTTGCGACACTATCTTTAGTGTGCAACATTGTTTCTGATTCGTGGAACTCCCACCCAGTTGGAACACCTGTGCCAGTGTTTCTAAATAATGTTTGCCTTTACCGTGGGAAGGTTATGAATTGTAACTCTTAACGCCAAAGGCCGCTATGTTTTGTCACGTTTAAGAGACAGAAGAATCTACGAAAATGTACGCCTCTATTTGGCAAACCTTACTCCATTTGTATCGACGGCAAAACTAAAACCAACGTCCTATTTTCAATCCACCAAGAAGGCTTACCCACAGACCCCCACGCGTTAAAAAAGACCTTTATCTAAAGCGCATCTTACACTTGCAAAGTACCCGCTCTAATTTCAAAAACTATTTTAAATCCTAACATAAACACCACTACATCTAATATTTCTTACAAAAAAATATCCCTGTACTATCAGAACGTCAGAATATTACGCACCAAAACCTCCGCAGTACTCCTTAATTCCCAAAACCTACCCTACGATACATTTGCCTTAACTGAAACGAATTTATGCTCCAGCATTGGAGACTGCGAGTTATTCACCTTAGATTTCATTAATTTTCGGGCCGATGGACACGACAACTCTGCCTATCCGGATGTTCGCGGAGTTCTCTTAGCAATCCACAGCCGCTATGATCCCTAATCCCTTGCCCTTCAAATCGTCGAATTCCGCTGACTTCAACTTCACTAGTGCCTCAATAAGTTTCTCTAAATGGAAACTTTATCTTGCCTGCTGTTACTTAAGACCCTCACAGCCCACACATTGCTACCAACTCACCGTTGATCTCGTCGACTCCTTATTTGATATTGCCGAACCCAATGACATCACCATCATCTGTGGCGATTTCAATCTCCCACTTCTAAAATGGACTCAATCCGATAATGAGAACCATTATATCGCCGCTAACCTCTCCTCAGGTAAAGAATTCCGTAAACTGCGTTGTTACCCCGAGCAACCATTTTTTCTCTACTTTAGACCCCCTTCATCCACCTCTATCGGTAACTCTTTCACTCAAGACCCAAAAGATCCAATTGACTATTGTTCCCTCCGATTACGTACTGTTTCAATTTCCGGAAAGCTGACTTCGCGAAACTAAATAATCTGTTCAACAATGTCAATTTTAACTTCCTCCTTAACCCTAACTCACACATATACTTAAACGAAACCGTTGCGCTATTTTACACCAAAATCCTCAGCTGCTTCATTCTTTCAGTCCCATACTCACCAAAAAAGAACTACACTTCATCTCCCCCTTGGTGTACCAAGGAAATGCGCTCTTTACGCAATAAAAGAAACAAAAATTGGCAAGTCTATCTTAGATCCTCCACTGCATCTGACCTTTTTAATTACATGCAGTCCTTCACTAAATGTGCACATCTATGTAAATCACTCTACCTTCGATACCTGAACAGAATGCAATCCTCCCTAATCTCTGAGCCCAAGTGCTTCTTCCACCTCATTAATACAAAAAGAAAAATCGATAGCTACCCCGCTACATTTAATTTTCTCAGTAACTCTTCCAACGAACCCGAAGTAATCGCCAACTTCTTTGCTCATTTTTTCAGCCAATCATTCACCGACCAGGATCTTCAACCCGATCACGACTATTTTCGATATATAAAAGACTGCTCCCAGATGTCTCTTGTTTCATATAGCTCCCACCCTAATCGCCGAAAAAATACGCAACTTAAAGGGCGACTACTCTCCCGGTCCCGACTGTCTGCCTGCCATAGTTTTAAAAAAGTGCGCGAACCATCATATTTTACCCCTTACCGCACTATTTCAAAGCTCTATCTCTCAAGGACTCTTTCCTAAGCCTTGGAAATATGCTTATATCATTCCAGTCCAGTAATATGGGTTCCTAAAAAGTCAATCGACAACCACTAATCTAGTCGAGTTTGTTTCACAATGTTTGCGTGCACTCGAACCTGGCAAAGAAGTAGACGTTGTCGCCACTGACTTCAGCAAGGTCTTTGACAAAACGTCTCATCAAATTATTCTCCTCAAGCTCACTGCCTTCGGTTTCTCTCCCGGTTTTATCTAATGGATCAAATCTTATCTTGAAGATCGTCAATATAACATTATCTTCAGATCTTCTATCTCTGATCCAATTAATGCTACCTCCGATGTCCCGCAAGGTAGTCATCTCGGCCCACTGATATTTATTCTAACCATTAATGATGTTGACAGCGTTATTCTGAACTCTCAGATCTCCATATCTTTCCCTGTCGACTTCTGCTCTCTCCAATTTGACCTTAACCGGTTCACTACTTGGTGTCAGAAAAACCATTTCGAGTTCAATGTCAGTAAATGCCAAACCTAATCCCGCAAGCGCTCTTCCTCAACACCCAGAACCTATATTATTCGTAACCAAACCGTTACCCCTGTCAACTTCTTGGTTGATCTTGGGATTATTTGTGACCGTGAACTCAATTTTCGCCTCCATACCGACAACATTATCAAACGTGCTAACTCTGCGCTCGGTTTCGTGAAACATTAGTCCAAAGAATTCTCGAGTCCTTACGTTACGAAGTCATTATATATCACTTTCGTTAGGCCCCTTCTCGAATATCCTAGCCAAGTCTGGTCCCCCTCTTACGAATCCCATACTACGCGTATTGACGCCATTCAACGCAGGTTTATCCGTTTTGCCCTTCGTCGCCTTCCCTGGGCCGACCCCCTTAATTTACCACCTTATACGGATCGCCTAAAATTAATCAACCTCCAACCCCTTAAAGAACGACGTGATGTTGCAGACATTCTTTTATTCATGACCTTCTCAGCGGTAACATTGGCAACCCCTCATTATTGCACATGATCAATCTTTTCGACCTTCACCTCAAAATGTCCAGCATTTGAATTGCCCTATACCACAGCCCTTCACCTTCTCCTTAATAGTTTCCACCCTGCCACCTAGTTATATTGTAGTTAAGTTATAGTTTTTTGTTAAGGCTTGCAAAACTAATAAATAATTTGAAATAGTATTAATTACCGTGAATCAACAAGTTCAATATGTTTTCCCTTTGCCGTCGCCTCATTTCACCGGAACCTTTTTTTGTTTACTTATCACCTTCGTTACGCCTGTTTTTGACAAGATCTCGAACATCGACATACGTTTTTTCCTTCCTTACATTTTAGTATCATGCCCAGGTTATTCCCGTGCAAATCGAAATACAAATTTATCAATTTTCGATACTTACTCATAACAAAGGAATTATGAACTGTGGTGTCATGATGCATTCGAAGCATCCATTGAACTGAAGTGCCCGGATGTTTTCTTAGTACACCGATAAGAATGTCATACGTAAGAAGAAACACTTAACAAGTACTATTCGGAAAAACAGTAAATAAATTACTCTTGATGAGTAAACAAAAAAACCGACGGTTTGATAAAATTCGTCAAGGTTTCATTGAACTTTTCCTACGTTCATATGTATTATATCTCAATACTATTATTCTCATCGATATCGTTACCCATGAAATCGTCCAATCTTAGCATTATTCTATCTGAGACCCAGCAATAAACTTGTATATTATAAGCCCATTCAACACGAGATAAGTTTTTTAAACCAATGGAAAAGTGTTTTCAAGCTCTGAGGAATGATTGGGATTATATTTCTCAAATAATATTGATAGAGGGTATACATTATCTTTAAGATAGCCCAAAAAAAGAGCAAAACAATATTAAACCCACAACGGCGGTTGATTGAAATCTCTATTTCGACAAGTCAGACGCCCAAGAAAACTGTCACTCAAGAAAGCCATCGTTTAATCAGCTTTGCGACATTTGGAGCCCTAGCAGCTCCAACTTATACCCATAAACCCACGCATCCCATATAGGGTGTCCCACGAGCAGTGTGCCAAAAAGCTAGAGCGTGTAGGTCTGGTCAAGACAAGAAAAAAATCGTATGGGAGGGGGGGTCTATTCCCCCCCGTTTAGCCGGGAGGGGCAATTTTCTAAAAAATTTACTTAATTTGGAAAAAAAAATATTAAAAATCAACAGTTACATCCACAATGCCGTGATATACTTTTTTGTAAAGCCAGAAACCTCTTCTTTCATCTTGTTTTCAAACGAAGCTGTTTTAAGGAATAGTTTTTGAGAAATTAATTTTCAAACTCAAAATTTTGAAAAAAAAATGAAAAAAAAACAATTTCGAACTATGTTTTTCAAAATTGTATGTAATTAAGCACTAATCTTTTTCCAAAAATTCAATTCTCTTATTAGTTTTTAGTTAAAAACGGAAAACCGGATGCAAAATGTCTTGTAGTTTTTGAGAAATTAAAAAAAAACCCGAACCATTTTTTTCTAAGAAAAACTTTTTTTTGGTTTTAACGCGGCTGGACTTGTAGGCAAATGTCCGTGCAGGGACGGGTTAAGAATATCCCTGCAGCGATACCTCTCGCTTGTCGTAAAAGGCGACTAAAACAAAGGTAAACAAAAATCACATCTAGGCAATTTAGAAAACACCAAGGTGATCCTAGGGACACATATACCACCATTAAACTGCCCCACAAGTGTACATGTAAATCAGTGGGCTAACACGACTGGAGATCACCGGTGTTGTAAGAGTAAGATCAACAAAAACAAATCTGGAGCATACCCGTGTCACTAAAAAAAGAAAAAAAAAAAAGGCAGGCCGAAAAACAATTGGTGCAAAAAAATGCAAAAACACCAGCATTTGATTGGCCTCAGCGATGAAGTAATCCCAAACCGGGAAGCCTGCCGCTACTTTCTGAGGTCAAACCGGCGGACCCCACAAGCGGACCAGTAAGAATGCAGTTAAGTGGGAAGGTTATAGTCCTACACTTCTGACCATAACAACGCCGGAAAAAGGAAAAAAAAAGAAGAAGAAGGACTTGTAGGCAAATTAATGTATGAAACATTGACCTCTTTTTTATTATTTTTAAAAAATTCGGAGTTTTATGAGGATACAATAAAGTGACACAGTATTGGAATAACCCTGGATTAATCCTTTTTTTTCATTGATAACGCCTGAAAACTGACCTGCCAATTTCGTCTGGGACCGCCCGCCGCCGATGGGTTCTACCCGCTAGGACCTTAAGACAATAAAACCGCAATTTTTCTGTATTGAAAAACAAAATATTTGCAATCCAAATGTAAATAAAAGGCATCGCATTTTTAATAAAAAAACATTTCCAAATTGGATGTTAACTCATCAACACATTACGATGTCAAACTCATACTCTCGAGAAGAATTAAAGAAATTTAGCTAATGGTCGAGATCGTGAAGCCGAAAGACTCTACGCTTAAAGATATCCCAATCGGAGGTGTCCCAGTCGTAGCATGTTTTCAAGAATCCACCGACGTCTGCGAGAGCACGGAGTGCCAGAGCATCGAAGAAGCGAAAGATCAGTTACAGATAGATCAGGAATCTTAGATGAAAGAATTTTGGATTTGGTCCGACGTAATCCCTCCCTTAGTACAAGAAGGATAGCTATTATGCTTGGAGTGCCCAAATCTAGAGTATGGAGAGTGCTTCATACCGAAAACTTACTCCCGTACCATTTTAGGCCAGTTCAGGAACTCCCCTCAAACGACAAGTTTTTGAGAGCAGAATTTTGTCGAACATTACTGCTTCGACATAAAACTGAACGAAACTATTTTGCAAGAATATTCTGGACGGATGAAGCACAGTTTACCAGAGATGGGGTTACTAACTTCCACAATTTGCATCATTGTAGTAGCACCAATCCACACAACAAAAACAAAATAAATCACAACACCGCTTTAGCTTGGTATTGTTGGACAAACTGTAATCGGGCCCCGGTTTTGAATGCCGTTATTAATGGAGAATCATACCTGCAGTTCCTACGAGACCTTTTGCCCGATTTGATGGACAACGTTCCTTTGGCCATAGCAGATAATTTAATCTACCAGCAAGATGGAGCACCAGCACACTACAGCTTACGGATTAGAAACTGGCTGAATGATCATTTTAGTGACCGTTGGATCGGAAGAAGGGGCCCCACGGAATGGCCACCTAGATCACCATATTTAACTCCTCTTCTAGTATCTTTGGAACTACTGAAAGAACGGATTGAAGTCGCTGGAGTCAAATTGCAGGAAAATTTGTCAAGCATAGACTTATGTGCAGCCATTAGAAGGAGATATAATCTTTCCCTTCTAAAAAATGGGTATCATATTGAAAATTTATTATAATAAAACTCCGAATTTTTTAAAAATAATAAAAAAGAGGTCAATGTTTCATACATTAATTTGCCTACAAGTCCAGCCGCGTTAAAACCAAAAAAAAAAAGGTTTTTCTTAGAAAAAAATGGTTCGGGTTTTTTTTTAATTTCTCAAAAACTACAAGACATTTTGCATCCGGTTTTCCGTTTTTAACTAAAAACTAATAAGAGAATTGAATTTTTGGAAAAAGATTAGTGCTTAATTACATACAATTTTGAAAAACATAGTTCGAAATTGTTTTTTTTTCATTTTTTTTTCAAAATTTTGAGTTTGAAAATTAATTTCTCAAAAACTATTCCTTAAAATAGCTTCGTTTGAAAACAAGATGAAAGAAGAGGTTTCTGGCTTTACAAAAAAGTATATCACGGCATTGTGGATGTAACTGTTGATTTTTAATATTTTTTTTTCCAAATTAAGTCAATTTTTTTAGAAAATTGCCCCTTCCGGCTAAACGGGGGGAATAGACCCCCCCTCCCATACGATTTTTTTCTTGTCCAGACCTACACGCTCTAGCTTTTTGGCACACTGCTCGTGGGACATCCTGTATACACAGTTTCTAAGCCCCATCACAGCCCTATTTCAGCTTTCTCTTTCCACTGCTATTTCCCCTAAACTATGAAAGAATTCCTATATCTTTCCCATAAAATGGGGAATAGAAACAAAACCGCTAACTATCGATCGATTGCCAAGCTTTCCACAACTCCTAAGTTATTTAAGAGTGCAAGTAAAATCTACGATTTCTTGTGCTTTGACTGCATATTTATATTTTCCCATCAACAACACAACCAAACTGCCACCAACAGCATCGAATTTGTCTCTAAAACCCTTCTTAAGCTAGAGAAATATTAAGAGTTTGATGTTATCACTACCGACTACAATAAGACCTTTGCTAAGATTAGTCATAAAGTCATTTATCTCAGGCTAAAAGCATTCAGTTTCCCACTTCTATTTCATATCTCGAAGAGCGCCAATACAAAATTATTTTTATTTCGTCTGTCTCTGATCCCATTAGCGCCACATCGGATGTTCCACAAGGTAGTCACTTTGACCCAATGAATTTGTTTTGACTGTTAATAATGTCTGCAGCTCTATCAAAAACTCCGATATACTCGTATTAATGAATGCGGAAGATATGTAAATCATAATAACTAGATCCAACCCGACAGCCTCTCGGCTTTTGCGAAGGATCTGAATTCGTTCTACATTTAGTGTAGTAAATTTTTTTTAAAACTTAATATCAGTAAATGCCAGGCCTTCGGGCGCCTTGTCGGGACGGAGGGGCTTAGGAGGGCAATGACCACGAACTAAGACCCTCTAAGTTTACATGGATGAATGGACAACCAAATGGATGGTAACACTCCAGGCGGCACCCGCAACAGCGGAAATCCACCCGCGATCTCCTTGATCGCGGCTGGGGCAAGGATTCTGCAGGCCCCACCACTCATTCTCGACTCTCCGGCAGCCCGGAACGACACCGACTCCTGTGACTCATTGTCCGACCACCTGGTTGGACTCAGCATGAG
Source organism: Merodon equestris (assembly GCA_958301585.1). Classification (NCBI taxonomy): domain Eukaryota; kingdom Metazoa; phylum Arthropoda; class Insecta; order Diptera; family Syrphidae; genus Merodon; species Merodon equestris. The sequence goes on from OY284413.1 coordinate 43,903,448, forward strand.
TGGTGCAACCAGCAGAGGCGATGGCGACGATGGCGCGGTACAAGAAACCACTAAGGTTGAACGAGCCCCAGAATTGGGACGTACTGCAGATTGCACTGCTAAGTACCAAAAAAGGAGGAGAAAGAGGCGTGCCCGAAAATCGTGCAAAGAGGCTGGCACAGCCGAAGGCACGAAGGTTGAAGGCGAGCCTCTGGAGAAAGCAGTCAAGAGGATTAGATCGGAGTAGGTGTCCCCTACCGAAACCCATCCGACCCTCTCATCTGCAGCCCCCGCACTTCTTGGCGGCGCACAGCGCAGAAAGCATCGGCGGCTAGTTAAATGTGCTGCAGGAGGCACAAGCTTGCCAGCACTTTCGGCATGCGCCTCAAACACTCCTCCTCTTATTGGTGACGGTCAAATCCCCAATAAGAGTGTGCCAGGTTCCAAAACTGACGGAGCTGGAGGTGTTCAGGGTGCTGTTATGGGCGGCGCCGCCGCCGCCGAAAAAGGCAATGATGCTGACAGACAAACTCTGATCGCAGAAGGCAAAACAGTTTTGGATCCCAACAAACCTCAAGCTGGCAGAGCTGCGTCGGAAGGGAGCAGGAGCTCGAACCGAAAAAGGTAAAAGAGCTCGCAAACGGAAGACGGGCGCCGACGGGGACAACCTTACTGGGGAGAGAGAACATGATGTCTCCTCATTTGGCATGGCGGCGGGTAATCGGAGTCCGAAGGTAGATGCGGTGATCAACAAAAATCTGAAGACGGAGAGGACCAAAGACTGCGCCTCGGAGGCAGGCATTTCACACAACAAAACCCTTTCCCCTGGAACGGAGATACAAGTGACCGTAAAGAGTCGAGACAAGCACCTCTCCTACCAAGAGGCAGCCATCTCTTCTGGGAAGGTCAGGATAGGGAAAGCTGGTAGTGACAACAGAATGACCAGCGCAGATTGCCAACACTGCGAGGATCATCTACTGGAGCTGGCTTCAGCAACAGGCTTCTGTATTCAGGCTGAGAGGTCTGCTTTGATGAATGGTACCTACGTGGTGAGCTGTTCCTTACAGCAAACATCTGCCTGGAGCAGGAGCATGATGCCGGAAATCCCTCCCGTAGGAACTACTACCTATCAGGTAGTAAGTTTCCAACCCTCTATCCAACTTCAAATTAGTGCATGAACTCAAGACCTTTTTGAACAAAATCGGAAGATTAAATTCACTTAGGCTTGTATGGGTCCCAGGTCACTCTGGGATCGCAGAAAACGAGATCTCCGATGAACTCGCTAGAAGAGGCTCAGAGGAGAGTTTCTCAGGACCTGAACCCGCCTTAGGTCTACCTGCTTCCACGGTCAAATCTGACATCAATGACTGGGTCTTTAACGTACACAGTCCTGATGTCTGCAGGAAGTCCGCAACAATTTTCTTATCCTTAAGGAGAAATGATTGCAGAAGGCTTACGGGCGTCATTACGGGCCATTTCACTTTTCCCAAGCATCTCTACGTGCTTGGCATCAGTAAGACGCCTACCTGTGCTGCATGTTGCGAGGAGGATGACACAGCAGAACACTTTCCCTGCGACTGTCCCGCCTTCGCTCGCGCACGGTGGCGCACCCTTGGGGCCGACTTTCTGTGTGCCGAATCTCTTAGCTCTACATCACTGAAGCCCCTCCTCACTTTTCTTCGGACAACGGGGAAAATACAATAAAGACAAGGTGTCTGTCTGGTAGTACAATGGAACAGTATTTATGTCTGAATGTTCCGAAAGATAGTAGAAGCCTCAAAAAAAAAAAAAACAATGCCAGGCAGTTCTCTCGTAAAAGTGTTCCTTACGCTCAAAAGACTAGGCTTTCAATAATGTAACAATATCTGGCTTTAGCAAAATACGACACCTTGGTATCATTTGCAATAGGGAGCTATTTAAAGCAGCTGGAGATGAGTTGGTAGGGAGCATGCACCAGCTCATCTGTAAAATATGGTCGGAGGAAAACATGTCCGACGAATGGAATCTCAGCATCGTGCGCCAACTATAGAGAAATAAGTCTCCTTAAGTTCGCGTACAAGATCCTCTCTGCCGTACTGTGTGAACGCCTGAAATCCTTTGTGGATAATTTGATAGGTTCCTATCAGTGTGGTTTCAGGCCAAATTTTCACACTGCGGCAGATCTTGGAAAAGACCCGAGAATTCCAAATTGACACACACCGAGCTATACCGAGCCATGTCTAGTCTTAACATCCCTGCCAAACTTGTGCGATTGTGCCGGTTGACAATGGAGAATTCTCGCTGCTCCATTAAGGTCGGTAGCGAATTAATCGATACTCACTGGCCAACACAAGGGGTGCGATTTATTTCAAGTCTGCGCAATTGCTTGCGTACGCGGATGACATTGACGTAATTGGGCGAGCACAGGCCAAACGTCAATGAAAAGTTAAAAAGCATTAAACCAGAAGCGGCTAAAATGGGTCTTTCTGTGAACGAGGGTAAGACCAAATTTGTATATGCTGTCATCCAGAAAAGACGCACAACACCGATGTCTTGGCCAGAACGTCACAATTGACAGCTACAAATTTGTAGCGGTCAAGGACTTCGTTTGCCTTAACTCACTAGTGATCAAACGCAGAATTACTCTTACCAACCGCTGCTTCTTTGGGCTCAAGAGGCAATTGAGAAGTTGAGCCCTCTCGCGAAAAACCAAGGTAGCACTATATAAATTACTGATCATCCCTGTCCTCCTTTACGATCTTAACGAACGCCGATGAGGATGCGCTTGGTCGCTTCGAGAGAAAAATTCTGCGTTTAATCTATGGTCCCGTTTATATAAACGGAGAATGGAAGAGAAGATACAACGACGAACTGTACGGGCTGTACAGCGACATCGGTCTAGTACGACGTCTCCGGATCCAATGTCTAAGATGGCTAGGCTATGTAGAGCGAAGAAAGGGATTTGCGGGTGAACCATGGGTGTTCTGTTTCCAAAGCGTTCTTTATTGAAATTATTTTTCATTTTTCACCGCCAAGCTCTAAAAGTGATTGTGCTGTGTACAATTTTCATGAAAAATCCATTCACTTCAACGATAATGTGAAAAAGACAGATTCTTTGTAACATAAATATTTGTTCCGTAGAACACTGCCTTACCTAGTACACGAATTGTCATTAGTGTGTAGTCTACTACATTCACACACCGTACAGTGACAATTCACTTGTCAACTGCCCCTTTGAAGATGATAGCGAACCCAAATTAGTTTTGAAATTTTTAATTTAAATGACAAATAAAATGAATGACACTGAGAATCAACAGGATTGCCTAGGTTGTAGGCTGGTGAGTGGATTCGGAATAATTGCCATCGGTGTTTATGTCTACTCCCAAGCGCAGAGAAGAAAAAAACTTGAGTCAAACCTCATGAAAGTCATATCAGCCGGTAATTTGATTCATCTTCCCTTAAAATCTCCTTTTTAATGTACCTTATACGTAGGACTGGTTTCGGTCGGCGTAGCAAGGCTTTTCAATGCATCTTTTCTTAAGAGAAACAGCGACTAGCTCCGTTATATAGAAGTTGATATTAATTTAGTTGTAAGACCTATCGTATGTACATAAAAATAGTTGTTGCCTGGACATAAGGTTAATAAATTGTTAATCGTCTGCGTTATCGTCGGAACCGGGTGAATTGCCGGCATTGTCCTCGCTGTCTTCTTCATCCCAATGCTTATTCTTCTTGTTCGTCATAAAGTCGTCCCTGAAAAGAATATTTCGTCGTCAGGTCATTGGCTCGATCAGATTTAAGCAAATGATTATACCTCAAGACGCTCCATCCTTTCTTCTTTGTATCTTCCTGCTCGTCGTCGTCCTCACTATCATCTTCTGCCCTAGTTTCAGCTTTTACTGGATTGTCCACGGCTTCTGATTTCGCTCGTTTGCCTCCCATTAGTACATCCAAAAACTTTCGCTTATCGATATTATTCAGCACCGCTTCCTTCTTCGAGTCAAGGGGACCAGCTTCATTTAACTGCCGATCGATGTCTTTTTGCTGAATTCGAACGGCGTTAAAGAGCTGCACGACGCCCCGCGTAGCTATCTTGCGCAAAGTACGTTCTCGCTCGAAATCCTGTGCAGATGGCTTCGCTCTTAATGCCAATTGCTGGTTCTTGAGCCTTTTCACCTGCTGGTCTAGCTCTTCCTTATCGGGTTTTTCATCTTTGACCTCACCCTCGATTTCAAAACTGATGGCGTCGGTGGCACCTTTAGCTTTTGGGACAGTTTTCTTCGCCTTCGACAGGACAATTGTTTTCTTCGTTTTCGGTTTGTTTGTGTTTAGCACTTTGGCTATGGAGTCTGCCCAGCCTGCGTTGCCCGATGTGGCCTCTGGTTCGGAATCGTTTTCTTCCGACGACGAAGTCTCAACGCGTTTGGCGGGTTTCTCTTTGTGGGATACTATAAATAAAACAGCATGAACAATACACTTTAAATATATTTAAGAATACTTACGCTTGGCTGCTTTACGTTTAAGACCTTTCGTTGCCATTTCTTGTTTTAAGGAAAGGTTTGTTCAAGTTTTTTTCTGTTTACAGGACCACTCACAATATGCCGAAAATGACAACTGTCAGGGGTAAGTGCACGTGTAGGTTGTGTTTACTTTTTTCAATAAATGATGCTGTCGAACGTTGTCGGTAATGTCGGTCTTTAGTTAGAGAGAAATATTTATTTTTAAGCATTGTTTAAGAATATTAGTTAATCTCCGTAAAAATTATTTAAATCAATTCAATTCTTAAAAAAAAAAAAAACAACGCAAAACACGTTTATTTTATCCTATTTCTCGAGCAAGACATTTTTTAAAGCTTAATGTTCCTTTTGGGTTGTTGTTGGGCAAGCTGGCATGATACCTGTTATGCCGAGACATGCGAGGCTTTGAATATGTTTTAGTTTCGTGGCAATAGCTTTCTGTTTTTTTCACCATACTACAAAGGCATAGGTAATACAGGTCCAACTATCGCGGTGTTTGACTAGAAGATAGCTTGGATTTTACTGCCCAGATTTTCAGGAGTTTCAGATAAGATTACGGTAAGGGTCGATACCTGTATAGATATTTAATATCATTCTATCCAATGTTTAAAATATTTAGGGTGAGTAGGCAACGATGTAATTTCCTTTTCCCGATGAATTGTTTTAAGGCGGCTTTTGGATTCTTGTGATCGAGTGGTCGCCAATAGTATCGGATGCCCCTTGACATGAGGAACGCGCTGATGAGGATTTCCATTGAATTTAGCAATTACATGTCCAAGATGTTTCAGGGTGGTTCACTTGATCGTTCTTTTTCCAGGTACATGAAGTTCGAGAAGCTTTTCTATTGAATTCAGATTGACTTCTCCTCCTGGTTGAAGTTTAAGCTATGTAAATAAGGCCGTCAAGGCTGGCTGCTGAGATATAGACCCTTTTGGAAAGTTGCTGGGAATCCCGTCTTTGCTTAGAGTCTTGCAGGGCTTAAAGGAACCTATTTCCCACTTAATTTTATCAGACTCTTATCTCCAATGTTCACTTGGTAAAACCAAGGAAGTGTAGCCTTGTAATGATTTCTTTTCAATTGGCAGTGAAGAGCCATTACTGTGCTTCTTGTACAAAACTCTGTAGTTGGCTCATGGCTTTCTGAACTAGTCTCTTAAAACATGATTCTTGTTCAAAACCGCTACTACATTCTTTGTTTAATCAGGAAAATGTCGATAATATAGCTCGCAACAACATTCTAGTACAGTCATCCCCACGGAAAACAATCTCAATTTTGACAGCTCGCTTCGACCATTCATAAAATCTCGATTTTTCGCCGCCGGTGGAAAACATATTCAACTTTTTGCCATACAAACCACATTAAAATAAACAAAATGCTCAAAATGAAACTAGAGGCCCTAGAGCACCCCAATCCATCATCCGTTAACGTTAAAGGTACATCTATAAATATCGTTATGGGCCACTTATCAAACTTTCAAGTTTTATTACAGATCGAAGGATATTCGCCAGCACTGTGCTCTGGTTGGAGGATCAAAAGATCCGTCAATATAAAATAGAAGATCGAGTCGGCCTACGCAAAGTGGATGATCTCAATGCGTGGGAAGCAGCATATAAGCAATACAAAAGCGATGTGGGAGTGCCCAAATTCGATGCACCATTAGAAGAATTATCGTGGCTTCTAAGCTACGCTGTGAGATTAGAGTTTTTGGATACTCCGGAGAATTATCAAAGCATCACCTCGAAGGAGATCCAAGAGCGTGACAGCAAATCTATCGCACCGAGCATAAAAGCGGAAAATCTCTTTGATAACATTGATTGTAAGTGGCTTCATCTCGCAGCTGTTGCCATAGTCTAATTCCCATTTTCTTTTAGTTAGTCATAAAGACTTTATAGCAGGCGTACGGGCTTTAGCCAAAAAGCTGGACGTTGCATATCATCCCAATCATTTAATACAATTGGAGGCAATCGCTCGAATAGTACATGAACGAATGGCTCCGGAGGCAAGGAAACGCAAACCAATCACCGGAACACCATTTCCATTCCTCGAGGGCAATGATGTGGTTACCGATGATCCGGCTTTGGAGACCGCCGTCCGGATTCTACGACTACTGCAAATACAGAGCTTGCGCAAGTTACAAACGTTAATTAACGAGACAATCGTTTGCGTACAGGACCTTACCGCTAACCCGAAAACTGACACCAAGCTGGGAAAAGTCGGTTTTTAAGACTTGTATTTGAGTGAAAATAAATAAATTATTGGAACAGACTTTTTATTTCATTTATTTTATCAACAAACTAAACGCCGGGCTGGGCGAATATATCTGCAGTGGATTAGCCGAGTATATGGTGACGGGCAGATTCCAGATCATCGTCTCGACCGGAATTTCCTTTGGCGCTGTGAGCTCTCCATTTTCCGGACTCGGTTTTCCGATGTCCATCATCGTACTACTGACAAACTCAAAGTGTAGTCGCCACTTGACATCAACCTGGTCTGTCCGGAATGATGGCGCAACGTGCAGGGGAATGGGAATGATTATCTGCGTTTGCAGCATGGAATAGCACACCTGATGGCTGGTCGCGTATGTGGTGATCTTCCCAGTTATGTCTTCAGGTTCGATTGCCTTCGTTCCTTCCACGGCAATACTGCTGATGTCCGACGAGGAGTTGATTGATATTGTGTCCGCGGTGTCCTCTTTGGACTGAGGGGTCTTTTTAAGAAGAATCTCCTCGGACTGTAGCTTGACTGAGAATTGCACACAGCGAACCTCGCAGTTTGTGAAGTCCAGGCTTCCCACGATGTCTTCGCCTAGCTTGTAAGCGGTCTTGAATAAGCAGAAACGCCCTACGTAACCACGTTTGTTGGTAATGCGATAGAACTTTGGAGACCTCCGGGCGGTTACATTCTGAAAATTGACTTTATCTGATTAAATATGGAATTGGGAAAACAAAAATTACTTTTAGATGATGCCACGATACTTCCAGCTCAGTAATTTCCCTCTTTTCCAGAAAGGGATTAGTTGGCGTTAGCTCTTCATTGGTTTCGGTGCCGAGAAGTTCTTCCGGTCGTGGTATCACCGGAATAGGAAGAACTCGAATAGGGACAGTCAAGGTTTGCACCTTCGACTTGACTCTCTGTGTGGCTATCGTGATTTTGTAGAAATACTTTATATCGTGGCCACGATAGGTCGGTGGTCCTTCGCGTGGTACAAAGTCATTAAAGAAATCTAAAGGAACAACATTAACAGGTTTGTTGCAATTCTTCTGGAAGACTTACATATTTTGCTCTCTGCTGGCCGTAATTTAAGGTCGCAAAACAGGATTTTTGGCTTAGTAGCTACAATGATCTCTCCAGGTGTCTGGGTGACGGCGTCGAGAGCTGTTCTTCCAATCATCTCCGTCAAATCAGTCACCGAATTTGATGAAAATGTTGTTTTACGATAACAGTGGATCTGAACGGAAGCCCAAGCGAGATTTTCATACTTATCACTGCAAGTAAAGGAAATTAGAGAATCAAGTCAGTGATGATGTGTGTAGTCACCTAAATGATTCGTTGTCATTCGGCTCAGTTCTGTTGGTGAACTCAATCAGGCATTCGACCTTTTCTCCTGCGGCATATATCGCGGAGTCTGCTCGAATCAATTTTGCCTTAATTTCGATCATTTTGAGGTAAATCCCTTAGTGATTATCTGAATTCAATTAATGGGCACAATATTTGATATTTCGAAGAGAGTGACAGATTGGTGACAAGACAACACCAAATCATCTGATTGACTTACAAGCTGTCAGAGTTCAGCATGCGTTCACAATCACTACTTGTGGCAGCACAAATGAACCTTTGTGAATGGCGAGCAACTGAAGGAATTCCTTCTGTCTGCGGACCCAATGAAAGGGATTTCTGACATTATTACAATTTAAGGACAACACATATTGCCCATTCAGTAGTCACTAGGGTTGGAAACTAAGCACAAACAGTGGTAGTGGCAATGACGATATGGAAATCCACACGATACGCAAGTGGGAAATCAAGCTACTCTTGACCAACAGACGTGTCAACCGGCAAGGACAATGGCTTTGTCCCAAGATAGCCATATTGAATACCTTGTAGCTCACAGGGAGAAGTTAGACTATTGAAGTCCATTTCTTAAGCCGCCCGTAAACGCTCGAACATGGTACGAGCAAGCATGGTACGCGTAAATTGCATATTATTTACACGTAAGCTATAATGTTGAGAGTTTCTGCTCGGTATATTACCACTTCTTTTAAAGAAATCTCTCAGGACTTTAAAAACGTAAAGGTCTTAAAGGAAGAATATGCAAATCTTTGAACAGGCGCCAACTCTGAGTGAAGCGATTTTTACGGCAAATTATCCGAATTAGATGTTTTTGTGCCAATAGCAATGGTCTGAGAGTGCTTGTATACCAGCCACCCCAACTTGCAATCCCATATTGTAGTTTAGATTGGGCCAGTCCAAAATAAATTGTTTTAAGAACTTTTTTGGAGCAATATTGGTCTATCAGATACATTTTCCTCGTCACTAACAACATATGCGATTTAATATTTTGTATGTGATCTTTCCAGTTTAAATTACAATCGATCACTACACCAAGATATTTATATTTTTGCACTGACTCAATATTAAAACATTTTGACGAACAAGTACGATTCGATAAGAAATTGTTTTTACCACAGCTATGGACAGGTAGACAAAATTTAGAGCAATCATAGGCATGAAAACATATATTGTAGTCGTGTGACCTTACTGCTGATATTAAAAGACATTAACTTTGTTTTCTCGCTAATAATTAATTTATGCGCAGTAAACCAGAGTCTCAAGGTTTTTATGTAGAACCTCCGAAATCCTGGTAATACAATCAAATTCAGTCTGAGATTGTACAACGAAAACAATATCGTCCGCAAAAGCAGTAGACATACCTCCAAAGTTAATATCAAGGAGTGAGTTAATATATATTAAAAACTAGTAAGCCACTTTGTCAATGGGAAATTTATGAGAGTTTAGTTTCTATGGTATAATCCCTCGAAACAGATGGAAGTATGCGATAATGTCACACACATCAATGTATTCTCAAAGTTGAAACAACAAAAATGTTGTGCTGTTGAGGGGTGGAGAAAACAGAAATTCAATCAAAAACATTAATGTGAAATGGGAGCCTAGTTCAATATTATGATATATTAATAAATCACGCGCTTAATCTTAAATCCGGTTTAAATCACTCCAGCATTAAGTTTTTGCTAAATTTTATTACATAGTGCACCACTTCAGACAAATACCTTTCCAACGGTGTATCGCACTTGATTGTGCGACTTTTAGTTTAGGAGGAGAAGCGTCTTCACAGGCGTATTATATATATAGATAACAGAGGTCCCAAAACTGAACCTTGAGGTACACCATTTTTTAAAGTAGAAGATTCACTGAAAGTGTCACTAATTTTAACTTTCTGTTCCCTGCCTTTCAAGTACGAACAGAGCCATTTGTGTATTACCCCCCTAAATCCAGCATTATAAAGCTTTCCAAGCAGTATGTCATGATCGACCATGTCAAAAGCTTTAGTCATATCAATGAAGAGGGCCATCGTCGAATTATTTTGGTTAATATTCTCGAACAGCTGACAACATACTCTGAGAATAGCATCCTCAGTTGAAATACCTGCTCTAAATCCGAATTGACTGTTACTAAAAAAGTTGTTTCTATCTAAAAAGGACACAATGCGAGATTTAATGACCTTTTCGAAGACTTTGGCAAAGGTTGGCAGTAGCGAAATGGGCCTGCAGTTGGATACAGAATTTCTACTACCTTTTTTAAATAGAGGAATGACTTCAGCACATATGAGATGACGAGGAAAACTGCCATTTAGAACGCTTAGATTAAACAGATATGTTAGTACGTCAACCACATATAAACATATGTTTTTTAATAAACCGCTTGATATGCCATCACTTGTACGCGAGTTTTTATTTCTTAAGGATAAAATGGTATAATAGATTTCCTGCGAAGAAAATGGGTTAAAAACAAAACGGTTTCGCTGAATGTTACCGGCTAAATATGAGGAAATGGAGCAGTTACAACTTGCAGAGTGTTCGAAAGAAGGCTTTAGCTAATCTGATATTTCAGTAAAATAGTTATTAAATAAATTTGAGATGCTGCTAGGGTCTGTTATGCTGACACCATTAACTACTAAGCTATTTATCTCCGTATGTTGTTTGCTTTTACCTAAAATATTGTCAACTATTTTCCATTCTTCTCTCACATTGCCCTTAGCTCGCGCAAAAAGATCAGAATAGAACTTGTCACGTTTTTCTTTAATGTTTTTGTGAACTGTCTTGCACAGATCATTATAATATCCCTTTAACCTAGCATTCTGCGGATGTTTTTTGCATTTAACTGGCTGTTAAATTTGTTTTTTCTTCTAATCTGTTGCAACAGATTGTAAGACATCCAAGGCTTAAGGAATTTCTTACTACTCGAGTTACGTACGGAAAAGGTAGTAGAATTTCTAATGTGCTTCTGCAGGATGTTAAGAAATAAATCGAAAGCAAATGAAGGGTCATTTGCCGAATATACTCGCTCCCATGATTCGTATTTGAGACATTCTTTTAGCAATTTAAAATCTGTGGAATATTTTGCTTCAGTAGGTGGGTTAGGACAATTTAACATTTGAGAACTACAAGAAATAGTGAGAGAAATCATACAGTGATCTTCAGGTTATCTTCAGGTCATGGACAATACCACTAAAAATATTTTTATTGTTCTTTTGGGTACGAATAAATATATGGTCAATGCAAGTCGTTGACCAATCAGTCACACGAGTAGGTTCTGTAATAAGACTTTCCAGACCATTGGACGCCATAAGAAACATATAATTCTCGGTATCTTTATCAAATTGATTTAAAATATCAATATTTATATCGCCTAATACAATTAAGTTTTTCTCTTTGCAACTACTCAGACATTTGCTTAAGTCTTCAATGAAAACACCTTTACTAAAATCGTGTAACCTATATGCGCACAACATTGCATAGCTTTCATTATTATAAACAAAAGACAGTTTAATTACATCAGCGCTACTAAACTGAAGATTTGTCTCATGCTACGAATGTTCTAATGTAAACAGACAGCATTAACACAATTAGGGGCAATGACTGGGTACTCACATACATTAGGAACTATAGGGCTAACCATAATAGACAGGAGCAAGCAGAATTAAGCAGAGGGGAATGTCTTCTTACATGCAAAGCATATGATATGCCCACAATGGGAAGATACCACGTTTCGTTAAATGTTCGTTAACTGATGCAAGCAGAAGGAAGGTCTTCTTGAAAGAAGACATGACGGACGGAATTTTTGACAAGTGACATTTGAGGTTAGGAAAGAGAAAAAAGATAAAATAAATATGGAATACGAGCTTGTTAACAAGTTGATTTCACTTGTGCAGGACCAGAGATGATGAACGAGATATGCAACTTTCGTACGTCTGTTCCCGTGACAGGAGTTTTTGTACCAAGCCGACAACCCCCGTTATAAACGACTCTATCCGTGAATACGTGTGAGCTCATTTCATTTTACCGCAGTGTACTCCCGCCACACACACTCATGGAATTATAACAATGTGCGCGATTGTTTACATAATTTTGACAGGACTTTATGTACCCACGTGCTCGCACAGCTTGTAGGCAAACGTCGGCGGCCATTTTAAGTTGCAGGTCTCATTGGTTTGTCTATGTGCAGGACAATAAGTGTCTCTATGATAAAGCAGATGGCTTTTATTTCAATAAAAAGGAAAAAGCCAAAGCCACACTGAAAATAAGCAAATCGAATAAAAACAATTTGACAGTTCCTTTCCTTCTGCTTGCTCCTGCTTGCATCTGTTCATTGTGGATATCGTGACGGTTCGTTGAAACAGAGGGGAGAATTTCGTTCGGATCTGACATAAGCTTCTGCTTGCTCCTGCCTATTATGGTTACCCCTTATGAATGAGACTGAATTACGAGAACTCATAGCTTATCTAAATCAGCAGCACAAGAAATTCTTACTAAATGTTCACCCTCCTTCTTCCTCATGTAGACTGTGCCGTTCTTGGTCCATACATAAGCGTACCCCTTCTTGTTCTTCAAAGACCGTGCCAAGTTAAGAAGTTGACGGGTTTGGTGTGTCAAGCAGTCGTTTATAAACATCCTCCGTGGTTCTCCATGTGTATTAAATATATGTTAATTCACTGTTCCATTAAAATCTTTGTAGCAAAATTACTGCTTTTGCTGACGATATGGCATTAACTTATGACAATAAAAGTATTCTTGACTCTGCAATACAGCTACATATGGACTTAAATATATTACGACAATGGTTCACCAAACATGACTTATTAATCAGCAGCAAAACTAGACTTATGATCTTCAGTCTAAAAGGATCTTTTCCACTTGACTGTGACGCCATTTTCCATGCAAGTTCTTGTTTAAAACTGTCTTTATCTGTCCATACGTGTGGTGACTATAACTTCCACGAAAACTTACCGTGCAATTCAAATTGCTTTAAGATTCAAGGGGTTGAAAACTACAAGTATCTAGGCTTGTTAATAGATAGAAATATGACCTAGAAAGCTCACATTGACGATCTAAAACAATATATGTTATCTGTTACACGTAAAATGTACCTTCTAAGAGAACACTGCTCCAAAAAAAAGAATGCTCATGTTCTACTACGGCATTGCGCACTCTAAACTACAATATGGTATTGGTAGTGGGGGTAGTGCCTACAGTAGCACGACTGAAGCTCTTGCAATAACTCAAAAAAAAGATAGTTAGATTAATTTGCAGGCAAAACCAATTTTCCCATAGCTGGCCAATTTGTCTAGCTTTACGGGTACTTCCAATGCAACATCTGTACATCTTTAAGGTACTTAAGATTTTCTTTATTCGAAGTGGATATACTGCGACCCGAAGGAGTTCAAATATACAGGGTGTCCCACGAGCAGTGTGCCAAAAAGCTACAGCGTGTAGGTCTAGTCAAGACAAGAAAAAAATCGTATGGGAGGGGGGGGTCTATTTCCCCCCGTTTAGCCGGGAGGGGCAATTTTCTAAAAAATCGACTTATTTTGGAAAAATAATTATTAAAAATCAACAGTTACATCCACAATGCCACGATATACCTTTTTGTAAAGTCAGAAACCTCTTCTTTCATATTGATTTTAAATGAAGCTGTTTTAAGGAGTAGTTTTTTGAGAAATTAATTTTCAAACTCAAAATTTTGAAAAAAAATTGAAAAAAAAAAATTTCGAACTATTTTTTTTCAAAATTGTATGTAATTAAGTAGTAATTTTTTTTCAAAAATTCAATGCTCTCATTAGTTTTTAGTTAAAAACAGAAAACCGGATGCAAAAATGTCTTGTAGTTTTTGAGAAATTAAAAAAAAACCCGAACCATTTTTTTCTAAGAAAAACCTTTTTTTTTGGTTTTAACGCGGCTGGACTTGTAGGCAAATTAATGTATGAAACATTGACCTCTTTTTTATTATTTTTAAAAAATTCGGAGTTTTATGAGGATACAATAAAGTGATACACTATTGGAATAACCCTGGATTAATTCTTTTTTTTCATTGATAACGCCTGAAAACTGACCTGCGAATTTCGTCTGGGTCCGCCCGCCGCCGATGGGTTCTACCCGAATTTTGAATTTGGTCCGACGCAATCCCTCCCTTAGTACAAGGAGGATGGCTATTATGCTTGGAGTGCCCAAATCTAGAGTATGGAGAGTGCTTCATACCGAAAACTTACACCCGTACCATTTTAGGCCAGTTCAGGGACTCACCTCAAACGACAAGTTTTTGAGAGCAGAGTTTTGTCGATCATTACTGCTTCGAGATGAAACTGAACGAAACTATTTTGCAAGGATATTCTGGACGGATGAAGCACAGTTTACCAGAGATGGGGTTACTAACTTCCACAATTTGCATCATTGGAGTAGCACCAATCCACACAACAAAAAACAAAATAAATCACAACACCGCTTTAGCTGTAATGTTTGGCTTGGTATTGTTGGACAAACTGTAATCGGGGCCCGGTTTTTGAATGCCGTTATTAATGGAGAATCATACCTGCAGTTCCTATGAGACCTTTTGCCCGATTTGATGGACAACGTTCCTTTGGCCATAGCAGATAATTTAATCTACCAGCAAGATGGAGCACCAGCACAGTACAGCTTACGGGTTAGACACTGGCTGGATGATCATTTTAGTGACCGTTGAATCGGAAGAAGGGGCCCCACGAAATGGCCACCTAGATCACCAGATTTAACTCCTCTAGATTTTTATGTGTGGGGATTCATGAAAAATTATGTTTACGAAGTGGAAATAGTATCTTTGGAACAACGGATTGAAGTCGCTGGAGTCAAATTGCAGGAAAATTTGTCAAACATAGACTAATGTGCAGCCATTAGAAGAAGATATAATCTTTGCCTTCTAAAAAATGGGGATTATATTGAAAATTTATTATAATAAAACTCCGATTTAAAAAAAAAAAAAAAAAAAAAACAGAGGTCAATGTTTCAAACATTAATTTGCCTACAAGTCCAGCCGCGTTAAAACCAAAAAAAAAGGTTTTTCTTAGAAAAAAATGGTTCGGGTTTTTTTTTAATTTCTCAAAAACTACACGACATTTTTGCATCCGGTTTTCTGTTTTTAACTAAAAACTAATAAGGGAATTGAATTTTGGAAAAAAAATAGTACTTAATTACATACAATTTTGGAAAAAAGTAGTTCGAAATTTTTTTTTTCCAATTTTTTTTCAAAATTTTGAGTTTGAAAATTAATTTCTCAAAAACTATTCCTTACAACAGCTTCGTTTAAAAACAAGATCAAAGAAGAGGTTTCTGGCTTTACGAAAAAGTATATCACGGCATTGTGGCTGTTACTGTTGATTTTTAATATATTTTTTTCCAAATTAAGTCAATTTTTTAGAAAATTGCCCCTCCCGGCTAAACGGGGGGGAATAGACCCCCCCCCCTCCCGTACGATTTTTTTCTTGTCTTGGCCAGGGCTACACGCTCTAGCTTTTTGGCACACTGCTCGTGGGGCACCCTGTATATACATAACCTAAGAATTAACAGCATGACTATCTCGACTGTGGCGATTTCTAAAAAGTCTCGCTGCTTCAAATTCTTCACCACTACAGCTCCTAGACTTACCAATTGAAATTAGGCAAATAGATCAACCCAACCTATTTCCTAAAGAATTAAGGAAATTCCTTTTCAGTATGGATAGCTCTACAGTCAAAACCTTTCTCAGTTAAACAAACTAATAAAATAAAATAATCCCCACATTGATATCATCCTTGCCACTTCTCATTTTTGCTTATGTTTGTATTTAATTTCCTAATCGGCTCACTCTTTTTTTAAAATAAGTTGCTAATTTTTGTAAAATAATCATTCCATTTATTTCTATCTTTCTGGCTTTACCCCACATTTCATCTTATTGATATTGATTTATACATGTAATATTAAATAGAAGGATCATTCGCCTCTGGTCCATTAAGGGGTACAGAATGATACCATCTTCCTTTTCTTAAACAACTGTAAAATGTTTTATTTATTATGTACAAATAAGAAACAATAAAGAAAAGAGAAAAAAAAATATCTTCAATCAATATCAAAGCCTCATTATACATTTCTAATGTACATAAGTACCAAATCAGGATCCATCGAACGATAGCGAAGTCGAATCAAAATGTCGAGCGCATAGACATCGAAAAACAATTGAATTCGATTCAAAGTTCCATTGAAGTACGTAAAAATTTCTTTTAACGTGAGTGTGAGTGCGGTTCACTCGGCCCTCGAGCAGGGCCGTTCAATTGTCATAGTCTGCTGCGGTACCTGGCTATCGGGACTAATGCCAATTCCACTGTAAATCTCCTTCATCACGAATAGGATTGTGTCTTCGGACTCCCAATAGCAAACGTGACTGCTCAGGGCAAACAAGTATTCGTTGAAGAATTCCAGTGAAGCTTCCTGCAGAACATAGTCAACTCGCTTTGAATCGTTTAGTTTACCGAGAGGAAAGTCGATTTCGATTGCATCTTCGTCGGATTAGTTTGTAGAATTGGAGTCGGCGGGTGGCCTCGGTGCACTGTTCCTGTTGTGGTTGGGCTTCCAGAACTTTTTCGACTTCTTTTTCGATTTCTTTCGGATCGTTCTTCGACCTCGATTATAGGAAACCAACACTATCGAAGGTGTTTCGAAGAATCTCTGTTTGAGGTCAGCTCCCACACGAGACATCGTTTCCTTTAGTTCCAAATGCATTCTCTTTCGTCACTTGTGATGGGGGATAAGTACCGGTGGAATGCCACTCATATCCGGATTGACAAGGGACTCAAGCCGATAGGCTACAGGATCATACGGGTGGAAGGAAGATGTTATAGAATCCGGGACAAGTCGGCAGACCAAAGTCCAAGCCGAGTTTGTCTATCCCGCGAATTGTTATGAACATGCCTATTGGCGAGCCGAGGGCAAAGAATTTTTTCGGTTGGAATAGCAGCTGTGGGTAGCTGATAAAGGGTTGCCCAGTACCTGCGGGTCCCATTTTGTAGCTGATATGTTTCTCCGCATCTTCCTTAGACCGATTCGAGTCAACGAGGAAGGCTGACGAGATGCAATCAGGATTTTCCAAATTCTGTTCTTCGCATTCCTTCAGAGGTTTCTGATGACAAAGTAAATCAAATAGAATTAGAGAGCCTAAGCTATGACCAGCCAGTGATGTGCCACCTTGAAAATCCGGGTGACTCTGTTTATATTTAATATAAATACTGTTCATAGAAGCTGTGACGGTATTCATGATCCTCTGACAGAACATCGGGCTGATGTAGAAGAAAATATCAAGCAACGTGTCATTAGTGAAGTTACGAAGCTTCGGAATGGATTCGAGTGTGATTGATTTAAGTTTTTCATCGATGCCCAACTCATCGGAATGCAGTTGATCGTGCCAGGAAACCGGTAGTACTTCCACCCGTTCTCGACGGAGTTCGATAGCAGCGCGATACTGCGGAACTCGTCCACAACTCCTTCGACGGATCGCAACTTGAGGTCACATGCTGAACCTATGCCATGGACCATGAATAGCAAATGATCGAACTTGTGCGACTCGCCCTCCTCGATAGTAAAGCCCTCGATGTTGCGTTTGACGACCCGCGGTCTCGACGACGTTTGCTGTTGTATAAACGAAACAAAGTTTTCCATATCAAGCGTCGACCCCCCCACGAATCAACTTGCTGATGTTGTTGGAACTGCACAATGACGGTAGGTCCATGAAAGACGATCAGGTCGGTTGCTGAAATGGGAATTTTCTTATGCCACTCTCCGGTCTCGGATGCCTTCTTGTATTCCTCTTCCAGAATATCGGCAACGGCATTCTCGTAGGGGATATATGTATAATACTTTGAATCGCTTGCTTTATAGAACGCCTCACTTCGATAGGCTCGCCTTCCTAATAGACTGGCGTTTTAGTCCTATCCGATATATTCACGTCGTAACGTCCGCCTTCCACTGCAACCACATTTTTGTTTTCATCTCCTGATAGGAATGCTTGCTCAAGCAACGCGGAGTCAATCAGCGAGAACGGAGTCCACACTTGCTTGGTGTCAAGCTTCTTCTTGAAGAACCAATGTTTTACAGCCGGTTTATATACCATGACTGTAGGTTCGGAAGCATTATTGGACTTCTTTTAATTCATTTATAATCTCCTGGGGTAAATCGAGCTTGTCGGGCGCTTTAAAGATAGCCTCCTCCTCGGGACAAACTTTAGTCGAATCTCCAGCCGATGCACGGGGTTGTCTATTATGAAGCGTAGCATCCCAATGCGTATCATCTTCAAACAAACGCAAACGTCGGCATGCATCACGATATGTTGCACACAATTCACCATCAACATTTCTTAAATCCTGAAATGACTGTGGCCCACGTACGTTCACCAACAACAATCGTAAATAAAAACTTTCAACATTATTTGCACTAACTATACAGGGTGTCCCACGAGCAGTGTGCCAAAAAGCTAGAGCGTGTAGGTCTGGTCAAGACAAGAAAAAAATCGTACGGGAGGGGGGTCTATTTCCCCCGTTTAGCCGGAAGGGGCAATTTTCTAAAAAATTTACTTAATTTGGAAAAAAAATTATTAGAAATCAACAGTTACATCCACAATGCCGTAAAATACTTTTTTGTAAAGCCAGAAACCTCTTCTTTCATCTTGTTTTAAACGATGCTGTTTTAAGGAATAGTTTTTGAGAAATTCATTTTCAAACTCAAAATAAAAAAAAAATGAAAAAAAAATGAAAAACAAATGTTGAACTATTTTTTTCTAAGAAAAACCTGTTTTTTTGTTTTAACGCGGCTGGACTTGTAGGCAAATTAATGTATGAAACATTGACCTCTTTTTTATTATTTTTAAAAAATTCGGAGTTTTATTATAATACATTTTCAATATGATCCCCATTTTTTAGAAGGCAAAGATTATATCTCCTTCTAATGGTTGCACATAAGTCTATGCTTAACAAATTTTCCTGCAATTTGACTCCAGCGACTTCAATCCGTTCTTTCAGTTGTTCCAAAGATACTATTTCCACTTCGTAAACATAATTCTTCATGAATACCCACACATAAAAATCTAGAGGAGTTAAATCGGGTGATCTAGGTGGCCATTCCGTGGGGCCCCTTCTTCCGATCCAACGGTCACTAAAATGATCATCCAGCCAGTTTCTAACCCGTAAGCTGTAGTGTGCTGGTGCTCCATCTTGCTGGTAGATTAAATTATCTGCTATGGCCAAAGGAACGTTGTCCATCAAATCGGGCAAAAGGTCTCGTAGGAACTGCAGGTATGATTCTCCATTAATAACGGCATTCAAAAACCGGGGCCCGATTACAGTTTGTCCAACAATACCAAGCCAAACATTACAGCTAAAGCGGTGTTGTGATTTATTTTGTTTTTTGTTGTGTGGATTGTTGTGTTACTCCAATGATGCAAATTGTGGAAGTTAGTAACTCCATCTCTGGTAACCTGTGCTTCATCCGTCCAGAATATCCTTGCAAAATAGTTTCGTTCAGTTTCATCTCGAAGCAGTAATGATCGACAAAATTCTGCTCTCAAAATCTTGTCGTTTGAGGTGAGATCCTGAACTGGCCTAAAATGGTACGGGTGTAAGTTTTCGGTATGAAGCACTCTCCATACTCTAGATTTGGGCACTCCAAGCATAATAGCTATACGCCTTGTACTAAGGGAGGGATTACGTCGGATCAAATCCAAAATTCTTTCATCTAAGATGCCTGATCCATCTGTAACTGATCTTTCGCTTCTTCGATGCTCTCGCAGATGTCGGTGGATTCTTGAAAACATGCTACGACTGGGACACCTCCGATTGGGATATCTTTCAGCGTCGAGTCTTTCGGCTTCACGATCTCGACCATTAGCAGAAGTGCATGTCCGTTAATTCTTCTCGAGAGTATGAGTTTGACATCGTAATGTGTTGATGAGTTAACATCCAATTTGGACATGGTTTTTTTATTAAAAATACGATGCCTTTTATTTACATTTGGGTTGCAAATATTTTGTTTTTCAATAAAGAAAAATTGCGGTTGTTGTCTTAAGGTCCTAGCCTCGTGCAGGGACGGGTTAAGAATATCCCTGCAGCGATACCTATCGCTTGTCGTAAAAGGCGACTAAACAAAGGTAAACAAAACTCACATCTGGGCAATTTAGAAAACACCAAGGTGAGCCTAGGGACACATATACCACCATTAAACTGCCCCACAAGTGTGCATGCAAATCAGTGGGTTGACACGACTGGAGATCACCGGTGTTGTAAGAGTAAGATCAATCAAAAAAAAAATAAAAAATCTGGAGCATGCCCGTGTCAAAAAGGAAGGGAAGAATGAAAACGGTCAAACCGTAGCATTATGGAAAAGAACGCTAAAAGGAAAAGCACTACCCCGCCAGGCACTACTAATGGTCGTGATCCTGGGACGAGCAGAAATGCTCGGGTCAGAGCTATAGGATTTCCGGGGGATAGCAAAGTAATGCAACGGCGTAAGCCACATTTAAGAGTCGCGAGTTGGAACGTTGGAAGCATGAGTGGGCGCAGCTATGAGCTTGAAGAAATGATGGTTAGAAGGCGAGTAGACATCCTGTGCGTACAAGAGACGAAATGGCGAAACACCGGTAATCGGGCACGTTTCTTGGACGTTAAAACAA
The DNA here is from genome assembly GCA_958301585.1 of Merodon equestris. Classification (NCBI taxonomy): domain Eukaryota; kingdom Metazoa; phylum Arthropoda; class Insecta; order Diptera; family Syrphidae; genus Merodon; species Merodon equestris. Next base: position 43,924,160 of record OY284413.1, read on the forward strand.
AAGCCTACAAGATGTTTTACTATGGATTGGAACAAGGTAAAAACGGAATCGCCATCATCCTTGCGGCAGAGTTACTTGGCAACGTCTTAACCATTTCAAAGTCCAGTGACCGTTTGATGGCTCTCAAATTGGTGATGCATGGTGAGGTGTGGAACATCGTAAGCGCATATGCCCCTCAAGTAGGATGCGAACAAAAAGAAAAAGATGCATTCTGGCTAGATTTCCACAACCTTGTCAAAATCATCCCAAAGGAAGAGCTTTTGTTTGTTGGGGGAGATTTAAACGGACATGTCGGGAAGACAAGCGAAGACTATGAAGGCTACCACGGAGGGCTGGGATACGGCACCAGGAACTCTTCAGGTGAAGATATCCTAAACATGTGCAAGTCGTACGGTCTTATAGTGCTAAATACCATGTTCGTCAAACAAAGCCGGCACCTGATCACTTACAGCAGCGGCGGAAATGAAACTCAAATAGACTATCATTTGGTATCCAGTTTCATGAAGCCACGAGCTAAAGATTGCAAAGTGATCCTGGGAGACGCGATCGCCCCTCAACACCGTCTCCTCCTGACTGAATTTTTTATGGATGCGAGAAAGAAGTCAAAGCAGCAAACGAAGGTGTCTGAGAGAATCAAGTGGTATAAGCTGGATAAAGGAAAAGGCGAAGCTTTTATTACCATCATGGAAAACTACCTCTCTTCCATTATCGATGAGGTCGGTAATGAGGAGTGCAGAGCACAAGACATGTGGGATTCCCTACAACAATCTGGCCTGGAGAAAGCCAAATCACTGCTCGGAACATCTAAAGGCCCCTGCCAACACGCAAAAGAAACCTGGTGGTGGACAGACGAAGCCAAAGCAGTGATACACGAAAAGAAAATGGCTTTCCAAGCTTGGTCGAAGTGCTCTTCTACTAATAGAGAGGAAAAAGCTCGCCGTGAAAAGGTATATAGATGTTGCAAAGGTATCGCGAAGAAAAAATGCGCCGAATTCAAAGCGAAAAGCATGGAAGGCCTCTATCAGGAGTTGGAAGAAATATCGTCTTCCGCGTCTGACAGGAACCAGGCTACCCAGGAGCTTCGACAAAACAATTTGAACAAAGGAGCAAATATCTTTAAGATAGCCGCCCAGAGAAGAAGAAATGCTCAGGAGATTCGTTTCCCAAAGTTTATTAACAATGCTGAAGGCCAACTCCTTGTGGAAGACGAAAAAATTCTCCACAGATGGCGACAGTATTGCGAGGAACTTCTGAACGAACAGTTTCCCAGAGTGTACTTTCCAAGAGCCGCCCCGAATCATGCCGAAATACCCGACATCACAGTCGAAGAAGTTCGGTACGCGGTTAAAAACTCCAAGAAAAGAAAAGCTGTTGGGCCGGACGGGATACCCTCTGAGTTCTGGAAAAAGATGGGAGATATCGGGTCTAGATGGCTCATGGTTCTTATCTCCAAACTTATGAGAGGCGACACTATGCCTAATCAATGGAGGGAAAGCTATCTTCTTCCATTGCACAAAGGAAAGGGTGATACGCGAAATTGTGATAACTACCGTTCTGTCAAGCTGATGTCGCACACCATGAAGATCGTTGAACGGGTATTAGATAGCCGACTGCGAAAAATAATACGACTATCTGATGACCAGTGCGGGTTTGTCTCGGGTAAATCAACAACAGATGCAATCCAAAGTATAAGGATCATGATGGAAAAGCATCGTGATTCTTCAAAGGACTTGCATATGGTGTTGGTTGATTTCGAGAAGGCCTTTGACCGGCAACCAAGAGATCTTTTATGGGTAGTGCTAAGACAAAAAGGAGTTCCAGAAACCTACGTGCGAGTGATTATGGACATGTACGAGAGAGCAACGACAAGAGTAAGATGCACCGCAGGAGTCACCGAAGAGTTCGCAATCAAAGTCGGTGTACACCAAGGGAGCGTCCTCAGCCCACTGCTTTTTATAGCAGTCCTTGATTGCTTGCTTGAAGGAAAAGTGACGGACCCCAATGTGCACCAGCTATTCTTTGCTGACGATGGGGCCATTATAAGTGATGATCAGGCGTCCCTACAACGAGCACTTGATGTGTGGGTGGACATTTTTGAGGGACACGGGTATCGTATTAGTTCAAAGAAGACAGAGTATCTGTGCTGCCCGTTCTCTGACCCTCATCAGCCTATTCCAGACATTTACTTGAATGGAAGAGTGCTTCCCAAGTGTGAAAAGTTTAAATATCTGGGATCTATGATTAATAGAGAAGCAACTTGTGATGACGACATCAAACATCGCGTAAGCGTAGGGTGGATGAAGTGGCGGGAAAACTCCGCCATCTTCTGTGATCGAAAAATGCCCCCTAAGCTGAAAGGAAGGCTCTACACTTCAGTTGTACGTCCGGCGCTCACATACGGTTCACAATGCTGGACAATGCACAAAAAGTATGAGAGCAAATTAACGGCAACTGAGATGAAGATGCTTCGCATGACAGCGGGAGTAACAAAGCGTGACAGAATTAGAAGTTCACAGATCCGAGGAAGCCTCCACGTAAAAGAAACCATCACAAGAAATATAGAGCGCGACCGACTCAGTTGGTATTGCCATGTTCAAAGGAGAGATCCTTTGAACCCCGTCCAAAAGGCGTTATCAATCAACATTCCAATTTCAACACGCAAAAAAGGCAGGCCGAAAAACAATTGGTGCAAACAAATGCAAAAACACCAGCATTTGATTGGCCTCAGCGATGAAGTAATCCCAAACCGGGAAGCCTGCCGCTACTTTCTGAGGTCAAACCGGCGGACCCCACAAGCGGACCAGTAGGAATGCAGTTAAGTGGGAAGGTTATGGTCCTACACTTCTGACCATAACGACGCCGGGATAAAAAGAGATATTCATTGTTGTCTTAAGGTCCTAGCGGGTAGAACCCATCGGCGGCGGGCGGACCCAGACGAAATTGGCAGGTCAGTTTTCAGGCGTTATCAATGAAATTCCAATACTGTGTCACTTTATTGTATCCTCATAAAACTGCGATTTTTTTAAAAATAATAAAAAAGAGGTCAATGTTGTTTTGTTTTTTTGTTTTTAAATTCATTTTTATTTATCTTACACTATGCTTATTTCCTAGATAAAAATGATTAAATCTAACTTAAAAATAACTTAATACATATGTCTTACTGGCCCTTCGCGGGCACTCTAAGTTTAACTATATTTCTTAATTACTAATGCCTTTCGGCCTAAATCTATCTATTATATTTAAACTTATAATTTAGCAATGGATTTTCTAGTAAAAAATTTTTGAAAAAACCTAGATTATTAATTTGACTTAAATATCTTAACCTACCCTAAGCTGCTTAATCCTAAACTTAAGTATAACCGGATTGGCTACCATTTGTGGATTTTATTCCGCAAATGTCACCCCCCCGATTGCATCTTCCAGCAGCTTGGATTTGCCATCTCACTCATTCAGCATGCTCGAGATCTCACCCAGACTATGGGTCAGTTCTCAAGCTCACTTGAATGTGATGACGCCCAGCCTCCGAAAGATCCCCTAGCTAACTCTAACCTAACTTACAAACTAAGGAGTAGGGAGGACCTTACCGTCGTAACGCACCGTTCTGGGGAGCATAGGCACTTGCCAGTCACCAGAATTCAGCATGTTGCTTAGCGACGTCGGCGAGATCCCAATCCGCCATTGCGGTGCTAAAACGAATGAGCTCGTGAGCACTGTCAACATACCCGTCGCGGATGAGTCGTTTGTCCCTGGCGCTGCGGTGGCGGTGATAGATTACCGGGATACCATCTCTATTGTGCACTAACCTTTCGGAATCGATATATAAAAATGCCTCTGGGGGAATAAAGCCTGATCGGAGTGTGCTCTCGTGATATATGTAATTCGGGTAATAAGCTCCAAAAATCAAGTTATTTTCGCTAGTCATACATCTGACAATGTGCTTTCGAATCATTTTAATTAGAAAATTGTCAATTCTGTTTAGTCCTGCTCCGTTGTACAGGACCTTATTTGGGTAATACTTAATGAACTGTGACTCTGGCGTTCTGTACATTCTAAGACAGACCCTAAGGCACTGTCTTTCGAACATACGAATCTTTTCCATATAAGATGGCGCTACATTAAACCACACTGGACAACCATAAGCGATAATGGGCCTTATTAGGGCCACGTAGCATATGATTTTAACCCTACGGTCAAGTTGACTGCTGTGAAACAGGCTTCTTGTCATACCGAAGGCTCTCTTAGCTCCGGAGAGACAAGCATCTATATGTCTGTTGAAATATAGATACTGGTCTAGCCAGATACCAAGATATCTAACTGCGTTTCTCACCGCTAATTGTTGTCCATGTTGCCCGATGATTGCGAATTTCCTCCAGTTCTTTTTCGTATCCCTTGAGGCCATGTTCAACGGAGTTCTAAACAGTATCGTTTCCGACTTTTGGAAGTTGATTTTCAGCTTCCAATCATCGCAATATCTCTTAATATAATCGAAGTCACATTGCAGCATTGCATTGATAGTTTCGATTTTTGGGCTTGATCTGTACGCTACTAAATCATCTGCGTACGCTATTGAATGGTTGAGGAAACCTACAAGATCACTTGTGTAGATGTTAAATAGTATTGGAGAGTTCACCGCCCCCTGTTGTAAACCGTTTTTAATGTCAAAGAATCTGCTCGAAGTAATATTGTTACATTTAACAACAAACTTCTTTCCCATAGTCATTTCATAAATCATGTATAGCAGGTGATTTGGCATGCCTAACCTAGTGAGCTTGTAGAATAAACCTTCTAACCATACGGTATCGAAGGCTTTTTCAAAGTCGACCAGGCAAGCACCCGTACATTGGTTTTTGGCCTTATTCCACTGAATGTCGGAAACTAGTTTTGACGCGGCGTGAATGGTATCATGCCCCGCTTTAAAACCAAACTGGTTGTCCGGTATTATTTTCTTTTCCTCAACCCATTTGATCAGAGCTCTATTTACAATTCTTTCGAACACCTTGCTAACATTCGGAAGCAAACTAATTGATCGGAGATTAGTAGGGTTTGTACTATCTTTATCCCGTTTAGGGATTGGATGGACCACCGCTGTTTTCCACTGCACTGGATAGTGGTTATTATTCAGAGCATTGTTGAACAGCGTGGTGAAAATATCTACTGCTTCAAGTGGTAAGTGTCTTAAAACGACGTTTGGGATACCATCTATTCCCGTTGACTTCTTATTTTTTAGTGAATCCAGGATGCACAGGAGTTCATCCTTTTGCACAAACAAAGATTGAGAAGTTCGTTCATTGGCGACAATGCCGTTTGCATGGTTTTCATCATTGAATACTGTGAAGCTGTTATTCTCAGATCGCCAATTCTCTATTTCTGCACGAAGATGTGAGTGGTTCAAAAAGGCCGCATTCTCAAGTTCGTGATTTCGATGAACAGAGTTGTTCACCATGTACACAGACTCGAAGAAAGCGCCGATCGAATTAGCTTTCTCCTGTGGATCCTCGATCACAAAAAAACCGTCTCCTGTCTCGACACTTTCTGGATTTATGCCCACATTCCGTAGCATCGTTGTATTGTCTGTCGTCTGGGGGATTCGGACATAAGGAATATCGTTATGATCTTTTCTCCTGAATATTTTATTTATTTGCGGGAACATATTCGGACTATTGGATTTTATAGAACGAATCTTATTGTCCCAGTGCAAACTTACAGCTATTCTGTAATTTTCTTTTAGTAACTGTTGGATATTTTTGATCACCGATTTTAGCATCCTTATCTCCGGAAAGAGGTCAATGTTTCATACATTAATTTGCCTACAAGTCCAGCCACGTTAAAACAAAAAAAAAAAAAGAAGGTTTTTCTTAGAAAAAAATGGTTCGGGTTTTTTTTTTAATTTCTCAAAAACTACAAGACATTTTGCATCCGGTTATCTGTTTTTAATAAAAACTAATAAGAGAATTGAATTTTTGAAAAAAAATAGTACTTAATTACATACAATTTTGAAAAAAAAAATAGTTCAACATTTTTTTTTTCATTTTTTTTTTATTTTGAGTTTGAAAATGAATTTCTCAAAAACTATTCCTTAAAACAGCATCGTTTAAAACAAGATGAAAGAAGAGGTTTCTGGCTTTACAAAAAAGTATATCACGGCATTGTGGATGTAACTGTTGATATTTAATAATTTTTTTTCCAAATTAAGTCAATTTTTTAGAAAATTGCCCCTCCCGGCTAAACGGGGGGGAATAGACGCCCCCCCCCCCCCCCTCCCATACGATTTTTTTCTTGTCTTGACCAGACCAACACGCTCTAGCTTTTTGGCACACTGCTCGTGGGACACTCTGTATAAATGCGACCTAAAGCATCCGTTGATAAAATACCTCGATAACCATCTACAGGAGTACCTTGTTTGCGCCGTTGAAATTTTTGTTGATGCGTGCCAAGTGAAATATCGTGGTATTTCCGAATATAATGTTCTGGAAAATTCATCCGTTTCACATAACTTGAAAAAAGCTGTCAGTGTAGTTTGTGGAAGCTTTACTGCTCTTTGTGCGGCATTTGCATCAGTAAAATAAACACGTTGGTCATTTTCAAGATGGCCTGCTAAATGTATAACAACAGGGTCTCTTATGTATTGGGAATGATAAAGTTCGCCAAATGTCTTCGTTAATACTAATATATCGTCCCATTTGGTATGGCAAACTTTCATCAGTTCTATTTTCAGCAGCCACTCCGAAAATAGCCATATCACTACCTTTTTTAACATACATACTTGCAAATGTATTTTATTGATTTGACTAAATTGTAGTATTCGACATTTATTGAACATTTTTGATAACAACGGTGAATATGGCACAATCCAACGATTATCACCTTCAAGGTTTTGATTACGAATTTTAATAATAGTCGTTTTACCATTATCATAAGTTGATCGTCGACGATACTGTGGATATCCGTCATCACCGTGTTTTGTTTCAGCAATCAGTTGTTTTGGAAAACCCTTTGAACATTTGCCGTCGATCATACATGGTGAATTTGTATTAATTTCAATTGATGATATCATATTTTTCGTGAGAACTGCGAATAACTGTAAATCGATGGTTTGATCTGAAATTCCGGCCGATATAACCCCATTAATCATATCTGGTATTATTTTTCGTACCAATTGTATACATATAGCGACGCACTTCTCCAAATATACGAAGTTTGACAATTAGATCCATAAATTTGTCCAATTTTTGGTGGCATATGCGAGCAGTTATATCGTATCGATCTGTTACCACCTGACCATCAAATAACCAATGATCCACTTCAGTTCATAACGGCCATGCTCGGCTCCATTGCATCAAATGAGTTCGATACCGTTCCCCAGTGAAGGTTTCGTATGGTTTCAACAGCTCATAATATTTAACACCGCCCTGATCCCACCAAATACACAGCATAACCTTCGCAGCGTGAATATTCGGCCGAACCAACGACGTAGAAGCATGACCGGGCTATCCCCATATTTTTTTTCTCGTAACGATGCGATGAAGAAAACCCTTGCCGCTGGAGCAGTTGTTCACGTCTCTTGGCTTCAAATCATAAGAAACCCAAGTTCCTTGCTTTTGAATCATTCCCAACGCATGCAATCGCTTGGAACTAGCTTGGCGGATAACTCCTAATACTGAAGCAAGCTCTTTTTGCGTTTGGCATGGGTCTTCATCGAGCAATGCCTCCAATTCAGCGTCTTCGAAAGTTGTTGGCCTTCCTTCACGCGAACGGTCGTCAACATCGAAATCACCGTCTTTGAAGCGACGGAATCAATCACGGCACGTTGTTTCATTTAGAGCAGCATCTTCATATTTTTTTGAAGTTCTCGATACGCTTCAGCCGCCGTTTTCTTCGAATGAAAGAAGAAAAGCAACACTTCCCGTAAAAGACGATTATTTGGCACAAAGTCAGACATTTTCACACAACCAAAAGTATATGACGCAAAAATAAAATCACTAATGTGTCAAAGCGGTTTGTTTACCATATGTCTAAACTTGGTTCATGAAGTTTCGGATACGTCACAACCGACTAGCACTTACTACTCGTACTGGAGCCATCTCATGATAAACAGCGAGAACTTAGTTGCGCACCTAATATAAACAGTCATAACTCACGAATGCGTTGACCAATTTTGTTCAAACTTTACACAAACCATCTACATGACCATACAAACAAACCCTGAATATTTGATCAAATTCGATTTGACCGTTCGTGAGTTATAAAGTCACACCAAAACTTGCAACAATTTTTTATATAGGTATATATATATAGATTTTCTTAGCTTTGATCAATCATTTATGTTTTTGAGTGCCCGCATACTGCATAGGACCAATAATATTTAAGATAGTTCTAAGCATTACTTACCTAGCGTAAAATAGGTCTACAAATTGAATAGTAAAAATTAATTTAACAGTAGAAACACAACGTGGCGTTCGCGCGGTCGCGCGTTTGACAGGCTTTGCACCGACTTACGATAAACATATGTCAAACGCGCGACCTAGGAATTTCTATAACGAAATGTGACGTTCGGCGGTTCAAAGATCGGGAATAGGACAGAATGGAAGCAATGTTTCCTCAAACAACCCATACATACATTATGCACTTTTTTCCCTTTTTTACAAATACAAATACACGAAGTAACCTATACAATCATTGTCATCTGTCAAAACGCACGACAAAGTAGAAAGTTGCTCTACTTCGGCATTGAGGTTGGGCTTACGATATTTACGATAAAATGCCGATCAAACGCATGAAGTCGTATTATGTGTTACCCCATAAGATACCATTGTTTCTAGTCAATCTGTCAACGCGCTACCGACCGAACGCCAAATTGTGTTTCTACTATAAGAATAAAATAAAACCTTTCGTTTTTTTTTTTTTTTTTGGATATGATCGTAAATCGTTAGCCAAGCCGGACAAGACGTACAGAGGACTCTGAAGCCAAAGGCTTTTTTTTAATTTCACCAAAAGTGACCGAAAATGTTTCAAATTTATTCAGATAATATAGTAAAATGATTTTTAATCTTCTCCCTAAGCCCAATTAAAACCCATCACAATTCCATCACTCAAAATTCCGTATGCGTTCCGCCTTCCATTCACAATAGTGTAACCATAGAACCATTGTGACCCACGAAACCAACCGCAAAACGAAAATGCCCACTGAACTGTAAATCCTTCACTGTGTACCCTGTGTACAGTGTTTTTTTGGCGTGCGTTGAGTGTGTGTCGGATAGTCGGGCAATTTTGATTGAAGTGTAGTCTGGTTTGCTTGCATGTCAGTGAGATTGTAATAAAATTTCCAGTAAATTATTCTTCGATTTTAACGCATTTGTAAGTTGAAAACCAATCAATTTAAATCATTTTTCATTTTAGTGAATAGAATAACGCTGGATAAGGCGTACTTTCATCTGAATTTAATGCGAAAATTCCAATCGGCTACGCGAGATTTTCATTCCTCTCCTCCTCCCTCACTTTATTCTGTTCTCTTGTTCATCAGTTTCTTTTCTTCTTTTTTTTTTCTTCGTTTTTTTTTCTTTTGCTGTTGTGTGTAGTTTGCTCCTTTTCTTTCCTTTGCCGACTTGGCATTGTACTGCCGTTGATACGACTAGTGGCTGCCAACCTTTTGATCCGCGGATCGCAATGGCGGTTGACCGAGCAGCCACCGTCAGAGAAAGGGATTCGAGAAGCGAAACGTCAAAAAGTCGTCATCGTCGTACCCCCAGAAATATTTGAAATCCTTTTCTTGTACGTTTTCGAGTGTCGTACTACAGGCTAGGCTGTATGGTGTGGTGTGCCTTGGCACCGATTGAATATTGAGATTTCTGAATGGTTATATCGACGTGGTGGTCCGGGGGCAGAGTGCGATTGGTTGTATGACTTGGAATGCAGTGCTACAATTGAATGACTAATCTGCAGACGTGTAAATGGATATTTTGATATTTTACGAGGTGGAGGCAGGAAGAGCAATATTGGGCAGTAGTGCCGAAACTGCTGGTAGTCGAGGAGCAAGACGTCTTGCAAGCTGAGCTAAAAATTCCAATTTATTTTTAGTGACATCATCAATTTTGTGTGTGCGAGAGCTTTCTCTTGTGTGGCTGTCACTCAAAGAGGAAGCAAAATCCCTCTTGCCCTGCACATGTACCCGTCGTGCACTGCGAAAAAATGTTGCTCTTGTTGCATCCCAATCAGAAATTATTAATTGCACATCGTTTTGCAGCACTGGTTCAGTGCGTACGTCGTACGAGCCGGCCCAATAGCCAACCTAGCTAGCGAGTGAAGAAGAATATGTTTCCCATCCATTCTTTTGTTCATGAGTCGGCCAGTCTGTGTCGTGGCCTATTTAAAAGTGGCGTTTAACGTTTTTCTATATACAAGTACACACGTCGTCCAATTCGAGACTATTACTCAGCTATCAGCCGTCGTATCTCCTGCGCCGCTGGGCTAAAAACTAGAAAATATTAAAATAATTTGTGTGTAATACCGATTGCATGTTTATTTGCATGGCGTACATGATGATGAAGTACGATTGGTGAGCGAGTAAATAGGCCGACGTGTACGGTGCTGCCGGGCTGGGAAGAAAATTTGTTTAGAGAAAAAAAAAAAAATGAAAACGAACAAATCTAGGCGGTAATGACGTCCGACAAAATCGGATAGACGACAACTCATCGTCACCTTGCCCTGCCCTGTTCTGTTTGGATAGTCTCTGCCTAGTGCTGGCGACTGATGTTGCTATCACCAGCAGTGACGGTGGTTGTCTGGGTATAGTGTGTGCGATCACAGCAAACGATGTTGATGAACGTGGAGACTTTCTTTCTCATCTTCCGGTTGATGACCTTAGCCGGCTTCCACATTCATGACTGGTGCGGTGCCGTCGCTATTGCCGTTCGTTTTCATTTCATAAGTAATTGTTTAATTGAACACGAATATGTACCCACATTGGGCTCGCTCCTTTGCTCCGCGGTCTATTGTTTCTGTTCGATTCTCTTCTTTATTGGCCTTTTCCTCTCTCTTGTCGACCTTTAAGGCCTGAAACCAGAGATTGAGAGAGAGAGAGAGGGGGAGAGTTGGACTAGCCAACGACGGCTTACAAGTTACAACAGGGCAGTGGGCACCCCCTCGTGGAATCGGTAAAAGCCGGTTGTCATCATTACAATTCCAACATTCCAAGAGCATACGTGGTGGTTTCCTCTTTCTAATCTATTATCTCTCTCCGTACTAGCTGTCGCCGTCGTTGTCGCATCCAGTCTTCGTTCATCGTCGACACATACCATAGTCGTAGTCGCAATCGCCGTAGTGGCAGTCATATTCACTGATTCGTACGCCGTGTTGCTTCGTTGTGTAATTGATTTTGTAGTACACATCCGATTTTTGTTTTTGCATCAAGTGTGTTTCCTCGTCTTATCAATCGCAGCGTGTTGTTCACTACTCACATTCCGGTCGCTCGTTTTTGGACATTTTTGATATTATTCTCATTATTTTGAACGGCAATTGCCGGTCCAAGTGGAGTGTTGATTAAGCTGCTCTTCATCCAAGGCACAGTAAGTAAGTGGAATATTGTTTATGTCTAAAAATAGAATCTCCTTCGTGTACCATTTCATTAAGACGAATTGACGTGTACCCGTTTCTATAGCTCGTGTTGCTCCGGATCATTTTTCTTTGCGGTAACAAGTATGTAACTGGTACCTGAACCCCAATACACACTCCTACATTCAAATGAATACGTACGAGTTAGCGAACTTGGAGAGGCTTCATAGCTCTTCGTGGATTGTTCTGTTGCCATCGCGCTGTTGTCGTTCGTCTTTCGACTTGGGTTTTGACTTCATTTTGTTGCCGGTCGGTTAATAACTTTTTCTTCGTGTTTTTCGCTGTGAAACAGGAGGTGGAGGCGCGGTGCGAAGAGCACACAACGATGATATATAGTGTGGAGCGAGTGTAGGTATACTCGTAGGTATATGAAGAAAGCCACCAAAACCGGATAGTCAATAAAATTCTTCAGATATTCATGGCTTTCGCATAAACTCGAATGGTCTTTTGTTGTTTTTTCATCGCCTTTTCACCTTCTTCATGCTTTTGAGTTGTGTTTGAAGTAAAAATTTGCACTGGCGGCTAATTTTTCGCAGCGTATGATCGACGATCGTTAATGTGTTCGCGTCCAGATTTTAGATTGGCGGCTATATATCATGTTATGTTTCCTTGGTGTGTCTCTCCCTCCTTTTCGCGTGAAATGATTGCGGATTTAACTGACGTCAGGAAAAATTCCAGAAACTGATGGGTCATTAAGATGTGCTTTGGCGTTTTGTTAATTTTGTTCGCTTTCGTATTATTTCGCTGAAATTGTTTTGACGAATTTTATCGTCTCGGTTGCCTTCCAGTTGTGGTTGTGTTTGTCTGGCGAGCGGAAGGGAAAGGGTCTCTGTGGAATGTGCAGTGGATTTAAGTAGAAAGTGGTCGTAGTCAACGTCATCGTGGCATACGTTCATATACTTTTGGAGTCTGAACTTCAATTGGGTCATGAAGAGAAATGTGGCAATGAGTTGACTGTTGTTAATGCACTTCTGAGGCCTGGTATGTAGGACAGAAATGTTAGCATTGAATGATGACATGAAACTGCTGACGAATCGAGTGGATGATCACGAAACGTGTGGATGTGGGAGAAGTGCTCGATGTGTTGATGGAAAGCTGATCTTTATAACGAGACACATGTGATGGTGCCATGCTGGCAGGCATCCCAGGGCAGACGTAGGCTTTCAACCTGTTTCCGGCCGTTAATTAGTGGGAGTTTTTACTCACATCAAATTATTTCGACAAATGCCACGTCGGCACGTATTTCGTAGTCAAATGCTGCCATCGATTAAGGGCACAAGTCCATCGACCCACTAAAATCATTATCGATCACGGTCTGTTCATTCAGGTTTACTTGCCTATCCACTTTCAGGTGTTGCAAAAGTAATTCCACACCAACTACCTAATAAGCTTTTAGATTCTTTGCCTAAGATATTGGTTTCCTAATCGATTTTAGTTAGACCGACGATTGATAGGTTGCGGTTTTGCCTTATCATAGACGATCAATCATTTTCGCCGACGCACCAACTTCAAGTTGAACTTTCAGCACATCTATTTGATCAGTAGGTATGCCTACGGCAAATACCGAACAAAGTAACACTGATAACGAGAATCGCTCCCATAGAACTGCTATGCACTTATGTATGTACAAAATTATACTTGAGTCAGATAAGTGCCTATCAGGTCGCTTTACTTGTTTTTCTGTTTCTTTTTTTTTTTCTTAACATTTTCGGGGTGATAAGCAAATAAGTGTATAAGTGCTGAACAGCTGATGACGAGTAACTTCGACCAATAGCAGTCTTCCACTTGTATTCTTGGAAAATTCAGAAAATAAAACTTAAATGGGTAGGCAGTGTGTTTGCTTTTGATATATTTACGGGGTAGCGTGGCAGATTGCTGCTTGCCACGTCAAGGCATTGTACTCTGTCGCACATGAAACAAAATCACACTATCTACCGGTGCAGGCTCCGGTTGACCTTCAATGAGCTCGAATATACCGGCATATGTGGCACATACATAGGTACATCCATATATGTACCTAATGGAACTTATCTGTACTGCGGAGAAGCAAGTGGAATGAGAGAAGAATATTTAGGGAATTCCATGGATAATAATTGCCATCGTTTTGTGGAATTAATGATTTCTCTTGGTAATTGTCTTAAATCTGGGTCAAAGAGATCGGTTTCTATTGGTTTTTCGGATTTTACTTTTACTTTGGAATGCAGCTTCGGACAATGAGATCGTTAAGCCGGACAAAGAACGTATAGATACTTTAGGTTGTTGATCTCATTTCAAGGGGAAAGGTGTAACTTTCGTCGTGTGCGGTGAAATTCAGGCTTATGCTGCTCTGAAATCTTTTCGAAAGCAAATTATCTTGTATTCAGTAGACATCATCATCATCGAATTGCTTTAAGGGACGCCTCGCACAGGGTTATATGATATCCAGATGAGAACTGTGATTTATGCAAGTTAGCCACGGTCGAGATAACTAAGCAGATAATTTCCATCAGCATTCCGATGGAGCTGGCATATACGAGGGTGGTCCGATAAGTACTTAGCCTCACCGCCAGATAGCGCCAGTATCGCAAGAGCAACTTACTATCGTGTAGTACATTCTAGTAGACGGCTACTGTCGAAATTTCAGCCAGATCGGACTCGTAGTTTTGTTTTGACTGCATGTGGAAGCGGGAGTGTCTGCGGATTTTAGAAAAATGGAAAAAGAGCAATATAGGTCGGTGATTCGATTCTTGTTTTTTGAAGGGAAATCGCGCAGCGAAATCAAAGAGCTTTCGGATGCTGTGTACGGTGACTCTTCTCCTTCGATGGCGACAATCAAAATTTGGTTTAACGAGTTTCAACATGGTCGCACGTCGGTTTTTGATGAGCCACGTCCAGGTGCCCCGAAAACGGCTACCACGGAGGATAACGTGACAAAAATCCACGATCTCGTATTGGCAGACCGCCGATTGAAGGTGCGCAAGATAGCTGAGATAGTAGGCATTTCAAAAGATTGCGTTGGTCATATCCTGCATGAAATTTTGGGCATGAGAAAGCTGTGGGCACCCATCGCTGTCGCCTTTGTTCACTCGGGACAACAAGCGCAACCGTGATACCACTTCAGAGCAGTGTCGCTGTTTAAGCGCAATCCGAAGGAGTCTCTGCATCGTTTCGTGACAGTCGACGAAACATGGATCCACTGGTACACACCAAGGAACAGTCGAAACAGTGGACTTCACCCGGCGAACGTGCTCCGAAGAAGGCGAAGACTGTCCCATCGGCCGGAAAGGTGATGGCCACCGTTTTCTGGGATTCACAAGGTGTGATCCACATCGACTACTTGGAGAAGGGCAAAACGGTCACAGGGCTGTAATATGCCAAATTATTGGGCCGATTCGATGCCGAATTGGAGAAAAAACGGCTCCATTTGGCGAAGAAAAAAGTGCTCTTCCACCATAATAACGCACCGGCTCACACCTCCGCCCTCGCCACGGCCAAATTGGTCGAATTGGGCTACGAACTGCTGCCCCATCCACCGTATTCTCCAGATTTGGCCCCGTGTGACTTCTTTTTGTTTCCAAACTTGGAAAAGTCACGAGCAGAAATATCAGTCGAATGAGGAGGTCATCGCCGCCACGGAGGCCTACTTTGCAGACCTCGAGAAAACGTATTTTTCAGACGGGTTAAAGAAGTTGGAGCATCGCTGGGTCAAGTGTATCGAGCTAAAAGGAGACTATTGAAAAATAAATCGCCATTTCTCCAAAATTTTTGTTTTTCTTTTGTAGGCTAAGTAGGTACTTATCGGACCACCCTCGTACAGTCTCTCTCTTCCGATAAGTGCTTTGCAATGGATTTCTCTCATCGATACCAATCAAGTTTCTTACATCTAAACTCAGCTTAAAAGTTAAACAAACGTGTAAGATCATTAAGACTTTAAATCCAGTAAACAAATCAAGGCTGAGACCTCAGAAGACGTCAATGACGAAAAGAATTTCACCTCAGTTCAACTCTTTCCGAAAATGGCATAGATGATCCGAACGAGGCGATATCATAGACCCTCCAACTTTACAGGGAGCTTTGGTTTTTCTGGAATCTATGACGAGGGCATACTTAAATCTACCCTTGCAATCAAATCGAACGCTATTGAACTTTATCCCAAATCTCAATTTCTTAAAACTAATCTCCCGCCACATGGCAGCTGCAGCTCCATGCTACTTGAGATTATGGAAGAATTTCGCTGTGAACTTGATAAGGATCATGTGATATCGTTGGTTAGTACCAACAGACTTCTTTCCTTTCAAAAAACTCAAACATGGCTTCAATTTAGAATCTTCAACGCTGAGGCTTACTAGAAACTATCTTGGTAAGTTTTATGGAAACTTTTGAATTTGTCTCTAAACCAAAACGGGGGTTCCTCAAGGTTGCATGCTGGGGTCTTTACTGTTTTTGCTGTTTAGTAACAACATGCCTGCCATTCTTAAACACCGTAAGTTTCATATATACGGAGACGACGTCCAATTATGTATCAGCTACCCAATTCACCTAAAGGTAGACGTTACTGCAAGGTGAATTGAGGATCGAGTAATGAATTGAGTAAAGTGTGCTTACTTACTTAACAGGCCAGCGATCCATGGAGGATCTGAGCCTGAGCTATGGCCGCCTTCCATCCTTGTCGGTCTCGGGCACTGCTTCCAGTTGTCAAGGACAAGTTGTCTAACATCCGCGATTACTTTGTCTTTATACCGGAGGTTCGGTCTTCTTCTCGAACCAGAAGGCTCGGAGTCGAAGACCCTCTTAGCTGGGGCGTTCATGCGCTCGATGTGGCCGAGCCAGTGTAATCGACCGATCTTTGCCTTCCGGACTACATCCACATCTTTGTATAGTTCTTCTCTTATGTCTTATGTCTTCTCCTCCATTCACCTTCCTCACAGACAGGACCAAATATCCGGCGCAGTATTTTCCTTTCTAAAGAACCCAAAATCAGATCCGCTCTCCTGCTTATCGTCCAGCTTTCCGTACAGCAAGACTGGTAGTATAAGCGTTTTGTAAAGCATGACTTTGGTTCTTCGAGTGAGGAGTTTTGACCCAAGTTGTTTGGACAATCCGAAGTAGTAGCGGTTGCCAAGGGCGATTCTATGCCGGATCTCCACTGTGGTGTGGTTTGTGAAATGTACGAGGTAGACAAGCTCCCTAACCACCTCGAAATTGTAATTGTCGTCGTCGGGCATGCTTTCATCTTCCCAAATTCTGCAGATGACCTAGTGCATGCTCGCTACCAGAATATCGCCAGTAGCCTTGAAGAGTTCTGATGGCAAGCCTCAGATGACGGCGTTGTTGTTCTTCAGTTTGTGAATAGCTGTGCCGACTTCTTCGATGCTGGGTGGGAGGATTACTTCAGCAGCTGGAGTTGGGATTTCCTCGGTTCTACCATTCTGTTGCATATACTCCACTATTCCCTGCGAGTCGGTGACAAGATTACCCTCACAGTTTCGAAGAGCCGGGGTGCCTTTCTTGGAGTCTCCTGCAATGCCTTTGGCTTTCTTATAAAAGGCTCGAACTTTGTGTTTATCCGTAGACTCCTCGAGGAGCTTGAAGGCCGCGAAGATTCTTTTCTTTTGTCGCAGTAGTTTTTTCTCCTGCCTTCTTCTAGCTCGGTACTCTTGCGCTGCCTGGATTTTTCGCTGAGTCTTTTGATACTCTTCGTCGGTTGCCGCCTCTTTCTGCTCACACTCTCCATCTTGTCGGGGGTGGTAGGTAGCCAAAGGTGGTAGCCTGAATGGCTGAGCGGCATGCAGCCACATACTGTTGGCATTTGTGTTCGACGTAGGCATATCGTAGAGTCTTTCGCTCAGTTGCTCCCTGTAGACTCTGGCAACCGGTGTGCTCATGCGTCCAATGTCGAACCTCCTCATGGTGCAGCTTTTTGACATTGGACAATCGAGTTCTGAATCTTGCTGCTACGAGGTAATGGTCAGAGTCGACATTTGCCCCCCTGAATGTTTGCGTTGTCCAAGGTCATATCAACAACTTTATCCTGTCTGTCCGAGCCCATTCCCTGGCAGCGGGACTACTTCTCTTCATTCGCTAAAAACCTGTTTGGCATAGACTTTCAAAGCTTCCTTACGTTTAGAATACTAACCTTTCTTCACAGAAAAGCACCATCGCATCTTTACCAGAGACTTCAGTTCGCTACGTCTGAGATATTAACTAATCTTAGCTAAAGGGTCACAAAAAAACTGTTCGATGTAGGCTATCCCACAACCTTCAGAATAATCATACAAAATCGACCAATCAGTCTGACATTGTGGAAGGAATTTCTTATTTTTAAGGAATTCGCGCAATGCCTTTCGGTGAGTGGCTGGTAGGCTGGAAGCACCACGTCTCATTGCCAGTTACGATAGAGGACCTGAATGCGGGGTCTTTTTCTTTTTGGCAGATTTCATGTCAAGTGACTCACTTTCATGTCTTTTCGATGATCCGTGGGAGAATATGGAACAAACCGTCCGCAAATCGGTGAGAATATCACACTCGATTGACTCTTAGAAATGCTAGTCATCTCTGTCTCGCGGACACACAAAGGTCAGAGCGCAGGATTTCCCTGACTTTCTCAATTTTTTCGTCATTCCTCGAGGTTCTTGAGTATGTTGAATTGCTAGCAGCAGCCAATTGATTTCATCTCCTTTAAAATCCAAGTAAAAACAATCGTAACCTGTTTGACGAATGCTCACATTTCGAATGCATGCTTCTTCTTCGGAAGCTTTTATGGTCCACTTACATAAGTACTCAGTCGCAACCACTGATCTGTTGTATTGCCAGGCAAGTATAGTTCCGCCGTCATTATCTCGCTGAGCGGAAACACCGTGACTGTCTGTTGCGGGATTTAAAACGCGCCTCATCGACGTCAATAGCCAGAGCAAAAACCATAGATCCACCATTAGTGTATGTAGAATCAGTGACGCAAAGCGAGTTATCTAAATTATGCTGTTACGTCCATTGCTTCCTCCAGATCCAAAACAACTTTCTTATGATATTTCCATATTGGTATCCCAAATGAAAGTATTGTATTCAGTTAATAACGATCATGAGAAGATTAATGATTAATGATTTAGGATTAGAGGCTTAAGACAGTTATGTATAATATTATAGTCGGACAATGCTGAGAGTTTTCAATGGTATTTAGAGAAGATCTTGACTTATTTGACGAATGAATGTGTTATGGGTACGAATAGCTAATATATTTCTTATGTGCATATCAATTTCTAATATGTTTGATGCGATGTTCAAAAAATGGGGTGACTTTTTGAATTCCGCTGACTAACACATTCAGTATTTGATTTTTTTTTTCTTTGTTATGGTAGTACACATGTCATTTGGATATTTAGACGCCCCAACACTTTAACAACGGATGAAAACGTGGAAGCAGTGAAGGCAATTGTTATGAAGAATCGTCGAATCACTATCAGAGAAGTTGCTGAGGATATTAGTTGTCTCATGCCGTAAAATATTTTGGGCATGAAACATGCGTCAGCGAAGTTTGTTCCGAAATTACTAAATTTTAACCAAAAGAATCGGCGCTGTGTCTATAAACCCATGATTCACCACCTGGTATATCACTCTTCAATAATTTAACATCCTAATCGACTTCATTTAGCGACTCTTGAGCAACTTCCATTCGCCATTGTTTCCCGCTGCATTGTACTACTATATACAAAACATTTTTGGCGACCTTGCTGAATGCTGTCGTTCAGTTCTCTTCTCCGCGTTTTTATAGGTTTCAAACGAGATTTACACTGAATGATTGACTTGATGACTGATCAAATCTTTTAATGTAAACCGTCGTCAAACAAATCATCTAATTTATTGTATGATTTTTCAGTTTTTTAAACTTTCTTCCTTCCTTGATTGTGAATATGAATGCATTTTCCTTTAGTATTATCAGTTTCGATGAGTAAACAAAATTTGTTTTATTCCATCCTACTTCTCCTTGCATTCTAGCAGCTCATCGATGACAGGGGCGGCACCCGAAATATATGCCAAGTTTATAGTTCAAAATGTTTATTATTAATGAAATCGAAACACGAAAACCTGAAGTGTTATACAGCGCGGACGCTAATCATTCGGTGTAGACGGCGTTTTTAATATACTGGGGGATCCAGGGCGCCCGTTGTCTGCAACGTCTTTATGGTCTTCTTGGAAATGCTTATATTGTTCGTAAGGCTTAGTCTATGACAGGAGACTAAACATCCATTGACTAGTGCTACTTCTAAGGTGTATTTATCGATGAAGTTGGATGAAAGAAGCGAAAGTTAAGCCACCAAGTTGTTGACTCGTAGACCAGGTGCATAACAACCGCTTTTTGTTTTTTAGTCTGAAAGGCATGCTTTTCCTAATGAAAAGCCGAAATACGTTTATTTAAAGTACTTGCTTCCGATAGCTATATATTTTTTCCATATCTTGGACTATCTGTGGGTACGACGGCTAAAAAAATCCTTTTCTTTGGAGGCAAATCATCAGGTGGTTTTCGGACGTCTTCATAATAATCAAACCACTGCTTAACGCGTGACCTATCGACGAAAACAGATGGTCGAAAGGAACCAGGTCCGGTAAATAACCAGTATTGGATAGCACCTCCTAGTTGAGTGTCTGCAGGTAGTTTCGGATGATTTTTGACATGTGTCATGGTTCGCTGTCGTGGAGGATTATCAGCTTGTCCGGTCTTTTTTCATACAGACAGTTTGATCGGTTGCTCTTAGTGGTAGGCATTTGCAGTTTCAACAGCTTATAGCACGGTCCGAAGCGACCTGTTTTTGATGAAGATGTTAATGTTTGGTCGGGATCAATCCACAATTTCTAGCATTTAGGATTCTCGAAAGTAGTAATCCAATGCGGGAACGACTTTCTTTTCGGTCGGACTAGTCAGTTTCCCATGTATTGTGGCGTCGCCTATTTACCTATTGTTCAGTTCATTTAGCAACCATTTTTGAAGGTTGTTTTTGTTTCTTTGGTGTGCTGAAGGTATGTGAAATCTCCAAAGATATTAGCGACTCGCGCGGCTGACGTGCACGATGTGCATACTACACCACACCCTGCCCTCTTCAGCCACACACCGTGGCGGGCCCGGTTGCTGGTAAGCAATATATGCTACATCCGAACTCCTGCTACTCACCTAGCAGTTTTGACTCTCCGTAGTTCAGCTTGTATGTTTCTCACTAATGCGCAGATACCCGTTTGCCGATCCCACCATTCGTCTAATTGGTGGAGCTAGATTGAGTAGAGAAGTCTGCAGTCGAAGATTGCGTGTCTTACATCCTTCCCCTGGTTTGGACACTATGGGCAATAAGGAGGGTTACCACGACCAAATCGTCTGGGTCCATCTGCCCTTAGTGGTACTATTGAACCGACGCTGTCCTTTCTACTTACTCTGTCAGCTTCAGTTGACATGGACATTATCTTGCAACAAATTCTCCTTATCTCATCCGCAAGGATGTCAATGGCGATCATTTCAGCAGCAACAAATGCGGATTCATGCGATATCAACCGGTAACCGCTCATTGACCTTAGCGCACAAAGCCGATATACTGATGATGATTTTTGGCATTGCTTTACTTCTGATGGCTAACCAGAAAAAGAGAGCTAGCCACTCTAGAAAAAAGGATCTTATTTGTGTAATTGAGTTCACCCACGTTTGGTAGTTTTCTGGATAGTGCCGTTTGTAGCAATGACTCTCTCTTGGACACATAGTCTGCATGTGTTTTATTACGCAATCTGCTATCAAGCACTTACTCCTAAATAATTTACTCCTTCCTTTGATTGGATTTTTTTGATTATCTACTCCGACACCCTGCACAAACAGGAATCATTTAGGCTTCTTGATTTGTGTAGCATCTTCCAAGCAGAAATCCTAGCAATAGGAAAGCAACCAAACACTCACAAGTAACCGATATCCCAGCCAGGCTGCACTAAAGCCAATAGGATCCTGTACAACGAGATCAAAGGCTGTCATGAAATGTCGCGACTCATTGAAGTCCATCAGACACCACAAAGTCAAACTCTGCTGGATCCCGGGCCACACCTCAATCGCGGGGAACGAAAGAGCGGACGAATTGGCCAGACAAGAGTCTGAAATGGACATCAGCGAAGCGGACATGTCACTGCAACCACCGATCAGTGCATTTACCGGATTATAAATGACACAATAATAAAAGAAGCCAACTCGTCTTGGCTTACAAGAAACAACAGTCACACGACAAGATCATCGTGGCCAAAGCTTAATATCGGAAAAACAAAGAAACCCTTGGCGCTGGACCGAACCTCGATCCGTATGATCGTCGTGATACAGCGATCTCTGCCGAACCAGCAGCGATCAGGAAGAAACCGAGACGATCCGACATCTGCTTTGCCACTGCCCGGCTCTCCAGAATCGGCGCCTAGCTTCGCTGGGCCATAGATTCTTCACAGAGATTGCGGACGTAGCAAATGCAAATATATCGGATCTCCTCTAATTTAGCCACCACATGATAGGACAGGTTAATTTTAAGTATACTCTACAATTGAAGGGAATCCCTTGGCCTCCGAGTGGAAGTGATGTTCAACCATCACACTCCCCTTCCTTAACCTAACCTAGCCTTGATTGCATATTATTATGATATATTCCAAGTTCTTTCTACTCGTGATAAAAACGGCCTTCGTTTGTGGTCATCCGACTTGAGACCTGCAGACTGTCACTGCTTGATCTGGACAATGCCACGTTTGTGGCTTGAATTGAATGTGCTTTGCATCGGTCTCAGCTGCGCCGGCGATATTGAATCCCTATGGAAGATTTAGTCGCAGGACGCGATTGTGCATATGATTCCATAGTAGGGGACCCTGAGGTACCCGCGATTGAATCCCTATGGAAGATTTAGTCGCAGGACGCGATTGTGCATATGATTCCATAGTAGGGGACCCAACACAGAAACTTGAGGTACCCCTGCATGGTAACTCCCTCTTCTGTGTTATGATATAAGTTGTTCTTGGTAGGGTAGTTGGAGACTATCCTAAGCAAATAGTAAGGAATTTCCGTTCTACCGAGCGATCTGCTTACTCGCTTACCACTTAGCCGAGTTAAATGGAAATGGTTGATTGAGTAACATTCAATTGCTGGGCAAACATTTTTGCGATTAGCTTTCGTCCGCCATTAGGAGTCTGCAATTGATGGTCCTCAACTTTCTTGGTTCGATTTTAATCGCTCAAGTTAAAATGGCGATCTTTGACCCGACGAAACCAATCTCCGCACGTTGTTTCCTATAAAGTACTGCCACCGTGGGGCTCCACAAGCAATAACTTATACAACTGGTACGTAAGAGTGTTTGGTCGTACTTTCTGAAAGACGGAAAAGTCGCTCAACAGTTGCTCCATACCGGAAACTTTTCAGCACAAACCGTAACTCCGTCGTCGCAGTGGGCGAACCTGAGGTTTTCTACCTAGAAAACACTGCTTACAGCTGCCTTAGGGCTCATTATGAATCCCTAGCCCATTTCGCTTCTCTAGTACTTTAAAGAGGAATTTAGACCAAGCCAAATATCGATGAAACTTAACGAACCTCTTAGATGCTGTTATGTATTGTATCAACATTTTCAATAGCGTACAGAAGATACGACAAAAAAAAAAAAAAAACTCGTTCCAAACGAGTCCCAGCAATATTGGAAGATGTCTGTAAAGTGTGTAACAGCGCCCACTAATAACGTGGGGTAATAAAGCATTTACGCAACAGCCATGCGTGGATTTTCAGTGTAGGCTGTTCGCACCTTCGGGTTCAATGCTCTTTAAACGACACACTAGAACGATCGCACTTGCCCCCTTGACATTATGCTCGTGAATTCACTATTAATTAGAACTTTCCAGTGTCTCTGACGACGATTAACATAAAGACCTACGTGACCAGTCCCATCACCACGAAATTAGAAAGGAAAACCACGAAGAATCTAATTCAAGTGTGAAGTCGAACACATCGATCAACTGTCGACTTTAGTATAACAATGGTGTTCATCAAGGTCTTAACAGTATGCCTATGTCTAGTTCTTAATTCCCACCGAAAGCGACTAATTATGAGACTAAGCCCCGTTCATTTCCATTCCCATTGCCTCTTCATCTGTTGTTTCTATGTGTCACACAACTGTTTGCATTCAAATTTGTTTCAACCGCTTAACCGAAAAAAGTAAATAATGAAACAAAAGTAAGACAAAAAATCCGAATGTTTACTTAGACCAGAGCTAAGCAAGTATACTCTGTCGTCTGTCGTGCGTCGTCTTGGCGCCCCGCTCGTCGATGTTCAATCAGCTTATAGCAAGTGTTGTTTTTCTTGCGGACATCAGCACCGACGGCTGGCGTCAATTTGTACAATTACTTCAAGCAAACAACAAAAAAAGCTTCGGCAATGGCCGTTTTCGATTCGACACAGACCGATGATAAAAGAACAAAATGCAAAAACGAAAAACAATAAAAAAGATGGCAAAACAGCAACGACAGGCTGAAGTATACCTTCAATAGAATAAACAAACAGTTAACTGTTAGTAGGTGCTCGGTGCTCATGTTCTATGCCATTACTCGCGATTGACGCGAAGGCAACAGGAGTCAGACCGCAAGTGCATGTTGCGGCAGTGGACGTCGGAATAACAGCAATGCTACATTACGAGCTCAAATGGTTTTTTTCTCAGCCGAACGACAACGGCAACATCGGACAAAACATACTTTCCGCGCATACACATAATAATTAATCAATTTAGCTCAATGTTCTCCGCCGTGGTTGCGGCTTCATTGCAACAAGCTACGAGTACTATGCCGTCGTCAAATGGGTTATAGTGCCAGTAACCTGAATTGCAATCTATTTAATCTGTTCGGAGTTCATTTTTCTTTTATGATGTCAACGAGACGTTGTCGCTAATCCATTCGCTCGTTGGCGAAATAAATATTTCCATTCATTGGTACACTATTAATGAGTCTTGACTGCATGCACGGGCTTACATCCGTTTCCGTCGTAAAGGAAGAACCAGTTGACGACGAGAAGTAGTCTGCCATCAGTTATGCACAAGTTCAAAGGCAAATGAAACAAAACTCCTGTTTTGCAATGGCAATGACTGCAATGTGAGCCTACAATCCAGGGACTCTGCTACTACTACTCGATGCATAAAGTTTAACCAATTTGTGGGTTTCGTTTTCACAACACTTGTTGCTCCATAGTTGACGAGTAGGTAGATAATGAAATTTGCAGTATGAGGGAAGGCCACCGCTTTTGATTAGAAGCCGTAATGGTGAACTACAGATTGAGTAACATGGAAGTTACTCATATTCAATCAATATTCACGTCGTTTAAAGGCGTCGTTAGGGCATATTATGCCTGATTCATTCAGGAATACACTTCTGTTTGCAAATTATATGCATGACGAAGGGAATGGGTGGGTTGAATGTAGTCTAAACGTGGGCGTTACTGATAAACTGAATTTGCTATTTCAATTCCACTGGCAAACAAAATGAACAGGACGGGGAAGACGATAGCGTGGAGTAAACGAGAGAAATGCAACAAAAAGTTCAAGTTCATCCGGTGATCCGATAAGGTCTTTTGGAGAGTGCACCATACTTCTGAAATCATACGCCTAGTATACTCCGCTGCACTTGCTGACTAAATGGCAAGGTTTATGGAACGTATATTTACCTATACGTTTCAAAGAAGGCAATCAGTAATCTAAGGAGTTTCTCATTAAGCATGTATGAACGTTTACAGCTCTCGATCCGAGAGATTTTATTTTATAGGACTATTCCATAAGTCTGGATGGATCTCAATAATATTTGATGATGTTCTCCAGTTGGTCAATTGTTCTTGGTTTTTTGCTATTCACCAACCATTTTTACGTAGGTCTAAGTGCGTTAAATCGCATGATCTTGGCGGCCATTCCACATCACCGATTCGGGAAATAACGCGTTTTGAAAACTTTTCTCGCAACTACTGCAATGTAACGTCCGGTGTATGGCACGTAGTGCTGTCTTGTTGGAACCATATATCGTCTGAAATGTCAGTTATCATGACCCGGGGCCGTTCAGCATTGACACTCACTATTTGGCTATTGTTGCTTCGGAAGATGTATGTGATGCCGCCTGACAAAAATCCACGCTAAACAGTAAGTTTCACCGGATGGAAGCTTTTGTACTACTATGTATTCATCTCTATCTAAATTTTTGCTGGTTCGCGGAGCCGTTCAACCAAAAATGTACTTTTTGGTCTGTATCCAACTGCTCCAGAGCTTAGTCAGCCAAGGTATGATGAGCTTGATAATCTTAGGGCTTCAAATTATGGATTACGATGGTACAAAAGGACCAACTCCTTGTGCACGACGCAAAATCGGGAGGTTTGGCTCTTCACTCATATAGCAGCAATATTCTCGCTTAACGGCAGGTTTTGGCAAAGAACGGGAGCTGCTCGGTTAGAAATCAAACTTCTTTCACCGAATTTTGCGTTAGTTCCTTAAATTGCCCGCTCGGTTGGACGATCATTTCGGCCGTAAATACAAAGTTTTTCAATAAGGACATAACAATTTTGTATTTAAATACGAAAGCTCTCTTGAACTTTTTTTATGACACGTCAATGTTACAACATCAGTCAGGGTTTACGTTTTATTCATTTAAAAGCTCATGCTCGGTCATTCTGTTGGAATTTATTAAAAGTTACTAACGAAATTTTTAGTCATTGGTCGCAACTTAAAGAGCATTTATTCCAATTTGCGGGCGTAACCATCAGCAAGGCTCTACCTATTATAATGGGTAAATTCGAATCAACTTATTCACTATTGAATGTTTCTATGCCAGGCAGGTCTCAAGCCAGCCCTGACACAACGCACCTAAATGATCCAAAACAATCGATTTCACATTCACAGGAATTCGGAATCTCTTAGCCGACATTACTTCGAATTTTACTGAAGATATTGGCCCACACCCTTGCAAAGCGTGCGCCATCTCATATGGGTCGATGTAAATTTGGAATAACTTCAACAATTCTCAACCGATTTTGAAAATTCAAAAACTTTTATTCAATTTAGACCTTTACAATTTATTTTGATTAATTTTTGAAAACAATATCAATTAAATGACTGCCTTCATTGCCGATGCGAAAATGGGCTCGTTTTCGCGCATTCTCCATGACATTTTCGAGCATTACTGCGATTTCCGCACGAATGTTTCTTTTGAGCTGTTCTTGCCTTCGGGCCTTTATTATACACCTTGCTCTTCCAGTTTCCCCAAAGAAAAAAGTCTGGAGGAGTCAAATCCGGCGGTCTCGGAGGCCACTCAATATCCCCCTTTTTTTGACACCAATCTTCCAGGGAACTTCTTACGCAAAAGGTTCATGTCTTGTCCGCAGTATGACATGTCGTGCCGTCTTATTGAAACCAAAAGTGAAATAAGCCTTTTTTACGCATTTCTGGGACCACATAATGGGCCAACATCTACCGATATCGCCATACACTGTATTGCCAACTTTGAAGAAATACGGTCCAATAACGGGTTTAGCGCATACACCGGCCCAAACAGTAACTTTTAGACCACATAGCGGCTCTTCGTGAATAATGTGAGGATTTTCGGTGCCCCAGAAGCGACTTATTAACTGAGCCAAAGAGCGTAACATATTCCTCATCGGTCATCAAAATTTGCTGCCAGAACTCCGGCTCAGCATTAATCAATGGAACGACATTTTGTGCCTATGCCAAGCGCCGTGGCTCATCTTGTGGATAAATTCTTTGAGTTATCTGCACTTTGTATGGAAATAAGTGAAGATCTTCCTTTAAAATTCTCCGCAAAGTGGTCCCATTGATGCCTAACTGCTGCGAATGGCGCCGATATGACAAACTTGGGTCTTCTTGAACACTGGCCTTCACAGACTGAATAGATGAGTTTGAACGTCGCGGACGTGGCCTAGGTTACTCACGAGGGCTTGCCACAGAACCAAATTGAAAAAAAATTCGAGACCCAACGACGCATTGTATTTTTTTTGGGCGCAACACGATTACGATATTTTGCACGGTACGCACCATCGAGCGTTAATTTTTAATGAACATTGAAACTATTTCCGCGTGTTCTTTTGGTGTGAAGCTATTCATGGTTAAAATTGTACTGAATTGACGTTTCTAAAATGCTATGACATATGAAAATCGGTTGACAATTGTTGAAGTTATTCGAAGTTTACATCGACCCATACGAGATGGCGCACTCTGTATATTACTCAAGAACTGAAGCCTCTTTATCATTTAAAACTTCAAAACTCCTTCGATTGGAGTCTCTGCAACAATTTGTAAAAAAATCTAAGTTACATTGAAATATCATCTTATGAAGCTTATTATTAGGCAAATTATATGTTATTGGACAGCAACAGACCCACATGTCCTTCAGAAGACTCGGTTGCATCAACAGAAACTGACCGTGTTATGTGGATTTCATGCCGAAGGGTTGATTGGACCGTATTTTTTCGCCCATGAAAATGACGACCTTGTTACGATCAATGGAGTTTGATACCGTGAAGTATAGAATCGGATGGACTTTACAATAGTAATATGTGGTTCCAACGAGATGATGCCACCCAGCTGGCCGAACAATTGATCTAACATATGATTTTTTAAGCATTTGGTTTTTAATTTAAAAAAAAAAAATAGAAAAATTTCAAAAGGATGTACAGTTTTTATTTGAGTTGATTAACCAAAGCTTGCCATTTATTGTAATGATTTTAATGATTGTTTTGGATAAATGTTAACCACGACTACATTTCAACTGGTCCATACGTATTGTTTAATTGTGAGTCATTTTCTCGAGCAAATTGGCTGGTGTGTCGCTAATTGCTTATTGGCATCAACTAGTGATGGCGTATCCCCTTAAAAAATTGTCGAAAATCGCACGATCGCGTCGGTCCTAAATGAGAAATAAATCGCTCACCGTCACATCGCGTCGACTTGGAACCACGTGTCGACCAGGTTCAGCTCGTTCATTAGGGGGAAAAAAGTTCGAAATCATTGGAAGATAGAGGACATCAATGAAAAAATTCCCCCAGACCGTAAATCATACCAAACCGTGCATCTTCTTGTATTGCAGTTTTGTTTATTAACGTACCAATCCAACCAGAAAATAGTCTCGTCGGCCAGGACATTTTTCCAATAAAAAAGCAGATGTTCCTCAAACTTTTCTAAGACTCACTCCCACAAATTCGACGCTGTGGCAGGTTGTCCGGCTTTAGTTCTTGCAAGAGCTCTTTTTTGTAAGGCCTTTAGATCTTTCTTCCTAGATGGCGCTACACTCCGATGTGAATCTGGGCCTCAACCAACAAGCATCTCCAGCTGGCACGTTGTTTCCAGTGCTACACTTCCAGTTGATTAAGGTCCACTTTCATCTGTGTATGCCACACGTTAGATTCGGTCGTCCCTCAGGGTTGGATTCGAAGACCCTTCGAATTTAGACCTTCAGATCCTTGCGTAAAATCTTTCACGTAGTCGAGCAACACAATCCCAATGCCAATCGTTGCAAACGTTCTCGCGGTGATCATGTGAACAAGATCGATTTACAAACATTTAACAAATAAATTTTGCGTTTTACTTAAATATAAAATCGTTAAGTCCTTGTTAGAAAACTCTCAATACTCTTGAAACTAAAACCGGCATCGACGAACTTCAAGAAGGAAATGGGTCACCAAAAAAAAATGTGTCATGGCCCTTACAAAATTAAGCCATGAAGCCTATTTGTACCAGATGAGCTTAAATCAATTTGGTGTTACCCAAGGTTACCCAAGTCCTAAGGTATTACTCGCTTTAAATTTAATTTTCGATCAGAATGAAGAATTGGGTATAAAAAGGTTCTAGTGATCCTTTCGGCTCTGGTTACTAAGATTGTAATCATCAAATGACAATGGTAGATAAATGGAGGGATGATAGACGGCACGATCAACAATCAGTAGAAAAACACTCAATTTCTAATGAAAAAACAAATATGAATCATAAGAATCGTTAAATGATACCAGTCGTAAGTGCGAATTAACAAGAAAGAAGAAAAGCAAGCCGAACAATTCACAAGTTTAAGTGTTTGCGCGTGTTATGATCGATGTCTTATTGTTTGCAATGTAAACAAGTTAAATGGTGTTTTTTTTTTAGCTGTGAACAACCAGACGGAGAATCTGGTCACCATATCGAGACCAGTAAAAAAGGACTTACATATGTCTTTGATGGTTAAAAATCGTACGACTGGATAAACCGGGCGGTATATTAAAAACGTGCTTGTTTTGGCTGGACAGATTACTTTCCGATATACAGTCTCCGCTAGTTTACGTTGTGGCATGTTCAAAATATAACGATCACTTTGGTCATTTCGTTGGTGATATTAACGCAACTCACGCGAACATATCTATACATCACCGGCCAAATCGATTGTTTAGTCTGCGATTAATTGTCAATTAAGAGTACTTAATATAGGTTACGCTAGGGAAAGTTGTGTAGACCCCACAAGCGGACCAGTAGAAATGCAGTTAAGTGGGAAGGTTATGGTCCTACACTTCTGACCATAACGACGCCGGAAAAAAGGAAAAGAAGATTAAGAAAGTTGTGGCATATCAAACATAGGAAACAATCAGTAGAACATTGGAAAAACTGCATGCTACTGCATCTAAAATAAGGAGAAATGTCATGGAAACCAGTAGTTCAAAGATGGCTTTACGATGCTGCTTGTTTGGTTACCACACGGCTAAAATTCCTCTTATTCCGCCAACATTTAAAAAAAAAAACCTTCTGAAATACACAACTGGAACTGAAATGACTGGCAAAAGACCTTCTAGGATGAGTCCAAATTTACCTTGAAATTTATAGATAGAGAACGATTGAAAGAAAACAAGTTGCCGTTCGCCCGAAGAGAGTGTCATGGTCTGAGGGTGCGCTTTAAAGTACAGAGTTTAAAGAAAATGAAGTATTTTCCTGTACCACACGGGTGTCCTATTTCAAATCGATTACGCACCTTGATACCGGTGTTATTTTGTTATTTAAAGACATCTTTGAAAAGCAAGTGCTTTGATCCAGAGGACTTACGTTCAATCTAATTTTTTTATTTATTTTTTTTTGGTAGAGTTCGCGCAGGTTCAAGAGTGGACGGGCTGCAGGTGGTTTGTGTCGAAGATGTTTGTTTTTTACTCTCCTGTGGTGGTTGTTGGTGGTTGTCCTAGATAGGATTCGAGAGATTCGACCGAATTTGTCGCGTTGGTTGTAGTTTACAGTAACTTTTTTGTTTCCATGCCATTAAGGTGTTACAGGGAATGAATTTTGAAGTGATCTTATACTGCGAGTGTTATGCCTTCATCAGCACTTTTTGATCATCCGCATAGGAATTGTTCTTGGCTAAGGACAGACTTGAAGTACAAACCTTCCGCTCAACAGTCGGGGATGATTACTATTGCACCACGACCACCCCCAAGAATGGAATAAGTATACCGACATCGAAGAAATGTTCAATACTGATTCCAGTGATTTTTATTATTTTTTGATTAAACGACTTCCCGCAACCTTCTTATTTGGTCTGCGTAGTAAGACCCGAAATAGTGGTTCTTTTTTCCCAAATATTTCACCATAATTATTCGTTCAGTGTCCCAAAGCCGCCGAACTTTACATTTAGAGTTCTTTTGGCGATGGTGAGAGGCTTGCGCTCAAGGCATTGGTTGATCCAAATCATATCCTCCATGGTCACGAAACGTATCAAAAATATTTCCTGATTTGCTTGGAACTTCCTCAGAATCACCCTCGAAATGTAGGCAGAGACCTTTTAAATATGCAATTTGTGCACAGGGATTCTTCGAACGCTGCCATATGAGATTCCTGCGACCATAGCTTTATGGCTGATACTTCGATCTGCCAACAAAAATTTTAGAGGGATGTCATTAGGTATCTATCGTGATGGAGCAGACTTCTCCAATGTTTTCACCAGGCCGCTGTGTAGACAGTTTTTTCAAGCAGATGTACTTTACAGCTTTATTTTCTCCATTTTGATATTATTCCTTCGACGGTTCATATTCAAATGAATGTACTACAGAATGCGCCATCTCATATGGGTCGATGTAAACTTCGAATAACTTCAACAATTGTCAACCGATTTTCATATATCGTAGCATTTTGGAAACGTTAACTAAGCTTAGAGTTTGTACTTTAGACTAATGTGAAAATGTTGTCATTTTTCATAAGAAAGTAGGTTTTTTCCTAGGTATTAAAATAACACCTCTTATTGGATGGTCATTCAATTGTGAACCGGAATGTTGTTCATTTGACTTAGAATGATGTGAGCAACGCAACGCAGTGGAGAAATGGTGGCCTTTCCACCATTGTTTGTCCACCGTATATTGCGTTATCATTTGTTTATTTGTTTTCTAACCGATCTAAGGCATGATAGCGTCTGTAGAGGATCCAAGTACGCAAGTGCTCCATTGGGACCAGAAATTTCGAAATGGTCATAAAAAGTGGAGAATTAAAATCGTAAACGGCCTCCGATAACTTGCGTCAATGAAGGCAATACTCAGTCCGTACACAGCCTTGTCGAAGGTTACTGCCGCCTATATGATCGACTGAATCGACTTGTAACAGACGACGCCAGCATTGACACGATAAGTACCTACTCGCATATAGGTAACGTCTGTAACTCTTGGTGAACCTTAAAGTTCAGACTAGGGACAAGTCTGTACAAGTGACTGTACTATACGCTAGAAAGAGGACAAGATGTCGCTGCCGTCAAGCACTGCATATGCAGAAATCTTTTTCCATAATTTTCATAATAAATCTGGATTAAAATATTTCGATGGCTATTCAAATGAAGCAAACACAGAACCTGAGCTGAGCACTACTCGCATTACGTCTTTACCGTTTGGCTAAGTGCGTCATAAAGACTTGTAGCCCACCCACGGTGTTTTGTTCTAACAAACGTGAATTCCATTTGTTTAGTTGGCAATTTACTACCTCACATATGTATCCTAACTGCTACTACAACCACCATTGTCTCATGATACGACGCTGAGAATCTGACGTGGCGGCGGTGGCGCTCGTAAATTAAAAACATCAAACCACGACCACACCCCTAACGCGTCTTACATAGCAAAAGACAAACAAATCAAAAAAGAAACGGACAACTTGGTAGTCCATCTGGCCACAAAACCATAAATCATTCGAACACGATCACGTGTGCAATTTTTACTTAGAAGAGGACAAGTCAATAACCACTAGTCACAACCCAGCCATGTCGCTGCGAATGCCCCACACCCGATTGGATTATCCGATCCCGCATAGTCGGCATCATGTTTATCTTTACTGTATCCAACCCACTTGAGTCAACTTTGCTGCTATTTTGTTTCTTTTCTTGTTAATCTATCGAAAATCAAGTAAATAAAATTTTACGATTATGCGCGATGAACAATATTTCCAGAGTCAATTTCGTTCGAGTAAACAATTCTCTTCAGCTCTGATGCAAACTAGAATCCATTCACCCGGCACGAGTTACGGGATGAACAAGAAGAGACGGAGATAGAGAGACGTTAACAGAAAATAGGAGGAACCAACTGACGCTCCAGTGGATTTGGCTAACAGAAACCGAAAAAAAGACGATGACTCAGTTACACAGCTTATTGTCAATGTGTTGATCAGAAATAAAAAAAAAAGTCAACTTAACGAAACAAGAATACTATACGTGGCCGTAGCCACGACGATCATTTTCATCTTGTTATACCAACGATTCCATCGTCACCAGTATGACGGCATGGAAGAACGGAATGAAATTCGCAAACTTTGTAGATTCGCCATTGTTGTAGTGGTCGCCCTCGAGACAGCTCTATTGCCAATCGATCGTACCAAGCAAAAATTCGACGGAGAGAACTTTTAAGAGCGCAGGAGGCACAGCATATGGACGTACATAGATAAAATGAGTTTGCGTCACGTTTTCTGGATTACCCATGTCTGTAAGAATAATTTGCAGACCTTTATTGAGTTCTCATTAAAATTTGCGACTGACGCGAGGCAAATAAATCAGAAACCCGAGGGACACTTGGTTCAAGATCGTAAGCAGGATAATGGATCAAATTACAAAATGAATGTGTAAATCTAACTAGTGGATCTGTTTAAACAATCTTCTGTAGAGCCTAAGAGATGTGGATAAAGCCATTAAACTACTTTAATTATTTGAGTTATGGGGTTGGTGACGTGGAAATTCTATTTTCAGAAAATCAAATTGAAGATAGGAAGCGAGAGAGACTGCATCGAGCGATAAGTATGAGCAGATTGTACTATCAATTGATTTCAAAAGAACAGAAACAACAATTACACGTCCATTGAGCCAAGTTAATGGGTCAATTACAAGTCTTACCTCAAGACTAACAGATAAGATCTTGCTTTGGTAACAAGAGGTGAGAGTAATAGATGTCGTGCAGTATAAGAGGTTCCAGCTTAGCTCCCATACAACGAAGACTTTCTAACGAAAGAAAAATGAGAAAAAGTCCCATTTGCGCGAGTGAAAATTTGGCAAAAGAACAATAGGAGAACAATCCAATTATCTTGCTCCGTTCCCATAAGATGACTTAAATTTTCCCACATTTGAACCCAATCTAATCCATCGCCAATCAGATAGATAAGCAAGGCGTAACCAATTGCCTATACTCGTATGTAGATCAAGATATCGTATTCCAATAATTGACTTATGCCAGCGTTATGCTAATGACCCACTATTCATGTATAAATTGCCGCTCTTAAGTCAAGTCTAGCATTTTAACGACATGAAATATGACGACACGATGTCTACGGCGGCCGTAAGATTGTGTTTTTTTTTCAATCATCGATAATGAGCGATTCGGTAATAAAAGCTTAAAGTCAATATTTATGATGGGTTCGGGTGATAGATGTTGACATAAATTCTCGATGAGGAGAGAGTGGGTAAACAGATTGAACATTTTCAAGAGCAATGCAACTTGATATAGGAAATGAGTTTAAGGCACGAACGACCATTCAATATGTTGGTTGATTAAACTAAAAGCTTCATTTACGTCCGACACCTGTTGCGGCTAATCGATAGAAGCTTAAAACGTTTATTAGCAGATTTGAGGACAGTATTTTACAAGATGAAGATAAGGATTAGAAGATGACTACGAGTAAATGGGAATGAAGACCGTAACGCGTTCCTTGACTGAAGATGAAAAGTCACTTAAATAGTTTCCATACAGCAACAAGGCAAAATTTTCAAATCATTATTATTACCGGCCACGGTACTTCAGAGCCTCGTTGACAACCCTTCACGAAGCCTCCCTTTCCTTCCATATTTTGTTGTTCTGTTTCATCTCAGAACGGGTCTTAGATCTTCGTCCTGTTGTACGGCGAGTGCTTCCACTCACTCATTATTCGTTTGACTGTTCATGCACTGTCTATTCGATCTACCTGTCCTGCCCATCTTAGTCTTCGCAATTTTATTACTCGGACAATGCTTGAGACTGAATAGGGTTCCTCTAGTTCTCTGTGTAGTTTTCTCTATTGGTCGGTTTCCTCGTCGAATTTTTCACCATAAATTTTCCTTAAGATCTTGTTTTCAAAGACCCAAAATCTATTTTCTTCCTTCGAGATCGAGTTTTACATCCGTAAAGTGACGCATACTTACGAGGGTGGTCCGATAAGTACTTAGCCTACAAAAGAAAAACAACAATTTTGGAGAAATGTCGATTTATTTTTCAATATAGTCTCCTTTTAGCTCGATACACTTGACCCAGCGATGCCACAACTTCTTTAACCCGTCTGAAAAATACGTTTTCTCGAGGTCTGCAAAGTAGGCCTCCGTGGCGGCGATGACCTCCTCATTCGACTGAAATTTCTGCCCGGCGAGTGACTTTTTCAAGTTTGGAAACAAAAAGAAGTCGCACGGGGCCAAATCTGGAGAATAGGGTGGATGGGGCAGCAGTTCGTAGCCCAATTCGACCAATTTGGCCGTGGCGAGGACGGAGGTGTGAGCAGGTGCGTTATCATGGTGGAAGAGCACTTTTTTCTTCTCCAAGTGGGGCCGTT
The DNA here is from genome assembly GCA_958301585.1 of Merodon equestris. Lineage (NCBI taxonomy): Eukaryota > Metazoa > Arthropoda > Insecta > Diptera > Syrphidae > Merodon > Merodon equestris. Next base: position 43,959,805 of record OY284413.1, read on the forward strand.
TTTTCTTCAATTCGGCGTCGAATCGGTCCAATAATTTGGCGTAGTACAGCCCTGTGACCTTTTTGCCCTTTTCCAGGTAGTCGATGTGGATCTACCTTGAGAATCCCAGAAAACGGTGGCCATCACCTTTCCGGCCGATGGGACAGTCTTCGCCTCCTTCGGAGCACGTTCGCTGGGTGAAGTCCATTGTTTTGACTGTTCCTTGGTCTCTGGTGTGTACCAGTGGATCCATGTTTCGTCGACTGTCACGAAACGACGCAGAAACTCCTTCGGATTGCGCTTAAACATCGTCAAACACTGCTCTGAAGTGGTCTCACGGTTGCGCTTGTTGTCCGGAGTGAGCAAACGTGGCACACATCGCGCCGACAGCTTTCTCATGCCCAAAATTTCATGCAGGATATGATCCACGCGATCTTTTGACTACTGTCTCAGTTATCTCGCGCACCTTTAATCGGCGGTCTGCCAATACGAGATCGTGGATTTTTGTCACGTTATCCTCCGTGGTAGCCGTTTTCGGGGCACCTGGAATTGGCTCATCAAAAACCGACGTGCGACTACGTTGAAACTCGTTAAACCAATTTTTGATGCTCACCATCGAAGGAGAAGAGTCACCGTAGACAGCATCCAAACGGTCTTTGATTTCGCTGCGCGATTTCCCTTCCAAAAACAAGAATCGAATCACCGACCGATATTGCTCTTTTTCCGTTTTTCTAAAATCCGCGGACACTCGCGCTTCCACACGCGGTCAAAACAAAACTACGAGTCCGATCCGGCTGAAATTTCGACAGTAGCCGTCTACTAGAATGTACTACACGATAGTAAGTTGCTCTTGCGATACTGGCGCCATCTGGCGGTGAGGCTAAGTATTTATCGGACCACCCTCGTATACCAAGAAAAAGTAACTTCCGCTTCTTCTGTTTCGCCCGTATTGTCCTCACTCTCCAACTTTTTTTTAGCGTTCAGAGAAATTCCTCGATTGGTAATAGGATCTGCGCCTTTGTGGAACATTGTCTACATCCTCTCGGCCTTTGGACTGTACGAACAAAAACTTCGGCTCCAACATTTTGAGCAGTTTGTGCTGATCTTCGCCAAGACGGTTAGCATAAAAATGTCGAATTGCGTTGATTAGCTCTATTTTGAAGATCTTATTGTGGATACTTATGTTGTTGATGTTGTTGATTTAGCTGCTGCTTCTGCTTGTGTTGTTGTTGAACTTATTATTGAAGATCTTGCTCCCTCTGTAGCCGCGCCGACAACGACTTAAGTTGAAAGTGATCTAAAATCTTGGATGTTCCGCATCGTCTAAACATAGAATTTGACTTATGGACATGCCATACTATAACGAGTGTGATCTCTGGCAGACTCAGGGTTTCCAATTTACCCATTGCTTTGTGGAACTTGTTGACTGATTGCACTGATTGCAAAAAAACAACGTTCTTTGTAGGGTGTGCGTCAGTTTGGGTTTCAATTTTCGGTCTGTTGCATCCGCTTAGGTTCCGCAAATATTTTTCCAAACTAAGCCACCACCTTTCATAATGTCCTAATTGCGCTTCCCCTTACAAATGTCAATTCCAATAGGAATACTCAAAAAATGCAAAACTGCAAATGTCCCTTCGAGTAAATATCAACTCGAACGTCTCATAAATGAAGTGATCTGTCCCCAATCAAAAAGTGTAACGTCAACATCCGGTGCCAAGACAGCCGCACCTCGTACGCAGATAATCTATTTTTAACATTTTTCCAAGCATTTCCCAGTGATGAGTAAACAACTTTGTCACCTGTATCTACCACTAATCTCGATTCTGCGAAAAATGTAAGAAAGAAAACACAAACAAACCAGTCAGTCTGCATTCTTCTCAGTCTGAGGTAACTGCATAAACAGCTGAATTGTTCACTGAAAGAAATTCAAAAACATACAAGAAAGGAACGAAATGTTGTGACTCACTTGGTCGGTCGACTGAAGCCATTTTCGCTCGAGAATCAACCGGATCTTAGCTCTTTTGCACGATATACGATTATGAGTAATAGGCACGTCGGCAGAAAGTGTTGTAATGACTTTTGTAGGCCTTGCTTGCATGTGACTTAAAAAATACCGGGCTACGGCCGTTTTGAATGTGACACACTTCCTCGACAGCTGTTTGCAGTGAACCTTTTTGGGTTGACTGTTGATCTCGTTTCACTCTTTGTGGTCTGTGTAGCAACATACATTCAGCTGGCGACAGAGAGATCGGGAATAAAATCCATTGCACGAGTCGTTTTTTTTGTATTGAGTTGCTATCAACTCCACTGATCTCAAAGGTCAAATGTGACTGCCTGTTGGACTCGAAATCTCAAGACAAATCCGAGAATGATGAACGTTTTCCAACCGCATTTTATTGGAGATGTATAACTTGAGTACAAATTGACTGCCAATCACGCCTGGCTTTCGTGGGGGCTCTCTACCACATAACAAATTTACGACCATAGCAACAAGGAGTCATTAAGCAAACATATTCAAGTCATTGACATCGACTATCGAACGAGAGATGATATAGTTTATCTCCCCTCATTGACCTTCATCTATCTGCCGTCAGAAATAGCCCGCTTTTTCCATCTTTCACTTCGAAAATACATTACCGGAAATCAATCAAAATTAATCTTCGAACTTATCGAAATGATTAATTCGCTTAGTCAGTGATGCCACTCGACTGCTTCACGTTATCAATTTGCATTCACTGCAAACGTGGGACACTAGGAGTGAAGTATAGATTCAACAGCTATCTGGGGCCTTCCCCCGTTATTTTTTCTAAAGAAATTCTAATTTTGCCTTTATCTTATCGTGCTTCCTGGCTACACATTTCCGACAACGTGTGCTTCGAGTCCATTCCTAATTAATGATCATTGTCGATTCATTTTCTTGTACAGATTCCCGATAACAGCTGCTTTTGGACATTGTCTCCCCCCAATCAGGCCATTATAGGAACATCGGGGTAAAAAGCAAAACAAGAAAAGACGAGTCCGAAAGCATAAAACATTCATACCCCTATGACACGACCATGATACCGTCAATTGGACGGTTGAATTGAAATCGCATTACACACAATCCATATTCCTATCGATCTATCACCACACCATACCCCTTACCTATTCCTATTTAATATCAACGTGTATGCTCCGTAATTATTAATCGATAACTTTTCGTTCTTCGTTTTCTCTTCTCGTTCCAGATATATATTAATTTAGAGTTTCGTGATTAAAATTGTTCCATAGGAGATATGCAAATATGGATTTTCATATAGTGGTCATAATCGCATGTGTGTTCTTGGTGTCTCTGTTTTCCCTGTTATTCATAAACAAGATCTTCCGTCGGAAGACATTCGAGGAGATTGTAGCTGAAAAGAAGGCGTTAACGGAGAAGATTTATGGGCCGGCCAAGGCGGCAAAGAAACAAGCTCGCATCAAAGCACCATCTAAGAAGGAACTGAAGAAAGAGAAACGACAGAGGCAACAGAAGAAGGTAGAAGATAATACTACCGAAGTCGACGATAGCGATGGTCAGTCGGAGAATGCATCGGTCGAGGATAGTCCACGTCCGGAGGAGTATGAAAAATCAAACAAGAAGACGACCATTGTCCAACCGGCAGCCGTACACGTTGAAACCACACCCGAACCTGATGTCATAGATTCCGATAATGGTAGCTCGGCCGGACTAAGACGCTCTAGCGCGGATAGCAACAATCAAAAGACGAATAAGGCCAACAAGCAACGTAAGAACGCCAACACAAAGGGTGGTGGTTCGATTCTGACTAACAAAAACGAACCAGTATTTGTGAAAGACCCCGTCGCAACTGAGGATGACACATCCTTGAACCACTTTGAATCCAAACCGCCAAAAGATGTTATTGAATTGAAGAAATCTGAAAACCTCGAGGCAAAGAAACCGAAAGAAGCGCGCAAATCTAACAAGAACCAACCGAAGAAGGAGAATCAACCCCCATTCGAATCGATTGAAATTTTAAATGTGACAAAGGAATTGAAACAACTTGATGAGAAGCCTGCCCGTGTTGGATCACCCAAGAATCAGAGCAACAAGCTCAAACAACAGCAGAACAAGAAGAAAAACGATAAGGACAACGTCCTCCTGGACAAGATCAGTGAGAACGACGTGATCGATGTCAATTTGTTGATGAATCTTTTCGGTCGATCCGAACTCAATCGCAGCGAAATCCAATTACTCATCGATTATCTATTGAACAAGCAACAGGATATGCCGGTCAGTCATTCCGAATGGAGCGATGACAAGGTTCAGAAACTCAAGAAACAACTCGAAGAAAAAGAGAAGGCTTTGCATGAGGAACAGGAAGCATCTGCTGGTATCCAAGCCAAACTTCGTGAGTTGCGCGCTGAAATCAATACGGAACGTGCTCAAATTATCGCCGAGCGTGCCCAAATGGCCGCCAACATTAAAACTTACAATGAGGAGCTTGAAATCAGAAAGAGTGAAATTGCCGCTTTGAGACAGGAAATACAAGCCTTAAATGAAAAGTTTGCCGCCGAAAGACAGCAATTCCAGAACAAGTTGCGTCTCGAGAAGCAAGCTGGCTCACAGGATGTCCTCTTGCAACTACAACGTGAAAATGAACGTTCATCGATGCTACAAGCCGAACTGTTACATAAAGAACAAGCTATAAACGAGCTGAATGCCGAGCTAGTCCACAAGGAGCAATGTCTTAACGAACTCAAACACTTGTTGAGCGCCTCGCAACAGGGAACAGAGGAAACCAAGCAAAAATCAAACGAAATTATTCAGACTCAAGTCAATCAAATCCATGTACTCGAACAGAAACTGGACGAGGCCGAGGTACTTATCAATGAACAACGCTATGCGTTGGATAAGGCCAAGACCGCCGAAAGCGAACTCGAATTAAATAAAGTCGAACTTCGCAACCTTCAGAATGCATTGGACTCGAAACAGGCTGAACTCGATTTGGCACGCAATGAATTGGGTGACAAGCAACAGGAAATCAATACATTGAACTTGGCAAAGGAGGAACTTACCGAGGAGATAAACGGCGTTCGAAACAAAGTTTCCGAACAGAGCAAAGAACAAGGTGATCTGCAAAATAATCTGGACATATTGCAGACAACACTGGATGAGCAGGAGAAGAAATTGGCTGAATATGTAGCGTCCCTGAAGCTGCAGGCAAGCAAAGAGGATGAACTAATCAAACAGCTGCATGAGCAGAAGGAGAAAAATAATGTGAGTATGAATAGTGGTTTTAGGTGTAGAAGTGTGTGTTTCTCTTCAGTTACATGTTCATGCAATTAACCTACAATTTTGCTTAGGGTTTAGGATGTAATGAAACGAGTTTAGAATGTAGTAATGATGATAGGGCCGTGTTCTGATCAGCAGTTTAATCGTTACTTAGTAGGCAACCACCTGGATGTCCTCACAATCCATTTTCTCACATTTCCGTCCATGGAATTAAAAATGTTTTCTGTAAACGGCTGGTATAAGAACTAGAATTTCCTTTCAATAAGGACAACGATTTTGTATTTAAATAAAATGCAACAGGCAATGGAATTCGATCTCGCTCATATACCGAGCACGTACGTAGTGATCGACTCTTTGGAGCCAATTTTCCAACATTCTATCGGTTATTTTCAATTGCCATTGAGAAATCAGAAGAACAGCCTTTTTGACAACTCTCCTTGTCATGTTCCTTCCATGTTCAGCTGTTCTGTTCCATCCTTATATTATAATCCCATCTACGCCGTAGATCACCAGAAATGATATTTTTTCATAGGGTTTTCTATTCCTCATTCTTTTAACTGCTCGTCCGACGTATCGTGCCCATCTTAGACTTTATTATTCGGACAATATGTATTTGGGGCTGAATAGAGTTTCTGATGTTTGGTTTGTTTTCTACCATGTGCATGTTTGTTTTCTATCATTGCATGTGCCAACCGATATGCCAATATCCTCAGCTACTTGTCTAATAATAAGACGATTCTCCATAACAGTCTTCTTTACTGCTTCAACTTTTTAATTCATTGTTGACGTACTGGCGCTTCCAGGTCCGGCATCGTCCTTAACATATTTTCAACCTTTAAGAGCTTGTACCACTCATAAACATTTCTTTTTTCTGAGTAGACTCGCCAAATGCCAATGTTAACATTTACTGTCCACACAAAATTTAATACCGATTCTTTGATCCATTTTTTTGAATAGCAAAAAATCGGTAAACACACCCAAACACTTTCATTTTTAATATAACACCTTAGTGATATGGAAACAAAAAGAGCTACTGTGAACTACAACCAACGCAAATTCAGTCCAATCTCTCAAATCCTATTTAGGACAACCACCCTCGGAGAGTAGTGAACGAACATCTTCGACACAAACCATCCGCACCCCGTCCAGGTTGTGTGACAAACACCATAAGAGCCGTACTCTCCTGAACTTGCACGAATTATAAAAAAGAAACACATCTAAACCTTATAGAATATCTGTGGTTTTCAAAAGATATTCAAAGTCACCTTATTTTATGAACAAACCTCGATTAAGTCAATTCCCGCAGCGTCGTTATTCTTATTTCAATGAATTGCTTACCATACTTCCTCGGTGGTTGGCAGTTCTACCTGAACCTCTTCTGTGTGGCAAACACAGTTTTCCTTTGCTGTTGGCTCTCGATGTGCATCCAGCAGTTTATCGAAATATCTCCTCCATTGGGCTGCAACTCTTTCGTTCTCCGAAACGACCATTATTGTTGCGCATAAATTCTGATGTGGCTTAATATCCTTCGTTTTCTATGCCGTAGGAGGTAGCTGACTTCTTTTCGCAGGGTTTAACGTCTTGTACGCATGATCTCTCATTTACTTCGCAAGGCTGGAAGCTTAGAACATTACGGGCTTTTATTTTTTCCTCGAATTCTTCATCAAACCAAGGCTTTCTCTTGGAGGTTTTGCAATGTCCAACTTTTTTTTCCGCTGCTTGCTTTACAACAGTTCTTATTGTTGACCATACTGCTTTCTATGTTGCTTCGTCGTTAGTTTCCATGTTATCTAGTAGGGCGAACCAGTTATTAATTACGTCCGGGCTATTGGTGAATTTTTTTGTGTTCGGTTTTATTCCTACTCTGCCCTAACGTTGTTGGTTTGTTGGCATAAACCAGGGGCTTAAGGTTTGAACGTGGTTCATAAGGTTCGCCAATCGACCGAACCATTTCTTGAGATTCCACGATTACTGAACTAACCCTTCAATGGATCAATTGTTTTTCAAACTTTGTGGCATAAAGCACCAACGTGTTAAAGCCACATATCAAGTCCAGCTAATTATGGATTTAAATTGTCTTCCAACATGGCACGGTGGCCGTAATATAGCGATCATTTTCATCGATACGGTCTAATCACAACCCCAGCACGACGTCTAAATCGCACGATCATTTTTTATGAATGCTTTGGAGTCTATAAAATAACATGTGGGCCATAACTGAAGATAATTTTTTTTATGAATTGGAAGATTTTCTCCGAGCTTTTGCAGAGCCCTATCTGGAGAGTAGTGAACGAACATCCTTGACACAAACCATCTGCAACCCGTCCAGGTTGTGTGACAAGCACCATAAAAGCCGTACACTCTTGAACCTGCACGAATTATAAAAAAAAAACAAAAAAAAAGAGGTTCCAGTTCCTGAGTAAGTTTGATCTCATGGGCCAAGATCTTTACAAACTTTTTGGTTTGAGGGATTCCCAATTCCAAGGCAAAGACGATTGATTTGGCTTATTTTGGCCTGAAACATTTACAGCAGTAATGTTTTCGATACTTCGATTAGTGCTTGATCTCACGGGCACAAGAACATTCAATAGTGAATATGTTGACTAGAATTTATCCATTAAACGCACAGCTTGATGATTATTACGAGCGAAAATTGATGTAAGCGTTCTTAAAATTGCGACCGCCCACTCAGAATTTGGGTAGTAATTTTCAATAATTTTCACGTTACTCGTTTGTGAGTTTGACCATGGTAATAATATAAACCTTGACATTTTGACATTGACAATCCATAAAACAAATCGATATGTTCCTATTGAAAAGCCCTGTAATAACCCTAATTGAGTTTTACACATATTCCCTCCCCCATGGGGCGGCACAGCCAGAGGTGGAATAAGTTTTCCTTTCAATTAATATGCGTCTTCAACAAAAGGTCCTTTAAAGAAATTTTTGTTGCACACATCGATTTGATGGCAACCCACATTCTTGTGTTCTCTGCAAGGGCTTTGGGATGGGAGTTCTTTAGGCAATAATACGCATTTTTCTCCCCCTTTCAGCTCAAGTCATTTAGTATAGCGATGATCTCTCCAATTCCCCAAAATATGCCTCTGTTTCGGCGGCGATTTTTCCGTTTCATGTGAATCGCTGTTCGCCAAGAAACTTTTCCATGTTTCGCATGGAGCTAAACCAAGAGAATTGGATGGATAAGGCAGAAATTCCTAGCGTAAGTAATTAATGAGTGAGCTGTACGTTGTCGTGGTGAAAGAACACTTTTTTCTCCGCCAAATAGGGCCACTTTTTCATCAATAGAGCATTGAATTAGTCCAATAAATTGACATAGTACTGCTCCATGATTCACTACTCCAGATAGTCCATGAAGATGATGCCTTGCGAATCCCAAAACAGAAACGGTGGTCATGACCACCAGTGTGGTGACCTCTTTCGCTGCAACAGCCAAGTCATCGAAATCGTAGCTCGCGATGTTTCTCCTCAACGGAGTACTGACAAAATTCCCTTTAGCACACCTTTCTGCTATTTATAATTAATAGGGCCCTTCCACCTATGGCAAAAATGAATCACACAGAGAATATGAAGGTGATAGAGAGAGGCTTCGGCTCTGGTCCTCCACGGGCAGTAGTATCAATTAAAAGAAACCAAGAAGATTTTTGTTGTATAGAATATGACCTGATCATGGCTTTGTATTGACGGATTGCATAAATACGATGTCGCTTAGCAGTAACATAAAGAAAGCAGCGATCTCAGGGTTCTTGTTCCTTCTCAGGTCGCACTATTATACGAAGGCTGGCTAACCAAAGTGCTGTCTCATTACATACGTAGTTATTTGTAATCTTAACATTAAGTACCATATTGTACTATGACTAACAGCATGTCTTGTTTTTAACTACGGCTGTTGCTACATCGATCAAAGCATTACATTTTTTACTAAAACGCGCACAATAACCAGAAACGTTACACCATACTTCCAGTTTACTTCGTTTTTGTAACTAATTTTCAATCAACGCGCACGAGAAAATCAGAGAACAAAACTTTTAACGTTTTAATCCTTCAAAATTCACTCATAATGCCTCAAGCACTGTAGATAGGAGAGTCTGTTTCTATTTTCTTGCTTTTGATTACTTTTTTATTCTGTTTTTAATCGTTTTTTTTTTTTTTTTCTTTCTGACAAATTTAAAACAAACCAACCGTGTCACTGTGTTATGTTTTGTTTCGTAGGATTTGCGAACTAAAAACTGGAAGTTGGTTGAAGCTTTGCAAGCTGCTGAAACAGCAAAGAAACAAGTTAGCAACAGTTTAGTTGTAAGTGTTATAAAAGTCCGTTTTGAACGACGTCTTTCTCTCGAATCTCGAGCTCATTGCCCTTATAAGCCTACCATTCTCCCGTGTATCCTCATACTATATCCCTTTCCAGTCTTTTCCCACCTAAACTAAATTAATTTATTTGTCACTATTCTCTCTCTCTCTCTTTTCACAGCAACAACAGCAAGCACTATTACTCTCCGAACAACAACAGAAAGCAGCAGTAGCGTCATTATCCGATCAAGCGAAGGATCAGAAACAAATCCGCGACATTCTTGAGCGTCTCTATCCGGATGCGGTGAAAGCAAATGCCGGATCAGCACTAACGTTATCGTTCGATCAATGGATCGAACAAGTCCTAGCGACACACGTGAAACAATCTATAAGTAAAAGTAGTGCAACTACATCCACCACAACCACCAGCACCAACACCACCAAACCAACAAATAGCAACAGTAGTAGTAACCACTCCTCACACAATCATAATAACTTAAATAGTAGTGAAGATACAACTAAAAATAGTGTTAGTATTAATAGTAGCAGTAGTGTTTGCAGTAGCAGCAACAATAGCGATGTTGAGTCGTCAGCGGCCGCAGACAAAGCTGAAATTATTAAGCTAAGATCCGAAAATGCTCAGCTACGAGCGAAAACGGATGAGTTGACCAAACTCGTTACGAAAACTGTAAGTAAAGTTTGTAAATCAAAATTATTTTGTACTAACACATCGTGTGGATCCTGATTTGAAATGTGTTCTTTTGTTGAATGTAGGAAAATACATTGTTGGGGCTGGAGGCTCGTGCCCGTGCACAGGATGAGTTCTGGCAGAATATCGTCCATGCCAAGGAGGACGAAATCAATGTGTTAAAACATTCTAATGGAGAACAAGTGAGTCTGAATGTAGCGTAGATGCATACTGTGTGGGTACAAGAGCGTTGTATAGCAATGGTCTTTCGAGTTGTACCTTACCTGTTTACATAGATTGTGTGTCTGGCAATGAGCTGTTATATATTATTGATATATGTAGTTGCTCAAGTCGCTATCATATTAGACTTGTTTATTAACTCCTATCCTAATAAGATCCCATCTCGGCAGGCCATTGTGTCATGTTCGCCAATTTCCTGGATCCTCACCCCTAGCAGGTAGTTACAAAAGGGTCTAACCCAAAATCTACCTGTTTTTCCTCTGAAGATGGTATGCTTCCTATGAAAAACTGAGAATATCAGCAATTCCTCTGCAACTGCCTTCATATTCTCTCCTGGTTTTCCCTTCAAAATTATACCAACTTGTTCCCGATTTCCTTTTCCATTATACCTTTGCTCCAGCCTTTTATTCAATATCTTCAATATTTAGTTTTAGTCGTTGCTCGACGATTGCTCATTATCGTTAAGCAATAGTGTGGCTGTGCAGTACAGTATCATGTTACTGGAATTGTGTAACGCAATAATCGCCAGTGATTCGGTCAAATGGGTGTGGAACAATAAGTTGGGATCACTATTCAAAACACGCGGTATCTCTTGTGGTTTTCGAAAAGCCTGAATTCAAAATAAATAGATGAATTGAAGGTGTCCAGTATTTTTTACTATGACAGTACTAACTTTGATTTCGAACAAACCATTTGATCTTCCAATCCAATTCTCAGTCGAGAGGATTTTCAATTTCGCTATTAATAAATAATCGAGAGGCTTCAGATCACAAAGTCTTGGAGGCAAATTTGTAGAACCATTATGCGTTCATCGCTTGATTCTTTCAATAAGTTGATTGTTTCGTTTGCTAACTAGCACATACCATCAACCTGCTGAAACAACATCTCTTCCGCATTCACGTCATTCAGCGAATACCGTTGACCCTAACATGCTGATTAGCATCATTAAAAAAAATGGTCCAATGCTCCATTAGCCAAAACAAAAACAGCGGATCCAATGGTAGTTGATTTTAGGCCCATTCACCGAAATTCCGACGCAAATAACAGGCTTCAATACTTGCACGAGCCGGGATTTGTAAGTCTTCTTAACAACATTTTTACTTAATAATTTTACGTGCGTAAAATTGTCTATAAAGTGGAAGGACCAAGACCTTACTCGCTAAAAACCAGTTGGCACTAAGCGAAACTCAGGTGGGTGAGAATCCCGATTTGTCGAATTTAAGCCTGTCTAAATATAACTTTGTGTCATTATTCTTCCTGCACCGTGGCCTCGCCATTCACATTCGTAGTGGTGAAGCATACTAACTTCAACCAGAATACGGCCATTGTTCCAACCCGAAATTTAGCTTCATGTGGTTATAATTTCATGTCCGTAAGTTTTTAATTCGCTACCGATTTCTTTATAGAAATCCAAACCTGGGTAGCAACCTATAACGAATTCGTTATTGTGGGCTATTTTATGGTATATAATTATAAGTGGCGTTAACATTCAGGCAAAACAACACCCCAAGGAAGATATCTTTAGATGTTCGCTGAGATAAATAATCCAACCTAAACGAATACCTGACATTGCAGATTATTCGTTTGCCACCTTGGACTTGTTCCTCACTTCACATCCCGAGAAATATTCTATAGACATATTGTCACCTCTTGACTCGTCAGACCACTGTGTCGTATTAGCTAATTCCTCCTGCTCACCCTACTTGGAAAACAACTTCCTAAACCAACAGTATGGCTGTATGAGAAAGACAATTGGAGCAGATAAAACAATTCTTAAGAACCTGAACTGATCCCTGTGCTTGCTCGATTCCGTACTTACAAAGCCAACTCTTCTGAGGTACACGGGGAATGCGTATAGATGAGTGAGATGTGACTGCAATGCATTGATTCGACGCATATATCAAGTTCTAAGTTGAGCCAAAAAGTGCTACAATGTTCGAAGGGAAGGTAAAAACTTTGGTCGTTCACAAAGAACATAAAGAGTTCTGCCACGTCTTCAAACCCCACGTTCATTTGAACTGACATCCCCGCTGCCAGCTTCACTGACAAAGCTAATCTGCTTGCTGACATTTTGCAGCTTCTGTTCCGCCTATACTCGAGAACGTCGAATTTTCTATGGATCAAACACACATATTCATACGGCCCACTGATGTTTTGATGGCAAAACTCACCGAAAAGTGGAACTAAATCTTGGTGAAAGCAAGATCATTGTGCTTGATATTTCTAAAACATTTGACAGAGTTTGGCATCAGGCTCGTTTGTCGAAAATGCGTGCTTATGGAATCGATGAATCTCTTCTATGGATAAGAAATTACCTTCCGCGCCCTTCAATTCACGTCGTTTTGGATGATTTCAAGTCTTTACCATTAGACTTTTACAATTTATTTTGATTAATTTTTGAAAACAATATCAATTAATTGACCGCCTTTATTGCCGATGCAAAAATGGGCTCGTTTTCGCGCATTCTCCATGACATTTTCGAGCATTTCGGTCGAAATTCCTGCGATTTCCGCACGAATGTTTCTTTTGAGCTGGAGGAGTCAAATCCGGCGATCTCGGAGGCCAGTCAATGTCGCCCTTTTTTTACACCAATCTTCCAGGGAACTTCATATGCAAAAGGTTCATCGTTTTGTCCGAAGTATGGTATGTCGCGGCGTCTTATTGAAACCAAAAGTGAAATAAGCCTTTTTTACGCATTTCTGGGGCCAACATCTACGGATAACGATCGCCATCCACTGTATCACTTTGAAGAAATGCGGTCCAATGATGGTTTTAGCGCATAAACCGGCCCAAGCAGTAACTTTTTGGTCATATAGCGGGTCTTCGTGAATAATGTGAGTATTTTCAGTGGCCCAGAAGCGACAATTTTGTTTATTAACTGAGCAGAGAGCGTAAAATGTGCCTCATTGGTCATCAAAATTTGCTGCCAGAACTCCGGCTCAGCATCAATCATTTCAACGACATTTTATGCGCATGCCAAGCGCCGTCGCTCATCTTGTGGCAAAATTCTTTGGGTTATCTGCACTTTGTATGGAAATAAGTGAAGATCGTCCTTTAAAATTCTCCGCAAAGTGGTCCCACTGATGCCTAATTGCTGCGAACGGCGCCGATATGACAAACTTGGATCTTCTTAAACACTGGCCTTCACAGACTGAATAGATGAGTTTGAACGCCGCGGACGTGGCCTAGGTTGCTCACGAGGGCTTGCCACAGAACCACGATACGCACGTCGAGTTAGCACAATCGAGCGTTCATTTTTAATGAACATTGAATCTATTTCCGCGCGTTCTTTTAGTTTGAAGAGATTCATGGCTCTGAATTCATTGTACTGAATTGACGTTTCCAAAATGCTATGACATATGAAAATCGGCTGACAATTGTTGAAGTTATTCGAAGTTTACATCGACCCATATGAGATGGCGCACTCTGTTATAAGGTTTATATCCGCCCCAATCTTGAGTACAATGCTCATATCTGGTCTAGTGCTCCCAAGACCTATTTACACCTGCTAGATAGTATCAAAAGCGGGCGATACAACTTATCGGAGACATTGGTATTGCGGAGTCACTTCATTTCCTTGAACATCGACCCAGTGTTTCCTCTCTGTCATGGCTTTATCGCGTTTTTAATGTTCAACAATGCGCAAGCGAGCTAGCCAATTGTATTCTACTCGTTCAAGAATTCAATCCTGAGATGGAACGAGTATTGCCAGGAATATCGTCTTTAGCCGATCCGCCGGTACCTCCTCTTCCTTATATATACATCATCAAGATAAAATTACAGATTACGGAATCAAAGTGACACCGAGAATTTGCAACCTGACAATTGGTTTGGCAAATATAACTCTCTGGAGTCAGTACTGGTTTTAACAAACACCCTGTACATGACCTATGGTTGTGATTGGAAGATTTCACTTCATCAAACCCTCATCTTGTCTTTTAACTCATATTTGAGCGTTTAAAAGTATTCTATTGTATAAACAGATTTGAAGAATATTGAATCAAGTTTGTATTTCTTATGCTAGTCGAGATCCCTTGCGTTGTTGGAATTTTATTTTATTTGTTCTCTATTTAGTTCAAATTGAAAAAAATTTCAAAAACTTCTATAAGAAGAAAACGCCAAAGACAAGACCGCTGATGTAAGCTCAAAAAAACACAAACTATTTCCCAGAAACCCTTTCGGAGGTGAGTATACTGTTGTTACGATCCACATTCCACACACAGTAGCTTGGTTTTTTTTTTCTGCTCTTTAAATTCGTCCACTGAACAGACACACAACTGACATCTTCTAAGCATCTAAGCTTCTGTATCCAGCTTTCTCAACACCATACGGCGTCGATCTAACCCAAAATGTTTAATTAACTTTCCCGTCGTTAAAGTTCGTTGTTCGTTCTCAAAAAAAAAAAAACAGGAAAATTGCAAAAGTTTTTACGATTTCCATTTGAGTTGATAAAACAATACTTGTAAATGTTGACCATGCCTACGTCTTAAATGATCCACACTTTTGAGTCACTTTTTCGAGCATATTGGCTGGCATTTCGCTATTAACACTTTTCTTTCAAGACTATAATTCAAGCTGGTCTATCGCTATAGACAATTCATTTAATGTATCCCCATGAAAAATGGGATTATTTAACAATTGGTCCATTGATTCGCTTTCTATGTGGCATATAACGCCGACTTGCTAGGACCACATGCCGACCAGATTCAGCTCGTGCATTTTGGGGGGAAGGAAGAGTTCGAAATCAATAAACGACAGAGGACGCCAACAGATACTAATGTTGTTCTCACGGTCATCTATGAAAATGCTTTTATTGCTGCACGTTGCTCATCGGAACAAACGCGGCCCATTCAACCGGAAATGAGCTTGTTCGCTGCAGACAGTTTTCCGATAAAAAAGTAGATCTTCGCAAAAGCACTCTATACATACGGGTAGGAGGCTTGATGTCCAGTAACTTGAAATTGTTGCCAAATAAGGTCATTATGGCTTGAATGCTTGTGCAGTAGGTCGATTGTGACGACCTATAAAAGGTCGAAGTGCGCGAAAAACACGGATTTTAATAATAAAATTAAATAATTTGTAAGCGTAGTTCGGATGTAAGTCTTCCCATAATTAAATGACAGTGCTTACTGGACATGTTTGACACATGTCACGAATTACAGAAACAAACTTCATCAAGTTTGGGAACAGATGGAAGTCTGAGGGTGCCAAGTCAAGAGAATAAGGGATATGGTCTAGCAAATCCTACCGTCGTGGTCGTAAAGCAATGGTTATCATCACCGACTGTTGAGCCGAAGGTCTGTAGTTCAAGTCTGTCCATAGTCAAGAACAATTACTATGCGGAAAAACTGTGCAACAACATCAGTTGTGAATGAAAGATAATGAAAAAATTGCTGACGAAGGCACAACACTTGCAAAACAAGATCACTTCAAAAAGTCATATTTTGTGTGTGCATTTCCAATATAACATCTCAATGACATGGAAACAAAAAAAGTTACAACCAACGCGACAAATTCAGTCGAATCTGTCAAAAAATCCTGTCTAGGACAACCACCCCCGGAGAGTAGTGAACGAATATCCTAGACACGAACCATATGCACTCCGCCCAGGTTGTGTGACAAACACCATAAGAGCGTATACTCTTGAACTTCCACGAAAAAAAAAAATGCTACCCCAAATCCCACAGTTTTACCATCACCATGACACCTTGGTGAAAGATGATTTTCTTCTCCAAACCACACATCTTCGCGCGGATGTGGACGTCCAGCTGGTCAAGAAAATTTGAATAATATTCATCTGTAATTGTTCTGCCTTTTACAAGGTGATAAATTAACAGGATCCCTTTCGGATCCAAAAACACGCTGGCCACAACCTTTCCGGAAGGTGCAATCGACTTCGCCTTTTTGGGCGCTACTACTTGGACTGCTGTTTCATTTCTAGCGTGTAGTGGTGGACCCATGTCTCATCCATGGTGACAAATCCTCGCACAACACACTACTTGAGAGAAAAAGTTGAAACTTGTCATACGAACTAATGAAACGTGCAACCAGCCGGGAAACATATTTTCTGCTAACTGGAACGCATTCTGACCGAAAACTCTTCAACCCTCGTAATCGTCTATGTGAAGACAAGAGTCCAATGCACCCCGTCCGTGCTGGAAGACAACTTGATTTAAATTTAAAATATTTGGCAGTTATCCATGCCGGCGGTATGGTGCAATGGTCAAAGTAATTATTGAGTAGCTTCAGGATACCGTTGCCTGGTGTTCTACCTTCGACCGATGATTTTTGCTAAGGGACATGGATGAGCAACCATATACATATCTCAGGCGAAATGTTCATAGAGTAGTTAGACCAGATTTTGGAGAAATCGGATTCAGCCTTCTGGCGGTAATCGAAAACGCAGTGTGACGGTTTCTATATCCGCCCAAATGTTGATGCTGGGTGAGTTAGGGTTGATTTAGGAAATTAATCGTCTAAGGCTATCTCTTTTGGATTCTTTTGCGTTCATGCACCTTACAATACATATACGAGGGTGATCCAAAAGTAATGGATAAAAATATTAAAACATGGTGATTATAAAGGTTTTTTCAATAAGGGCGGGTAGATGTTTAAATGGAGTAACAAAAGCTGTGTGAGAGGTAATAGCAAAAAACTTTTGTTTTTTTCCATTACGTATGGAATATGACATCATTCAAATGCCCATCTTGGCTTTTTACTGTGGCCCGGATCCGAGTGGTATAATTTTGGCATGGCTCGTAGACCTACGACGTGAATAAACCTCACAAGATAAAATTTAGCGGGGTCGAATCGCATGAATTTAGTGGCCAATTCATGTCATCTCTGCGAGAGATAAACACCCTCAAATCGTTCATGCAGGATGTGAATGTGGCGTCCGCTGTGTGGGACATAGCGCTGTTCTGCTGGAATCACATGTTGTCTAGGCCCATATGGTTCAATTTAGGCCATAAGAAATGGGTTCTCTAAGACTCGGCGGACTCCTCACCTACGTTGTCTTCCAAAAAGTGCGGACTAATGACTGACGCCCGCGCCGGTCCATAATCTTCATCTAACGGTAATTTTTGGAGGATGCCTTGCCACCTGGTGAAGCTCGTGTAGGTTGGTGTCGTCCCATGTATGGCAATTTTGCTTATTCATCCAAAAATACTCTTCATCGCTCAAGATGATTTTTCGGCCAAAATTGGGGTCCTCTTCTAAACGCTCTGAAGCCCAGTCAGCGAGCAAACGGTGCAGTCCTGAGTTAGTTTGATCTTGTTCGCCAAGTTGAAGTCTACGAAAGGCCGAGATCTTGTGCACACCAAGAAATCGGCTTTCTGGGGTTCTGCTGTACACTTTCACGTATCACAATGATATTCTCGGCCGATCTTGCGTTCTTTTGACGTACGAATGTTGGCTGATTGATACCGAACCGGTCGACTCAAATTTGGCCACCAAACGTTGAAGAGTTAACTGAAAAGGGCCATCACGTCTATCGTAAAATATAATAAAACAATAATGAACACTGATTTTGATAATAAAGTTTCATGATTTGGACGTGCTGTTCAATCGTGTACCTTACCATGGTGATTTGGCATCAATAACTGAATAATAAACAACAGATCTGACAGATGTCACCAAAAGAACATGGCCGCCACAGGCCGCGAAAATCTACCCGCGCCAATTGAAAAACCCTTTATACGCCTGCTATTCCACGTTATCTTCAGTGAGGGACGTGAATGGACGTCCTTCTTGATATTCACCTTTAGTGGATGTTCTGCCAGCTTAAACTTCTTGGCCCAGCGTGCTGTTGTGGAAGTCCCCCAATGTTTTCACCAACTCGCTGTGTAGTGTGTACGTCTTTGGTAGACAGTTTTTTTCATGCAGAGGTACTTGATGACGGGAATACTATTTAGATCATTATTTTGGGATCACCTCTCGTACATCCAAGGGTTTTTTTCTTGAAAATTGTCACTGGTCCACCATGGAATGACAGATTGGTCGGGTGTTCGTGGTTTAGGGCATTGACAGATTCGCTGCAGAGCTAAAGAAAAGATAAATGAAAGTCTTTCATTGTACGGAGGCTTTTCGGACTCAGTGTATGTCACCCTACAGACTTACAGGGTTATGTGGTTACACTACACAGGAATATTTATTTGCATAACCTGATATTGGCTTGAATGTGTTACTAAAATAATTCTCAATCTACGTCTCAAAATTTTTCTCAATCTAACTATTTCTCTTCATTCTTTCAGGACATTTAATGTTGAATGCTATCGTCAAATGTAAATGGAGATTATGATTGCCTTCCAGAATTCAACGTTATGAAATAAAGAAAATCAACCTAAAATCATCTTCTGATTTACTTACTATTAGAAAATGACTTTTTACATCAACCCAAAAGCAGAAAACTAAAACAAGCAACAAGCGCTCCGGTGTCTCTGATTAATCTGACGCCGCAACGGGACGTACAAATCATCTAACGAGTACTTCTTAACCAGCTGAAGAGTAAAATTCTTCAAAAAATTTGAAACGAAAGTAAAGTAATTGATGCGCTTAACCGTTGATTTAAAAAGAAATTTCAAAAAAAAAAAATACTAAATTATGCTAAAATAAAAAGTAAAACTAACGGACAGCCTTGTGTTCTTAGACTACTACATCCAATCATAATAGAAAACCACAACAATATTCTACTTTTACTAGGTTTTTTCCTTTTTTTTTAAGTAGACCTCTTCCTAGGTCTGTCTAGAAATGAAATTAAGAAAAAAAATTGAGGGAATTCGGTAATACATATGACTACTTACCCACAAGATCGCTGAGATTCATGCTCTCTCGGATGTGAACTCTTAGCCAAGGTCCAGAAAATGGACCATAAAACAAAAAGAAAAAAAAAATCGATAACACGAAAGAAATGAAAATAAACTAAGAAATGCAAAAAAAAGAGAAATACGTGGAGAAATCACTTATACATAACTGTAATTCATAATGAATCTATTTTTATAAAATATACAATTAATAATGTAAGAGAACGTAAACAAAATCAATAAAAACAAAAGAAAACAATCGAATGTGGAGTAAACAAAAAGCAAAAACTCGACATTAAATGTTTGAATGCAATTTAGATGAAGGGATGCGAAGGGTGAGAATAGGCAAATACGAATCTACGAACAGAGAATGCGATTACAGTTGATAAACTAATTCTTTCTGCTTTTAATTACCGCTTTTTATTATTATAATTTTTTTTTTAATTTTAATTATCGGGTGAATGCAATTATTTTAAAGGATTTTTCGGTGAAGAAAAGCTTTTAAAATGGATACAAAATAATTCATTCAAAGTAGTGTCCATCGCTAGTAATGACTTTCCCATCTTTCTGGCAATTCATGGATCCCAAAAAGACCAAAACCTTCGATGACTGATGGATCGAAACAGTGATAATCGGTGGGGCAAAACTTTCCATCCGATATTTTCCAAGTAAGTTTTAACGAGTTGCACAACATGTGGTCGAACTGTTTCATGATGGAAAATAAATTTGTCTTGCGTAATCTCCCATTCCGGCCGTTTTTCCTTTATTGCTTGGTTCAAACGCATCAATTGTTTGACCACTTCTCAGCAGCTCATAATAGACCACTCCCTTCTGAACTCATCGAATACACAGCATTACCTTGGCAGCATGGATGGTCTTGCAGTCGATTTGGCTGGTCAACTTTTCGATGCCAGTAATAATGCGATATTTTTTATGGCGATTAAGCAGCATTTCGGACATGCAAAATCGCCTTTGACTCGATTGGTATCCGAATGCCCTTGCTTTTGAATCATTCCCAATGCCTTCAACTGTCTGAAAATTGTTGCTTTATCAACATTTAAAGTTCTTCTTGCGTTTGACATGGATCTTCATCGAGTATTGCTTTTGGCTGTAGCAACGAAACCAGTACTCACAGGTCGGAATCGATGGAGTATGATACCATCATTTCTAATAGCAACCGATGACCTTACGTTTCATGGAGTTATCAAACCGATGACTTACTTCCTGCAAATGCTGTTTCGTTGGCACGTATTTTGGTCTATTCGCAGCTTACACCTTGACAAATGGACACATACTACAAACTGAAGCCAGACGGAGGAGCTTAAATATGACGCACTCACAGTATGGGCGGATACGTATACAACTAGAATCGTTATCCTTTTCAAATCCTTTAAAATCAATGCATACACCCAATATAAAATGTTATTTTTCGTTAAACCCCGAAACGATGTAAAGAACTCAAAAAGGAAGACGTTTACTGTGCAATTTAGGATGAAAAGGTTTAAGCCTAAGGTTTTAATGGTACGGAGGAGAGCCTTGAAAACCAATGATATTTAGATGAAAATAAAAACTAAACTTTTTTTTGTTTTTAATTATAAACTCCGCGACAAAACTTTAGCACATTTTACACATTTTTCATTATAACTCTTATTAAAAAAAAACTTTTAGCTTTTACATTCTACGATTTAAGACTGTAAGCCTAGATATAAATGTAAATATTATCAAGAAAGCTACATTGATTGATATTTTTAATTTTTATTTCGGTAATGGGTTTACCATCCTCAGTTTTGTTCAACTTCTATCGGTCTCTTCGGCAGCGTTTTTTCATATAATCTTGATCTAACCTTTTCCATTCATCTAGCATTTTATTGGTTATATTGTTTACCATTTAAGTACACAGCAGAGGCCAGTTTACCCTTACAATGTTCAATCAGAGGAGCGCCCTGGCCACATTAAAATTTGAATATTACGTTCCGAAAAATACGTCTTTGCAGTATGAAGAGCAGCATTGTCGTTATGAAAAATTGTAATTCTGACCATCAAGTTGGCCAACTCTTCTATTTCTGTCTTATCTTCAAAGCCCATTGCAATCTTACACATAACACTTCCTCCACTAGACTTCGTGGGACTTAAGATTATTTCGTCGTGATCGAAACACTTATATCCGTTAGGTCTTAACGACTTAAGGAGATTTCTTCAACCCTTTCTTTCTACTTAAAAACAACATCATGTAGATGACGTTGGACATTCTTTATATTCGGTTTTACGCCAGCTTCAGAAGCGATTTGATTTGCTGTTAATGTAAAGTTCAAAGCAACTCGTAACATTGTAGTCGCTTCCTACGGACTACATCACACCTTTCCTCGACTTCAATAGTGTGGTGTACTTTCACTTTCCGCCCAGAGAAGAATTGAAGCCAATCCAACTTTTGATTTTCATTGATAGCTCCAAGCTGGAGCACGGTGACCCTACTGAATGTCTCGAATCCGTTCCGTCTCCCCGATTACTTGAGAACCTTCAAGCTGAAGTGCTAACGATCCGGGAAGCGTGCAAAATACTGAGTGCAGGCCGCCGCAATTGCACGTCCACTGCTATTTGTAGTGACAGCCAAGCCGTTGTTAAAACTCTTTTGTCTGCTACCGCCTCTAAACTAGCGGATCAATGCGAGAAAGAAATTAAACGGACTGATATCACGCTCCTTTGGTTTCCAGGACACAGTAAGATAGACGGGAATAAGAGGGACAATGAGTTAGCCATACTCGGAGCCAGCTCAATCTCCCCTACTGAGAATGTGAACCTGTCGCCGAACCTTCTTAAAGGCAACATCCTGCAATACTTTTTCAACATGGCCAATCGTACGTGGGCTAAATCAACTGGGTACAGGAAAAAAAAACAAAACAAACGACCTTCTCCATTGACACCGCTTCAACAGAGCCACAATCGTGGCGGTCAGTACGGGCCATTGGCCTAACTCACGCTGTCAGAATAGGCATTAGTCTAATAAACAGAGGACCATTTTCTCTGCGAATTCCCAACACTGGCAAGTCGCAGGTTCTGCGCCTTTGGTAAATACTACTTCGGTGACCTCTCAGAGGTAAACCAACCTCAGCTTGGCCAACAATTTTAGTTTTTTTTTAACTCGACAGGCTGAATTTAACACATCCCACAAGTTTTGTGGCGCCGTTTACCCTGACACGCACAGTCGGGTGGCCTTCTCAACCTACCTAGCTACCGCAACATTGCTCGTGTATCTCGTATCACTCATGGGCCCTGGCCGACCTGGAAATTTTTTAAAAACTAGTTTTCTGTACTAAATCCTGTATGATCATAGAAGGACAGACTATTCAGAAGACAGAGTTCGTTCGAGACAGTAGTTTTCATTGAGCACATCCTCGTTAAAACCTCGGTGGGATTGAGTTTATTGTCATCTGCAAGACATCGTATAATTTTTCTTTCATTTCCTAGGAGTGTCCGGTGTATAGACCATTACCACATGCAGAAAACGATCATTTATGTAATTGGCCTCTTTTATTTTGCTTTGTGCTTTCGATGTATGAATATCCCTACAGCCGATGATGTGCGTTCTGCTTTGTCCTTTCTAAAATAGAAAAATATGTAGTTTCCATTCTGGTCGCTGCGTCTTCCTTTTTTCTTAGTTTCCAGCATGTTTAGTGTAACAAGGTTTTCTTTTTATATCGTTTCCAGTTTCGTTTATTCCTTTTTCGATTCGGTTGTGGTCAGAGTAGACTTTTTATCGACCTTCTCTAACCCTTTAATGTCCTGTTAGAAAGAAGGTGACTTCGTGTAGGATGTGGTTCTTCACCCCGCATGGCGGTCCTGGAAAGTAAAAAACTAGGTGCCAAAAGCACTATATTGCGCTACAGCTATGCCCAAGCTTCCTCTTGAGCCTCGTAGAATTTAAAAGCTAAAAATTTCTTGTTTTTTTTTTTTTTTTATTAAAGTTGTAATGAAAAAGGTGTAAAAGGTGCCAAAGTTTTGTCACGGAATATATTTTCAATTTTATTTGTCCTGTAAGCATGTTGTGTAAGTTGAATGGAACGGGAGGCAACTACATGAAAATAGTAATCAAACCGAAACTGAATTTATAACTTAACTATAAATGAACTGAAAAATAGTGTCAAATTGTGAGGATACTAATAAAAATTTGCATAAAATCTAGTTTATATAGGAAGAAATCTATTTTAAATAGAACTCAAGCCACGTCTGGACAGGTAATTCACTAAAAACTCAATCAAAGACAATACTTAGAGCAGAACTTCGATTGGGTAACAGATTCTATTCCAACTTATTATTTTCTTTATGCTTACACACGCCTCTCAGTCAAAATAAATAAATAAAACGAAAAAAAAAATGAAACAATTCCATTTATTATAACTAAAATATATTTTTTATCAATAAAATATTTTTTCTTTGTGTTTATTTCCATAATTTTATGTTTTTTTTTAAATACTATTAAATATATAAAAATATAAAAGAAAATTGTATTTTTTCTGTGCGACTTGTCTTATGTTTAATTGTTTCTTGTTAAAATTTGTATAAAATCAAAAGCAACAAATTCAAATGATTTTTTTTCTGTTGTGCGACGAATTAGTTGAGTTCGTTTGTTTGTTTTTAAATTTTTTTTCATTTTTTATTTGATACAACAACGATATTAGGAAATGATAGAAGAGAGATAAGAACAATTTGAGTAAAAAATCTTAAACTTAGCAGTTAAATGAAATAAATGCAGATTAAATCGATTATAATGATGTGTTGTTGCACATACCACACTCAAGGTACATGAGATTTCGAGGAGAATAATGAGGAAATGAACATAATGCTTTATGAGAATTAAAACAAAAAATAATGAATGAGAGAAACAAATAAAAATATTTAAATGAGAATAAAAGAAAAACGTAGAAAATAGATATACAATAGACCGGAATGTTGTTTTCTTTCCTTTCTATTCCATTTAACACTGCCGATTCATTATGACTGGTTGGATCATTGAGCATGAAGTGTTATCCAATAAGAGGTGTCATTTGAAATTTCGAATATTTGTTAAACGATCAACTGAAAGCCAAGATGCCAATATCAAATTCGGCATTTACACGATCAGTGAACCGCGTTTGCGGTTAGCCAACATGCTTGAAATCCGTCCAGCGCAGCGTCAACGTGATGTGGTTCTTTGACAGTTTTTTTCTTTCGAATTCTCGAATTCATTCTTTCAATGACACAGTAGCCTTGAGTCCAAACAAATAGGTTTAGAGATTATCAAAGATGGCCTAATCCATAATGATAACAACTTCTGTTTACCAAGTTAAAAATTTGAGAAGAGTATTCTTTGAAAATTTGGACTAACCGCCTTCTTTTAACCTTTCGTTCTCGATATTTTTTTGGGCCGAGGTGATGGTCATCAGAAAGGCTTTGGGGATGCTATGGAATAACACTAAGAGCTCTGGCAACAATAGCATCTTATTTGACCGTGCCGCAATAGCTGCTCTGGACTCGGTTACAGCCACATTCTGTAAAAGACGTACTTAACCGTCTTGGGGAAATAATGTATGATTGTGGTCCGATAAGTACTTAGCCTACAAAAGAAAAACAAAAATTTTGGAGAAATGGCGATTTATTTTTCAATATATTCTCCTTTTAGCTTGATCCACTTGACCCAGCGATGCTCCAACTTCTTTAACCTTAACCTTAACTTCTTAAAAAATACTGAAAATACGTTTTCTCGAAGTCTGCAAAGTAGGCCTCCGTGGCGGCGATGAGCTCCTCATTCGCATGAAAGTTCTGCCCGGCGAGTGACTTTTTCAAGTTTGGAAACAAATAGAAGTCGCACGGGGCCAAATCTGGAGAATACGGTGGATGGGCAGCAGTTCGTAGCCCAATTCGACCAATTTGGCCGTGGCAAGGGCGGAGATGTGAGCCGGTGCGTTATCATGGTGGAAGAGCACTTTTTTCTTCGCCAAGTGGGGCCGGTTCTTCTTCAATTCGGCGTCGAATCGGCCCAATAATTTGGCATAGTACAGCCCTGTGACCGTTTTGCCCTTCTCCAGGTAGTCGATGTGGATCACCCCTTGTGAATCCCAGAAAACGGTGGCCATCACTTTTCCGGCCGATGAGGCAGTCTTCGCCTTCTTCGGAGCACGTTCGCCGGGTGAAGTCCACTGTTTCGACTGTTCCTTGGCTTTAGCCCCCAGCTAGGAGCTGTAACGCTTGATTAGACCATTCCGGGTTGAAACCCAAATCGGAGTACTATTGCCGCGGTATTTGCTCGAAAGTAGGTACTAATAGGAGTTGATCAATCTCGTATTGGTGAAAAACCTGAGTCGGAGAATTAATTTTTACCGTATTAGGCCCTGCTCATCGTTTACTCGCCGAGCGACAGCTTCAGTTAGGGTCGACAACACAACTCGTTACTCGCCGACGTAGTCAAAAAAAAATGTATAACTTTTATTTTGTTTGTATATTTATTTTGCACATTGCGACGCCACCTTAGGATCGACACTACGTCGTTGATTTCGCGAACAACTCTTACCTTATTTGTGTAGTAGTATTTGTTGTTGTTCTGTCTTGATGTAGCTTCGGCCGAACTTTCGGCTCACTCGTCTTTGACTCTCACGCTTCCTTCTTTGTTCTCCGCTCTTTTCTCTTCGTTCTTTTGTTGCCAGTCTGTCGAGACTTCGAGAGCCTCGGCCTTTTATAGTGCTGGGCCGAATGGCGATTCGAACGGCGGCTTTCCAATCGTCATTGACATTTTCCCTGTTTACGGGATCTGTCAACGAGGACGGCAGTCGTAGCTGTTCATCTTTGGTGTCTTTGACGTATGGTCTCAGGCAGTTGTTATGATTAATGTGTCAATGATTCTTTTATTTTGTGTATTTGTTTATTTGCTTATTTTGGTTACACAATGTTGTGTTCCAAGGATGAGGTGAGGAAAACAATGGACGTACATGCTTAGGGAGGAACATTTTTATTTATCTCTTTTCCAGGCACATGCAAAGGACAACGTGTGGAAATTTTCCTTCACAAGCGGTCGTCACGTGACAGGATTATTAGTACTCATGCGGTAAGAATTGGAATTCGCAATAAGGCCATTCTATGATACTACCACCGTGGCTACGATGATTGAGATGTCGATATCGGGATATCTCCGCGGATGTCACCACAGCAAACCCGAAATAGACGAAGTTACTGAAACTATGTTTACCAACGTCACCGTTTTGGCAAAAGCGTCTGAGGTGTTCACCCCTTTTTTTTATGACGCCGAAACCTAGTAGATATAAGATTAAAAATAAAAAATTAATTTACAACTAAACTAAAACGCCAAATCGTACTTTACTGCTTCACTACTTTTTTTTAAACGCTTCTTTCGTCAAATCCGGCTAAGTATGTCCTTGTACGGACTTCAAGATCAATGTTGAGAAAGTCATCGTCCTGCCTAGGGCCTTTTTTCAAAGGTCTTTGTTATGTAGTTACCAACTCTGATATGGAGGACTCTTTATTGTTAATCTGAAGAGTTTGGCAGGGAGGTTAAGACTCGAATTATTTCATAAAGCACATCTCTGTGTATGAAGTCATATGTAGTCTTTAAATCGACAAACAGGTCCATTTAAATTTCTCAGTTTTCCAGGTTTTACCGCATAAAATATTGTTGGACTTTCCTGGTCTAAAACAACACTTTTGCGAACCAATTAGCTCATCTACAAATTGTGCTAGGCCCTTGCCCAGCAATAGCAATATTCAGGATTTAACGCAGTCAAAGAGTTCATTAGTTTGAGTTTTAAGTACGAAGTATTGAAATTATTTGACTCTCCGCAGCATATGAGAATTAGACTCGTTGGAGCCCTAAGAGGTACGGGGAGTAGATAGTATAAGAGGATTTCGTACAACGCTTTCCAGTGAATTAGTTTAAAGCAATCTGGATAGGGCAGAAGAGACAAAAAATTGTTTCATACTTTTGATTTTGGAAATGTGAATATGCTGATAAGAATACCACTCTTGAGAGGTGTATTCAAATATGGGTGATGTAGGTTATGTAGAGGGACTAGATCCCAAAGAGATGGGAACATTCTTAGAACATCATTTCACGAAACCAGTATTAATATGGCTTTATGATATGCCTAGATCGTGGATCATAGGGAAATTGGAGGCAGGGACGAAAATTTGATTCATTTACGTCGAAGAGTGATTGATTGGCACATGGAATTGTATCCAGCCATTTTTCGGAGCACTAGATAGAAAAAGTGTTGAATTATTAGGGAATTGAATTTAATTTAATTACCAAAGAGTCATGTCCCGAGGAAATGGTCTTGAAGAATTTAGTGTCGTCGACGTATAGTGAGGGGCGTTCAATAACCATTTTTATATTGTTAATGGTAAGCATAAAAAAAGTGGACGCAAGTGGATTTCACCGGTGAATGGTGCATGAATACATGAGCAACGAGGCGCATTTCCACTTAAGCAGTTACGTCAATAAGCAAAATCTTCGTTTCTGGGGCACTGAAAGTGTGATGCACGGAGGGCCATTACATCCACTTAAAGCCACTGTGTGGTGCGGGGTTCACACGGGAGGAGTGATTGGGCCGTATTTTTTTGAGGACACAATCGGCAAGACGGTCACTGTTACTAGTGAACGCTACAGGGCCATGATAAACGATCTCTTACTGTCGGTAAGACAAAAATCCTCTTCGTCTAGTCCTCACCGTGGGCGCCCGCTGTGTCAGTGTCAGCTAAGGTCTTACTCGCATGCGTCAAACGTGCGCAGTGGACCATTAAGAAAGAGGTAACAACAGATATCTAACTCCCTGGTGGTGTGAGCCAATGAACCCTGCCGAGGAATGGAAGGCTGGGAGTTAAGCCAGCCCTAACGAACTTCTTTGGGTGCCTTGGCAAGGCACATGCATGCCTTACCACAGTAGAACCGGCAATGCTGTGATGCACATTTTCTGCACCGGCTTACTCGTGGGATTAAAATAGAGACCAACAAAAATAAACAAAAACCCTTGAGGGCTACCCCCAACATTTTCAGAAGACTGAGAACAAAAACGTTTCCTAGGCATCGACATCGGCCAGGGAAGCACATAAGATCCAGCACGACGGCCTATAGAAAGAGACGTGCTGCTTTTCAAGTCCTTATGCGACTTGAAAAAAGGGAAAGGACACTGGGATGACAAGGACGCAGCCTCGTAAGAATGGGCGTCAGAAACAATGGAAGAGCGGAAGAGTCGACCTAGTAAGGGACCTTCCGCGTTCGCTAACACAGTCAAAAGAAGTGGATGGACAACAAAAAGGCCTCGATCTCACGATGAAAGCCAATCACCTCAAAGAGGCATAGGAGCACCGCTACGGCGCCCACTCTCAATGAGTGGGGGATCATTTAGCTGTAGTGATCGAAGATCGGAGCCAGGAGAATGGGCCACATCACTCATGAGCACTGGGCATAGCGATATAACAGGTAATTGTGAAGCAGACGAACTAGCCAAAATAGAAACCAAACTGGAGCTCTCGATCGTTAAAGGAGAAGTTCACCGATCAATGGAAACGCAAAAATATAAAATCTCGAAAAATACGCTGCAACAGGCAAATGAGACATGGCGTGACATTGAAAAATGTAACTACGCGAGACAAACCTGGCCCAGGCAATGTCAACGTAAAACCACAAGCCTGCTTAAAATACACATGCAGATTATAAGCAGCCTAATCGGAGTCCTAACAGGACATTGCGCTTTAGGGAAACATGCCGCAAGATTAGGACTGCCATACAACGACTACTGCAGTAGGTGTCATGATGAGGAAGAGGAAGAATCTCCATCTCATCTCCTATGTAATTGCCCTGCTCTAGCCGTCTCAAGAAGACGATTTCTGGGAGAATATTTCTTTAATGAACTAACGGATCTATCCGAAAAGGAGATCTACAAAATATCGAACTTTATTCAACACACAAAATGGTTCCAAGAGTACCGGTGACCAAGCCGACTCAAGTGGTAGCACAATGGACCGTTCTTGATCTAAGATCCAGTGCTCTTACGGAGGGAAGCCACCTAACCTAAACTAACCTACTACGATTTGGCAGAGATAGCAAGATCGCCCGATTTAACCATCCCAGACTTCTTTCTTTGGGGCTATTGGAAGTCGCGGATTTACGCCAACAAGCCTCAGACAATCGCAGCCCTTAAGGAGAATATTCGGAAGGAATGCGAGATAGTTATCACCGGAAATCTTGAGAAGAATCGTGGAAAATGCGATAAAACGGGTACAAATGTGTTCAACACTGGCGGCAGCCACTTGAATAAGGTATACGGTGTCGTTTAGGTGGTATATTCATTGACATGGCGGAATATTGCTTTATGAATGTCATTACAATTCAGAGCTGAAAGAAGAAGGCAAGCATTATAGTTGTCGATGGTAGAAACAGATGAGTCGAGGGGACTAATTATGAAAATGGGGTCTACTTGTCTACTCTGTGCAATTTGGGATGCCACCAAATTGGCAACGATTTGAATCAGTTAAGCGATCTTAAGAAACTTTCTTTGGTATTAGGGGCAATACAAAACGATTATTTGCCTAAGGAAGGTGAGGAAAGTTGGTTGAACCAAATAAGGATTTCATCTTAGGGTTCCCGTAAATCAGTTCAATGGTTAATCGAAACAAATAACGTAAGGCGATTTCAGAGATACTATAGTCGAGATACGGGGAAAAATATATTGCAATGAGTCGATTGGCTTAAGGACGGTTAGAAAAGAGCAATCATCAATTCGTCGGTCTAAGGTCGTCATCGCGATAACCATTTAAATGTGATGGGAATAGTTGTGTGCTATTTCTTCTGAAGATCACATAGGTTTCAATCAGAGCGAAGGTAGGTAAAGCATGTGACTGCGTGAGTTTTTAGCGAAGATCTCTTACATCGTAATAATAGTGAACATGAGGGAGGTTTTGGTGAAAGGTAACGTAGGTAAGAGCGAGATAATGGAAAGTGAACACCTTTGCTACCAAAAAGGTGTGATAGGCACTTTGAATGTGTATTATTGTCGGAAAGTATCGAGGTCGTTTGGTATTTGTTGGAGGGAGATAGTGAAAAACATGTGCTTTTTAATAAAAATATTTTTGAAGCAAGCCGTCTAAAGGGTGACATTCCTATTTAATGAAGAGCATTGTGCTTGTACAATACTTACATTGCCTTCATAGCGAATCGAATCTGATTTGTAATGAAGATGAGCCAAAAAATTCCTGAGAGAGCGTAGGAACATCCGGTGTTCCGGCCTAGTTTGGCTGTAGGGGGTAGAAGACAATAAGCGAAAGATCTCGAAAGATCGAAGTTGGTATGTATGATATGTATGCTTCTAGCCATGTCAATTCCAACTATCTTGAAGAGCTCGTCAGGGAGTTCAACAGCACCAGCAGACTTAAGTTTAGATAACGCAAAATTAATTTTATCTATGGGTATATAACTTAATTCGTGCGGTTTTTTTTTTTTCAAAATTTGAACGTTTATTTAAGAAAAACATGTACAATAGTATTATTCAAGGTATTGCCCATCTGAAGCTATGACTTTTTCCCATCTTTCTGGCAATTTGTGGATCCCATCCCAAAAGGACTGCGCCGACTTGGTGAATCAAGCCAATTTTTGATATTCTACTCTGATGTGAACTGTATTTCAGTGAGGGCATTCTGCATCGACCGGAACAAATGGTAGTCAGAAGGGGCAAGGTCTGTGCTATAAGGCGGGTGGGGTAAAACTTCCCATCCACTGTTTTCCAAATAGTTCTTAATCGGAATAGCAACGTGGGGCCGAGCGTTGTCATAATGGAAAATTATTGCCTCGTGTCTGGTCGCATATTCTGGGCGTTTTTCGGCTACTGCTCTCTTCAAACGGATTAATTGTGTTCGGTAGCGTTGTCCATTGATGGTTTCACCCGGTTCTAGCAGCTCATAATACAGCACACCCTTCTGATCCCACCAAATACAGAGCATTACCTTCGCGCCATGGATATTCGGCTTTGCCGTTGATTTGGCTGGTTGGCCGGGTTTCACATATGATTTTTTGCGCTTGGGGTTGTCGTAATGGATCCATTTTTCATCACCAGTAACAATTCGATGCAAAAATGACTTCCTTTTGTGGCGTTCCAGCAGCATTTCGGACATGCAAAACCGCCTTTCGACGTCTCTCGGCTTGAGTTCATGTGGTACCCAATTTCCTTGCTTTTGAATATATCCAGCTGCTTTTAAACGTTTTGAAATGGCTGCTTGAGTGACACCCAAAGATTCTGCGAGCTCTTCTTGTGTTTTGGCAACAATCTTCGTAGAGTAATGCTTCCAGTTCTTCATCTTCAAACTTTTTTGGCTGCTCAGGACGTACATCGTCTTTCAAGCCAAAATCACCACTTTTAAATCGTGCAAACCACTTTTGGCACGTTCGCTCAGCTAGCGCATGTTCACCATAAACTTCCACCAAAATACGATGACTTTCGGCAGCAGTTTTCTTCATATTAAAGTAATGAAGAAGAACTCCCCGCAAAAACACTTTTTCAGGCACAAAGTTCGACATATTTGAGTGAAAAAAAAAGATTGTTGTTTACGCTTCAAATGAATGACATATACTGAAATGACGTACAATGACAGTAGCTTTCCAACGCATGTTCCAATGGAATAATACAAGTTACGCCATCTATTAGCAAACCGCACGAATTAAGTTATAGACCCAACTCTCGGACAAAATTTCATTTCATTTATTTATTTATCAGAATATACATTAAAATGCGAATCTTTTTTAGTACTTAGTAAATTAATTACAGAATGATTGGATTTCATTTTACTTAAAACTACTTAACAATGTATTTCTTATATCTAAGCACAGGAATAACTAAGGGCTTTATCTTACAGATAGCGAAGGATTGCACTATTAAAATTGGACAAGTTTGAAATTGATCTTATATTAGAGGGCAAGGAGTTCCACAGTCTAATAGTGTGAATGAAGAATAAACGTGACGAGTTGACGTAATTACCGCTGTAGGGAATAATGCTCGAGGTTCTAGAAGATCGAGTGAAATTCAGTCTGTTGTACAAATACGCCGAGCTACGGTTAGCAATAATTTTGTGTAGGAACATACAGTTTCTGGTGGTGATGTATTGTTGCAAGTTGCAATCTAGCGAATCTCGAGAGTACTCAGAGATATGCTCGTAACGGCGAATACCGTATGTGACGGATAATTTGAAATTCAGCTTTTGTAAGTGTAGGTTACTTTACCTAGTGTTTATTGTTCGTAAATTAACATAAAATAATATAAGAAAAAAAATATTTTGCAATACCTAGCTTGACAAAGTAGAGCTGCTTCACCGGTAGTCCATCCGTCAATGACTTTGACATGGCACGAATTGATGGCAGTACCCTGAATTTAAGAGTAGCCAACTGTCAGGCATAGAAAACACAGAGTGTTGCCATCAAGTTGTGCCAGTCGTTCCTATTGCGGAATTCTGTCAGTGACACCGTAGATGTAACGCACTGCATCGTTGAAGGCTACATGTAACTTAAGTTGGGATAGTGAGTCTAGGCTACTATATACTACCTCCGAATATGTTATTTGTGGTAAAATTAAAGAAATAACCAGTCTGCGACATGTTTCGAGTACGCGCTGGGCCACATTTTATGAAGACAGCAATAAACGCGACTAATAACCATGTTTGTGTGAAGGTAACCAGGTAGGTCTCTAGAGTCATTCAGATCTATGCCGGGAAGAAGATCTAGGTTAAATTGTTTTTTGGATATCGGAATTACTTGGGATTGTCTCGGGTTAAGTAGTAGTCCATTAGTGGCAGACCAAGAGTAAATTCGTTTCAGATCGTCGTTTATAAGGAATGCAAGTTCATCGATATTCGCAAATGGTTTGGATTGATGTAATTGAACAGAATTCGCATATAAATGCACTGATGACGGAACATCGTTGAAGAACATGCAGAATAATATTCGACCCAATATGGAACCCTGTGGTACGCCTTGTTTCACATTCATGGATGAGTGGAGGGCGGAACACTGATTGAGGATGTGGTGGCTGTTGAGTTGGGTTTGGTTGCAGTAGGTGCAGGTGGAGGGTTTGTTCTTGTCGAGGTAGTGTTCGTGGGTAACTTTGGTGTGTCCAAGGCGTAGTCTGATTATTTTAATGAGGTCGGTTCTGGGTGTGATTGGGTGTCGAGGGTCGTCGGCGTAGGTTTTGATAGAGAGTCTGTCTTTGTTTATGGTCCGGTACCAGTGGGATGATTTGTTGAATAGGGATTGTTGTTCGGGGCAGTGAAGTGTTCTAATATATTGATTTATATCTTGTGTGTTTTATGTTTGGGAAGTGTAGGGAGAGGGTACGAAGGGTCCGTTTGGCGGTGTTGTCGGCGAATTCGTTGCCAGGGATTCGGATATGGCTTGGAATCCATATTAGTGTTGTTCTCGGGAACTGTTGGTGGAGGAGGTTGCGGATTAGGGAGGGGTAATAGCTTTGGTTGTTGGTGCTGATGATGGAGTCGATTGATGATAGGGAGTCGGTGCAGATGGCGAATTTAGTGTTGGAGGTGTTAGTATATTGTAGGGCTGTTAGGATCGCTATGATTTCGGCAGAGTAGGATGATGTGTAGGAGGGGAGGAGAAAATTGTTTCGTATTCTGTGGTGACGCTGAAACTGACGTTGTCTTCTGTTTTGGAACCATCAGTGTAGGTAATGAAGTGGTGGTCGTTGAGTTTGTTTTTGATTTCGGGGGGAAAAGTTCGGAAAATTTCTGGGGCAGTGTGGGATTTCTTGTAGGAGCGTAAGGTTTGGATAACAGAGGATGAAGGGAAGAGCCAGGGGGGTGGGAACAGGTGGGTGGATGGAGAGATTTGGAGGGGATGTGGTTTTCGTTACAGAGGGTTCGTGCACGGTGTATGCAGAACAGTGTATTTGTGTGTTTTTTTTGCTTGGTCGGGTTTGTTATATTATAGAGGCGAGAGTCTTTGCACTGCAGGATGGGTTGGAATAATTTTGGCGTGGATTGGAAGCGAATGTCTTCAATTGTTGGCATGTTGGCTTCGAGTAGTAGATGGGTAATGGGAGTGGTGCGATAGGCGTTAAGTGCTTTTCTTATAGCGGTGTTGAAGATGGTTTTGATTCTGTTTAAGTGGGACTTGGCGGAGTAGCCGTATAGGAAGAGACCGCATCGGATTTTGCTGGTGATGATCGATTGGATAATGGAAGTTAGGGAAAAAGGGTTGCAGTTGTACCCACTGCTGGAAAGGATTTTGATGATGTTTAGTTTTTTTTCTAAGGCTGGGCATAGGTAATCAATGTGGGCGTTCCACCTGTAATTTTTCTGGAAGACGATACCTAGGATTTTAAGTTTGTATACGTAAATTTCGGATAACTTCAACAATTGTCAACTGATTTTCATATGTCATAGCATTTTGGAAACGTCAATTCAGTACAATTTTAACCATGAATCAAATAGATTTTTCTCCCTCCTGATATTGATAGTGAATACTTTTCCGCTATTTCACGTAATGTTAACCCACTTTCTCGGTCCTTGACCAGATGTTCCTTCACTTCAGACATTAACGAGTTCATTACAAAATCTAGTCATAAAAATAAAACTTAAAACAACAAATAAGGTTCCAAAACTAAGGTTTATAATTCTACCTCTTAAGTTGATACAAAAAATAACGAGGAAAAAGCAAAACATTCTGAGCCAATGTGGCTCACACAAAATGAAAAGTGTACTTTATCTTGTCGCGTTTCAATCAGAACTGATCTGAGGACAGTTTTTGCCAGTCAAATACAAGCAGTTAATGATAGTAATATGCACATCTGAGAACAGATCATCTTCAAATTAACATCGTTTTAAAAATGAATTATTCGGTTTTGCACTTTATTTTGTCCGAGAGTTTACATTCAGTTCCGGTGTTATTTCTCCAATTCCTGAAGTACGCGTTTCTCGTACTTATGCTTCTTTCTAAAATAATCGCTTAATTTACCGTTGACATGCAACATTTTTTTTAAGTTCACAACGGACTAGAAGGCCAGTTTTTGCAGATACTAGCACAATAAATAAATCGCACGCTCGCATATACGACTTCCTGCTATTTGTTCAGTTAATGAACTGAGTTTCACGTATAAATGTCTAAGTACTTTGGCTGTCCATTTGTTTCTACTTCTTGGGCAAGTTGATCTACAAAACAATATTCAATCCCCTCGGCTTGTTACTAAGGCTTTATTCGACAATTTGAAAAGTCCATTCGTAATAAAAAAAATAACGTAGATATTTTATTAAGTAAACTGTAAAATACATAAAATCCGAGATATATACAGCGATCGCATATATCGTCGTAGTATGAAATAATTTGCGGTTTAGAAACTACTTTATTGTCCCGTAACGGTTTGGTTTACCGATCAATTTATCTGCACCGTTCGAACCTGGGCATTGAGTTGCATCAGTTTCTTGTTCAATTTCAAATTGTGATCCTTCAGGTAATCGATGAGATCGGCCTAAAAGTATCAATCGAAAACTGTCAGAATCTGTATAGAGAGTTTGAAGAAAGCTCTTACCTGTTTTTCGAGCAGTTCGGCAGTGTTGCCGCCCGGTTGCACAAGTCCCAAGGATCCCCCGGTGCTGTTACTACCGCCGAGCGCATCTGGTGCCGGAGCAGATTTGTTGAACTTCAGCACGCGAGCTGGAATATGACCAATCATCAATGGTTTGCTGAAATGTTTTAAATGGATTCTTACCGATATAAGTGCCGTGGATAGCACCTAGAACTAGTGTTTCCAAGCAATTGAAAGTGGTGATGTATATGATAGGCGATAAGAACTTCTCCAAACAGTGTTGTCCGAAGTCGTCTCCATAGTAATGCTGCATCATTGCCTGTACAGCTAGTATGGCAGTATTCCACATCGATACCACAGCTAGTGGAACTCCCTTGTGTACAGCTGTGGAGCGATGGAACTCATGATAACCATTGAGACGTAGCTCGTCATGTTGATATTTGATGAAGTGGTCAAAGAGCTAGCGGAAAAGAAGTTGGTATAAAAGCATGCGTCTATCGTGTGGATTTCGAGACTTACAAATGTATACACCCAAAAAGCGGCGCGGAAGTAGAGCATTATATAGTAGGCCTCGCATCTTTTCTCCGGTGGCCAGATCGAGGCAAGTAGAATTCCAGTGAATGAAATTATCGTCGAGATGAGGAGATGTATGCTGTGAATATAAAACAAAAGTCATTGACACATGGCAGGGGCAGTGGAACAGTTGAAATCAATGTTGATTTCAGAGCGTGCTAAATACAATCACTCGAGTGACGATTGGATGCGATGACCGTTTATCATTGACCTATTTCAAAGTACAAGGGTGGACGATTGTAGGAGTTTGTAAACAAAAAAAGGAAAAGTAAATGCGAATCGGAATGATTTTTTTAGGCGTGTTGGAATGAATGTGGCTAAGGATGGGTAGTTTTACAGAGAATCTCAAGGCTTAAGTTTTGATCTCGGTAACAGCAAAAACAGAAACAATTGAGGGCGGAAAAAGACAACATTCAGATAATGACATAGTAGACAGACTTTGGCAAAATAGCTAACACTAAGGCATGTCTTTTCTAGAGCGTGCACAGACATTGTTCTTCAAATAACCCTACAGAATGAAGTCTACAGATGTCAAATGGATGGCATCGGAGACCGTCAATCCTTTTAGAATCAATTTCGTGCGCAATAAATTGATTCTTTGAAGGGTTGTGTGAGTAGTAGGGCAATTCAATTGAAACCACAGATCGTTCAGATCCAATTTATTTCACTGTCACTACTGAAATGACAATGACAGGCCAATGCTAATCGCAAAGCCATAATCTGCGCCATGAAAGGAACAAATTAATCTTTTATAGGTTTATCGGCCCTAGATGCGACAAATTTGTTTATTTTGCTACCAATCCATTGAAAAAGACTAAATTTGATGACAAACTGTCTTGGCCATCTAACAAAACGGCGACGTCTTAGATGGTCTCAAGGCCTCAATTGTAGTGTAATTTAGATTTTATAGACGTGTACCTTAAATAAAGAGCAAGCTTTAAAATTCGCCTTAAAGTATCTTAACAGAGGCACACTTGTTGACTTCGCGACGAATTGAGCTGCCTGACTGGCTCCGATCACTTTTCCGTCCGAAGATGTTGGGAAGTCTTGCAGGCCATGTTCTCCAATTCTGACCACAAACCATAATACAGTGGATTCCGATTTGGACTCCTCGACGGCCAATCTTCTGCTTCTATAAAGCCATGAATATTGACTCTGAGCCACTCCTGCGTGGTTTTGGCTTTGTGCGCTGGAGCAGAGTCCTGTTGGAAGATCCATCTGTGTCCATTGAAAAGGGTATTGGTCAAACCCTTCACAACACCCTCTAGCACATCATCTTGGTAAACGTTTGCACCAGTTTTTACGCCCTTTTCACAGAAATTGAAGGATGTGACACCATGGTGAGAAACACCCTACCAAACCATTATGGAAACAGGATGATGGCCACATTGAACCCTTGGGACAATTTTTTTCGCTTCCTTGGATGAAGTGGTATAAAGCTTGTCATTCTGTTTGTTGAAAACTTCTCCACGGTAAACATTTTTTTCGTCCGTAAACAGAATGTTTTCATGGGCATTGTCCGTCAGCCTATTTTTTTTTTATTGAAGAGTTAGAATATGACCCGTGGACCGACGATAGGCTTTCATATGCAGATCATCCCGAATCAGCCTAGACATGGATCTGGTTGATATATCGAATTGCTTGGACATGATTTCTCCGAATTCGTTCACGTACAGCCTTTACTACCGCACTTGTACGGATGACGCGCAGGCGACCACTTCTTGGCCTGTTCTCTACTCCAGACAATTCGCCGAAGCGAGCAATAGTCCGATATACGAATATTCTTGATATTCCGAGTGGTTTTAGCAACTCGAAAATTTGGCCAGCACTCTTTCCACACGCCCAATCCATGTTAATAGTTCGCAAACTGAAACCAAACTGACTAGTATTCTTCACTGATCAGTGCATGTGTTCTGAAAAAAAGTTAACGGTTCTATCGCCGGAAAAATTTTAAATGATAAGCGCTGGAAATTGTGTAACAGAACTTATGGCAGGACTAGGTATGTAAATCAGAGAAGTGGTGGCCACAAGATAGTTATTATACGAGGGTGGTCCGATAAATGCTTAGCCTACGAACATTTTTTTTGGAGAAATGACGATTTATTTTTCAATATAGTCTCCTTTTAGCTCGATACACTTGACCTAGTGATGCTCCAACTTCTTTAACCCGTCTGAAAAATACGTTTTCTCGAGGTCTGCAAAGTAGGCCTCCGTGGCGGCGATGACCTCCTCTTTCGACTGAAATTTCTGCCCGGCAAAAAGAAGTCGCACGGGGCCAAATCTGGAGAATACGGTGGGTGGGCCAGCAGTCAGCCCAATTCGACCAATTTGGCCGTGGCAAGGGCGGAGGTGTGAGCGGGTGCGTTATCATGGTGGAAGAGCACTTTTTTCTTCGCCAAGTGGGGCCGTTTTTTCTTCAATTTGGCGTCGAATCGGCCCAATAATTTGGCATAGTACAGCCCTGTGACCGTTTTGCCCTTCTCCAGGTAGTCGATGAGGATCACACCTTGTGAATCCCAGAAAACGGTGGCCATCACTTTTCCGGCCGATGGGGCAGTGTTCGCCTTCTTCGGAGCACGTTTGCCGGGTGAAGTCCACTGTTTCGACTGTTCCTTGGTCTCCGGTGTGTACAAATGGATCCATGTTTCGTCGACTGTCACGAAACGACGCATAAACTCCTTCGGATTGCGCTTAAACAGCGTCAAACACTGCTCTGAAGTGGTCTCACGGTTGCGCTTGTTGTCCGGAGTGAGCAAACGCGGCACCCAACGCGCCAACAGCTTTCTCATGTCCAAAATTTCATGCAGGAAATGCCTACTGTCTCAGTTATCTCGCGCACTTTCAATCGGCGGTCTGGCAATACGTGATCGTGGATTTTTGTCACGTTATCCTCCGTGGTAGCCGTTTTCGGGGCACCTGGACGTGGCTCATCAAAAACCGACGTGCGACCACGTTGAAACTCGTTAAACCAATTTTTGATGGTCGCCATCGAAGGAGAAGAGTCACCGTACACAGCATCCAAACGCTCTTTGATTTCGCTGCGCGATTTCCCTTCCAAAATCAAGAATCGAATCACCGACCGATATTGCTCTTTTCCCATTTTTCTAAAATCTGCGGACACTCCCGCTTCCACACGCGGTCAAAACAAAACTACGAGTCCGATCCGGCTGAAATTTCGACGGTAGCCGTCTACTATGTACTACACGATAGTAAGTTGCTCTTGCGATACTGGCGCCATCTGGCGGTGAGGCTAAGTACTTACCGGACCATCCTCGTACGTCAATGTCATACGCGTACGCAAGCCATTACGAAGACTTGAAATACATATGTAGATCATACCTCTTGTGTTGGCCAGTGAGTCAGTGAGACTCAAATGCCCAAATACTTTTTTAGCATCGATGGTCTCGGTTAATTCGCTACCGACTTTAATGGAGCAGCGAGAATTCTCCACTGTCATCCTACACAATCTGACGAGTTTGGCAAGCATGTTAAAACTGGCCATGGCTCGGTATAGCTCTTTTCTATGCACACTGTCACATGCGGTTTTAAAATCGACAAAGATGGTGTGTGTCGATTTGAAATTCTTGGGTTCTTTTCCAAGATTTGCCGCAGTGTGAAAATTTGGTCTATTGTGGATTAACTTGGCCTGACACCACACTGATAGGAACCTACCAAATGATCCATAAAGGCTTTCAGGCGTTCACACAGCACGGCATAGAAGATCTTGTACTCGGTGTTGAGGAGACTTATTCCTCTATAGTTAGCGCAGTTATAGAGGTCTCCTTTCTTATGGACTGGGCAAACGATACTGAGATTCCATTCGTCGGGCATGCTTTCCTCCTACCATATTTTACAGATGGGCTGGTGCATGCGCCCTACCAACTAATCTCCAGCCGTTTCAATAGCAGTCAGGCCGTCTGCGCCCGCCGCTTTGTTCGTTTTAAGCTTCGAAATAACAAGCTTAATTTCATCTAGGTCAGGTGGGCGGAATTCTCTTGTATCTTCCTCCGTTGTGAATGGATGGATCATTCTGCCTGACAGCGGTATCAGATTTATCATCGCCGTTGTACAGTCTACAGAAGTGGTTTTTCCATATTCTCAGTGTCGACTGTGACTCTACTACTAGTTGTCCGTCTTCATCCCTACAGGCTTTATAGCCCTGGCATGTTGGTTTTACTTTTTCGTAAAACTTGCGAGCGTCATTCCTGTGGTAGCAGATGTTTTGTGGATTGTGCCGATGTCACCGGGCTTTGCGAGAGGTTGAGGGAAACTCGATCGGCGAAGATCCTAGCGGTCTCCTGCGATTATAGTTTTCTGACGTCAAGCTCTTGTCTTGATCGACTCCGTAGCATCCTTGATATCCTGATTCGTACAACAAGGTAGTGATCCGAGTTCATATTAGCTCCTCGCAAGGTTTGTACATCCAAGATGGTTGAGGAGTGTCCGGTGTCGGTCGCAACATGATCAATCTAGTTGATCGTTGACTGATCTGGTGACCGCCAGGTTCCTTTATGGATGTTGAGATGTGGAAATCGTGTGCTTGCTACAAGATGGTTACGCCCTGCTAGGAAGGAAGTAGCTGTCCAAAATAGGACACTGAAATACCAAACAGTAAAAAATCACCCTTTAATTGCGTCATTAATTATAGATGGCTTCACTCTCCTAAGCATCACTTGAAAGATCTCCCTTTTGTCAAGGTCTATATGAATGTGTTTACAAAGACGATCTATACAGAGCCATCTCATGCTTCACCATCCCTGCTAAGCACATCAAACTCTGTAAGATAGCAATTGAAATTCTCGCTGTTTCATTGGGATCGGTAATAAACTAGCCGAGACGTTCGATGTCTTGTGATTTCGTCAACATCATCAAACGGTTTGAAATCCCTGAAGCAGAAATGGAGAAAGTCGGTCTGGCGGTGAAGGAAGGTAAAACAAGATGAAACAAGTATATTGTGTCGTCACAAAAATATAGGTAATGTCAACCACTTGACCAAAAAGTCATCTTTGGAAGCCATAACTTGGAAGTAGTAGAGAATGTTGCCTACCAGGTTAAAATAGTGACAAGAGACAACGACGACGGCGTAAACGAGGGGGGCCGTTTATAAAACCTTAGTCATCCTGGCGCACGTCTATGCCACAAAGGTTTGAACATTATCAAGTGGGGTTGCGATCTTTGGTCCCATCCCAACAGAGAATAGAAGAAAGATGCAATCAACAATTGCACTGATGATGCACAGATCCATCGTCGAATATGGCTGGGCCAAATAGAGCAAGTGGACACCACTGCACCGGACGGAATGCCTTTGATACTGACCTTGGGGAACGACACAGCAATAACGATCGCATGTAAGGTGGCGAAAACGGGTGGAAAGGGATCTTATCCAATTAGGCGTGCGGCACTGAAAGTAACTGGCTTATAGCAACTGTAGGTCTGTTTGTTGAGGCCCACGTTCACTCCGAATGGTAGACTCATCTAGGTAAGTACGTAACACCTTGTTGTAAGGGATCAACTGACCTGTAAGTGGTGCTAACTATATATGCGATGCCTTTGAAATAATCCGACGAAAAAACGCTCGGATTTCTGAGCCAAAAATTCATGGCTTTTAGACCATGATAATGCACCTCATCACATTTTATTGCTTGTTCATGAATTGGCTAGCTCTTGAATGACCCAGCTTCCATATTTGCTATGAAAAACAAAAGCTTGACAAGACTAAATGCTATCCCAAAGATCGAGTTCAGGGATCAGAAAAATCCTGTTCAGGTTGATTGCTGGGTTATTTGTTCATTGGCACAAGATTTCCCAGATTTTATGAAATGAATTCAATGAAATTTCGCATTCGATCTGGTTCACGGTGATAACCTTTTTTTAGTTTTATGTAAGGCGATATTATAGTAGGAACATAGATTGCGTAGATAAAACCCAATTCCTAGTCTGTGCAATAGTTTTACCATCAATCTTAGTTGTAAACTGGAAATCTAGGGCCATCTTTAAAACAAATTAATGCACGCGTGACTCTTTGCAAGTGTACTCTGGAACGTCGCAACACATTCCTTTATCGAGTTTGTCGTATCAAGATAAGAAGAAGCTTCAGAAAAGAGTACTGACTCATCATCGACAAATAAGACAAGTAAATAGACTGATGTTGACAATCCACCAGTCTGCAGAGTTCATGTTAGTGATGATTGGGGCAAATTACTCCCACCCACTCATCCGTCTTCGTCTTTCACGTTGACAACAAACGCAACTTTTCTCCTTATGCAAATGCATATCGAAATAACTTGTTGAATATTAAAATCACGTCCAACCAACACCAGCATATTGAGCAGAATAATCCCTAGAACAATCACTACATAAATCACTATTTCCAGTTCTTCAAACTTCAACCAATTGATCGAGGCGTAGTATGTGTTTATCATTGAAAGGCAATGACTAATTTGTCGTCTAAAACGCGTGCTACACCCAAATTGGGAAAATAAAAATATAACTCACCTAAAAGCCGGTACGGTCTTCAGGGGCTTAAAATCACTATTAGGATTTGCGGCTAACACCGGAACGAGCAACTGCTGCCGGTCGCTCGTTTGCCCTGGATCATTTGTATTTCCACTTTGCTCGTCCATATATTGTGCACCCTAGCGATACGAAATAAATATATAAAAGGACTGAAAATACTGGAGAAGTCACTTACGGTGTTCATGTTGAAGTTGTGTCCCAAACTGACCATAATATGGTAAAGCAAAATCAAAAAAAATTAGATTACGACCATTTAGATAAGAAATATGATTGCGATTTGACTGCTGATGCCTGACATAAATTGAAACGATTCAATTGATGTTGTATCAATACGCGAACGAAACGACGGGGGGATACGGCGAAGAAAATGCACAAAAGTCGAAATCAAAGCGGATGGTTGCACGAAATTTCTTTATTTTTATTTTTATATTCCGGCTGATGGATGAATGATGAGTGACTTTTGAGCCATGGAGTGACATTTCTTCGAAGGGTCTGTTCAGAGAATGTGTATTTTTTTTAATACCAAGCAATTGTGTTTGGTTGGGCTGAAATTGTTAAAGAATAAAATTGACGCCAAAAAGAAGAATGAATGGCTTCATAGTGTTTTCCCATAGAACTCCATGAGATAAACAAAAAGAAAAATTATAAATAATATTTTTTGATATTTTGCTTAGTTTTCGAGATAATGTGGTTTGAAATTGATTAATTTTTAGGTTTTTTTCACTGGAATTTTGATAGAATTTTGAAAGTATTTTGTTTAAAGGGGGGAGGGGGGTAACGTTTGAAACTTTTTTTTTTTCTTTTTTTATTCGATATTTTGATGGTACATATAACATCTCAAGAATATTGTATTACGTTTTGAGGTCAATCGGAGCAAAATTGACGAATTTATGATAGTTTGAATCACCGTTGCTTCAACTCAGTTTTGCGAACCTTTTAGCAACTGTTTGGGCTTCTGTTGTATTATATGTATCCCCTACCTTAGTCAAAATCTTTTCGGTTAAGAAAATTTGTAACGTACTTTGTGTATCTTCGATGTACAATATATATCAGTTCAAAATTGTACTTTTTCTCCGTTGAGTTTCTACTTTGTTTT
Organism: Merodon equestris; assembly: GCA_958301585.1. NCBI lineage: Eukaryota > Metazoa > Arthropoda > Insecta > Diptera > Syrphidae > Merodon > Merodon equestris. The sequence continues at coordinate 44,003,843 of OY284413.1, forward strand.
CGCAGTGATTTTGCATTTATCTCTACATCTATAAAAAGGGAACACATTTTTTTGTTTGTCCACGAATAGGGAGTAGGTACTTAACGATACCTCAACAATATGGATATCAATCGATTTGTCGTGATTAGCCGCATTACATAGGATGGTTTTTAGTATCCTAGGGTTTTAAAACCTATTTTATATGACTTTTTAACTGAAAAAAGAACCTATTTTATACTTTGCACACATATTACAACAAAGTGGCTGAACTGATTTGAATATGACTTTATCCTTCTATTAGTACATTTCCTGATGAAGAGATTGATGTATCAATCATTATTCTGTGATTCTTATGACGGAAGTAATAAGCAAAAATGTAATTATTTAAGATGGAAATATATTACAGATACGCGTAGGTCATTGAAATATTCAGTCCCCCAGTGGATTGCGGGAACATTTATTTATTTATTTATTTACATCAATTAGAGATTTCTCTTATAGACTAAGTAACATTAATTGGATAACTTAACCACTTAAGTTTAGCAAATAACTTATAATTCGTTTTTTAAATAATTCTCTGGAAGAGTTATCAAAAAAATCCAATGCATTGCAAGCTAAGTTAGCCTCTTGTATACATCGCGATATTGGTTCATTCTTACCATAATTGGTTCGATGAAAAACTGTTTTAAAAAGCAAACGATTTCGAGTATAGGCTGGAGGGATATACAACTTCAACATACTTAAAAGAAAAGAACAGTCAATATGAAAAGTAAGAATGTCTCGAATAAACATTAATGAAAAGTATCTACGACGTTGATATAAAGGGATAAGGTTAAACAAAAAACATCTCGTTCTGTAGGATGGTGTCTCAATATTCCATTTCAGTTTAAAGAATAAGTATCGGGTGAACTTACGTTGATTTTTTTCAATTCTTTCGGCTGCATTATTGTAGAATGGATTCCAAATAACACTACAATATTCAAGTGGAGACCTAACTAGAGCAAAAAACAAACATTTTAAAGCCAAAGTATCAGTAAATTCTGTAGTATTACGTTTTATGAATCCTATCATTAAATTTGCTTTCGTTATAATGTAATCTATGTGAAAAGTAAAATTTAATTTCGAATCCAGGATAACACCCAAATCCTTCAATTGCGACACCTTCATAAGTTGGACACCGTTTAGGTCATAACGAAATTCAACAAGATTATTAGTTCTAAAACATGAAAGCACAACACATTTAGAAACGTTTAAGTGTAAGGAATGTAACTCACACCAGTGAATTAGGCGTGTAAGATCCTCTTGTAATAGCAAACAATCTGAAATGGATACGATTTTTCTATAGATCTTAAGGTCATCAGCGTAGAGAAGGCATTGTGAGGATTTAAAAATTGAGGAAGATCATTGATGAATAAGAGAAATAACAGTGGGCCTAAGTGGCTGCCTTGTGGGACACCAGATGGTACGGAAAAAGGATCGGATAGGAAATTGTTTATTTTTACTATTTGGGTTCTGCTTGTTATATAGGAATCTATCCAACTTAGAATATTGGAGTAAAAACCTGAAGAAGACAACTTTGATAATAAAATGCGGTGGTTTACCCTATCAAATGTTTTAGCGAAGTCTGTGTAAACAATATCAGTTTGACAATTTCTTTCAAGGTTTTGAGTCAGATGATTAATTAAAATGGAAAGATTCGTGACGGTTGACCTACCCGACACAAAACCATGTTGTATCTATTCACATAAAAATATAATTTCCGATAAACTATTTCTTCGAGTAATTTAGGAATACAGGAAAGTTTACAAATTGGTCTATAGTTTTTAACTTCGAGTTTTGAACCGCTTTTAAAAATGGGCGATATAAACGAGACTTTCCATTCATCTAAAAATTGACCATTACTTAGGGATAGATTAAAAATTAGTGTACATATAACAAACAAATTTTTTTTCTTCTCTCTTCTTTTCACTCTTTTCTTCTTTTTTTTCTCTTTTCTCTACATCTATAAAAGAGAACGTATTTTCCTGTTTGTTCGCGAGTAGGGACTTTAGTCGGCTATGTCGGCTATCACACGTTGCCTCACGACTCACGGCTCACACAAGTGTAAAAGAGGTAGGAGATGAGCTGAAATGGGATGGAAAATAAAGTTCCCGGTGAGTCGCGTGCGATTTTGTTTCTGGCTCTTTTTGACGTTTCTCTTTTCTCTTGTTCGTTATTTCTTAATCTTCTCTCATTCATTTTCGTTACTCGTGGGTTGGACATCGGTCGGCACTAAAATTTCAAATTCAACCACAAAATTTTTAAAAATTATGGAAAATTTTTGGACACGAGATGCAACATCACAACTTATCATTTTATATGAAATGCACCCAAATTTGTACGTTACAACGTGCAGGGAGTACCTAAATAGGGTAAGAAGGTCGGATTCTTACCAGGCAATTTTCGATAGTCTCCGAAGTGATTTTCCTTCGGTGACTATCGAAATGATAAAAAAGAAAATCCACACTCTAAGAAATCAGTTCTCTAGAGAGCTAAAAGAACTAGAAAAAAGTAAAAAAAGTGGATCTGGCTTGGAGGATATATATGAGCCAAAGTTGTGGTGTTTCGACCAGCTACGCTTCCTCCGAACATATTTTCTATCCACACCACAATATACCAATATACAAGAAGTAAAGACATTTATTTTCTAATTACATACATATATTGTTGTATTTTATTTGTTTAATTTTTATTTTATATAGTCTAGACCCCGACACGAGCACTTCGGATACAAAACGAAAAATGAGCGAACTGTCAAATAGCGGATGAGGAAGAAAGAAGGAATCGAAAAAGAGCCCATGCCTCACGAGCCAGTGTGTGATACCATTCGCCTCACGGGATAGGATCGGGAAGAGGAATCCGAAAAAGAGCCATGACTCGTGAGACAACGTGTGTTAGCTGACTATCACATGCGGCCTCACGACTCACGACTCACATAAGATTAAAAGAGAAAGGAGATGAGTGCGAATGAGATGGAGAATTTAATTCCCGGTGAGTCGCGGGCGAAATTCTTCGTGCGTGTTCACATTGGTAGAAGCGCACCAAATTGCTTGAAAGAGAGGGAACGATTTTTAGTAAGTGGAAACGAGAAGGGTTGCTTGCACCGAAAATCCATCTTCAATTTGGATTTTCGGGTGAAGCAAACCGTTCCATTCTTAATTCATTCAATTTTTGACAGTTTTTCTTCATTTATTCGTGACTGTTGGACAGACAAGTTCATTTGGCTTGCAAAAATGACTACTTGGACGAAGGCGACTGAATGAAAATGGCTACTTGGACGAAGGCGACTGAATGAAAATGACCCGATTCATGCGTTCCACTTGTCAAAAATTCAAGTGTGCTTCCACCAATGTGAACACTATTTGCCTTCTTGCGCTTGTCCTTCTTGCGCCAATGTGAACACGCACTTCACGACTCACATTGACGTTTCTCTTTCTCTTTGTTCGTTATTTTTCATTTCCATTTCATTTCTTTTCGTACTTTGTGGGGAATGGACACAATCATGTCGGATGTGGCTTGCAGAAAATGCGTAGAGCTCTACTTTATCTCACGGACACAACTTCAAAATGAATAAAAAAAGTAGTCGTTCGGGTCACGGAATTTAAATTGAAAGAGGAGATGGGAATTGAGTCGTGAGTCGTGAGGCCGCATGTGATAGACGACTAAAGGAGTAGGTACGTAACGGTACCTCAACAATATATATATCAATCGATTTGTCTTGATTAGCCGTATTACATAGGATGGTTTATAGTATCCTAGCGCCTTAAAATTGTATGCTTTCCTCACATATTACAACAAATTTTTTCCCTCTCTCTTCTTTCTTTGGGCTATTGTAGGTTTCTTATTATGTTAATATTTGTCTTACATAATTGTTTTAACAGCAACTAGAGTAGCAAGCATAAGTTACATACATACATATGTATATGCGGGGGTTGCTATTTATATTTTGAGCCTAATAACGAAAAGACAGTAAATTATTATCAAAAATGGCTTTATTGTTTTTCGAAGTATTCTCCGTGAAGATCAATACACTTTTGCATGCGCACAAACCAACACTTTTTCCGCTCCGATTGAGGTACCTCCAAGACATGGGTTTTAAATGCATTAACGGCTTCTTCAGGCGTTGAAAAACGTTGGCGACTCAATTTATTTTTGTCATGCCGGAAAAAAAAGAAGTCATTTGGTGAGCTGTATGGAGGATGACCCATTAATTCGACGTTTTGGCCAGTCAAATAGGTGGTTGTTTCAGTCGATGTGTGAGAGCTTGCATTGTCATGATGAAGGATGATCCTTCGTTGCTCTAACGGCACGGTCGCCACATGTCCAATTATTCCGAAGAAACAGGCGATTATTTGTTTCGAAGTGCTTCGCGTACGAATCACTTTTGTTGGATTTGGCTCATCTTGGAAGAAAGTGGATTGCTGTTTTGTTTCGAGCTCATACGCATAGATCCAAGATTCGTCACCTGTGTAGATGTTATACACAGCTTTTGATGCGCCGTGATTGTATTTCTTGAGCATTTCTTTCCAGCAGTAAACACGAGCATCTTTTTGAGCTTTTGTCAAATTATGCGGGATCCAACGCAAACAAATTCAAACAAATTTTCACATCTAAATGTTCATGCAATATTTTGTAGTATTTTATTGATACTTCTCTACATCTAATGCCCAAGGATGCCTCAATCTCACGATAAGTAACAAGACGATCTTGCAATATCAGTTCGCGCACAGCATCAATGTTTTCTGGCACAACAATTGATTTTCCGTGATCCGTGAGCGAACTGCCACCACGATTAAATTCGTTAAACCAGCTTTTCACAGTGGCCAAGGATGGGGCTCCATCGCCCCTTTAGTCGAAATAAGTTGATTTATGCACTCCTGTCTTGGTAATCCACATCGTAAAAAAATATCGCATGAAATGTTCACATCGGTCGATATATAAGCAGTAATGAAGCATTCTGGAGAATCTTCGGTTTTGCTATTCATGATAGATACCCAACCGTGCAACACCTAGCTGTCCATTTGGAAAATGTCAGAGGGTCTATTTCACAGCAGATTCCGCCACAAGACAAGCGCAATCTCCAAGAGAAACAACACTGACAGCTTTCTTCAAACTATGTCAACAAGACCTTTTTGCAAGAACGCGGGACAGCCGTTTCTTCCTACAAATACTCCTCCGGAACTATTTAAATGATTTTGACTAAACTTACCAAGGTGATCGTGTGGACATCGCTGAGTGTCCGTACGTTTTGTTTTTTTCAAATCCGACTTATTATTGAGGAATAATCACCGAAAACCCGATTTTCAGCCCGATTTTCAACCCGATCAGACTTATCATCGGGAAATATTCACTGAAAAACTAATTCTCAATTGATGTCTATGGGAAAAAATGTCATGTGCAAAATCGAATTTCTCGGAGGGAAAAAGATTCGAAAGATATTAACGAAAAACTTTCTGATAGATTTATTATAGAAATAAATACATAAGAAAAAATAAAATTAAAGGATAAACTCAATATATTAATTGAGCAAAAAAGTGGTAAATAAGACATTGTGTTATAAGCGAATATCTTTTTACTTATAAATTGCTTAGATCATGCCAAGGTTGCGTCAAAGAACTAACATTGGGAAACGAACAGTGAATGCCAGACGACACGACAACGAATCGTTCTCCAATCAATCTAATGGCAACAGTGAGGACATACGAATTGTACAAGAATTCCAACGAAATCTGGATAACAAGTCGTACTACATGTGCTTAAATTGCTACCGTTTAGACTACACGAATGTAACTGACAACTACATCTGCAATGCTTGTGTTAATAATCCAACTAAATTCACACTTGTAAATAACATGTACCCTGGCGACGTTCCAACAGAACTCAAAGAACTGACCATGGTTGAGCAATTGTTTATAGCCAGAGTACATCCCGTAATGAGAATACATCAAGTTCGCACCTATGGTTCAAATGGACAGTATCATTACTCTGGAAACGTAATCAATGTAGCTCAAGATATACTTCCACCCGCAACTTCACTTCCTGTTGCACCAGATAACTTAGGTATAGTGATCGTCAGACGTGCTGGTATGGATGGTTTTACTGATTTCAGAGTTAGAAAACATGTTGTTCTGAATGCATTGATATGTCTTCATTGAATCAATCCTTTTTATGCTGATGTAGTAATTGACCAAGATCAAATTTCAAGTTTACCTGATGATGGCAATATTGCGAATGATCTACCGTTCATTGAAGATGGAGAAATTTTAGAAAATAAACCTGAAGTTGTAATTATAGAAGAGAATGTTGTTACGTTTGCTTCGAGACCAGGTCAAGAAGCAGCAGTTCAAGCTACGTTAAATTGGCCTACAGCAAACAGTGATTTCATTAACGAATTCCGTCAGAGTGGTTATATTATGCAAGCTTTTCCTCACCTTTTCCCCACTGGTAAATGTGATTTTCTTGATTTCAGACGTGGTTTCAAAGTAACTTTTCGAGAGTGGTGTGAACATCTCATGAGATTCCGTGACCAACGATTTGTACAAGACCCTCGATTCCGGTTTGTTTGCTTAAATACTATGCAACGCCACGATGCTTGTAGACAGAGCGGTGTACTAGCCAAGACGAGTGACCTTCAAAACGTTCAAAATATCCAACAACTTGCTCAGAAAGTTCAGCAACAGCAAACTCTCATTAAACGTATTCTGTCTTGGGGTGCAAAGATCCGAGGCACTTCAGCTTACTGGTACCAACAGCGTTGTGAGCTTCTTGCTATGGTTAACCAGCTTGGTATCCCGACTCTATTTCTAACACTAAGCGCAGCTGATCTCTGGTGGCCATGTCTAATTCGTCACTATGGGATATCTGACGAACAACGCGACACTTTGAGTGAACGTGAATTAGGACGATTGATGCAGAAAAAGTTGAACGAAAACCCATTGATCGCTGATCAATATTTCACACGTCGTGTAAATGAGTTTATGAAAATCCTCAAAACTAAGCTGAAAATTGTTGACTTCTGGTTTCGATTTGAATATCAACACAGAGGTTCGCCACATGTACACATGATTATTTGGGTCGCAGGAGCTCCTAACGTGTTTTCATTCGATACTGCTAGCTTCGAAGAGTTGCAAGAATATATACGTTTCTACGATGAGTAAGTGAGTGCTGTCAACCCATCACTACAATAGCCAGCAGCTGAGTCGCATCCATCACGATTGAAACCAACTGAAGTTATAATTGGAAACCCAGTTGAATATGCTGAACTTTTGAATAGAGTAAACCGTCGTACAAAGCACAGCATCTACTGCAAACGTCTCGTGAATGGTCGTGATACCTGTCGCTTTAAATATCCTAAACCTCTTCAAAACGAATCAAAGCTCGAAAAAGATGAATCAGGCGTCTGGAATTTCACTCCTAAGCGTAATGACGATCTACCAAACGATCACAATCAATTCGTAGCCCAAGTTTGGCGAGCTAATACCGATTGTAAAGTTATTGATTCCGAACATGCAATCATCAATTACCTTTCAAAATACGCAGCAAAAGGAGAAGCTCAATCTCAAAACTACAGAGAAGTCTTCCAAACGATTTTGAATTCATGTAGCAACGAAGATTCAAGCAAACGAGCTATATCTAAGCTCATGATAAAGCTCATTGGTCAACGTGATATAAGTGCGTGTGAGGTGATGCATTTGCTGACAGGAGAACCATTGAAACAGTGTAGTAGAACATTCGTTAAAATTTACATAGGTCTGGATGAGTACACAATGATTCCTGTAGATAACAATGAAGGTGATCAAGTTATACCGAGCTCGTTGCTTGTACACTATGCCTCAAGGAATGCGCGTATGGAAGATTTATGCTTGAAACAGCTGGCTACCGAATATCATTGGTCTCGCGGTGAACTGCGAAAATGTCGCTCGAAACGTATCATTCAAGTTCTGCCGAAAGTCATGCCTGATATCACCGACGAACAAACTGAAATTTATTACAAACAAATATTGGTATTGCATAAACCATGGCGAACATTAAATGAATTGAAGTCTTATGTTACTTGGAAAGAGAGCTTCGAAACAGCTAACATCACCATCTGGGAAATTGAGGAATCTGACATACCTTATGCCGAAAATGAAGATACTGAGACTCCCGAGAATGAACCATTTGATGGACTAGCTCTTGCTGCAGCATTGCCACACCATTTACCTAATGAAGTCTCTCTTGGCTATCGTGACGTTGATCGTATGTTTAACTGGTATTCTGCGTATGAGAAATATATTTCAAACAACATTGCATTCATCAAAAACTCTAAAGAAAACCACATATCGACAACACCATCTTTGGATCATGCAGCGTCTAGCGTGAACGAATTGCAATCTCAAGTGCTATACCACCTACGTCAACAACTTTGTGGAGAGTCTCGCCACAATCTGACTATCATCCAAGGCGCTTCTGGTACAGGCAAATCTTTTCTAATCAATGAGATGGTTAAGACAGTTAATTTGCTGCATGGAAACGGTGCTGTCCTACTTATGGCTCCTACTGGCGTTGCCGCTAACAACATCAACGGCCAAACAATCCATTCAGCTCTCAGGTTAACAGTCTCGCGTGGGGTTGTCAACGATCTGAGTGGCGAGTCTGAAAGAAATTTTCAAAATGATATGCAGTGTTTCAAGGTCTGCTTAATCGATGAAATGTCGATGGTTGGCGTTCGTACTTTAGTAAATATCAACAAACGGTTGAGGCAAGCATTCCCTGAAAACCAACATCTTCCATTCGGTGGAATAATTCTCTATCTTCTTGGCGACTTCAATCAACTTCCTCCAGTATTAGACAGAACTATGCTTGCTCCGTGCGTTTCTGATAATGCGTTTTCGCTCCAAGGTAGAATGCTCTTCGAACAATTCACAAAAGTTTACGAATTGAAACAAATAATGAGACAAACTGGTGAAGCTCAATAACGTTTCCGTGATACTTTAGAACGAATGGCTTCTGGCCAACTAAGCCATGATGATTATACGTACCTTCAAACCAGATTTGCTGTAAACAACTTCGCATCTGCAAATGACTTCAAAAATGCATTGAGAATTCTGTTCAAAAAGGCTGAAGTTGCTGCTTACAATCAAAATATGCTTAGATCACTCAACACACCAGTAGTTTCCATTAAATCAGAAAATAATAACGAAACAGCATCAAGATGCTCTGATGATGAAGCACATGGTTTACCGTCATGCCTAAATTTGGCTATTGGTTGTCAAGTTATGTTGAAAATGAATCTGTGGACTGAGCAAGGTTTGTGCAATGGATCTCTTGGAACAGTCAAAGATATAGTATATCAACCAAAACCTAAAGATACGCATTTGGATGACTTTCCCCTTTGTATTCTGGTGAAATTTGACAAATACACAGGCCCTTCCATATACAACGGAGTGATCCCTTTGGTTCCAGTAACAGTCATCTTTCGTAAAGGCAGCGTATCATGCAAGAGAAAGCAGTTCCCTCTACAATTGGCTTACGCTATCACAGTCCACAAAAGTCAGGGCATAACTGTCGATCAAGCAGTCGTCGATATTGGTTCATCTGAATTTGCACTTGGTCTAACGTATGTCTCATTATCTCGCGTAAGAACTATTGAAGGCCTTCTTATAGACCCTGCCTTTCCACCCGACCGCCTTTTCAAATCCATCAACCAAAATTCATCTTGAGCTATTAAGAAAAAACAACTTTCAAGGTTTCGCAGGCTAGCAAACATTGACTAATTAATTCGATTCCAAATATGTCTATTTCGATATTGAAGATAAATAAAAATATATTACATTAAATACATTTTATATTTCTTGTCGTTTATGTTTTGTCTCGAATGTCTATTTCGTTCTTTTTAATTTTTCAACTGACTCTCAAAAACAGTGAGACAAAAGGGTTCGCTCAGCTCAATTTTTTCAAAGCAGTTCACCTGCATTGAATTCCTAGTTGTATGATATAATCAGGTGCCATCATATTATACATGGAACCAATGGAGCCGAAGGAAAAGGGGTAAAGCCGTTGAGGGCCACAGGATATTATTGGAGAGTTTACACTGTCCATCCTAGCCAATATGAATGTTTTTTTTTACGACTACTTCTTCATGACATCACAGGTCCTACCACATTCGCATCTTTGCGACCTGTAAATGATTATGTTTGTGAAACTTATCGAGAGGCTTGCTTTAAGCGAGGATTACTTAAAGATGACAAACAGTGGGAAGCAACATTGCTAGAGGCAATACCATTGCAGACAGCAACAAATCTTAGGTGCCTTCTTGCAATCCTACTTAGAACATATGAAATTAGCAATCCTTTGGAATTATGCATGAAATTTAAAGATGATTTGGCAGAAGACTTTAGATACCAAGTTCAAATTCAAAATTTTGAAATGGAAATTGGCTTTTCGGATGAAATTTATAATATAGCTTTACTCGATATCGAAGATAAAATAATTGCCCTGGGTGGAGAAAACCTACATTCCTTTGGTCTTCCTAATACCAAAAGAAATGAATTTAATAATTTACGTACTGAGATCTTAAGAGAGACTTCGTACGACATCAATAGTCTCACCAAATATATTCAGGAATATGAACCAAAATTGTTAACAGATCAACGTCATGTCTATTCTGTCGTGCTTAACCAAGTTGCAAAACATGCTTGCTAAGGGACGACAGCAGAAAAAACTAGCGCTAGCTGTGACATCATCTGGCATTGGTGTTACGTTACTTCCTGGAGGTCGAACGGCTCATTCTGTTTTCAAACTTCCATTAAACCTGAACGCCAATGTTCAGGTTCAATGGGATGAATGTACAGTGGCCCATAAAATGGCATTAGAAGCCATTGACCGAACGCTACAAAACATATTAAATTGCACGTCTTTGATGGGAGGTATGACGGTTCTTTTGTCTGAAGACTTTCGACAGACGCTTCCAGTCATTCCAAAAGGAACCAAAGCAGATGATATTAAGGCATGCCTTAAGTGTTCTTACCATTGGAGTCATGTTAAAACCATGAAGCTTTCCACAAACATGCGAGCACAACTTCATGGCGATACACTATCCAGTGAATTTGCCAAAAAATTAATTGAATTGGGACAAGGTAAATTAAGTCCTGATATCGATGGCAGTGTGAAAGCTGATCAAGTCAGTACAAAGGTCGATTCGATCAATGAACTGATTGAAAAAGTATTTCTAAATCTACAAAAAAATTACCTGGATCATAAATGGTTATGCGAAAGAGCAATTCTCGCGCCAAGAAATATTACTATCAACAACATCAACAACCAGCTTCTGGGGATTATACCTGGGGACTGCCAAACATATAAATCGATTGATACTGTGGTGGATCTATCGGAAGTTGTGAACTATCCAACCGAATTTTTAAACTCTTTAGAACCATCGGGCTTACCTCCACATAAATTGAAGCTCCTATCATGGTTTTGCGAAATTTAGACCGACCTCGCCTCTGTAATGGAACAAGACTTGTGGTTAAGAGACTATTACCTCATGTTATTGAAGCCACCATAATTACTGGATGTGGCTATGGGGAAGACGTAATTTTACCACGCATACCACTTATACCTTCCGATACCCCCTTCCAATTTAGAAGGCTACAATTTCCTATTCGGCTGAGTTTCGCAACTTCAATAAATAAATCCCAAAGGCAACCTTTATCTGTTACTGGTTTGCAATTAGAGGAACCTTGCTTTTCCCATGGCCAACTATACATAGGATGTTCAAGAGTTGGAAGTCAGCAGAATGTTTTTGTCTACACAAAAGACGGAAAAATGCGTAATATTGTTTACCATGAAATTTTTTCAATGTAAAAAATTATTCGTAAATTAAAATTTTAATTTTGCATTAAACAGTTGAGCATATTATTTCATCACTCAATTCCATATTCACATATAGATTCTGAAAATATATACATATGTGTATTCAATTAGAGAAAAAAAAGAAAAAAATATTCTATGCATATCCATACATATCCATTTATTTAAGGACAGCAAAGCGGGTACATCCAGCTAGTTGTAAATAAAATAAAAAGTTTTCAGAGAATTATCTCAATATTTAATTTACCATTAAACTGCCCCACAAGTGTGCATGCAAATCAGTGGGTTGACACGACTGGAGATCACCGGTGTTGTAAGAGTAAGATCAAACCAAAAAAAATAAAAATCTGGAGCATGGCCGTGTCAAAAAAAAGGAGGAGAAGAAAGAAAACGGTCAAACCGTAGCATTATGGAAAAGAACGCTAAAAGGAAAAGCACTACCCCGCCAGGCACTACTAATGGTCGTGATCCTGGGACGAGCAGCAATGCTCGGGTCAGAGCTATAGGATTTCCGGGAGATAGCAAAGTAAAGCAACGGCGTAAGCCACACTTTAGAGTCGCGAGTTGGAACGTTGGAAGCATGAGTGGTCGCAGCTATGAGCTTAAAGAAATGATGGTTAGAAGCCGAGTAGACATCCTGTGCGTACAAGAGACGAAATGGCGAAACACCGGTAATCGGGCACGTTTCTTGGACGTTAAAACAATAGCCTACAAGATGTTTTAATATGGATTGGAACAAGGAAAAAACGGAATCGCCATCATCCTTGCGGCAGAGCTACTTGGCAACGTCTTAACCATTTCAAAGTCCAGTGACCGTTTGATGGTTCTCAAATTGGTGATGCATGGTGAGGTGTGGAACATCGTAAGCGCATATGCCCCTCAAGTAGGATGCGAATAAAAAGAAAAAGATGCATTTTGGCTAGATTTCCATAACCTTGTCAAAATCATCCCAAAGGAAGAGCTTTTGTTTGTTGGGGGAGATTTAAACGGACATGTCGGGAAGACAAGCGAAGACTATGAAGACTACCACGGAGGGTTGGGATACGGCACCAGGAACTCTTCATGTGAAGATATCCTAAACATGTGCAAGTCGTACGGTCTTATAGTGCTAAATACCATGTTCGTCAAACAAAGCCGGCACCTGATCACTTATAGCAGCGGCGGAAATGAAACTTAAATAGACTATCATTTGGTATCCAGTTTCATGAAGCCACGAGTTAAAGATTGCAAAGTGATCCTGGGAGACGCGATCGCCCCTCAACACCATCTCCTCCTGACTGATTTATGGAGGCGAGTAAGAAGTCAAAGCAGCAAACGAAGGTGTCTGAGAGAATCAAGTGGTATGTATAAGCTGGATAAAGGAAAAGGCGAAGCTTTTATTACCAACATGAAAAACTATCTCTCTTCCAATATCGATGAGGTCGGTAATGAGGAGTGCAGAGCACAAGACATGTGGGATTCCCTACAACAATCTGGCCTGGAGAAAGCCAAATCACAGCTCGGAACATCTAAAGGCCCCTGCCGACACGCAAAAGAAACCTGGTGGTGGACAGACGAAGCCAAAGCAGTGATACACGAAAAGAAAATGGCTTTCCAAGCTTGGTCAAAGTGCTCTTCTACTAATAGAGAGGAAAAAGCTCGCCGTGAAAAGGTATCGCGAAAAAAAAAAGTGCACCGAATTCAAAGCGAAAAGCATGGAAGGCCTATATCAGGAGTTGGAAGAAATATCATCTTCCGCGTCTGACAGGAACCAGGCTACCCAGGAGCTTCGACAAAGCAATTTGAACAAAGGAGCAAATATCTTTAAGATAGCCGCCCAGAGAGGAAGAAATGCTCAGGAGATTCGTTTCCCAAAGTTTATTAACAATGCTGAAGGCCAACTCCTTGTAGGAGACGAAAAAATTCTCCACAGATGGCGACAGTATTGCGAGGAACTTCTCAACGAACAGTTTCCCCGAGTGTACTTTCCAAGAGCCGCCCCGAATCATGCCGAAATATCCGACATCACAGTCGAAGAAGTTCGGTACGCGGTTAAAACTCCAAGAAAAGAAAAGCTGTTGGGCCGGACGGGATACCCTCTGAGTTCTGGAAAAAGATGGGAGACATCGGGTCTAGATGGCTCATGGTTCTTATCTCCAAACTTATGAGAGGCGACACTATGCCTAATCATTGGAGGGAAAGCTATCTTCTTCCTTTGCACAAAGGAAAGGGTGATACGCGAAATTGTGATAACTACCGTTCTGTCAAGCTGATGTCGCACACCATGAAGATCGTTGAACGGGTATTAGATAGCCGACTGCGAAAAATAATACCACTATCTGATGACCAGTGCGGGTTTGTCTCGGGTAAATCAACAACAGATGCAATCCAAAGTATAAGGATCATGATGGAAAAGCATCGTGATTCTTCAAAGGACTTGCATATGGTGTTGGTTGATTTCGAGAAGGCCTTTGACCGGCAACCAAGAGATCTTTTATGGGTAGCGCTAAGACAAAAAGGAGTTCCAGAAACCTACGTGCGAGTGATCATGGACATGTACAAGAGAGCAACGACAAGAGTAAGATGCACCGCAGGAGTCACCGAAGAGTTCGCAATCAAAGTCGGTGTACACCAAGGGAGCGTCCTCAGCCCACTGCTCTTTATAGCAGTCCTTGATTGCTTGCTTGAAGGAAATGTGACGGACCCCAATGTGCACCAGCTATTCTTTGCTGACGATGGAGCCATTATAAGTGATGATCAGGCGTCCCTACAACGAGCACTTGATGTGTGGATGGACATTTTTGAGGGACACGGGTATCGTATTAGTTCAAAGAAGACAGAGTATCTGTGCTGCCCGTTCTCTGACCCTCATCAGCCTATTCCAGACATTTACTTGAATGGAAGAGTGCTTCCCAAGTGTGAAAAGTTTAAATATCTGGGATCTATGATTAATAAAGAAGCAACTTGTGATGACCACATCAACCATCGCGTAAGCGTAGGGTGGATGAAGTGGCGGGAAAACTCCGCCATCTTCTGTGATCGAAAAATACACCCTAAGCTGAAAGGAAGGCTCTACACTTCAGTTGTACGTCCGGCGCTCATATACGGTTCACAATGCTGGACAATGCACAAAAAGTATGAGAGCAAATTAACTGCAGCTGAGATGAAGATGCTTCGCATGACAGCGGGAGTAACAAAGCGTGACAGAATTAGAAGTTCAAAGATCCGAGGAAGCCTCCACGTAAAAGTAACCATCACAAGAAAGATAGAGCGCGACCGACTCAGTTGGTATTGCCATGTTCAAAGGAGAGATCCTATGAACCCCGTTCAAAAGGCGATATCAATCAACGTTCCAATTTCAACACGCAAAAAAGGCAGGCCGAAAAACAATTGGTGCAAACAAATGCAAAAACACCAGCATTTGATTGGCCTCAGCGATGAAGTAATCCGAAACCGGGAAGCCTGCCGCTACTTTCTGAGGTGAAACCGGCGGACCCCACAAGCGGACCAGTTAAGTGGGAAGGTTATGGTCCTACACTTCTGACCATAACGACGCCGGAAAAAAGGAAAAGAAGAAGAAGAAGTGAGTGATAGCTTGATATTTGTTAACCCTGAACGCGAGATGGTTTTTTTTAACACCAAATGATTTGCCTGTTTAGGTCAGTTCAGAGGGAACAGGAATCAGCAGGGGAGGGTATATATTTGAAGATTTTCATGTCATCATGTCATCAGCGTATACGGAGAGATGAGAGTTCTTGATGACACAGTTAACCTCATAAATATAAGTGGGCCGAGGTGGCTGCCTTGGTCGACTTAGGAGGTTGGATTAATTGGATCAGAATAAAAGATTTAAAAATGACATTGCACTAAGGATCTTCTAGGTAAGATTTGAAGCATGGGATAAAATCGGTGTAAGTCTCGTGAATTTAAGAAACATAATTTGACGCGAGATTTGTCGAAGGCCTGTCGAAGTTGGTGGCAATGACGCCTAGTTCATTCCCCTTTCTCGAGTGCTTACAGGGATTGCTGAATTAGGTTAGTGATTGTCGATCGACCTTTTAGGAAACAGTGCTAATTTTCGGAAAGGATGGGCATGCAGTGGAGGAAAATTGTATTTTTCATTTTTTGGTCTCTTTTTGTGGATTATGATGATGTGCGCATTTTTCCAATAAGGGCATGAGGGATAGGATCAGCTGGTTGGCGTATTTTTGTTTTAAGTTCGAGGATAAGGTAGTGAGGGCTGGAGGGGTAATCGCCCTTTAAATTACATATTTTCTCGATTACCAAAGCAAAAGCTTATTTACCAGAGACTTCTGGAGTTAGTCTTTCATATAACAATTTTAGTCATGATCGGACTATAGGCCGTAAAGGGTAAAGATTGGCTGAAGAAAGGTGCATGCAACTTAGCAATTATTTTTGGACCATAAGAAGAGAATTCAGGGTTTTATCAGACTTTGTTTTCGCATTTGTAAAGTAAGTGCTACAGGTCTTACGTTAACAAGAGAGTAAGTTGTCGCGATAACCGCTTTATCATTGAAATAGTGAATAGATACAGATATGACTGATGTGCATCTGATTTTATGATCAACACCCACCTCGATATCGGCAAATTCTCGACTGTTCAAAATGAAATCGAAAATATTTCAAGTTAAAATTTAAATCACAATAAATCGAAGTTACGTCGAATCAACACCTAGATGTCGCCCGTTGAACTATAAGCGCAGCCAACTTCACTGTAGTTTTTCTCTCCAAACCAACCTGACACAAATACAGACAAAAACAGTCAATGCAACTGTCAAAGTCGTTTAAAAAATTCTGTTTTGTTTATTTGAATAATTATTCGCGCAAATTCGCATTGCATTTGAAGAATAAATGTCCTTTTTGCCAAAGAGAGTTAAAGATCTACCGCCCCTGGAGCCTGATTCTGATGATGAGCTCAAAACGCCACAAAAGCAGTAAGTAATCCGTCATCTAGCGTTCGAATACGAACTACCTGACCATTTCTCATCGTAGAAACACGGATAATAAAGAAAACTATGGAATCCACCACGGCGATGCATTCGAGCGTAGGAGAGTGTAAGTTTCTCAACATTATCCTCATGTCATCCATCATAATCCATCTACAATCGTAGGCCAAAGAGAGTGTCGGAACTTCCGCCGCTCGAGTCGGATTCCGACGAGGACGAGTGCAGGAACGACCGGTTGAATTGTGCTATCCTGAATGACTCGTTCATAATCAGTCCAGCAAGAAGTGATCACGAGGACACCTCGCCACGAGGTGAAGCACATAGTATTCCGGTACCAAGTGATGAGTCCCTCCTACAGAACTTCGACAGAATGAGGCTCTGCGAGAGTTCCACTTCAACAGCGAAAAAGCCCACAAGTCCAACCAAATCTACAGCAATGGCTCCGTCTGTTCAACGACTAGCGAAGCAACATCCTCTACACCCAATTGAGGAGAACAAAGTCGCGTCGAAAACCCAACCAACAGCCCTTCTACCGCCACCGAGGAAGTTACAACTGGAGACCCCTATGAAAGAAGATGAAGCTAAGTTCACTACGCCTCAGATTCATTCTTGGTCGATGGCCAGAAGACCGCGGGATCTCTGTCCCACGCAAAATAAAAAGACACGCAGTGCAATCGACAATGAATTCCGATCGCAGAAGGTGCTTTTTCAAACTCCAATGGCTGTTTCACGAGCGCCAATCGCATGTATGACCAACGACAGTATAACATTGTCACTCTGTGACACAATGAATGAGAGCAGGACACCGGGAACAGCTGAAAAACATCCCCCTCTACGACCGGAGAGCATGCAAGCCGCGGATGTGAAGTCGAAGAAATCTCTAAGTGAAGCGTTCAGTGGGCAGGAGATCGAACTAACGAAGTCTGAGCCAACAATCGCGAAGCCCAAAGAGAATGTGGTCTTGATCAACGGTTCGGAGTACGTGATCCAGAAGAAACTGGGCTGCGGTGGTTCGAGCAGTGTTTACCTAGCAAATCACAAGGATTCCGGGAAGCCTTACGCACTAAAGGTACAACTGGCTATAAAAACAACTCTTGCTTAAGGGAAGTTCTGTTTTTTCAGATAGTGGATCTTCGAGGAGACGCCGCTGTAGTCGAGGGTTACCTGAACGAGACAAAGCTACTCGCCAAACTTCAAGGGAACATCTGTGTGGTCTCTCTTTACGAATAGTGAGTTGTTTATTATTCTATATCCCCAAATGTAAACACCACGTCTACCCGTAGCCAACTCCTGGCAAAGGAATCCAAGTTGTTTATGGTAATGGAGAAGGGAGATTCTGATCTGCATAAGATTCTTCAAAGCTACAAAACCCATTTGCCTCTCTACGTGCTGATGAACTTCTGGTACCAGATGCTCCAATCCGTGAATTACATACATCAGCATGGTGAGTTGGAAATTCGAGGAATATCTCTTGATTCTAACAGCTTAATCTACTGGATTAGGTGTCATACACTCCGACCTAAAGCCTGCGAATTTCCTGATGGTTAACGGTCGACTGAAACTGATTGATTTCGGGATTGCAAGCAACATCGCTCTGGATTCGACTAGTATAATTAAGTTCTCACAGGCTGGCACGTTTAATTACATCAGTCCGGAGGCACTGATCGACACGTCGACTGGCAACAGTCCGATGGGAAAGAACCAGCCAAAAATTAAGGTACGTATTTGATGTCAAGTACAGTTGAGCGAGGAAGTCAAATCGTTTGTTCTGTGTGAAGATGACACTGGAGAATACATAGTTCAGGAGTTGGGAGTTGATTTGTCTCTTTGGCGAAGGCTTATACACTACCAAGTGTGTGACCAGATAGACTCGTCCAGAATTGGATGGAAGCAGTCTGGGGGGGTAATGGAAATTCTTTTTTTTTTTTTTTTGGGTGCATATCGTTGGAGCACTCAGACAAATATGGGTCCATTGTACTACCAGACAGACACCTTTCTTTATTGTATTTGTTGTCCGGAGAAAAGTGAGGACGAGTCTCATTGATGTAGAGCTAAGAGATTCGGCACACACCACGTCGACCCCATCGGGAAGGCGGGACAGTCGCAGAGAAAGTGTTCTGCTATATCGTCCTCCTTGCAACATGCAGCGCAGGTAGGCGTCTCACTGATGCCAAACACGTAGAGATCCTTGGCAAAAGTGTAATGGCCCGTAATGACACCCGCAGAATGAATGAAGAATGTTGCGGCGTTCTTGCAGACAGCAGGGCGTACGCGCTTAGTCATCCTGCATCCTGGATATTCTCTCCATCTACGACTGTGCATTAAATACCCAATCGTTGCTGTTGGATTTGGCCGTGAAAGCAGGTAGACCTTAGGCGGATTAAGGTCCTGAGCTCCTTTTAGCGAATTCCTAGGATCCCAGAGAGACCTGGGACCCATACAAGCCATGCGCTAATTTGGAGCTGGATAGTGTTGGACACAGCTTTGAGTGCAGCTTGGTTGTCACTGCGTACGCTATGCTTTTTCCTTTCTACCTGTGTCCCAACATATTGCGTATATCTCTGATTGAAAGACGGATGCATATTTTCATAACGAGAAGTGCAGTCAAATGTTTTCGCGCTCAAAGACCCCCCGCCAGTCCTGGTGCCATCTGTGAAAATGCGAAGACAGTCCATTCCAGGTTCAGTGTCTGGCCAAAGCCTGTCCTGGCGCCATGGAAATGTGACTGTGTAGAAAATTTTTCGCGCAAGTACACTGTCGCTCCAATACGAGTTGTACCCAAGATCATTTCTCTTGAGGCGAGACATGGCTTTAACTGCGCACCCTCTGATATATATGTCAAGGGGTGGAAGATTCATCATAGCTTCTAGAGCAGCTCCCGGTATGCTTGGGGAAATCCCTCGTGCAGCTGAGGCGGACTGTGGACGTGTTTACGTGTTAACCTGTTTGCCAAAATGCTGACAGCGCTTTGGTGGATTTGAACTCAACATGCTTTGACCAAAGAAGCTTGTATTTTGTATGCAAAGGCATCACTCACTTTGCATCATTACGTTTGCATCACTGCATTTGCGCAATTATTTGACGTTTTTGAAAACGCCCTATATCTCCGAGTAAGACTACACTCGGAGACTACATAGTTGAACGAGGCGACATCGTCGAGCAAGGTTTCATCGACGAACAATGATGCATCGTCTAATGTAGTTACTCTGTAGACCAAGGCTATATCAACGAATGTGGCTACACCACCGACCAGGTGTAAGTTCATCCCGACTAAATCGATTCTCTCAAGAACACATGTTGTGCAAGCCTTACGTATACCCAGAGTCCGCTGACCGCTTTCCGTTCCGCACAGTTGGTAACGACCACGACCTCATCGAGTCGTTTTACTATCAGTCAAGCAAAAACTTATGTGATTTTCGAGTCCGGTGTCGACATAGACTATCAATACCTTTCCAATTCTCTATGAGCTGCCACTCACCAAGATGAATGCTTCAAGTCCTGCACCAATGAATGGTACAAGGCGCTAATCAATCACAAACTGCATTGAATCCTGTCACCAAGGTCTCAAAGAGTCTAGCCATCAAGATCCCAACCAGTCACTGGGATCTTCAGTAATCCTTCAAGAGACACCACTCACTAACATACCAACATGACTTCATTGCGACCTTCACCGATGGCGGCTTCAACGAATCAGGCGCAAGGCAAAATGATTTCAATGATGCCCGGTCTGATAAAATATAACCAATTCAAATCAAGGCCAGTAACACTAACGTAAGCCCTACACGAGGTACGAGAAAGCATGAAAATCGGTCGTGCATAAAAATCACGAAGAATTCGGGGATACAGCCCGGAAGGTATAAGAGCATTTTGAGCGTGTTAAAGTTACTATTCTTGACTGTAATTCTCTCCAGACCCCAACCTAATTGGGATCATATAGGGCCATTGTTCTAGAGCTATTTACCTAGAAGACCTTAACTGCTCCATAATGATTGAATGATATTTAAAAATAAATGCAATCCTCTCTCAACCAGTTGCCGTAGAGGATATCCACCGTACCTCCTATTGCTCCAATGTCTCATATGCTACGTACTTTCATCTCACTACTCCATACCGACCTACCGAAAGCTGCCTTTTTCATGGCATTTTAATAGCCGTCTTAAACTCAATCGACTCATCCCCTATTATAATATCCTCTTCCCCGTATCTCGACTTTGTTTCAATTAAGATCATACTGTCCCGTAAAACGCTCTATGTCATTTGCTTTTATATCTTGCCATCTCAAGCTATTGAATCCTATGAACTCGCCATTAATACGATTGATAGCATAAATGATTTACGGGATCCCCATGATGAAATCCTTCTCTTTGGTGATCTCAATCTTCTTATTCTTAAATGGGTTCCATCAGATGGTCAATCATTTTACATTGCCACTAATTCCTTTGCTGCAAAAGACAGTCTTTTCCTGAATCGCCTTTTTTTTCAAAACCTTAGCCAAGTTAGTGGCACCTCAAATTACATGAGTAGCCAGCTAGACCTGGTTTCTCTTACTCTCACTCACCCAAACTTTACGAAAGTATCTTGTATGACACTCGTAAGTTTCCACTGCAAATCTCTAATCTCCTATTAACAACATGTCTTCCTCAAATGCAGGTCTACAACAACACCTTGTGGAATTTGTGTCCTTTACCCTCTCAGAATTAGAGAATGGGAATGAGATCGACTTCATTTCAACTGATTTCAGTAAAGCCTTCGACAAAATCTGCCATAAACGAATCCTCTTCAAACTGTCTTCCTTAGGCTTTGAACCCACTGCGTTGAAGTGGATATATTCTTATTTAAAAAAACCGTTACAACAGTGCTCGTTGTAGATCCGCTTTTCTAACCCTTTCTTAGCTTCTTTCGGCGTTCCCCAAGGCAGCCACATAGGTCCACTTCTTTTCATTGCTACCACTAACGACATTGAGTTTGTCATCAAACATTCCCACCTCCCACTGTACGCCGACGACATCAAATTCCTCAAGACCATTTCCTCGAATGAGACCTCAACAGCTTTTCTGTCTGGTGCTTCAAAAGTTGCTTGGGGCTTAGCATTTCCAAACGCCAATCAATCACTTTTTCAATTAAACGAATCAAAGAGGAGGCTATTCGTCTCTACTTCCTCAATAATCAACCCATCTCCACTGTTCAGGTCAATCGCGATCTTGGTATACTGTGTGACCAAGAGCACAATTTTCGCGCCTATATCGACGACATAATATAATTATATAACAGGTACCATTGACTGCACCACCCTTTATAACTCCATTAGCTCCACTAATTAATTGCCTTCCGATTTTATTGAAGCATCATCTTTTTTAAATCAAATTTAGATCTCGACGAAATCCGACGTGTGGTCATTGGGCTGTATCCTGTACCTGCTCTTGTACCAGAAAACTCCCTTCGGACACATTAAGAATATCTATGCCAAAGTAAATGCCATCACCAGCCCAACGACGAACATAGAGTACCCAGACCTGCCGCCTTTCTATCCAATTATGTTAATACAGGTTTGAATAAATTCCATTGATGCCTATAGCCTCTCACATGTTTTCAATTTCTCCTTGCAGATGGCCAAGAAATGCCTGCAGCACAATCCAAAGCAGAGACCATCTGTTGCCGAATTGCTGCAATATCCCTTCCACATGGTTATACCGATCCAAAATCTCACCGTGCCCCCAACAGCAACAGGAACCAAATAGTTTTTGACCAATTATCGTTCGTTAAGTGTATGTCTACTAAGAGTAATGGTAGTTTATAATGAAGGAGCTTAAGAACAAACTAAGAGGAATTATTTTATTTATAACTTTAGCCGGTAATAAAGAGGAAGAGGAAGTGGAATTGTATCATACAACCAAGCCCAGTCGGGTTTTCAAGTTTTCAATCTTTATTCTCAGTTGAAAAAGGAACCAACGGATTTTGGTTTGAGTAAAGAAAACATTTTTATTAAACAAATCCAGCTAACAAGCAAGCTCTCATTGAAAAAAGAAAAAAAAAATCGTGGTGACCCTAACTCTCTAGTTCTTATCTCTGGTTACAATATATTTGGGTATGTCCATAATGTGCATCGTGTTGTCCTTAGCCGATGTGATGATCTGGAAGAGAAATCGAATTATTGTCACGAGTTGTACGCTTTTTAATGGGACCGTTGATCTTACCTTGTCTCCTGCGATCTCGAGTGCTAGAATCATTTTGCCTGATCCAGGAAATCGTCCAATCTGACAACCAGTTGCCTTATCCAAAACATACACAAAACCGTCATAGCATCCTACGAAGATGTACCTATCCTTGTATAGTTTCATGGAGACTGCACCATTGCCACAGCGAAATATCGAGACTATTCCCCCGGTCTGTAAGGAAACGAGATATAACACCATTAACAGAGCTTGGTTATAAGATTTCAATTAAGTAAATTACCGTGAAATTGTATTTGTGGATCTCGTTTCGTTGTGTTCCACAGAATACACAGCCTCCGTCGAGTAGGATGCTGTAAATGTGAATATTTTCCGGCACATCCAAGGACCGGAGTAGGAGGCCGGTCAACGCGTCGCGGAAATTAATCTGATTGCCCTTCGATGACACGATGAGGATTTTACGTGGGCCCTCCTTGGTAGCCTTGATGGCGATTATCGAACTCCCTGACGAACATAGAAGCGACTCGGACAGATTGTTACTCTAAAATAAAAAGACAATTATGATAATAACCAAAATGTTATTCTTCTTGGAGATGCGGGGCATCGATCCCCGTACCTCTCACATGCTAAGCGAGCGCTCTACCATCTGAGCTACATCCCCGATACGATTTTGTTGCACTTTTTGCCAAAAGGAGAAATTCACTTGGCGAAGAAGTGAAAGTAGGTGACGATCGGTGAGTTGCTTAACTGAGTATCCGACGTGACTTTAATGTCAATGGAATAGGATTGCAATTTAGCTGAATTTGCGATTGAAGGTAGACAAGGGGATGTAGCTCAGATGGTAGAGCGCTCGCTTAGCATGTGAGAGGTACGGGGATCGATGCCCCGCATCTCCAATTTTAACTTTTGCTACAGATTAGGCGGCAATGTTTATGTCAAGTGGTACTCTAGTGTCAAATATATTTTTGGTGAGGTCTTACCCGGGTCCGATGATATCTTAAAGAGAAAGACATGGTCATGCAATGATGCAAAGAAGAAATGCTTCCATAATCGTAGAACAATGGGAAGATCCTGGAACGACTGATGTACAACAGGCTGCCTCCGACAGTAGAGGAGCCAGGGAGCCATCAGATCAAACCATCGACTCCCTCTATATTTCTAATATTAAAACAGTAGTTACCATTGCAGCTAAGGCAATACCACACAGTGGTCACAGTGGATGTTAAAAGAAATTTTAATTTAGCCGATTGTCGAGATTATCTGCTAAAGACAGTCTCTAACCAACAGAAGATTACAGTACTACACGTCGGACCCTTGTGAAAATTGGTTTCGCAGACGACACAACTATCGTTATCGTTGCGAAACATATCCTATAAGTCGAGTCAGCTAAAAACGCAACCATTGCTCGACTTATTTGCAAATAAGTCCGGTTTAAAGTGTCCTCCAATAAGGACTCTTTAAATTTGTTGTCTATAGCGGTCATGATGTTAAGGTACTTTCTTTCATCCATGGAGCATTGAATTACGAGTGCTAAGCATCAAGTTTTATTTTCAAAATCAACGCTTCAGTGTAATACGCGATTTTCAGTCTTGTCGTAACGGTCTTTCCGAATTTGAGTAAAATAGATCAACCAACAGCCCTACGGGCTTCTGAAAACATCGCTTTCATGCGTAATTTAATTTCTCGTCATTCATAAGAGCTTGGTCTTTCTGCGACTTTAATTTGGCGCATCCTCTGTCGGATTTTGGGTCTGTCCGCATATGTAATCGAACTGGCATAGGAACTTTAGGTAAACGACCATAGACAATGCCATGTACTCGGAGTAGTCTGAAATAGACGGTCACAAATTACGTCAGAAATATCATCGTAAGCGGCGATATAAAATTTTTCGGGGTGAATGGATGTGTGGACAAACAAAATTGTTGGATTTGGGACAACACCAATCTGCACGACTTATATAAGCAGCAATTTCAAAACCAAGCAGGTTCAATTTTTTGCTGTTTGGTTATTCAGTGTCCTATTATGGACAACTCACAAATGATTCGTGACATTTGTCAAAGCCAGACATGCTCAGTTGGTACTGCCATTTTTGCATGGAAAGACTTACACCCGAACGATTGCTTATAAATTATTGAATCTTTTTAACAAAGTTGGTGCGCTGTGAACAATGTTTTTCACGCAATATGACCATTTTACGGTCGTCATAATCGATCTACTGAGAAAGCAATTTAAGCCATAGTGACCAAATTTCCCACCAATTGCATCCTTTTGGACATCAAACCACCTACCCGTGTGGATAGAGTGTGATTAGAAGAAAATATTGCTTCTAGTGTTAATGAAAACCAAGATTTGTCCATCCTTGGCCGTTCGCAGCAATCAGGACTTGAAGGAAGAGTTTACGCATTAATGTTGGTCTAAAATCTTACAAAATACAGCTCGTGTACGAACTGAATGCGAACGACACGCTGCAGAGTCCAATTAAAAAGGCTTCAGCAACGAAGCTTATTTCTAGCTGAGTGTCTATGTCAATAAACAAAACTGTCGTATTTGGTCCGAGGAGTACTTTTTCAAAAGTTACAAATAACATTTCTGTCTGTCAATGGCATCCCCTATCGTTCAAAGATTATGATTTGGGAAATGAGTTCGTTGAGTAATTTACTTTTCGTATTGAACGGGTTAATTGGTTGACTAGATCATGCGGTTTTACACCTTTAAACTATTTTTATGGGAATAAGTCAACTGGGGTGGTCGTGGTGCAATGATTATCATCATCGACCTTCCGCTCGTCTGCAGTTCAAGTCTGTCCATATTTATGAACGAAAAATTGTGCAACAACATCAGTTGTGAATGAGAGATGATCAAAAAATGCTGATGAAGGCATAACACTCGCAGCATAAGATCACTTCAAAATTCATACTCTGATTGTGTATTTCTATAATAATATAACACCTTAATGCTATGGAAACAAAAACAGTTACTGTGAACTACAACCAACGCAAATTCAGCCGAAACTCTCAAATCCTATCTAGGACAACCACCCCCGGAGAGAAGTGAACGAACATCTTCGACACAAACCATCTGCACCCCGTACAGGTTGTGTGACAAACACCATAAGAGCGTACACTCTTGAACCCGCGCGAACCCTATAAAAAAAAAACTTCAACTAACTTCTCTATGTCAATAAGCCAATTGTAGCCTTGGAAGACAATATTAGATGTGTTATTAGCGAGATACCAGCCAATATGCTTGAAAAGGGATTCAAAGTTAGACTCTCCATATGGACTACTTAAAACGTAGTCGCGGTCAACATTTATACAAAATAATACTTAAAAGGTAAATGGCAAGCATTGATTTATCAACTCAAATAAAGATTTGTGTATATTATGACGACATGTGGTTCTA
Organism: Merodon equestris; assembly: GCA_958301585.1. Lineage (NCBI taxonomy): Eukaryota > Metazoa > Arthropoda > Insecta > Diptera > Syrphidae > Merodon > Merodon equestris. Next base: position 44,030,229 of record OY284413.1, read on the forward strand.
ACAGGAGGAAGCTATGTGGCATACATCGCATACCGCGATGAACCTTCTGTACGACACGTTTGGAGCATGCTTATCTCGTGAGCTGGCCGACGAGATCGTGCGATTTTAGAAGTAAATTCAAAGTTATTCCTTTGGAGTTACAGGGTGGCGCAAAATTAATCACCATAATGACGTCGTACGTCAATCATATTTGACATTTGTAAACTAGACAGCTGCAGTATACAAACAGACAAGCAATGGAGCGCTATACTCTGCAAGAGCGTGGAATAATTGTGTCGATTATTTTGACCAATAATCGGTCAGTGGTGTTAGCGCAGCGTGAATTTCGAAGTCGATTTCCTAATCGTATCGCGCCAAACGGGCAGCATTTCGGCGCTTAGTTACTCGACTCGAACAGACTGCGGCTGTGGCTGCCGATGTCGTTGAGAACGAAGAAACATCTACCAGACGACGAGTCACGCAATTGGGCATCACCAGACGGGCCCTACAGTCAATTTCAGTGAAAGACTTACATATGTTCTCGTAACAGTGCATCAGTTAATGCCTGCTGACGATCAGGTGCGTGTGAATTACTCTCAAGACATCCTTACAACGAAGAGGACGATTTTTGGTCGAAATTGATCATGAGTGACGAGGCCTATTTCCATCATTAGCCATTACAGCGCCCATTGGACCGACAACATCTTCAAAAAGTAGTGGAAAAAAGCTAAATGCCTTAAAGGCCTAAACTAAACAAAAATTGAATTAGTTCGTTCCGTTTTGAGGATATAGCCAGGCATCATTGGGTCAGTGTTTTTGGCCACCCTGTATATATTCGCCTTTTTTTTTAATTTAGAGCTTATTTTCGAAAAAAAAATGGTTACATGTTTATTTTTGAAGGTATTGGCCACCCTTGCGAACCTTTTTCATTCTGGTAGTAACGAATCGTGCGAAATCTTCGTCTCTTGACTTCAACTTGCATGATACCCAATTACATTTATTTTTAACCGTTCCCAAGACTTTAAAATTTTCAAACTTTTCAAACTTGTTTTCATTCGCAACACGTTCTTTTACTAACAGAAATCCCACAGATTTTGGATTGAATGCCAAAAGCAAAACTTCCCGAAATTGACACCATTGTCCGCCATCTAACGTTTTTTTTTTCAAGTAGTACTTATTTCGTGAATGGTAACACTTAGCTCATGTCTGATTTGACAGATAATTAGTTTTATCCTTCCGCTGAACGAATATGGTTGTGTATACGCTTGAACAACGCTTCGCTAAGTGGGCCTGCGATCGACTTACAGAAGATGCCGATTTTTCCAAAAAAATCATCTTTTCAGATGAAGCTCATTTTGATCTTGGCGGGTATGTAAACAAGCAAAATTGTCGCATTTGGGGCACAGAAAACCCGCCCGCATACATTGAAAAGCCGGTGCACCCAAAACGAGCCACTGTTTGGTGCGGATTTTGGTCCAGAGGCATAATTGGGCCATTTTTCTTCGAAAATGAGCAAGGAGTGGCCGTTACAGTCGATGGCGATCGTTATCGGGCCATGTTGAACGAATTTTCGTTCACAAAAATTGAAGAGGGGGATATTGGCAACATTTGGTTTCAACAGGAAGGCGCTACGTGCCACACAGCCGAAGCTACACTCGATGTTTTGCGCCCTGTTTTTGAAGATCGCATTATCAGCCGCAGAGCTGATGTCGTTTGGCCACCTCGGAGCTGCGATTTGACACCGTTGGACTATTATTTGTGGGGTGCCGTCAAAGATAAGTGTTACGCCGACAAGCCAGAGACAATTGACGCTTTAAAGGACAATATTCGTGAAGCCATTGGTGAAATACAGCTGCACACAATCGATAATGTGCTTAAAAATTGGACCGATCGTGTAGGCTACTGCATGGCCAGCCGAGGCAGCCATTTGAATGAAATTATTTTCCATTATTAACCGGAAGGATTCTACTTTCAAATAAAAAAATAAATTTGAGAAAATATTCAGTAGTTTTTTTTATAGCATTTTCAAAAAAAAAAAGTTATTTGGCGGACCCTATATTTGGATAAAGTCATTGTAGTGCTTAAACAAAAAATATGAGTCGATCAATCTACTGGTAATTGTTGACTCGCCTATGCCATGCCATATGACATTTCTGATCTGATCTTTCTGAGTATCAAGTACCGCCAGCGTCACCTATTGGAAAACATTGAATTTCCATTTGTACACCTGACACATTAAATATTGAGTTCTTAACCAGGATATTCGGTCTAAATGTCTAAGGGTGACGCCAGGCAATATGTTGTTGTTTAAAACATATATGGACTGCATGAACACTAAATACCTGTAGATTGGTCCGAAGTTGGCGGAATAAGGGCTATCAAGGATGAGAAAGGAACACGCTCGATGGAATAATACCTCAGGGCAGATAGATTTGCACTCCGATCGATTGTTGAATAAATCGGGCACATGGAAATTGAAACAATTTGGACAAACTGGATTCCCATTATTGTGCAGAATAGCCAAATCATTGTGTAATTCTCCATTGCATATACGCTTTGCCAATTCCGTCCCTGCTAATCGAGTGTATGATAGGTTCAGAAAAATGTTGGAGCTATACTTGAGAACTAGTTATAAATAAGAAGAGCGGCAGAAAATCGAGAATGCAGGAAGACTAGCGGGGGCAAAATAAACACGTTCGATTAGAACATTTTTTTTATCAGGGAACATGAAATTCTGCAACTTGCCGCTTTCGTGAAGGGAAACAGCTCCTTTGCTTTATCGATTCGCTCTTTCTCCGATAAGATCTTGTCGTTATGGAACTTATAAGGCTTTAGGTTGAGCTCATCTTTAAATTTTTGGGCATGGTTATCGTTGTGAAGATGTCAAAAATCTTCAGCAGCAGTCCTTCTGCCTGTTGAGGATGTCGTCTAATTTGAGCCTTCACTTTCCGAACCACTTTTGACGCTGATGCAATTTTCTTTCCGACCACCACCATAGCCTCTTGTATGAGTGGTACTGCTGGTATTGTTTCAACGAGCTATGGTTCGAGACACGAAAGATGCATATATGGAGACCGTGACACTGACATGCGCTAACGATAGCCATTTCCGACTTTCCACTTAAATACAGCACTATCAGTCTATTACTTTTGAATTCCATTAATGATAAAATTTGACGAAATTGGGACGTAATTTCTCTGAACGCCTGCACTCAACTGTCACTAGGCGAAGGATTGACCTAGTTCTGGTAACATTTTTTTTTGCTTTTATAGGGTTCGCGCAGGTGCAAGAGTATACGCTTCTATGGTGTTTGTCCCACAACCTGGACGCTCCACCCCGTCCCGTTTGTATCAAAAATGTTCGTTCACTACTCTCCGGGGGTAGTTGTCCTAGATAGGAGAGATTCGACTGAATTTATCACGGTGGTTGTAGTTCACAGTAACTTTTTTGTTTCCATTAATCATTAGATAATTAAGGTATGTATTATATTGGAAATTAATTTTAAAGTGATGTGCGAGTGTTATGCCTTCGTCAGCACTTTTTTGACCATGCCTCATTCACAACTGATGTTGTTGCACAGTTGTTCCATATAGGAAAAACTTGTCTTGGCTATGGACAGAATAAGCCTACAGACCTTCCGCTCAACAGTCAGTGATGATTACCATTGCACCACGACCACCCCTTAAGTTATATGAAGGTTCACTAATTGAGGCTTATAACCTGATTTTATATTTTTTTACTAAGCACAGTGAGTATTATGCAATTAGTACAGATCGGCTCTGTAATTGAGTTCAAGTCAAGCGTTAGGAGAATTCAAGACTATTCGTTGTGCCGTACAAAATGAAAAAAAAAAATAATAGAAAACGGGCAGGAAAAAATGACAAATATACCAAGAGTCGTATTTTAGTAGTACCATTATCCCTGGTATATTGAAAACAAAGCGTTTTATTATTTGGCTTCTGAAACATCGAGGGAATTCGAGAAAAAAACTAGAACTGTCGAACTAATCTGTTTGCAGCGGAAGGCCTGGTCAAGGGCAGGAAAAACTGTAAGTTGATTGAGATTCCTTTTCACCCGAAAACTGTTGGTGCTGGAGTCGCGGCGACCATGCACTCCACATGGATTAGCCACAGCAGTCTATGTGGTGTAGACTGTATACACCTTCATTTCTAGGTGAAATGGACCATAAATAGGGCTTTCAAACCATGAGAAATGGTGTACTGAGCTACTGCCAACGAACCTCACAGTTCTTGTTGCCTTTGACATGGAACTTGATCAAGTATTGTTCCTGTTTCTTTTTCCTATGGTACGTTCGGCATGGGAAAGGTTTTTTTTTATAAAACCACCTAGTCTTGCTTTGCCTTCTACGTTTAAAAAAAGCAGAGATGAAAAGTCCGCGTTCTGCGTTTGAATTTTGTATTGCTGTTAACTACGCCGTTTATCGGAACCCGAGGACAGAGATTAAAAGATATTAGATAAAAGATAAAAGATAGACAATTATTACGATACGAGGACCTATGCTCAATATCCCAGCTACAAGATAAAACGAGAGCCTTTAATGAGCTCTACGGGCAGAAGAGGAGGGATGAACATTACCGTTTACCGTCTCAAGAGGAAAAAGAAAGAAAACAAATATTTTCTTAGCTTAAATTTAAAACTATTTGAATTGTCATCATTTTTGTTTTCATAAGACCGAAAGGTATAATTTAATGTTCTTCTTACTTTAGAGTGTCCGTATAGGGCCAGTAAGGTAGTTATAAGTTATTTAAACTAGTTTAATAATTTTTGTCTAGCGCGTAAGATAGTTGTAAGAAATTAATATTAAAAATGAATTAAAAAAAAAAAAAAGAAAAAAAAAAGGAAAAAGAAAGAGTACAAGCGCGAGATCGAGAAGTTAGAGGGGTGCTTCTGTTGGAATTACGCCCGAAAGTTTTTTCGAAATATAAAAATGTAAGGGAAGTTTGAATGGCGAATTTGAAAAGTTTTTTTTAGACAAATTATTTCAAGGGGCTCTGTCAATATCCCGGTGAAGAGAAAACACCTAGATTTCGATGATTTGGCACCCCTTATTATTGTCGTAAAAAATCAAGAAACCAACAACGCTGCCCTTCGGGGACGAGAACCTTCACGGATAGAATTCCACTTCCGCATATTGTATTACGACGCTATCGATGTGACAAAGTCGAAACTTGACTCCAATATTGATGATGGCGCAATATAGATGCCTGACTTGCTCGTCAGTAAGATATGATCGGACAAAAGCTTGCCCGATGAATGGAATTCCAATAGCATTTGCTCGATCATCAAGAAGGAAACTCTTATTTGCGACAAACACAGAGGGATTTATCCACCAAACTTCATTATATGAGACCTTCTTTGACATTTTGTGCTATCGCTGATTGATCCATATCAATGTGGTTTCCAGTCCAGGAAGCCCACCATCATCATGATAGAAATCGCAGAATGTAAGAGGCACGTTATTCTTAAGTCTATCTAACTGCAAACTTACGCGGATGACATTGACGTTATTGGATGCATACAGTGAACTGCCAACAAAGCGTTTGCGGGCACTGAAAGGAAGTGGCTAAAATGGAATAGGCAATAATTGAGGGCGAAGCGTGGTATATGTTGTCATCAAGAAAGGATGCACAAATCCAACATCTTGGCCAGAATATACACAGAACGTTGACAGAGGTAATCAAGGACTTGGTCTATCTTGACCATGAGGTTACTTGCATTAACACTACCCCCCAGGGCAGAAACAAATGCAAAATTACTTTAGCTAATTTCTGCTTTTTCGGCGTCAGGAGGCATTCGAGTACTAAAGTTCTCCCTCGAAAAAACCAAGGTGCCCAGGCTCTTGTTATCCATGTCCTACTTTATGGTGCTTTATAATGTCTGCTTATAATTTGTGGTTCATTTTGTGAAGATAGGCAATAAAGGGTAAAGATAGGAAAGTAATGCAACGGCGTAAGTCACACTTAAGAGTCGCGAGTTGGAACGTTGGAAGCACGAGTGGTCGCAGCTATGAGCTTGAAGAAATGATGGTTAGAAGGCGAGTAGACATCCTGTGCGTACAAGAGACGAAATGGCGAAACACCGGTAACCGGGCACGTTTCTTGGACGTTAAAACAATAGCCTACAAGATGTTTTACTATGGATTGGAACAAGGAAAAAACGGAATCGCCATCATCCTTGCGGCAGAGCTACTTGGCAACGTCTTAACCATTTCAAAGTCCAGTGACCGTTTGATGGCTCTCAAATTGGTGATGCAGAGGTGTCGAACATCGTAAGCGCATATGCCCCTCAAGTAGGATGCGAACAAAAAGAAAAAGATGCATTCTGGCTAGATTTCCACAACCTTGTCAAAATCATCCCAAAGGAAGAGCTTTTGTTTGTTGGGGGAGATTTAAACGGACATGTCGGGAAGACAAGCGAAGACTATGAAGGCTACCACGGAGGGCTGGGATATGGCACCAGGAACTCTTCAGGTGAAGATATCCTAAACATGTGCAAGTCGTATGGTCTTATAGTGCTAAATACCATGTTCGTCAAACAAAGCCGGCACCTGATCACTTATAGCAGCGGCGGAAATGAAACTCAAATAGACTATCATTTGGTATCCAGTTTCATGAAGCCAAGTTAAAGATTGCAAAGTGATCCTGGGAGACGCGATCGCCCCTCAACACCGTCTCCTCCTGACTGAATTTTTTATGGATGCGAGAAAGAAGTCAAAGCAGCAAACGAAGGTGTCTGAGAGAATCAAGTGGTATAAGCTGGATAAAGGAAAAGGCGAAGCTTTTATTACCAACATGGAAAACTACCTCTCTTCCATTATCGATGAGGTCGGTAATGAGGAGTGCAGAGCACAAGACATGTGGGATTGCCTACAACAATCTGGCCTGGAGAAAGCCAAATTACTGCTCGGAACATCTAAAGGCCCCTGCCAACACGCAAAAGAAACCTGGTATTGGACAGACGAAGCCAAAGCAGTGATACACGAAAAGAAAATGGCTTTCCAAGCTTGGTCAAAGTTCTCTTCTACTAATAGAGAGGAAAAAGCTCGGCGTGAAAAGGTATATAGATATTGCAAAGGTATCGCGAAGAAAAAGTGCGGCGAATTCAAAGCGAAAAGCATGAGAGGCCTCTATCAGGAGTTGGAAGAAATATCGTCTTCCGCGTCTGACAGGAACCAGTCTACCCAGGAGCTTCGACAAAGCAATTTGAACAAAGGAGCAAATATCTTTAAGATAGCCGCCCAGAGAAGAAGAAATGCTCAGGAGATTCGTTTCCCAAAGTTTATTAACAATGCTGAAGGCCAACTCCTTGTAGAAGACGACAAAATTCTCCACAGATGGCGACAGTATTGCGAGGAACTTCTGAACGAACAGTTTCCACGAGTGTACTTTCCAAGAGCCGCCCCGAATCATGCCGAAATATCCGACATCACAGTCGAAGAAGTTCGGTACGCGGTTAAAAACTCCAAGAAAAGAAAAGCTGTTGGGCCGGACGGGATACCCTCTGAGTTCTGGAAAAAGATGGGAGACATCAGGTCTAGATGGCTCATGGTTCTTATCTCCTAACTTATGAGAGGCGACACTATGCCTAATCAATGGAGGGAAAGCTATCTTCTTCCTTTGCACAAAGGAAAGGGTGATACGCGAAATTGTGATAACTACCATTCTCTCAAGCTGATGTCGCACACCATGAAGATCGTTGAACGGGTATTAGATAGCCGACTGCGAAAAATAATACGACTATCTGATGACCAGTGCGGGTTTGTCTCGGGTAAATCAACAACAGATGCAATCCAAAGTATAAGGATCATGATGGAAAAGCATCGTGATTTTTCAAAGGACTTGCATATGGTGTTGGTTGATTTCGAGAAGGCCTTTGACCGGCAACCAAGAGATCTTTTATGGTTAGCGCTAAGACAAAATGGAGTTCCAGAAACCTACGTGCGAGTGATCATGGACATGTACAAGAGAGCAACGACAAGAGTAAGATGCACCGCAGGAGTCACCGAAGAGTTCGCAATCAAAGTCGGTGTACACCAAGGGAGCGTCCTCAGCCCACTGCTCTTTATAGCAGTCCTTGATTGCTTGCTTGAAGGAAAAGTGACGGACCCCAATGTGCACCAGCTGACGATGGAGCCATTATAAGTAATGATCAGGCTTCCCTACAACGAGCACTTGATGTGTGGGTGGACATTTTTGAGGGACACGGGTACCGTATTAGTTCAAAGAAGACAGAGTATCTGTGCTGCCCGTTCTCTGACCCTCATCAGCCTATTCCAGACATTTACTTGAATGGAAGAGTGTTTCCCAAGTGTGAAAAGTTTAAATATCTGGGATCTATGATTAATAAAGAAGCAACTTGTGATGACCACATCAACCATCGCGTAAGCGTAGGGTGGATGAAGTGGCGGGAAAACTCCGCCATCTTCTGTGATCGAAAAATGCCCCCTAAGCTGAAAGGAAGGCTCTACACTTCATTTGTACGTCCGGCGCTCACATACGGTTCACAATGCTAGACAATGCACAAAAAGTATGAGAGCAAATTAACGGCAGCTGAGATGAAGATGCTTCGCATGACAGCGTGAGTAACAAAGCGTGACAGAATTAGAAGTTCAAAGATCCGAGGAAGCCTCCACGTAAAAGAAACCATCACAAGAAAGATAGAGCGCGACCGACTCAGTTGGTATTGCCATGTTCAAAGGAGAGATCCTTTGAACCCCGTCCAAAAGGCAATATCAATCAACGTTCCAATTTCATCACGCAAAAAAGGCAGGCCGGAAAACAATTGGTGCAAACAAATGCAAAAACACCAGCATTTGATTGGCCTCAGCGATGAAGTAATCCCAAACCGGGAAGCCTGCCGCTACTTTCTGAGGTCAAACCGGCGGACCCCACAAGCGGACCAGTAGGAATGCAGTTAAGTGGGAAGGTTATGGTCCTACACTTCTGACCATAACGACGACGGAGAAAAGGAAAAGAAGAAGAAGAAGAAGGCAATAAAGGGTAAGACATTACCAAGAACAGAATGGAATGTAAAGTTACCTCGGCTTAATAGTTTAACTGAAGTCTGAGATGCCTGGGTCATTTTGAGCACGGTGATTCCAGTCCGAATTCCTCAAGTCCAACTCAGAGGGACGACGCTGCAGAGGACGTTGAGAGGAAGGTGTCAACCGATTAGGGGTGTGACACTGGAGGAATCTTGCTTGCTCAGTCGATTATGACGAACGAAAAATTGTCGAAGTACGCGAATAACATTTTTTACAGATAATTTTGATAACACAATTCTATGATTTATAATCGTTGTTCGGGTGCAAGTCTTTTCATGATGAAATGGCAATGCTAACGGAGCAAGTCTGAGTTCGACACATATCTGGAGTCATGCGTGAGCTATCAAAACTAGAACTCTGAAAAACCAAATAGTTAAAAAAAACTACCACTACGCTTGCTTATGCCTCAGCCTCAATTGATTGTACAGATGAACGGTTTGAACAGAGATCGTAGATTGTTGGCCAGGTATTTTGCAATGTCCAGTAAACAAAAAAAAAAGATTCGCTTTCTGGCTTCGGTATTTTTAGGTGCGATCTTCTTCCCTACAGTTGTCAATTTAGCTCCTGGAGTCAGATGGATTGTGTTGAAAATTATTATGGAAAAGTAAGTCATTTAAAGAATTAGAAATACTTAAAAAATTAAAAGAAAACAGGAATCTTAATTTCTGTGTCCAGAACAGTAAGTGTCAACAGATAATGCACTAAGACGAATTCAATGGCGATACCTGTACTATGTATCGCTTTCTGACAAATTGTAGTTTCCACTTCTTTTGTGTCAGCTAGTTCCTTACCACCCATGGCGGCCATTTTTACTTTTCCCATTCAAATTAAGCAAATTTGAAATCATTCAAGAACAGAGTGCACAAAGAAAACTGCAGATGCCAACCTGCGCTGCACTTTGCCAAGAAAACCCATATATCCTTCTCCACCAATCAAATGTTTACATAAGAATGCCATGTATATAGGAGTACCCACCAACCAAAGCCGGCCTCTCTTCCAGCTGCATCCAAACAAAAGAAAAAAGCTTTCCATCACCACATGGAATGTATGTAGTTCCCCTCATTGCAGTGGGACGAAAACTCTAGGACTGTAGCTGACTATTCGGTAGTCAGAAGCAAAAAAATAATTCTCCTTCTAGGAGAAGTCACTATAGTTTCCTTCATACATTGCATCGATGTGTGCAGGAATCCTTTTTCTTGCAGCGTCATTCCCACATACAATTTTGAACGCATGCGCTCGACACGAGAACTTTCCCATAGTTAGAGGCAAGCTTTATCGTGCACTCTACTCATATCGGTTTTGCTCCTAGTCACAAGGATTTGTTCTTTTTGCATCAAAGGATTGGCGGCGCATCTTTTCAAAACGCCCTCACCAGGGCGGAGAACACGCAGTGCAAGTGTGCACTGTTTCTCTGCACGGAGAGAGACAGGAAACGTAAATCACATCTAAGAATTCGTGATGTCCTTTCATTTGAATACCTTCGGGGGGGACCTATGAGTATGAGTGCTTGGGAGTGTGAGAAACGTCTGGAAGTAGGTACCGTGAATTATAATCACGTCTGGGCAATAATTTAAAATCGATTGTTATGACTGAACGATACTGTAGTATCGGCGGTGGTATTCCTTGGGCGTCGTAACGATGTCTCATGCCAAATAAGTTTTTAAATTGGTTTTCGCTGTTAATTATATTTGGAGAGTAAGACCAGAAGAGGGATTTCCAGTTTATATGATTCTATACAATAAAAAAAAGGTTCAAGACGTGGCTATTCCCTTATTCGTTTTACTACAATTTTCTTCAAAAATTTATTTTTCTTTACAATTCATTCATTATTCTCTAATGTGCTTGTAGAGAGCAATTTTAGGATTAAATGAAGTTATTCAGTGTAGTTCAAAAAATAAAGTTACTTTTTATTTTCATGGAAAAATAATTATTTATTTCTCAGATACAATACACTTACGCCAGCGCTTTTGCCAATCCTGAAAGTACTTCTGATATGCGCTTTTTTGTATAGCCTTGATCTCTTCCAGCGATGCCTCCGCAATTGTGGAAAATCTCCATCCTTTCATGGATCCTTTCAGTTTTCTGAAAAGGAAAAGGGCTCAGGGACCAAGTCCAGTGAATACGCTGGCTGAGACCTGTTTTTAGGCAGAAAACATTACGCACAAGCAATGATATTCTGGTGCAAATTTCGGACCAAATTTCCCTGACACGATTCATGCCCAAAAATATCTGAAAAAATTTCATGGCTTGAGCCAACCGATATGTTTACGTATATCCTCAGCAACTTTTCTGGTTGTGATTCTCGGTAACAATTTCTTCACTGCTTCAACATTTTCATCCGTTGTGGACGTGCTGGGGTGTCCAAGAGGCGGGCATCGCTGTGAACATCTTCATTGTTTTCTGTGAAGAGTTTGTACCACTTGTTTAATTTTTTTTTACTCAGAGTAGACTTGCCAAATGCCAATGCCACAAACTAAATATCTAATGGCTGGTAATGTTAGCATATGTAAGGGAACATGTGTCTAGCTCGCGAAGATCAAAAAGTCACCTTATTTTTTGAACAAACGTAGGATGCCTAGAGACAGTCTATTGAACGACTGGCAAGGTACTGTATAAAAAAAGTTGTTGAAATGGTTGTTGCAAAAAGCAGGTATTATGATAAAATACCGGGAATTACTTCTTAAGTTGTGAGTTGTATCGGAGATTAGATTTGACAAATAACACCTTTTATAGGTAATAAAAACCCTTTGAAACTTTAAAATACTAAACTTGTCTAGTTGGAAGGACTTTTAAAGACCTAAATAGAACCCCAGTTTTAGTTAAGCGGTTGAATGAAATATTGTGCTGCTTCAAAGTGTGATTCGTAATGTACCGAATGAGTAGGTACAGACTACGAATAGACGAACGCGGCAGTTGGTTATGTTCATGATGCGTTCACTCCAACTCAGATTTAGGTCAAAAGTACATAAACTGCTTTACGACTTCAACCTAAAACAGTTTATATTGCAAGTCAGGCTTTCATGATTTGCAGATTTCTTCAGTGCATGTACAATACAATGAATCATGCTGTGGCGACAGAAACCGTGAAATTTTTTTTTTTTTCGAAGTCAGGCTGTTCGTTGTTATTCTCTTAAGAATCTCTCTACTTCTTCTTCTTCTCACTTTCCACATGCCACAATCGGAAGCTACCAAAGAGGCTTCAGGAGGAACCACTCAACGAGTGAACAGATTTTCACTATAAAACAGCTGTTAATTAAGAAATGAGAATTCCATGAAACGGTGGACCAATTATTTTAAAAAGACCGATTTGTTAACCGATTGAAAATGTATAATGTCCTTGTAAAGATGCGTATCCCGAAAATGTTGGTAAAACTGATACAAGTATGCCTAAAGGAAAACAAGGAGGCGCACCACTTCTCTTTAATGTGGTGCTGGAATAGGTAATAAGAACTCTTCAGGAAATGAGAAGAGAATTACACCCTTAATTGAATTACATCCGCTCTAGCTTACGCTGTTGATCTGGGCCTGCTGGGAGATAGTGAGGAAACACTTAAGAGAAATGTAGAAAGACCGACTTGGATTCATCAAAATATCGCACATGACTTTACCCCGTCCACTTGAAACAGTAGACAGATTCAAAAATCTGGGAACCGTAGTGACTGCCAAAAACCACATAAAGATCGAAATAACTATTGTAAAAGGCTGCATATGGGCAACAGGTGCTTCTTCGCGGTGAAGGAACTATTCAAAACAACTCCTGCAATGATAAAATCCATATTTATAAAACCATAATATAGTGAAATTGGGTCTCTGACTTAGAAGGAAGAAAATAGTCTCTTAAGGAGAATTTATGGTGGAAAATAGGATGCAGGGACAGGTGAATGAGAGGAAGTACACAGTCAATAACTCGAAGAACTTTTTTCAGGATGGGTAGAACGAATGGACAGTGGACAAACAGTCAAAAGGATAATAAATGGAAAACCCTAGGAAAAAATACCGCCAGTAAGGCAGCGTCGCAGATGGGACCGTATAAGGTCTATCCTAAAAGAGTTGGAACAAAACAGGGAACCATAAAAGGAACACACACATGACTAGGATACCTTTGAAGCTCTGAAATGCCCGAGTTCCAAATGGCCGTTAATAATAATAAGAGCAATCAAATGTGTTTTTCACAGCCAACTTCACACTTAAGTCGCATAATCATTATATATTTTGACAGCTGGTATAGCAGGGCTTGCTTGTGAAAAAGTTTGACTGATTCTACGCAGTAGTTTTTGTTGGTGCCGATACAAATATGGAAAGTAAAATGCGGCATTTTCTGCATATTTTACTCTATACTATCGAGCAGGTAAAATGTTGTCCAAGCAGGAAAAAAAATATCAGATGTGTACGGCGATGTATTGACATAATGGCAGTCAAAACTGATTTGCAAAATTTCCACCAAATTTCCAAATTTGAAGATGAACCACGTTCTGGAATATCAGTTGCAGCTGATGAGGCATTAAGAGATGCAAACTGGAGAATAATAACTCGTGAGATCGCTGAGAAATTAAATTTATCATGATCTTCTGAAATGCCTAGGTTTAATCTCAAAACTCAACACACGAGTATGGGTACTCCTGTTCTTACGGAAAGAAGTTTGTGTCGTCGTGTTGACGTGTGTGATCTCTTTCTTAAACGTCAGAAAAATGGTCCACTTTTGATATTCATCAAAAAAGTTGATGCTAATTAGTGGAATTTCAAAGAAATCGTTTTTTCGAGTTTCTAGCGGACAATACAACGAAAAATTCTTAAGTGTACTGTCACCACCTGGACAAATTGAATGTTTCACCTCAACAAAAAGGCCAGAATTGATCAATAGAAAATTGATAGCGTATCTTCCAGATAATGTGACACCTGATATAAGATTGGTAACTCGTTCAAAAGCTTGGGATGTAGACAGTAAAATCTTTCCTTAAAATGAGGATGTTAATAATCACCGTAATCAATCTTTTGCCAGCAACGAACGAAAATGTTGTGAGAGTAGAATGAGACAACTTTAGGATCTCTGCGTCAATTTTTTTTTTTTTCAGATAGGAAACAAGCCAATTAGAAATAGAACTTGGAAAACCGGCTCTATTTAAAAGAATGTTATGGTTTACCATGTCAAAAGCGTTAGTAACAATAATAACCCCGGATAGTCTGGTGCAATATTTTGTTTTATTCAGTAATTTGTTTAAAAACCGTCAGAAAACCAGGAAAGCAGCTTCAATGGAGAAGCCCTCTCTAAATCCAAACTGAACGCGACGAACTATTCAGTAAACCACACATATTTTTTTACGGCCTTTTCTATAATTTTAGGAATCAGTTTCTATCCTTCTTGTTACCTTTATTGAAAAGTAGTACTACGTAGGCACATTTTTATTCCTCGGGAAAGTTGCCAGTCATTGTACGCATTGTCATTGTATGCAAAATTAACTATCCAATTTTGTTTTTGCATCACTTTTTTACTAAATAAAAAAAAAAGATTTTGAGTGATGGAAATCTTTTTTTGGACCTATACAATTTTTTCTGTTAAGTGGAAAAGATGCTATCCATCAAGTGGCTGCCGCCGGTGTTGATACACATTTGTACCCGTTTTATCGCATTTTCCACGATTTTTCTCAAGATTTCCGGTGATAACTGTTCGCATTCCTGTCGTATATTCGTATTTCAAAGAAAGAAGGAAAAGCTTCCTTCACAATATCCATTGTGGCTCGTGCTGTGTGTGTGGTTGCACCGTCTTGTTGAAACCACAAGTTTGCCAAGCCTCACTCAGTCAATTCTGGCAGTAAGAAGTCGTTTACCATGGCCCTGTAGCGTTCGCCAGCAACAGTGACCGTAGTGGGGTCCTTAAAAAAATACGGCCCAATCACATCCCCCACGTAAACGGCGCACCTCACAGTGGCAGTGGCTTCGAGTGGATGTTAAGGCTCTTCGTGCATCACACGCGGATTTTCAGAGCCCTAGAAATGAAGATTTTGCTTATTGACGCAACCGCTTAAGTGGAAATGTGCCTCATCGCTCATGATGATTTTCGACACAAAATCGTCCTCTTCGTTCTTGGATTAAGGATGGCTTGACAGTAATTCAAACGCGACTGACTGATGCATTAACTAATACACTGTTTGCACTTTGTTTCCCCGACACAGAAGAGTGGCTATCAAACGCCGTGATCAACCACGAGATTACCTTCTTCACCGACAGATCGAAAATGGACACAGGCACTGGGGCCGGGTTCTACTCTGATACCCTGCACAAACAGGAATCATTTAGACTCCCTGATTTGTACAGCGTCTTTCAAGCAGAAATCCTAGCCAAAGAGAAAGCAGCCAAACACCTACAAGTAACCGATATCCCACCATCGGATATCACTATCTTCGTAGACAGCCAGGCCTCACTGAAGTCAATAGGATTCTGTACAACGAGATCAAAGGCTGTCATGAAATGTCGCAACTTACTGAGGTCCATCAGACACCACAAAATCAATGATTTGGCCAGTCATAAAAGAAGCCAACTCATTTTGGCTTACAAGAAACGACAGCCACACGACAAGATCATCGTGGCTAGAGCTCAATATCGGAAAAACAAAGAAGCTCTTGGCGCTGGACCGAAACTCGATCCGTATGCTTGTCGGAGTGATCACAGGACACTGTCCCATTGGAGCAATGCTCCGGAAATGGAACTCGGGATCCAGCGATCTCTGCCGGAGCTGCGGCGATGTGAAAGAAACCGAGACGATCAACATCTGCTTTGTCACTGTCCAGCTCTCCAGGATCGGCGCCTAGCTTTGCTGGGTCAAAGATTTACAGAGATTGCGGACGTGGCAAATGCAGATATATCGGATCTTCTAAAATTCATAAGGAGTACGGGGTGGTTTCAGCCATCACGGGATAGGACAGGTTAATTGTGTGTGTACTCCACAAATGAAGGGAATCACAATGGGTCCTTTGGCCTCCGAGTGGAAGTGATGCTCAACCATCACACTTCCCTTCTTTAACCTAACTTAACCTAACCTTGCACTTTATATGGGAACATGTCTAAGTCTTTCACTAAAATTCGCTGTAGGGTCCGTCGGGTTATGCCCAATTGCGTTGCCCGTCGTTTGATCAATGTTTCACCGTTCTCAGCGACACCGGCAGCCACAGCCGCGATATAGTTAGCCGAACGATCAGTCCGTTGGCGTGTTGTCGATGTTAAAGGAACTCTGTAGTACATCCGCCTTTGCTGAGTTGCTCACCCTAAAGACAGCGTTTCACACTCATAGACATTTCGCATAGACTCCAACTCCACTTACAGCCTACGATTTATTGGGACTATAATAGGATTTGTAGCCTGGTATATGATAGTCGTTAAATTCTCATTAAACTATCCATACTTCATTTTTCAAAGCATCAAACGATCTCATAACCATAACCTCAACCTTATCTACTTTTTTGATTAAAATTTGGGATTTTCGATACCATAGAGGTATTCGCCCTTTTTTTCATTTTTCGATTTTTTTGCTTCCCTAAAATTCCATGCTTCACAATTCATATATTGGTATGAAATTACTACATCCCGGGTCGTTTTTTTTAAAGATATAAAGCTCATCGGGAATATCTCCAGCGAAAACTCCTGCACGATGCAGAGTTCAAACCCTTCTGCACGGAAACAAACGAGCTATGAGGTGGTGACGTAAATTACTTAATACCTATGAAATGGAAACTTGAAAAAGTCATATTCTAAGGCCGGTAAAGATAAAAACTTGACAATAAAAGTGAAGGTCGTAGGCCAATAATCGATCAATGAATCATGATGCCCTTTATGTTCAGGCAAATTGCGTAATTATGTCCCCATAAAAACCTCCCTACCATGGCGCCTAACGTTTTCACTTTCAACTAAATAATTACCAAACGATTTGCGTGAAGCAAAAAGAAGTCAGCTACGCATCTCATCGCATTATAAAACCCCAGATGCATGACGAGAAGATCTTCAGTATTATTTCCTCCGCGCCATGAAACTTACACTATTGCAGTTCGTTATTCAAGTACTTAGCATAATCCTTCTACCAAAACCAAGATTTACTTCAAATACAATTGTTTCGTTTCAGATATATGTACTATCTTTGCTAGGGACGAATTGGCTGACCAATGGTTTTGGTCTATTTCCGGCACCATCAGTGGTACCTCTGCCTGCCCCTGTACCTGCTCCTGTACCAGTTGCTTATCCTCCAGCTCCTCTCTTTCCTCCGCCCGTATATGTGCTCGCGCCGGCTTATCCTCCAGCTCCTTTTCCATGTTGCGCCCCAGCTTACCCGTTTGCACCACCTCCGTATCCGGTATATCCAGCGCCGCCGCCATATCCCGCACCATATCCTCCTCCCTTTGGACTAGCCTCCGCTCTATTGAATCTCATTTTGGCCAAAAAGGGCAAGTTTCTACCGCCCCCACCGTTTCCCTATCCACCTCCGCTACCACCACCACCACCGCCGCCACCACCGCCGCAACCATATTCCTATCCGTCACAGGTAAGGATCAAAATAAAGAAATTCCGTCAACTACAAGACACTTGTTTTCAGAATCATGTGCTCAACGTTCATATCACGAAGGATACAGCCAATGATCATGACAACCATCACTCACATTACCAGCACCAGCGTCAGCATCAGCACAGCAACAGACAGAAATGGAACTAAACGATCGTAAATTGCATCGAACTTTTATCATTTCATTGTATACATTGCACGGCTTACTACAAAACACTTCACATTAAAAGGTTTTTTGCAAAAAAGTCGATGTTGTTTATTTACACCTTTAAATGCCATTACTAAGTCCGCTGCAGGATTATACAAGGTGCACAGGCAGGTTTAGACTGTAGAGGATGCGGATAGTGCTTTTCGAAGAGGTGCTTCGGAAAAAGTTTGGCTATTCACTCTATAGGAACTCAAAGAACTGCAGAGAGCCCTTATCAGAATATGAGATAAAAAGGCGCTTTGAGCTAATGAAATTCCTAACAAAGCCGGCGTACAAAAGAAACCAAACATTTTCATTGCAACTCTGTAAAAATCTCTAGAGCGAGGCGTGTTCCCAAAACTGTGGAAACTGCAACAGCTAGTAGTTCACATAAACCACCCGGATAAGAATCGTTATAACCCTAGACACAATGGGGAAGATCCTAAAGAGAATAATATTCCTCAGATTGCTTATTGTCGGGAGGAGTTGGGAGCTCTATCAAATCATCAGTATGGCTTCAGCAAACCGCGCCCTACTATAGACGCCATTTTAGAGGCGAGGTACCAAAGAATACTGCAGAGCGTGTGACACTAGATGTAAAAAACGCATTTAACTCAGCTGATTTGTTACAAATAAGGATCTTGTTCCAAATCGCAAGGATGGAAACAATTTACTATTGCCTTAAGATACCCTTCAACTACCTTACTAAGAGGAAGTTAAGGTGCAACACAAGAAGGAGTTAAATATTACTCGTACCAAGTCTCCGGGGAAGTACCTCAAGGTTCCCTCTTGGGTCCTCTTCTATTTAATCTTATGTACGACGGTGTCCTGTGACTAAGGCTTCCACAGGGAGTCAATATTGTCGGCGCAGCTGAGGCGACCGTTGCAAAACACATTTAAGTCAAGTCACAAACGCGGCAATTATCCAGATCAAGTAGTGAAAGTCTGCAGGTCTCAAGCTGGTTGACAACAGCCAACTGAAGCAACTTGGAATATATCAATATCGTCAGCCATAATATCCAATCAAAGGAAGCGGTAAAATACGAAGGAGCAATAACAGGCTCCGCTTCAAAACATACACGGATTACTGGAGCAAAAAACGTCATTATTATAAAGAGGCACTTTACAGAATACTACCTAACGTGGGTACCCAGATATACAGGGATCCTACTTTCTAGAGCAGTCGGCTTTGTTCTTCTCGTTTTCATCCTAGTTTTTTATTAGGTTTGGATTTGGAGATTTTTCCAGTTCGGTACCTTTTGTGAGACGACTCATATCTATCCTAAAGAAAAAGTGAGGAAGAATAGGGTCAAAAATAATTTGACAACTCACTTCTTCCATGCCGGAAAGATGAGTTGTGTGCTAAAAAATAAGGGATAGGGCCTTGGCTTACTTTAAACTGCTACCTAAATAAGCAGTACGCATACTGCTTATTTATTTTCAAGAGTTATCCAATAAGTGGTATGCATTTGACATCTCTGTGTCAATAACTTACGTCAAACCGAACTGTCATCCGAAACTCTACGTGCTCAGTATTGAGAAGTCTCATCACTATCCTGGTATCTTCAGGGATGATCCACTTCCCGACCCTAATAACCAAAACTGGGTTAAATTTACGAGAAAAACTGCCATTGAATGAAAAGATTAAAATTCCTCGGTGGATCTTCATATCACCAGAAGCATTTAGCTACCGATTGCATGTTTTTTCGGACGCATCTAAATGTTCATATGCCGCTGACTCTTACTAGCGAGTAGAGGCCGATGATGGCAAATATAAGGTTTGGATTCTGATGGCCAAATCTAAAGTGGGAGAAGTGTAACTTGTTTGGAGCTGAACGAGATACTCCTTGCTTCAAAAGTAGCTGCCAAAGCCCTCGACACCTTACGACTCTTGGCTGTAAGAGTTTACTGCGGGACGGACTTAAAAACTACCTTAAGCTGGATACGTTCAAACCCACGCTTATAAAAATTCGAGAACTAACATCAATAGACTCCCGGCTAACGTGGGATATTTCCGTGCCAGCTTGCGGAACTCGACATCTGGTGAGTCCAATATGGCTATAGAAGGATTGAAACGAATGGCTAAAAAAACTAGCATCTCTCATGAGGAAAATGAGGTAACCGCGCTATTCGAGCCAACATTAACACCTCACGAGTAATTGGAGTAACATGCTGGTGTCGTCGATATATTGACGCAAGACTGAAGCAAGCACACGCCTTCACCGGCTAATTCACCGCTTCGGACCGACGATATGCATTACAGTTTGGGTCAGGTACCCCCAACAGATATATTTTTCTAACAAATATTGTTGTCTCCTTAAAGGTAAGCCAATCAGTACTAAAAGCAAGCTTTTGAAGCTTAACCTGACGATCGACGAATGCGATATTCTTCGATTGAATGGGCGATTGACGAATGCTTGGCTATCTACATCCAAATGATTCCCGAGGCGTTTCTTTGCTCAATTGGGCTACAGCTCTGATATATACGAGGGTGGTCCGATAAGTACTTAGCCTCACCGTCAGATGGCGCTAGTATTGCAAGTAGACGGCTACTGTCGAAATTTCAGCTGGATCGGACTCGTAGTTTTGTTTTGACCGCGTGTGGAAGCGGAAGTGTCCACGGATTTTAGAAAAATGGAAAAAGAGCAATATCGGTCGGTGATTCGATTCTTGTTTTTGGAAGGGAAATTGCGCAGCGAAATTAATGAGCGTTTGGATGCTGTGTACGGTGACTCTTCTCCTTCGATGGCGACCATCAAAAATTGGTTTAACGAGTTTCAACGTGGTCGCACGTCGGTTTTTGATGAGCCACGTCCAGGTGCCTCGAAAACAGCTACCACGGACGATAACGTGACAAAAATCCACGATCTCGTATTGGCAGACCGTCAATTGAAGGTGCGCGAGATAGCTGAGACAGTAGGCAGTGACATGACAGCAGATAGCAATTTAGCAATCGCTAAACATGTTAAAAATGTGAAAACGTACTACACATACAGTCTGTCCCACTTACAATGATACCTAAAGACGACGAAGTCGAGGACTCCAAGGAACTGGGAATATATTAGATGTAACACATTCTCTCACGGAGAAGCAAGAATAAATGAGAGAGAGCCACGAAAGCTACAAAAAAAAAAAAAAAAAACCCTGCAGTCATCTCATCTATCGTAACTAGTGATGAAAAGTGGTGGTTTCAGTACAAGCCCTTCACCAAAAGGAAGAGCGCTATATGCAAATCACTAGATGAGCTAAAAGAGAAGAAACTGAGGATGCAGAAGAGTCAAATGCAAAGTTAGTCGGTGAATGTTCAATATTTTTTGGGTGTTCTGGAGAAATTCTGGGATAGAATTTATCATGTTCAACCGGAGTACAAGAAAGTTGTAGTTGGTTTTGTTGCATGACAATGCGTCGTCGCACAAAGTACGGAGTTTTTGTCCAAAGAAGCATTTTAGAGTCGACTACTTGCCTTCCTTACATGATATGGAAGTGCGACCTGTGGCTGTTTCCTAAACTCAAAAAATTACTGAAGGAAAACACTTACGGTAGGAATCAGCACGCGTCGACTGACATCCTTAGGGATGTCTCGAGTCCATATGAACTTCCCCTCCTCTTCGAAAACGAGGAAGGTGTAACGGTCACTGTCAATTCTCATCGTTATAGCTGAATGTTTACCGAATTTTTCTGGCCCCAAATCGAATATATGGATGTGGAAGACATGTGGTTTCAACAAGACGGTGCCACATTTTATATAACACGACCCCTTTTGGCTTTATTGAAAGAAAACTTTCCTAGATGGGTCACTAAGGTCCTCTGATTTGTCGTCGTTGGATTCGTTTTTTGGGTCATACTAAAAACTGTATTTGTGTAGATAATACCCGACCGTTTGAAGCTTTGAAAATTAATATTTGTCAAATTATGAACGAGTTAATGCCCGATATGTATGTGAAAGTTATCGAAAATTGCCATATCAAAATCGAATCCTGTAAGAATTTCCATCTAGACATTATGATATTTTATTCCATTCAATATTTCATGGCAATATCCAAGTAATATATTGAAATAAAAATTTAATCGAAATCTAAATCCTAAACGTGTTTTGTTTCAATTTACTTTCGGAACCACAAATTGGATCAAGATTGATGCATAAGTTGTCCTCTATACCGACGAGCCTGTTATTTCTTTGGAAATTTCTCGTTTTCATGTCTTATGAAAGATCATGGCGAACGGCGATGTTAATGAGATTCCAAAAAAATTGTTGTAGCGATAGAATAGAGGTATCCAATAAGAGGTGTCATTTTAAATTAAAGCTAATATTAACTTTAAAAAATCAATTTTAGTGCATGAATGGTTGGTGAAGCAATGCCGTATACTTTGTCTTTATGACTGTGTGTACAATAACAGATGTCGACGGCCAATTGAAGTCCCCATTTCAAAAAACCATACATCCAAGAGTCGTCGCACATTACAGCCATTGTCTTACCTGCTGTGTACCATGTGTTGCGCATCCCACTGAAAATAAGTGTCGACCACGTCCTTAGCATCAATGGCTCCGCTATGTTAGCTCAAAAAACCCATCAGGAAGGGTTGTTCGACTATTATCCTTAGGTTTTCGGAGCCCGGAAAAATTGGAATGAGCGTCATCACTTAGAATAATTCTGAACTTGATGAACAGGTCACCAAGTGTCGGAGTCTAATAAGTTCCTGTTTTTTACTTATCAAAAAGTATGGTAATGTTGGTTAAAAATTGGTAGTTTAACAGTGGCACGAAATTTGAAATGACAACTCTTGTTGGATGAGTCCGCATTAATAATTCAAAGATTGACTTATTGAGCATCATATGAGCCATGACATTACAGATAAACGCAAAGACAGAGGGAAGATTTAATCAAACATTGTTGGGAAGAAGCTCCCTCATACACCATGGAACTAAGCTTCACGTGGGAACTAGTTAAAGGACAGCGCCTGTTTTTATAAGATTTGCACAAATAATAAATTAGGCAAATCCTCGTCACTTACCTTTATATCGTACGTAAAGATGTTTCCCCATCGACTTCCAATAAATGCAGTACCCCATTCGATGTCGATAGACTGCAAAGGCTCTTGCAAGTTGAGAGATTGTATCTCCAAACCGAAATTCTACGAAAGAGAAAAGGAAACAAAAATGTCAATTTGGCATCGAATGACACATGAACCAGTTCGATCGTATCAACCGTTTGGTTGGAACTGTTGACGTAAACTCACCTCCACTAAGGTCTTCTTCAAGTATCCGTCCAGCGACGTGGTGTATACAAACTTCTCCCTCGGGCAAGCAAATATCTGCGTGATAGCCTCGGTATGCTTTGAGAATTTGGACTCAAGTTCACGTGTTCGGATGTTGAATTTGTAAATATTGCCATCCTCCGAGGCAGCCACTATCGCCTCGCCCACGACATTAATTTGAGTAATTGGCAGCTTCCATCCTTCAAAATGGCCATTCGGCACATCTGTATAGTCGACTTGCGGAATTTCTATCGTTTTCTCTGATTCTGGTTCCGGTTCAGGTTCGGGCGCCTGTGTCGTTTCCTCATCTACTGCTGGCGCCTCGGTTTTCACTCTTGCGCCACTTGCAGTCTTCTTCTCAGTACTCGCCGTTGTCTCTGTCCGTCTCGTCTTCCGGTGGTCCTTTTTGATCTTGGAAGTGTCCACAGCATCTGCAGGCGGCTGAGCTGGACAGTGCTTCTTTCGCTGTTGAGGCTTCTCTGCACTCGATGGGGACGCGATTTTTCTCTTCTCTGATGATTTAGACTTTTTCTCGGCTTCCGAAGACCCAGCAGCGCTGTTGTTCGTCGAAGCATTCGCTAGAGCCGCATTTAGGAGAATGAACTTTTCATTCTGCAGCTTCATCGTGCACAAGTCGACTTCCATTTTGTCCTTGTGCAATTTGAGAATCATCTCCTCGATGTACATCTTCCGCTTGTGCAGTTCCATCAATTTGACATCGATCTCGCGAATGTTATTTACAGCTTCGTCCCCGATCGAGTTGTGTGATTTCAACGCGCATAGATCGAGCGAGGTCATCCCGAATGGCATCTGCATCATACCAACGTCACTGAGCGGCGCTGTCGACGCTTCGGTTTCTATGCATTTCTTCTCGCCGGGAGATCTCCACTGCCTCTGGGGTGGAGGATTGTCATTATTTCCAGGCAAATCATCTAAATCCGATTCGGAATCCGACTGCTTGTTGCTGGTAGCTGGCATATCGCTGTCACCACCCGTCGACACCCCTTGTGCTGATTTCGCACTTTCCATGATGGAATCTTCGTCGTTCCTATTAACACCACTTGCCGCCGTTACTGGTGGTGGTTGGAGTGATGGAACTTCATCCACTTTACTGCTGGTTTGATGTGTTTTCGCTGTGCTGGCAGTTTTGTCTGTCTGCTCCGCCTGCTCATCAATGGGATTGTCCTGATTGTGTGTGAAGTCTTTTGATTTCTTTGACGAACTAATGGGATTAGAACGTTTGTTACTGCTTCCTGGCTTAGCGGCGGGTTGAGCTTCCTTCTCTTTATCCTTTTGTCGTTTCTCCTCCTTGTGCTGCTCGAAGAGATTCAGAATGGCGGTCATTAGGAACTCTAATGCTTCAGCGTTGTCCGATGAGCTGAGATTGTGCTTGATTTTGACTTTCTCTTTAGGATCGAGGGTATTACTGCAACGACTCGCACGGCTCACACACACGCCGTAGATGTACATAAGCGAGTTCTTGACGTTTTTCGAGTATTTTTGCTTGTATCTGCGTCGTTGGGACTCGGACAGGTTGGGTAAGATGAGTTTTTCAAAGTTTTCCACGACGTTTGCCTCGAGGGCGTCTTTTTTCCGCTTGCGCCGTTTGAATGACGAACTCGTACTGGACGAAGATGAGCTTGAATCGGTATCGCTTTCCGAACTTGAACTAGAGGAGCTGGAGGATGATGAGTTGATGACCACCACGTCATCCTTTTCTTTGCTTTTGGCACGTTTTTTCGACGTGCTGCTCCTCCTTATCGAGGACACTTTTTCCGTTTGGGATTTGGTTTCCTCAAGCATCTTCAGTCGGGTCATTAAGTCTGGGGACTTGGATGAAGAATCTTCCGCTGGTTGAGTTTTGTCCCGAGAAATGGTCGGGTTACTTGTTTTCTTAGGCTCGTTAACAACCTTCATGTCCTCGACGAGTACGATTCCAAAGGCTTTACGGATCTCATCCAAGACCACAGCGGGAATATTCATCGAGTCCACAATCTCGTCCGGGACTAAAACGTTGTTTTCACTATTCTCCGTGGGAGTGAAATTCATCGTTTTCAATTGCTTACGGATCTCCTCGCGGAGCCGCTTCCGGGCTTGGATTTTAAGGGCAGCATCGTATTTAGTGCCGGAATTATTGATCACATTTTTGATTCCAATTTTGTCCATGTTAGCGACTCGTTGGACGAGATTCTCGCTTAGTGAACTGGAATTGTCGTCGTTGATCGATTTCTTTCGACGTTGTACCAGGTTTGGTCTAAGTGTCGGTCTACTCCGGCTTGGAGTTGTCGGGGCTACGATGTCGATCTTGTTTAGATCCTGGAGTTCGCTTTTAATGAGACGTGATATTGGAATGAGAGATATTGATGGGAAGTTGCTGTCGCGGTTTACATTGAGGCAGTTTGCTAGCTCCACATCGGAGTCTGTTGGTTCCTCTAGAACAGAGGGTGGGGGTGTTGCGTGGGCAAGTGGTCCGAAATCTGGTTGCGGAGGTTCGTTTGAGAAACCTCTGAAAGGTTCTTGTTCCTCACTAGAGTTGGCGCAGGTTGGTTCTTCCTTCACGATATCACTGACTATTAAACAGTCAAAATACTCGTTCCAAGGTTCATTGGTTTGCAATGTAGATTGATCGTCATTGGGATTTTCTAGTTTCACAGAAACCACATTTGGGGGCTCTTCTATTCTTGAGTCTGTTCGTCTTTCGGGTGAGCCTTTTTCTTTATTTTTGTTCGGTTCCTCAAAGCTTACCTCTTCTACGAAGCTTTGACTGTTAGACGTTTTTGTCTGCCTAACCGGGCTTACTCTTTCCACACTCTTTTCAAGGTTGGTCCTAGACTTCCGGGTTTCATTTCTAATTTGAAAATCTTCACTAAAGTTATCTCTCTGGCAGTCTGGCTCGTGAAATGAGGGAACATTGTCGAACCAATATGGCACAGAAGAGGGGTTTACAATATTTTCTGCATGATCCTTGAATGGATTTGAAGACTTATGCCGGGACCAGGATAAATTGTCATAGGATGAGCTTTTGGAGTTCCAATTTGATTTTCGATTATTTTTTGATCGCCGGCCCCAGTTATACCGGTCGGATTGGTAGTCATCCTTACGCTAAAGTTTATTAATGGTCAAACCATATACAGTTAGTCTGCAAAGTAAAAAAAATGAATACTTACGCCTAAGTCGTTTGGATAATAATCGCGGTGTCTGCTGAAGTTGTATCTACTTTTCTGACGCCTTGTGCTATATTCGTGCATGGAAATAAAGACGAATGTTAAGTTTAGATAAAGGTCTTAGTAAAAGTATCAGTAATTGAGAAGTGTAACGACGAAATATGTGCTTAATATAGTAGTACGAGTTTTGTTCAATAAGTAAAGGGAACTTCGTGATTTCACAATTTGTTCTAGTCAGCTTGCCGCGATTTTCTGGGACAACCGTGAAGACCTTGAAGATGGCGATGGATGGCCCTGGATGGCTTAGCACATCCACAAACGATGAAAGAATGGAAAGAGTTAACGGAGTGGTTAAGAATGACCTTTGAGTCACAATAAGACGAACTGATTAAGAGCATAAGCTTTTCTGACGAGATCAAGTATTTAAATTTTAATTTTAGACTTGAAAAGTCATAAAAAACATGTCACTCAAGGTATTATCCATCGCCAGCTACAGTCTTTTACAAATCTTTCTTTTAGCTATCTACGAATCGACTGAATTTTTGACTTCTTCTTAATATAAGAAGTGCTGCTCAGACAGGTCATGCGTGATCGATTGGAACAGGTGGTAGTTGGTAAAGGTGATGTCTGGAGAATACAGCGGATGGGGTAGGACATCTAAATTTTAAGGTAGATTTTAATAAACTGAGGACCGGGCGTTGTTATGTAGCATACTCTCCTTGCCGTGTTTCTGCTCGGCTCGAGCGCGGCAATCGAATTCGATAGCGATCTCCCGTGGTGGTTCCGTATCAGCAGCTCATAATAAACGACAAAGCAGAATAGAACCTTTAAACAAAGTATACTTTGCTGATGATGTTAGGCCAGGCTTACTCCACGATCTGTAACGCTAAGTGCTATCGTTCAGTATCTATTTTTTATCGCCGTAGCGTCGTTGACGCAGCAGCTCAAACGTTAAACAAAGGCAGTTCGACGCCCTCGGCACAACCTCATAGGTAACCCAATGTCCTTGCTTCTGTGATCATCTCGAATGTTTCAATCTTGCGTTTCCTTGACGTACGAATGTTAGCTAATTGATTACCGAACCAGTCGTTTTAAATTTTGCCACCAAATGTTGAAAAGTCGACTGTGAAGGGCCACCACGTGTACCATAAAATGGGCACAACGCGCACAACATTTGCACTAAAGAACACTCATTCTGATAATAAAATTTCATATAAAAATGGTGATTTGGCTTCAGTACCTGAATAATAAACAACAGATTTGACAGATGTCACCAGAACATCATGATCGTCACAGACCGCCAAAATCTACCAGCGCCCATTGAAAAAACACCTTTAGAGTATTTGAAAGTCTTTGAAGAGGATGTGCTTAAATCGACCCTTGCAATCAAATGTAACGCCTGGCTTGGACTTTATGAACCCCGAATTCTTAAAACTAACCCTTAGATCTGAGGAATGTGTCTAAAATCATACCTGCCCCTAAACATAGAAACAATCATGATAAGGAATATCATCTTATTTTCTATATTGCCGTTCATATCTAAGGTTTTCAAAAAGTCTCTGAACACGCGGTTGAACTTATTCTTAAACCTACATAAGCATCGTTTCAGTCAGTTTTCAGGCTACAACACAGCTGTACCTCCGCGCTACTGAATATTTTTAAAGACTTTCGGTGTGAATATTAAAGGACCGTTATATCGTTGGTACTTATTTAAAGTATTTTATATTGTCCCACATGAAATTATTCTCAAAAAAACTCAAACATTATTTCAATTTCATTTCCTCAGCGCTAAGACTCTTTAGAAATTACCTTGGAGATAGCAGACGAGCTGAATATGCAAACGGTAACTTCTCCATTTTTCCCAAAACCAAAACGGGAGTCCCTCAAGGATCTATCTTGGGGCTCTTACTCTTCTCGCTGTTTAATAACGACATTCCTACCACTCTCAAATACTGAATGGCACATATGAACACAGACGATGTCCAACTATATATCTGCTATCCATTTCACTTAAAGGTAGAAACTACTGCACGTTTAAATGAGGATTTCCAGGCCATTACCCGACGGACATATAAAAATAAACTTAGGCTCAACTCCACTAAGAGTCAACCCATAATCGTAGGTCATATAGCTTACGCGGAGGGTTCACATCACCAACTTAACAGGTGTATACTATGCTACCTATATTTTAACGTATGCACTCCCCGTCTGCTGCGATCTCGATAGTCAGCTAACAGCTGCGTTTAATCTGCCTAATTATTTGTCTTTGTTCTTTAGATTACACTTTCACACATTATCATCAGAACTTAACAATTATTCATCTTATGCGTCAGCTTATGCTTTTATATAAAATTTAAATTCGAAATCAAACAAACATCGACACCATGTGTTGTCTGACCCACAGTTTGGTTAGCCAAGTAGGGATCCAAAGTGTAAGATGGCTTGGCTCCGTAGAGCTTATAGACGCGAAACAGGGCACGGCAAGACACAAGCCTGTTTTTAAACAATTTATACCGAGTCTTCTGTTCATTTCAAAGGAAGTAGTAAGCAAAAGGAATTTCCAATGGGCAATAAACAGCTTCCTTCTATTAAAAATTTGCAGGTCCGAATGGAATCTACCCGGTAGAGATGTATCATGCTTAGGGCATTCTTAAACCGTGGCTTTTGGTACTATTCTCATCCAGTCTGGGACTACATACTATTTACTATCCTGGAGGGAAGTAAATCTTACATTTATACCAAAATCAGGAAATACCTCCCACACAACTGCAAAAGACTACACACCTAACAGTGTCTCTCTATTTTTTCTTAAGACGCTAGGCAGACTGGTGCACCTGTACATTCGCGAAAACCTACAAAAAAAATATGCTTTCGAAATCGCAACATGCTTATTGTGAGGGGAAATCAGTAGACACAGCTCTACACAAGATAGTTGGAACCGTTGAAAAATCACTTTCCAAAAAAGAATTCACCAAGATTGTCAACCTCGATATTGAAGGAGCTTTCAAGAACTTAAAACCACTAGCTATCACCAATGCATTAAGCAAACTAGAAGTTAATAGTAATATAATATTTTGGATCAAAAAAATGCTTTGAAGCAGGTTTATGCGTTCGAAATTCGGCTGCTACCACATAAAAATGGCAGTAAAACGTGGCGCACCACAAGGAGGAGTACTATCACTGTAACTGTGTGTGCTGGTTGTAAACAAATTACTCCTATCCCTGGAGGACTGCGAGTGCAAAGTCATTGCGTATACAGACGATCTTGCACAGCGGGAAACATCTCCCAATAATCAGAGATTTGATGGGAAACAAGCCTTGGCAAACTGAGAACTGCGGGCTTGGAATAGACCCATACAAAACGGAGCTATGTAGTTTTATTCACAAGAAAACGGCAGATTCCTCAAATCACTCCACCAAAACTCAACGGGACTTACCTTAAATTCGCAGACTACCCCAAATTCGATGGCGTGATACTCCACAAGAAGCGCAATTAGAAATTGAAAGCGGAAGAACGCACCAAAAAAGCAACAATTGCGCTATACACCTGCAAAGCCTTGGGCACCAAGTGGCGTATCAAACCCCATATTACACACTAGTTGTATACCGCGGTTGTTAGACCTATACTAATATACGACTGCTAAGTCTGGTGGCCACTGACACTGTGCAGATCTAACTATGCCAAACTTCTAACTTCTTCCCATTGCACCCCTCTAAACGATGCTGCACCTACTCCCCTTGGATCTCTTGGGCAAGGAAAACGCAAAGAGATCTGCGCTGCGACTTAAGGAATCGGCTCATTGGAAATTCTTCGAAATAGGGCAAGCTGGTATTCTACGCCAAAGCAATGAAGCAAAGTGACTTCAAGATTCTTTATAAAACAACAATTGCCAACCGACGACAATGGGAGGGGAATGGATTTCCAAGAAAAGGCACTGCACTGGAAATATACACAGACGGGTCCAGACTCCAGGACAGGCAATGGTGTGAGTGTATATTCCAAGCTGAACTAATGGCAATTCGTGATGCCGTCGACTGGCTGTCTGTGAGATCAATGAACAGTAGAGACATCGTCATCTACACTGTCAGCCAAGCGGCAATAAAAGCACTCGAATTAGTTTTTTTAGTTTATTTTACTTTTTTTAAGAGATCATTATAACAACATGATAATAACGACAAAAATACATAAATTAAAAAAGTATCTGCACTCTATAGTTTATAGAAACTAGAAATTATATTTAAATTATAATGTTAGAAGATTATCTTTCGAATAAAGTCAATTTCATGTCAATTTAAAAAATCATCTTTGTTTTATTATAATTCAAAGTTCTATACCTCTATAAAAAACACCCTTTAGAAAGATCCATAGTCTACTTCCTTGTTCACATGACCAGAAAACATAATGCTAGTCTTGTCGTTTATG
Organism: Merodon equestris; assembly: GCA_958301585.1. Lineage (NCBI taxonomy): Eukaryota > Metazoa > Arthropoda > Insecta > Diptera > Syrphidae > Merodon > Merodon equestris. The sequence goes on from OY284413.1 coordinate 44,060,847, forward strand.
ACTAATTTATGCATTTTAAACCAGTGACTAAGAACTTCGAGATCATGATTAATGTCAGCAGAAAGGTTGAGGGCAGAATCACTTGAGAAAGCGCATGCTATATCGTCTGCGAAAGCAGAGACTTTGCTGCGATAATTTTGAAGAAAAAGGGAATTTATGTAGGTGGTAACGAAAACAATAATGGCAACACGACAAGTGTATCGCTATAAAGAGAGTTAGGCTGAATAAGGAGATAATTAGGAGAAGAAGTGAGCTAAGTAAGAAAAGAGGACAGGTGAAGGTGGTCAAGCTACAGAGAAGAAGCAAAGAGTGTAGTTGAAAAGTAGATACGGAGAAGAACGGAGGAATAGAAACGAGGAATTGACTTTGTTAAATAAAGTTGTGTTAAAATTATCAAATCGACTCATTTTCCCCAAACAAATATACATTACTTTTTACCCACAGTGCGCTTTGTTTCTTTTACTCCATTTCCTTGAGAAAATTCAATCCTACATTTATGTAAATGAGAAAAAGTACAGGTCCAAGAACCGAACCTTGAGGAACGCCTGTAGATACAAAGCTCTCTAAACTTAATACACCATTAATTTTGACTTTTTGCACTCTGTTGGATAAATAAGATTGGAGGAACTGTAAAATCACATTTATAGAGTTTGTCTTAAAGTATCTTGTGATCTGTCTCTGTGATCTTATTACCATTAGTAAGATCAAAATTGGCAAGGCACTGCCGTACGTTCCTAAATGAGATATCGAGCAGATGCGCTGTAACGTTGTGCTGGGTACCTGGGCATAGTGATGTACCAGGTAATTGTGAAGCTGACGAACTAGCCAGTGTGGTGCCTAACGGAGTTCTCGACTGTTAAAGGGGAAATCCACCCACCAATGGAAATGAAACAATATAAAATCTAGAAAAATGCACTGCAACAGGAAAATGAGAGATGGCTTGATCTTGAAACATGCAACTACGCGAGAAAAACCTGGCCCAGGTTTTTAAAACCACAAACCTGCTAAAAATACGCAGGCAGATTACAAGCGGCCTAATCGGAGCCCTAACAGAACATTGCGCTTTAGGAAAACATGCCGCAATTACGACTACCATATAACGACTACTGCAGTAGGTGTCACGATGAGGAAGAGGAAAAACCTCCATCCCATCTCCTATGTAATTGCCATGCCTTAGCCACCTCAAGAAGACGATTTCTGGGAAAATATTTATTTAATGAACTAACGGATATATCCGAAACGGAGACGTATGTCTCCAAAATAAAAAAAAATCAGTCCTGGAGATGCGGGGCATCGATCCCCGTACCTCTCACATGCTAAGCGAGCGCTCTACCATCTGAGCTACATCCCCCACAAGTAACAGTCCATGGAACTTGAATAAAAGGTATTTAATGTACCCACTACTTCACCAACATGAAAGCGAACAAAATCAAAGATATTGCGCTCATGGCATACCAATGAACGTAATGTAAGTGCGGAAGGTGCTTGAGTGAAAACCAGTTTAAATTCAATTCAAATCGAATCATATGGTTTAAAAATCGGTATAGTAACTCCGTGTCACATTTTTCCGAATACGAACTTCGCTTTCGGCATTAACCTGAATAAACATTTATTGAAGAATTGTTAATTGACACTATCCGCAGTATAATCATTAATTGACTTCGATCGGTTTACTTTGGTACGTTAATTAATGAAAATTACTTTATTGATCCCATGTGGACAATCTAAGTTTGCTAACGTTCAGGTACGAGTATGCTAGGCTAAACACTGTACAAAAATGATATCATGCCATATCAGGAATTATTCGCAACGATATTTAGTAGTTCGTTTCGGACAAAGAAAGGATTGTAGGCACATCCAATCCACATAATAAAAATTCTGGTAAAGTTGCCAACCATCGATGAAGTTGAAGAAGCAAGCTATGGATTTAAGAATGGCAAGACCACTGGAATACCATCAGAATCAATAATGAGGTGGATGGAGTGGATAGAGAAGTTACATTGTCCCATTATAACTATATGGAACAATGAAACTATCGCCGAAAAATGTAACAACTCGTTCATCCTGACCGAACACAATGCAACAATTACCGAGGAATATCGCCGCTATCAAGTTGTTACAAGACGTTGCCAAATATCCTCTTAGACTGATGTCATACGCCAAGGAAATAATCGGAGACAACCAGTGTGGCTTTAGGAAGTGCCGTAACTAGTGATCAGAATGTTACTATACAACAGAATAAAATAGGAATTCCAGGAAATGTTCCAACAACAATTCGAAGATTTTCAAAACGAGTGTGTAAGGTTAGGAACTATGAAAAAGTTGGTGAAACTGATACAATTATGCCTAAAGGAAAACAAAGGACAAGTTAAAGTAGGTAATGTTTTATCCAAAATATTCAAATAACCTGGAGGATTAAGACAAGGAGATGTCCTGTCACCACGTCTTTTTAATTTGGTGCTGGACTACGTAATGAAATCCCGCCAAGAAAGTGAAAGGCGAATAACCCTTTATGGAATCACACCCGCTCTAGGTTACGGTAATACGGTTATGCCTGGACCTTCTAGGCAACAGTGAGGAAGGAGTTGAGAGAAAGGCAGGAAAGCAAGTAAATGAAGAGAAAACCAAGTACAAGATGGCGCAAAATTAATCATCCATTTTTTACTAAATAAAGAAAAATGATTTTGAGTGATGGAAATCTTTGCTTAGACCTTTAAATTTTTTTCTGTTAAGTGGTAAAGATGGTATCCGAGGCTGCCGCCAGTGCTGATACACATTTGTACCCGTTTTATCGCATTTTCCATGACTTTCCGCAGATTTTCCGGTGATAACTGCTCGCATTCCTGTCGAATATTCTCCTAAAGGGCTGCGATTGTCTGAGGCTTGTTGGCATAAGCTCGTGAATGCAAGTAGCACTAAAGAATGAATTCTGGGATGGTTAAATTTTGTTGGCCATACCAAATCGCCAAAATGAGAGACTACGCGACCAGAAAATGTTTGCTTTACAATATCCTTTGTTGCTCGTGCTGTGTGTGCGGTTGTACCGTTTTGTTGAAACCACATGTTCACCAAGCCCCGCTCAGTCAATTCCGGCAGCAAGAAGTCGTTTTTCATGGCCCTGTAGCGTTCGCCAGTAACAGTGGCCGATGGTGTCCTCAAAAAAATACGGCCCGACCACTCCTCCCGCGTGAACGCCGCACCACACAGTGACTTTGAGTATGTATAATGGCTCTTTGTGCATCACACGCGGATTTTCAGTGCCCCAGAAACGAAGATTTTCCTTATTGACGTAACCGCGCCTCATCGCTCATGATAATTTCCGACACAAAATCGTCCTCTCCGCTTGACAGTAATTCACATGCGACTGACGGTCAGTAGGCGACTGATGCATTGTTTGCACTTTGTACGGGAACAAGTACGGGAGTAAATCTTTCACTACAATTCGCTGTAGGGTCCATCTGGTGATGCCCAATTGCGTGTCCCGTTGTCTGGTTTATGTTTCTTCATTCTCAGCGACATCGGCAGCCACACCCACGATATTCTCGGCCGAACGATCTGTCAAGTGGCGGCCACGCCCTGTACGGTCTCCTGTGGCTCCAGTCTGTTCGAGTCGAGTAGCTAAGTGCCGGAATGTTTGCTCAGTTGCCGAGACATGATTAGGAAATCGACGTCGAAATTCATGTTGCGATAACAAAACCGACCGATTTTTGGTCAAAAATATCGACACAATTATTCCACGCTCTTGCAGAGTATAGCGCTCCATTGCATGTTTGTATTCTGCAGTTGTCTAGTACTCAAATGTCCAATACGAGGGTGGTCCGATAAGTACTTAGCCTCACCGCCAGATAGCGCCAGTATCGCAAGAGCAACTTACTATCGTATCGTGTAGTACATTCTAGTATTCGGCTACTATCGAAATTTCAGACGGATCGGACTCGTAGTTTTGCTTTGACCGCGTGTGGAAGCGGGAGTGTCCGCGGATTTTAGAAAAATGTAAAGAGAGCAATATTGGCCGGTGATTCGATTCTTGTTTTTGGAAGGGAAATCGCGCAGCGAAATCAAAGAGCGTTTGGATGCTGGGTACGGTGACTCTTCTCCTTCGATGGCGACCATCAAAAATTGGTTTAATTTAATCTCGCATTGGCAGACCGCCGATTGAAGGTGCGCGAGATATCTGAGACAGTAGGCATTTCAAAAGATCGCGTGGGTCATATCCTGCATGAGAAAGCTGTCTGCGCGATGGGTGCCACGTTTGCTCACTCCGGACAACAAGCGCAACCGTGAGACCACTTCAGAGCAGTGTTTGACGCTGTTTAAGCGCAATCCGAAGGAGTTTCTGCGTCGTTTCGTGACAGTTGACGAAACATGCATCCATTGGTACACACCAGAGACCAAAGAACAGTCGAAACAGTGGACTTCACTCGGCGAACGTGCTCCGAAGAAGGCGAAGACTGTCCCATCGGCCGGAAAGGTGATGGCCACCGTTTTCTGGGATTCACAAGGTGTGATCCACATCGACTACCTGGAGAAGGGCAAAACGGTCACAGGGCTGTGCAAATTATTGGGCCGATTCGACGCCGAATTGAAGAAAAACCGGCCCCACTTGGCGAAGAAAAAGTGCTCTTCCACCATGATAACGCACCGGCTCACACCTCCGCCCTCGCCACGGCCAAATTGGTCGAATTGGGCTTCGAACTGCTGCCCCATCCACCGCATTCTCCAGATTTGGCCCCGTGCGGCTTCTTTTTGTTTCCAAACTTGAAAAAGTCGCTCGCTGGGCAGAAATTTCAGTCGAATGAGGAGGTCATCGCCGCCTAGTTTGCAGACCTCGAGACAACGTATTTTTCAGACGGGTTAAAGAAGTTGGAGCATCGCTGGGTCAAGTGTATCGAGCTAAAAAGAGACTATATTGAAAAATAAATCGCCATTTCACCAAAATTTTTGTTTTTCTTTTGTAGGCTAATTACTTATCGGACCACCCTCGTATGATTGACGTACGACAAAAATTATGAAATCTTCCGATAGGTTGATTCATTTTCCGCCACCTTGTATATGGTCACTGATCACTTGAATCGATCCAAATCTCGCGCCTGACTGTAAAATCGCGAAGATCAAGATGGACAGGACACGTAGAACGGATGAAAATTGAACGAACAGTTAAACGAATAATGAGTGGGAAACCCGAAGGAAAAAACTGCCAGGAAGAGCATACGACTCGATGAACCGTTGTGCGGAACTCCTAAAAACCCTTTCACCCGTCGGGCGGTTCTGCCTGAAACCACACTGGCAGTCTCTGATTAACTTGCTGTCCATGTACATTAAATATATTGACGGAAGGAGTTCCCCATTATCGTTGCATATAAATCCTGATCTGGCCTGGTATCCTTTTCGTACAGCGTTTACTGCAAGCATTGCTCTCGTGTTTTTCGCCGTTCCTACTTCCTGAATTTTAGATTTTTCTTTTCCTTTTTGTCGCAGGTTCTGTCAGGGAACCTTGAATTCTTTTTTCTCGGACTATTCATCGAACCAAGGTTTGATTTGAGAGCTTTGCACTGATTTAGTTTATGCTCCACTGTTATTGTTTACCACACTGCTTCTCCCGCCTTCTTTTGTCAATTTAAAATGTCACCTTTATATATAGGTACATGATGACCTAGGCAGAAAAGATAGTTCTAGGAGAAGTGGGTATGATTATAGCATGGTTCAGCAAGAGAATTTCCCTTAAGAGGATCGAGTCAAACACTCTTAACGACCCAGTATCAAAAACTACATGTAGGTAATTTATAAAAAAAGGCTCTTCTCGGAAATTTTCAAATAGCCGTCGAAGGGTCTCCGTGGGTGTCCTGTATAAAACGACCTTTAAGACCCACTTCACCGCAACAAGTGAATCAGCACGACTTAAAAATATTCTTATCAAGTCCTAATTCATTTGGCGTAACCTACGAAGCAACACGGAATATTTAATGCAATCAACAAGACTACTCCATCTCCCACCGTTTCCCCACGAACACGGACTCAACAAAAAAAAAGTAAAAACGCCGGGATTAATTTAACAGATTTAAAACTTATAACCCAAGACTGCCAGTTCACCACGCCAAATATACGAGTAAAAGAAAAGAAACCGAAATTAGAACACAATTTTAATAAATCCCTACAGGCAGGCATGCTGGAACGGGCTTTCCTTCGAGAAGAATAAACATAAGAAAAGCGAACGAGCTGTTCTGCCACAAATCTTTTCACCTTAAACTAATTAAAAAATGTTCCTTCGAATTAATTCGCTTAAAAATGCATGTCCTTTGTTTGTAACGATTTCAAATTTAAACTTTCTCCTGGAGGGCCGGAGGATTCGCACCTGACTTGATGGCGTGACATGGCGGAGTGATGTACCCCACGATCTAATAAATATTTTCATTAATCACTGCGATAAATATTTCATGGTATTTTTGTCAGAGCACGAAAGTTCCGAGTTTCGGAGAAAAGTTTTTGAATAGCAAGTAAATTGAGGTAAATCAGAAATTAGGTTCCATTTCAGGGATTCTGATGACTGACTGTTGTGGCGTGGCGGATTCCGTCCCAGGAAGTGGTTGATTGGGAAGAAGGGGTGGAAGAGGGTGTCTATAGGTGCGATGGAATGGTTGGTATGCAAAACACGTACGAGGAAGGATTTCTTCTTTTCTTTGGGCTGGTTTTAAAATTTCTGAGATACTGAGAGGAGAAGAAGATGGGGTTCGAGGACGAGGATGTTAATCAGGCAGAAGGACTTACACTGGATACCAAGTGTAATGTAACACTTTGACATCAAACAATAGAACAGTAAGCTATAATTTAAATAGAAAAGTGGCGCTAAAATTAAAATAAGTATTAGCTTAAAGGTAATGGAAAGTGTTTATTTTTTAAGATCAAAATTTAAATAGAAAATAGGGCTCGAGGTAAAATGTGACTTAACCACTTGGGTGAAATCACATTCCATGTTAGGGAAACTGCTGAATGATTTGTATATTTTAAATATCTTAGAAAATTTAGTTATTGGTTGTCTTAATGGTTTTGCATAAAAGTCCCTGATGAGATGATTTTACTTCATTTTGATACTGGGCTAATCTAGCGTCCTACAATTTCTGGTTGTTTTCTAAACTCAAATAAGCTTTGATCGACATTCTCAAATCTGTTAAGGCTCCCGAGTCCATACGTGTACTTCTCCGAAAATGATTTTTCTCATTGCTATAGCAAATTGGAAATCTAATTTTTCTCGCCCCAAATCGAAGACATGTGATTTCAACGAGAGGCTGCCACATCTTACACAACACGATCCTTTTTGGCTTTGTCGAAAAGTTATCGAAAATTACTGGGTCAGAATCGAGCCCTGTAATAATTCCCGTGGAAGACAGTTGGATGATATTATATTATATTATATTCATAATGGCAAAATCACAAGAATATAATGAAATAAAAGATTTGTGCGAAATCTAAATCACAAATGTGTTTTGTTGAAATTTATTTTCGGAACCACAAATTGGATGGCCTTGTCTCAGTAGAAAACCAGCACTGACCAGCTTTTAAGGTTAACAGAAATCCCAATAAGCTTAACGGCATGCCCATTAAATCTACAAAAACCAGTATACCTACTCTATAAGTGGAAAATCCATTCCGCTCTTCAGTAAACTCTCTGAGGTCAATGGAATATGACTTGCCGGGACCGAGCAGTTGCACAGGCTGTCTCTCTTCAATTACTGTCTTGTCCTCGCGAGTTGCGACAGAACATATTATGGGGAATGGCTAGCTGGGCAACAACGAGAGCAAATGTTGTTGAGAAATCTTCTCCAAATCCATTCAATAGACTTTCGGTTTCTTGAAAAATCTTTCTAGGGTCCCAAGTGGTCCCTAGAACTTGTAAGCTTTCTAAAAAGATGTTTGTGACAACTCTTCTGTCCTTCTTCGATCAGGGTTTCCGTATCTCTGACTTCGGTCTACACAATAGCTCCCTCAATAAGATTAAACTGGCTTCAAACACAAGCCTGTGAAAACCACCAGAGTCAGTTCTTCAAACAAAAATCGCAGAAGAACGTGCTTTAAATTCAAGCTTGCTTCTGGTGGAATATTATCCTACTCAAGCTGAACAATGAACGAGAATCATACTTAGTAGGCATTTGTCCTTTTAATGTGGCCCCAAAGGTGTTCGGACATACAGGTTAAAGTTGTTGATTGCTCTCAACCTGGCGAGATGCCATCAACGAGCCCTGTTTCAATGTCCAAGTCAAGTTGACATACATCCCCCTCGGACCGCCCTCTTCAACAACCGTTGGGAATTGAACAAATGTATGCAGCAACACCACCGACCAGACTGGCGGTGGTGCGGTGGGCCAAAAATACGCACACCTAAAAAAAAAAACCAAGTTAAGAATGAGCTAAATGCCTCGGATCAACGGACGGATACGCGACGACGATACTGCACGAAAAAGGAAAACGATTTGCGAGTATGCTCCTGGAATGTCAGAACTCCGTACACCCCCGGAGCTGCTCATATACTAGAAAGAATCCTCACGCAGTACAAGGCGGATATTACTGCGGTCCAGGATAGGACACGGTTTGATGAGAAAAAAAGACTGCGACATTTATTATAGCTGTCACAAAAGATTGCACATATTGGGATGCGGATTTGTCGTGGGAAAGCGGTTAAGGTCGAAGGTCATCGACTTTAAACCTATAAGTGATCGCCTGGCTGTGATCTGCATCAAAGGCAGATTTTATAACATCAGTCTCATATGTGCACACGCCCCTACCGAAGAGGCTAAAGACCCCATTAAGGAGGACTTGTTTGATCCCCCGACAACGCCTACGGACTTGTCCGGAGTACGATGTTAAAATCGTATTCGGTGACTTTAACGCCAAAATCGGTAAGAAGAATACCCTTGGCGGAGTGATTGGAGAGCACAGCCTACACGATATAACAACCGATAACGGCTTCCGACTCATGGACTTTGCGACAGCTCGTAATTCGGTGATGAGTAGCACAAAATTCCCTCGTAAGCGAATCCACACAGAAACCTGGCGATCTCCTGATGGTCGAACCGCCAACCATATCGACCGTATGCACATTGACGCAAAACACTCGTAGCAGCAAGATTGAATGTGAGAAAGCTGCACCAGAGTTTCGACATTGGACGCCTTAGCACACCGGAGATTGCCAGTTTACAGGGGCAACTGAGCGAAGACTCTACGGTATGCCTACGTCGAACACAAATGCCCATAGTATGTGGCTGCATTGCCGCTCAGCCATGCAGGAAGTAGCCAAGACCACTTTGGGCTACCTACCACCCCCGACAAGAAACCCGTGGTATGATGGAGAGTGTGAGCAGAAAAAGGCAGCAACCGACGAGGCGTATTAAAAGGCGCTACAGCGAAAAACCAGGGCAGCGCAAGAGGAGTACCGGGCCAGAAGAAGGGAGGAGAAAAAACTATTGCGACAAAAGAAAAGAATCTTCGCGGCCTCCCAGCTCAAGGCAAACGTAAATTTCACACACGATACCACAGTGGAGATCCGGCATAGAATCGCTCCTGACAACCGCTGCTACTTCGAATTATCCAAACAACTTGGATTAAAACTCCTCACTCGAAGAACCAAAGTCATGCTTTATAAAAGGCTTAGACTGCCAGTTTTGTTGTACGCAGCCGAAAGTTGGATGATAAGCAAGACAGCGGAGCTGATTTTGGGTTCTTTCGAAAGAAAAATTCTGCGCCGGATATTTGGTCCTGTCTGTGGGGAAGGTGAATGGAGGAGAAGACATAACCGCAAACTTTACGAACTGATGTGGATGTAGTTCGGAAGGTAAAGATCCGTCGACTACACTTGCTCGGCCACATCGACCGCATGAACACCAACGCCTCAGCTAAGATGATCTTCGACTCCAAGCCTCCTGGTTGAAGAAGAAGAGGAAGGCCGAACCTCCGGTATAAAGATCAAGTAATCGCGGATGTAAGACAACTTGGTCTTGCCAACTGGAAGCAGCGTGACCGTCAAGGATGGAAGGCAGTCATAGCAAAGGCTCAGATCCTCCATTGATCGCTGGCCTGTTAAGTAAGTAAGCAAAGGTGTTTTATTGGGTTCAAATCTGAGGAGACCACTCCATAATTTCAAACTCATGACATTCTAGCCAATTTTGTATGATTTTGGCTGTGTGTTGGATCGTTTGAAGGTAACGTCCGAAATCGATTTATCCCACTTTTGTAGACGGTTCAAGACAAGAAGTTCACGTATATCTGAGCGCCCAAATGTCCTTTGATTCTCTAGCCCATGGCAACCCCATTAGAGTTTACGCACCCCCCAAGCATAAGATTACCTCCACTAAATTTGACCATTTTTTTAAGCTGCATCTGTGAAAACAGTTGCTCTTCTTTTTCCAAACGCACTCGTGACCATCTGAATCACATCATTGGTCTCATCTAACCAAATAACATTACCCCAGTCCTCTTCTGTGTAGGTTATGTATATTTTAGCTTTTCCGAGAGCCATCTGCAATTTTGTTACCATAGTAGAAGCTTTTTGACTTTTGCTCTACCGTTCAGGCCAACTTTTCGAAGCACAATTCGTACTGTTCCAGCATTAATAGCAACACTATCAATTTACTACTGTTCAAAAGCGACTCTTCGCGCAAGAACAATTCTGGAATAGGATTTGGTTTCTTCCAGATAAATTTGTTTGAATCTGCTTTACTTCATTTGCCGATGAAGCCTAAAAAGCAATTTTTTAAATAATTTTTTTCCTTTTTTCGCCTCAATTATCTCTCTCATCCTGTAAATCTTCCTCTTTTAAAGGTCGATCACTCATTAAAAGATGTTCAATTAAATTACACTTGCAAGAGCTGTGATTTGTTTTTTTTTTTAGTTAAAATAGATCTTTATGAAACCAGATCTATCGTTTTATACAATTTGCCGTCTTGGTTGTTTTGCTTGGCTTGCACAGAGGAAACTATTTGAATATTTATTCGATCTGGGGAATTCGCTAATTTTGAAAAAAAAGTTACTAGATGATTACTCTGTAAACTATTGTCCATCGCTAGCTTAAACTTTTGCCCAACTTTTCGCTCAGGTAGCAATATATGGCCGAGAGTTGCTGTGCTTTGTCGTGTCTTTGCTCGTATTGTGGCGGTTTTTTCGCTTTTTTATGCTTGGCTCATATGCGTTAGTTGTGTTTCGCAGCCAGCTCCTGTGATGGTTTCAACGTCCGCGGATTTTAGAAAAATGGAAAAAGTTCAATATCGGTCGGTGATTCGATTCATGTTTTTGGAACGGAAATCGCGCAGCGAAATCAAAGAGCGTTTGGATGCTGTGTACGGGGACTCTTCTCCTTCCATGGCGACTATCAAAAATTGGTTTAACGAGTTTCAACGTAGTCGCACGTCGGTTTTTGATGAGCCACGTCCAGGTGCCCCGAAAACGGCTACCACGGAGGATAACGTGACAAAAATCCACGATCTCGCATTGGCAGACCGCCGATTGAAGGTGCGCGAGATATCTGAGACAGTAGGCATTTCAAAAGATCGCGTGGGTCATATCCTGCATGAGAAAGCTGTCTGCGCGATGGGTGCCACGTTTGCTCACTCCGGACAATAAGCGCAACCGTGAGACCACTTCAGAGCAGTGTTTGACGCTGTTTAAGCGCAATCCGAAGGAGTTTCTGCGTCGTTTCGTGACAGTCGACGAAACATGGACCCATTGGTACACACCAGAGACCAAAGAACAGTCGAAACAGTGGACTTCACTCGGCGAACGTGCTCCGAAGAAGGCGAAGACTGTCCCATCGGCCGGAAAGGTGATGGCCACCGTTTTCTGGGATTCACAAGGTGTGATCCACATCGACTACCTGTAGAAGGGCAAAACGGTCACAGGGCTGTGCTATGCCAAATTATTGGGCCGATTCGACGCCGAATTGAAGAAAAACCGGCCCCACTTGGCGAAGAAAAAGTGCTCTTCCACCATGATAACGCACCGGCTCACACCTCCGCCCTCGCCACGGCCAAATTGGTCGAATTGGGCTTCGAACTGCTGCCCCATCCACCGCATTCTCCAGATTTGGCCCCGTGCGGCTTCTTTTTGTTTCCAAACTTGAAAAAGTCGCTCGCCGGGCAGAAATTTCAGTCGAATGAGGAGGTCATCGCCGCCTAGTTTGCAGACCTCGAGAAAACGTATTTTTCAGACGGGTTAAAGAAGTTGTAGCATCGCTGGGTCAAGTGTATCGAGCTAAAAGTATAGTCTCCTTGAAAAATAAATCGCCGCGGTGCCCCACTATTTCTTTCGCTGAATTATTGTAATAGATCTATTTCTCACCGGCAGTCTCAATGCGATGCAAAAAACTATTCTTTTCTTGCGCCTGGACCCAAAGTTCGGTCTTGAAAAAAAAGCCATTTAATGTCTATCACCTTCAACTTGCATAGCACCCAGTTACATTTTCTTTGAGTCATAGCCAAGGCTCTGAATTGGCTAGTTCTTCAATTCTTCGTATAAAAACCAGGATGCTCTTTGTTGAAATAATAATATATCCACGACGAAACGTTCTTTTTACTGACGCTCTTTTACGGACGCTTCACCGTACATTTCTACGGTGACTGACATGAGTGTATGTCGCTGGGCGACCTGAGAGCGTTCGTTCAGGCTAAATCGAATTTGTAGTGGTAGTGGCCCTCGTGCAACCCCAAAATGCATCAATCGTTTAAACAGCAGTCCTCCATCAAATTTTGTATTGGGCTGGTGGATCAGGTGTATATAGTACAGGTGGGTATAATTCGAATAAGACCCGGGACCAAAGCGTGCCAAAATAAGCTCCAGAACGAAAGGCATGACAATCGTTTTTGTTTTAACGATAAAAGAAATGGTCTACTACGAATTTGTACCCGAGGAGCAGATAGTGAATGGTGTTGATCTACAAGTGTTAAGAAAACTGAAGAAAATGATCAACCGGATATAGGTTATCCATCGCCGGAAAATGGAAATTCACTGCAATGCAACTAACCGCATCTGATCCAAGGAGACTGACTACCACCTGACGCAAAACGGCATCGTGAAGATTCTCTAATCCCCATTACAGCCCCGACTTGACTCCAAAAGTGAAATGATTGTCAAAGGACACCACCGTGGGACTCTAAGTGCCGTCAAAGAAGTTTGCACGCGTACCCTAGAGGACCTTTCGGAATCCGCCTACTAGGGAACCTTCGAGTCGTGGAAGAGCCGATGACAAACGTGTGTCGACACTCAAGGGGTGTACTATGAAGAATTTTAAGGTTATTTTTGCAATATCTGAGATAAGTATACATATGTATAAACAAAACTTTCTCGTACTGAAGGACTGTTGACAGATGCTTTAGCTTGCAATGTGACCTCCAGCGCCATCTATTGGAAAACGGTGGATTCCTCTTTATACCTAGGTGGATTTCCGGAACCTATTCGGAAGGTTTACTTTTTTAAAGAGGAATTTAACTCTGAAAAACTCTGGTAAACAATGGTAGCAATTTAAGACCGAAACTTTTTCACAAGTTCACCATTCCGATTCGAATTATACGGATTAAAAATTTGCTAGGACTAGCTAGCCATCGCCCTTTAATAGGCAGTAAAATAGTAAACATTTTTCCCCCGGATTCTTGGATTCTCGTTTGCCGATATGCCAGTGGTGCTTTCTTACCATTTACCTATAGAGTATACTTGTTATGAATTTGGTTGTACCTACGATGTCTACTGCTGCCCGTTTATCGGCAGTTAAAATTTGCTCCCCACTGTACCGCAAAATATATATTTCTCCCTCTTTTTCCCGGTTTCATTAAGTTTCTTTCAAATCCACCGAGAGAAATGTCACAAAAGTCAATTAAAAAAGGTAAAACGTGACACAATTCGCAACCCCAGCCTTCACGCCATCCCTCGAAAGGGTATTCGCATATTCGACGTGCAACATCTTAAGTTGGAGTGTTCCTCTTATTTATTTCCTTCGCATTCTCCGTTGCGAAGGAAAGACGATACGAATTGTGTGAAAGAAGTTAAAGTGTTATTGTTATCCTGCTGCTTATCAGAAGGGAAGACAGGATGGGATGTGAAGGGTGGGAAAACACCCCTATCCAGGAGTTTTATGGGCTCTCGTAAATATGAAAACGTTTAATTCTTCTTGTTTGCCACGACTAATTGTTGCATGTGTGTGTTAACAGTTTAATGATTGCTGTTACGATCTTGTATCCTCCACTGTATATCTGCGATGTAAGCAAATTTAATATCGAGTTGTTGCGTTGCTATTTGCTATCATATACACCCATAGGCATATAGAACAGAGTAAAGAATTTGAATTTTATCTATCTCGTGGATTTAGATACGCCTGTTGTTATCTGCGTTTGAAGAAATGTGTACTCAGATCAATCAAAAAGAAAGCCACCAAGACTGTCGCCATGGTGTTCGCATGTGGAATGAGCTGCACGAACCCAAGGTGTCTATAAATAGCTTACGTGAATTGTGTGTTAATTGTTTCGGATTTAGATGGAATGCGGCGGCCATGGCCAGATTGTTTTTTTGTCTTTTTGGACAATGAAGTTGGTTTATTCGATTTCCTACCGGGTGAGTATGAGGGGATGTAGCTCAGATGGTAGAGCGCTCGCTTAGCATGTGAGAGGTACGGGGATCGATGCCCCGCATCTCCAATTCTTTTTTTAATTTTTTTTATACAATTATATGAAGGGCTGAAGGCTTAATAAAAACTCTTCTCAATCTGATTATTTAATGCTTTTAAAATGGATTTGAAATGTAAACTTTTTTTTTTGGCTGAATGACTATACATTTTTTTATTTTCTGATTTTTTAAGCATTTGGTTTTTAATTATAAAAAAAAAACATAGAAAAAATGCAAAAAGATAGCCAATTTTGATTTGAGTTTATAAATCAATGTTTGCCATATATTTTTTAAAGAATATTTCGTGTAAATGTTGACTACCACTTTTTGAGTCACTTTTTCATGCATGTTAGCTGGTATCTCGCATATAACACGCTTAATGTTGTCTTCAAATCGCACGAATTAGCTGGTTCAATATGAAAGACGAATTGCTCACAGAACTCAACCCTCAATTGGTCGCATGCTGGTAGCATGTAGTTCAGTCTTACTGGAACCACATGTGCTGGAACAGTTCATTTTTCTGGGTGAATGGGTAGCTTTTGTATTGCTTGAAGTCGCTCATCACAATTCAGTCACAATTCAGGAGAATTCAATTACAGTTTTTGCACTTTATTGCATTTTATAAGATTTTAGACCAAGCTCATTGCGTAACATCTTCGAGTAACACAATCCCAACTGCTGTGAATTGACAAATTATGATTTTTCACATACTCTACACATATGGCCAGGTGGCCTTACTGCTTGCTTGGTAACGACCGTAAAAGGGTCGAAGTGCCGATAAAACATTTTTCACCGAGCACAAATTGTAATAATACAATTTAATAATTTGTAAGTTCTGGTGAAAGGTAAAATGGCAATGCTAACTGAGTATGCTCGACTTTAATACATATCAAAAACCACTTGTGAGATTCAGAAATAGAATACTCAAAAAGCAAACATAAAAAAATTATCGTTTATTTTGAAATCAATAAAGAAGATGATGCCTTACGTCCATGTGATCCATGTAAGTACAAAATTAGTACAAAAACTAGAACAACTATATTGACAATGCCTTGCCACACAATCTTGAAGCTTGGAGAAGCACCGGGACATATGTATAAAGGGATTTCAAGTTTTAAGTCGAAGCAGTTTTCGTTTTTTTTTTTTAATAGGTAGTACCTTGATTGCTTGATTAATGTAGGCTACCAATGCGTCGACTAGTAGATTAGCAACTTAGCCCCAAAGAGAATAACGACAGGCGCCAGATTTTGTAGACTACTTTACCGGTCCGTTGGCCGGAATGATGCGTTCATTGAATGTTTCCTTCAACAAATTGATTGTTTCGTTCGCTTAATAGCACGTAGCGCCACCCGTCCGGAACCACATCTCTTATACATTCAAGCCTCGAAATCGAGGAACAAAAAAGGTATTAATCACGAGGGTGGTCCGATAAGTACTTAGCCTCACCGCCAGATGGCGCCAGTATCGCAAGAGCAACTTACTATCGTGTAGTACATAGTAGACGGCTACTGTCGAAATTTCAGCTGGATCGGACTCGTAGTTTTGTTTTGACCGCGTGTGGAAGCGGGAGTGTCCGCGGATTTTAGAAAAATGGAAAAAGAGCAATATCGGTCGGTGAGTCGATTCTTGTATTTGGAAGGGAAATCGCGCTGCGAAATCAAAGAGCGTTTGGATGCTGTGTACGGTGACTCTTCTCCTTCGATGGCGACCATCAAAAATTGGTTTAACGAGTTTCAACGTGGACGCACGTCGGTTTTTGATGAGCCAACTCCAGGTGCCCCGAAAACGGCTACCACGGAGGATAACGTGACAAAAATCCACGATCGGCAGACCGCTGATTGAAGGTGCGCTAGATAGCTGAGACAGTAGCCATTTCAAAAGATCGCGTGGGTCATATCCTGCATGAAATTTTGGGCATGAGAAAGCTGTCGGCGCGGTGGGTGCCGCGTTTGCTCACTCCGGAGAACAAGCGCAACCGTAAGACCACTTCAGAGCAGTGTTTGACGCTGTTTAAGCGCAATCCGAAGAAGTTTCTGCGTCGTTTCGTGACAGTCGACGAAACATGGATCCACTGGTATACACCAGAGACCAAGGAACAGTCAAAACAGTGGACTTCACCCGGCGAACGTGCTCCGAAGAAGGCGAAGACTGTCCCATCGGCCGGAAAGGTGATGGCCACTTTTTTCTGGGATTCACAAGGTGTGATCCACATCGACTACCTGGAGAAGGGCAAAACAGTCACAGGGCTGTACTATGCCAAATTATTGGGCCGATTCGACGCCGAATTAAAGAAAGAACGGCCCCACTTGGCGAAGAAAAAAGTGCTCTTCCACCATGATAACGCACCAGCTCACACCTCTGCCCTCGCCACGGCCAAATTGGTCGAATTGGGTTACGAACTGCTGCCCCATCCACCGTATTCTCCAGATTTGGACCCGTGCGACTTCTTTTTGTTTCCAAACTTGAAAAAGTCACTCGCCGGGCAAAAATTTCAGTCGAATGAGGAGGTCGCCGCCACGGAGGCCTACTTTGCAGACCTCGAGAAAACGTATTTTTCAGACGGGTTAAAGAAGTTGGAGAATCGCTGGGACACTTGACCCAAGCGATGACTCGAGCTAAAAGGAGACTATATTGAAAAATAAATCGCCATTTCTCCAAATTTTTTGTTTTTCTTTTGTAGGCTAAGTACTTATCGGACCACCCTCGTACATTCATGCTTTGAAATTGAGGAACAAAAAAGGCCTTGATCATAGCTTTATAGCGAATGTCATTGACAGTAACAATGTTTATCAAATATTACACCCAAACCTTTTTAGATATTTAGTCTATTCAGCAGGCATTGGTTAATTCATGATCCTAATGACTAATAGAGATTTTCAGGTCTTTAGTAAATAGCGGAGATTTAGAATTGAATATAAGGAAAAAGAGTGGGTCAATGACGCTTCCTTGAGGAACTCCTATGTAATTAGTAATTACATATTGTGTACGACCAGTCACGTAACTTCCAATCCAGAGCAATAAAATGAAGTAGAACCCAAGAAGAATTTTCGGGATCAAAATGCTTTGCTGAATGCGATCAAACGCTTTATAAGATGGCATAAACAGTTTCGACATAATTGGAAAATATTTAGTTGACGTGAATCTACCGCTTACAAAATAACGTTGGAAGTCAGAAATGTGATTATGTAGAACCGAGTACAGCTTTTTCTTAATGATTACTCCGAACATAATGGGAATAAGCTGAAATTTAGAAATTGGCCTATAATTTCTACAGCACTCTTGGGTTTCGTTCCGAGTGATCATCTTCCTGAAAAGGCTTCAGCCGGTGATCGGGTTCGTCTAACGCGCTCAGTCTCCCAAAATATCCCCTAGCTAATCCTAGAATAGTTTACAAACTAAGGAGTTAGAAGTGTCCTACCGAGGTAATGAAACGTTCTGGGAAGTGTTTTCACCCGACAACCACCAAATGCCGACATGTTGTGCGATAGTGAAAGAGCTCACGACACGAGTCTGTGAATCGACTGTTAACATACCCGGCGCGGATTTTCTCTGGCACCGTGGTAAACATGGAACACCATTTCTATTGTGAACTAACATTTCGAAATCAATGCCGAGAAATGCATCTAAAGAATAAAGCCCGATCGGAGTGTACTCTTGTTGTATCCTTAATTGGGGTAGTAAGCCCCGAAAATCAACTTATTATTATTAGTCTTAACCCTTGCAATGTGTTGTCGAGTCGTATCAACAAGAAAATTGTCGATTCTGCTTGAGCCTGCTCTGTAGTACAGGACTCGGTACATCCTAGGATAGACCCTAAGGCACTGTCTCTCGTTTTAAATGTCACCGGACAACGACACGTGAAGACGGGCCGCGTAGCAAATGATTTTTGAATTAATGCGGGCCGATGACTAGACCTGCCCAAGGACCGCATCAGACTGCATTTCATTATCTCGTAGATTATCTTCGGTCCAAATGGACTATTTCGGTCACTGACATACCCATTCAGCCAAAAAATGAGGCTCATCGCTGGACACATTCACCGAAGGTCATACATTGTTTCCTTTATTTTTATGCGTCTCGGTGCCATCGGTTATTCAAGTTTTTTTATGAGTTTGGCGCACAGAAATATTATTTCGAAAACAAAATTTCTTAAACTGGGTAGCTTACTGAAGAAGTACTGGACAACGCTTGACTGGGGCTCTGTGCAAGATAAGAGCGACCAGATCAAAAGTGTTGCTTCAAAGACGCGTAAACGGCGGACATAGGATTTAAGTGTATAGCTCCAAGAAAAGGTTGGGAAAGTTGAAAGAGACCATCAGCCAGCTTCAGTGATGCTTTGGTCGGTTGTGTCGTATGATGGTATCTCTAACCTGTATTTTTCTGAACAAGGAGTAAAAAAACGTGCTTCCAACTACCAAAGTGACGTTTTGGAGAAGGTTGTGAAGCCCTTGAGTAATACCTTATTTGCGGATAAGCAATGGATTTTTCAGCAAGATTCTGCGCCAGCCCACAAGGGAAAAATCACCCAACTTTGGCTTAAGGGCAATTTACCGAAGTTTATCGCCGTTGAAGATTGGCCCTTGGGCAGCCAGGATATTAGTCCGCTGGACTACCGTCTCTGGAATATCTTGGAGGAGAAGATTTACTGTAAATCGTAATATTGAGTCTCTGAAGGCTGATTTGGTGAAGACAGTTTAATTACCAGTGGAAGTCGTGCGTGCGGCGATAGACGAATGGCCGGATCGTTTGAAAAAGTGTTTAAAGGCTAAGAGTGGGCATTTTGAATAATTTCTTACCTATTCATATTGTCAATTTAAAACTTAATAAATAACGTAAAAATAAATTTGATAACTGATTTATTATTTGAATAAGACGTTTTTTTTGTAAGGGATAGAACTTATGGCGGGACGACGTACATTTGTTAGTTTATGTGATTACATAGATACAATTGATTTAACCTTAATACTGAAATATTTATTATAAACAGGTAAGAAATTGTAACATAATTTACCATTGAAGGAAAATTGTAGGAACAAAAAACCCTCATTGAACAGCTTAACATTATGAAAGGGAAGAGAGGAATGAGGAAATTGTCAGGGATTTGATTTCTTTACAAAAAATAATCACAAAGTTATATAAACGGAAAACAAAATTAATATCAAGATTGGCTAATTAATGATGAGCTTCAGTGGAAAAATATTGCGGTAAATTATAAATAATTTTTCATAATTTGTTTTGGACTGATCGAAGTCTACGGATATGATTTTACGCACACACTTATCCCATACTAGGGACCCAGCGAGGATTTACCTGTGCATTTTTCGGACCGCTCCTCTTTTTAAGGTCCGAGTTCAAATTGGTGCAACTAATTCGTACTGAATTGCCTTGACCTGAAAGGCTCTTGATTTGAGAGAAGTTTAGTGGGGTCGTCTTTGTTGCTTTTTTTTTGTGTTCTGTTTTCATGAGTGACAAAGGTTTTTAGAATGCGAGTTATGTAAGATCATTTGAAATGGTAATTAATTTGGCTATTTTTAGCAGAGCACGACTATGGCTCTTTTAAACATGATGTGGCTATGTTCTATAAAGGTACTACAAAGCTATTGAAAATATTTTTTACAAAGGCGTGACACTATAATATTGTTTTTAACTCAATATTGTCTTGAAGTACTATCCTCTAGTATCAACTTATTTGATCGTTAGGTTAGAAGACGCTAAGCTACCAAACAAGTATTCAGAACTCCATCCAGAAGATTAATTCCAAGGCACCTTAAACAGGTTTCAACCTGCGATTGTTCGTAGTCCTACTGCAAGATTCAAAGTCCCAACTGCAATCATAAGTAGTCACCTTTCAGTAAGGTCTGTCTTAAGAAGAGAAAAATAAAGAGGTGATTGCTCCACTGGTAAATAGGCATAATCCCATACTGCTGCATGATAATGCAATACCACAAATAGCGTAGTTACGCTCCTGGAACCTGGAAAAATTGGTAATTTTATTTGAAACGACCTAATATGTATGTTCAAAGTGTAGCAGGAACTTCCTATTTTCGAGAGCATTGTTTGCTTGAAAGCCGGGATATTTTTATTGTTATTCGAGTTAATTGGGCTGTTTAGGATTCTGTATGCAGTCACACAATTACATGATTTTCAGGGCAATTAATGATTACTCATTTGATTACAAAGTGCATCAGAAAATTTGCTTTCAAATTGGCTTTGTCATAAGCCGTAGTGACGTTTAAGAAATGCTTAAGAATATTGCTTTTGACACGTTTGCTAGAGGTACTCTAAGAGTTAACGAATTATATTATTCACATCAGGGTAGATCAAGTCGACACACCATCTTTTTATCGACCGCAGATAGGAGACGAACTATTGCATTTTTTGACAAGCAATTAAGCTGCTAGGCCCGTCAATCTCCCGACGTTAGAAAAAGGGTTCAGGCTAGGCGATGCCTTGTCATGGTCTTTCGTCGGCATCATTCTTGAACATACCGTGCAAAACAAACTAGCTATTACAGGGAATGTCTTAAGACATTGACATAATTGAATATAGGAAAAGTGGTTCGAAGGGTGAGTGAAGGTAAAACCTAAGATATGCTGTCCTTAAAGGAAGACACAAGGATGAAAAGCTGATGATGCTCAGCAAATACGTCCCTTTGGCAGCTAAAACTTTGGAGTAGTCAAGGATTTCGTCTATCATGGTCTACAAGTGATAAGCAACATCGACACTAGCGCTAATATCAGACGCAAAACAACTCATGAGTTAACTGAGGAAAAGAGTCCTATATCCTCTAAAACCAAAGTAGTTCTTTATAAAGCCTTGATCATCCCATTTTTCTGCCATGAGACTTGAAACTTATCGAAAGAGACACCTGATCGTTTCAAGAAGAATATTCTGCGCCCACTGAACGAAACGGGTGTACTGCAACTGGGCAACGGCTTGGTCAGACAAATAACCAATGTCTCAAATGACTGGGGTATGTAGAACGAACGACTTCTATTGCTTTGGCCCAGAGAGTGGTCAATTTGACCTTCAAAGGACGACCGAATTTAAGGTATCATACACAAGTAGAAACGAACGTGGCGCATGGAAGCACTTGACTAACGATCGTACCGGTTGGAGAGGCTTGTTGGTTGAGGTCCAAGTTTACCCCGAGCTGTACCGTCATATAAAAAGTAAGACTTGTGTGCATATACAAGGAAGCCATGAAGAGGTTAAAGAGTACGAGCGCTCTGGATGCCCCATTGTATCAAAAAATCATTGTGGAAGTGGGAAGTATGAACAAACTGATAACGAACGATTGACAAAGAAGTCGCGGGAGTTGTTCATTCATTCCATAAGATTGCTCTCAAATTTGTGGATTAAAAATAGCAACAAAATTAGTCCCAAAAACTGTAGAAATTTTAAACAAAAACAGTGGCAAAGGGAAGTTGTTCAAGATAATAATGGTGTAGAACTAAATAAATGGTGGGTTCACTGAGATTCAACCGTCTCATTGACCAGATTTTTGGCTAACGAATTAATTTTTTAATGTAAATCAAGTAAAAAACGATTATTGTCCATTTTTTAAACACAACTCGTATAAGCCAGTTTGGCCTTAGGTGATTTTAGTACGAGCTCCATTCTTGTGCACTCTTGTGGGTTTGACAATCGGCATCAAACAGCCTCTTCGTTTAGGCTCATAGTTTATCCCTTCAAACGTATATTTGGCAACCGATGGTTAACTCTAGTCTTCTAGGGAGCATCCAATTTCAAGAGAATGGAAGCTTTGTAAAGTTTTCGTACGCGTGTACAGCTCGGGTTAGATTT
This sequence comes from Merodon equestris, assembly GCA_958301585.1. Classification (NCBI taxonomy): domain Eukaryota; kingdom Metazoa; phylum Arthropoda; class Insecta; order Diptera; family Syrphidae; genus Merodon; species Merodon equestris. The sequence goes on from OY284413.1 coordinate 44,083,287, forward strand.
AACTAAATTTCTCAGTTTGTGAGCTCAGGTCTGAAGTCGTAGAAGTTGTGTTCAAACCATGAAACAGAGATGGTAGCAATAAATCCTCGACTATATTTAGGCAAGTTTTTAAAGGGTATGGGGGCCAATTTTATATCATGCGATTATGCAAAAATTCCTTTAACTGGGAATTTGCGGCCACCCTCATACGTGGTCCTCAAATGTAACTCACTTTCGAAAAAAATGTAAAACCAGATTCATCATTATCACAAGAGGCAAAATTAAAAAGTAAATCGGCTCGATTGTCGCTGGGGATCGAACCCACGTCTACAGACGCAGCACTTGACGTTCAATCCACAAAGCCATGGCGTCTTTCAAAAAGCCTCAGCGAATATTCTAACAAATATGCTGTACGTGCTGTTGCGTTTAATTATCACTTCACATAATCTACAAGTATCTGCCCGATAAGCTACACCATAATAAATCAAGCGCCCGCACGTTGTTGATTGTATAATTGATGCAATACTACAGCTCATCGGATTCACGTTAAGGTCAAAACTCATTATCACCTAAGCGATAAAGTCAACCAAAGCAATCTACCGTCAAAGGCCAACAAAAAAGGCAGTAAACCACAATCCGAGATTCATCTTTGCCGTCAAAAAATATATGGGGATGAGGGGGATTAGATCCCCAAATGTTCCACTACTAAGTGAGAACTCTACCATCTGATCTACATCCCCTACGATAGCGCTCGGTCTTTTCTCGATCTTAAGCTAGCCGAATGTAAACAATAGCCCACCTACGATAGCAATTCGCATTCAAGGCACGTTCGGCAAATCCAAAATAGCTACCACGCCATACCCGTTCACCGATCATTTCCCCATTGAACGCCGACGAATACCATCGACTTCAGACGGCGCGTCTATGGCGCATTCACATTCACAAGGAGCGTTTAGCCGAACGCGCGAACAATGTCGTAAAACACTTAGAACAATTAAAAACATTCAGGTAATAAATTTTCATTTGTCAAGCAGAACAAGAACGAACTTTTCTTTTCGCATGGCGTCCCCCCGGCATCTCCCAACACCCCACAATGGTATCATCGGCGCCGCATCAGCCCCAGCATCGACAAGACGTTGAATCTCTCGCACATCAGTCGAGCGCCAATCCGTTAATGTCTAATCTAAACAAATGCCAGCGCGGTGAACTACCCAAACTAGTGCTGCTACTGATGCTAGTGCTCTGCCTCAGATGTAAACAACCCTTGACTGCACGGAAAAACAAACCAAACTACCGTGTAATAATGACAGCGATCTCGCACTCCACCTTGACTCCGCGACTCTTTATGTGGGAAAGTGCCTTATTCGCGAAGGACTCGGGTTAAATTAAAACAGAAACTGTCATCGTAAATAGCACGTCATGTATCATTATACAACACAAGTCGACGATTCCAGGCGCACACAAGCCCCACACACGTTTTTTAATTGCCAACTTAGGAAGAACACAGAGTAGACCTACGACCAGGGTGAAGCCAGCCCTCTCCCGGGGGAAGCGACATGGATAAACGGGTGGAAATCAAATTACGTGGGCTGATTTCACCTCCTGCATCCATTCCACAACAAGAATTACTAAAACAGCCCATATGGAAGGGTCGGGCGCACTGGGATGCACATACTCGCATGTGCTGGTAAACAAATGAGATTTTTTTCCTTTTGTTTTTCACAAAAAAACAAAAGTATCCTTTACAGTCGTTAACTCAGGCTACCACTTAGTGCTAGCTTCGAGGGTTTGTGAATATTCATCATTTGCTCTTAAGGAACATACTGCTGGCGTGTGTGTAAGGAGCGAACGGATGGGGATGGATGAAGATGAAGGCGATTTGTATCCCCGTGCAGTTGTGTTCCTTCCGTCAGCCAAGTGGGAAAAATGTTTTGTCGTCTGCGGTGGAATATTTGATATACGAGCATCAAAGCTTCATGGAAGACGGAAAAGAGCAAGGAGTATTCAGTCGGTTTGGTACTTTTGTCGAATAAGCAAAATCGACAGATGGAAGTGAATAATTAATTGGAGACTTTTCAGAATGACTTAAGAAGGGCTTATATTAGGATGAGATGCCTCTTTGGGTAGAGGTACATCGGATTGAAAATTTTGAGTCTAAGGCTTAACAGTTTTTGAAATATCGCCTTTTTAATTGCATTACCTTGTCTCTGTGACTCTTTCATTCAATTACATTAATTTGTCAATATGTGTCTCTCTGTCTTATACTATTCATGGTCTATTAGGGAGGTAGGTATTTAGGCTCCACCTGGGTAGCCAGTTTTGGTCATTCAGAGAGAAAAGAACATTATAGATCCCAGCAGCAATTTAGGGATGGCCAGTGCCCAATGGAATCAGTGGTCATCCAGTCCAGGGAGAACTCGAGTTTAAGCTAGCAAGCAACTTTGAACCACAACCATTAGCTGGCTACCTCCAGTGTTTCCAAGTTAAGAGCGATCACCTGTGCCCTTTTAGACGTCTTTCAGCTGGGCCATGCCCAAGAGTAGAATTTGAAATATATTCAATGCTTTCTATTCGCTCGGCTAGTTGTTTGAATTCATTTCCACTAGTGTGCGAATCTACTGCGCCGTTCTCCCCCAGGATTGAAACCGAAGAGTCTTTAGGCCGAAGCAGTTATAACTAAGAAGTTAGTAAGACGCTTACAGAGCAAGCATATGCCGCTGTTTTTTTTAGTTTTAGTTTAATTTTATTAATTTTACGCTAGACAAATATGCTTAAAATGAGCTCAAATATTTTAACTAAATTTTTCTTGTGGACACTTTAAGATTAAGCCGGATCTCTCATTGAATTACACGGGACATCCATAGGCAATCGTGGGTTTTATTAAGGTCAGGTAGCAGATTACCTTCACTGTAGAATCAAGCTGGCTGTTATAAAACAGAAATCTTGTCAACCAAAAGTACATTGGGGTTTTCGTTCTGCAACAGGTTAAAAAGGACCGCTCTTCTTTGAATCCTAATTAGTGAAGTTATGTTCACCGACAGGATCTTTAAAGGACTCTATCGTCCTGCCCATGACACGTGAACCATTAAGACCGGCAGAAGCGAGTCCAGAAAGGGTTGTTTGTTGATGGAGCTACTTTTGGAGCTGACCAACCTGCTTTGGTTGGCGAGCTGGATCGAGCGCAGGACCATCTCGGTGTCGAGTGCCTTGGAAATCGGCACTAAGGGTTAGGGAACAGCCGTAATATTTATTACGTCCCAGGTCTGCCGCATTTTGGTCGTAGGTCATTTGGAGTATAATGTCTGGTATCTAAACGACCTGAGCGAGCTGTTTACGGGCCAAATTTTTTATGTCTTGCAACTTAGAACATCTCCGATAGTTTGCAGGCCCGTGGTTCTTTTTGTCTTGGCCCAGGTCGCATTCCTAATTGCTGTGGCCCTTTGCACACTTAATGCAACTTGAGGCTCCATTTCGGTGTTCGCCGCGTGGTGCAGGAACGGTTGACAGCGGATATATTGTAACATGTTTCCATACCTCCTTAATGTTTCCCAACTCATAGTCTGGGATGACAAGGAATTCTTGGTCCTTAACCTCTCCAGCTTGCTTTTAGATGTGGGCTGGACTAGGAAGAACGTTAAAACCCGCTTCTTCCGTTTGGCGTGTGAAGAAGCGGTGTGAGCTATTCTGTCTCTGAACATTGTGCTGGCATAATTGCTAATTACCACTCAATTGAATCAAGATAGACGAAGAAATTCTTGACTTTTTCAAAGTCTTTGATTATCTGTACTGTATGTTGGTTCTGCCCTCATTTACTTTCAGACCTAATTTAGTCGGATATGATGTATTGCTGTATTCGTCACAACACGTCAATGTCATCTTTCAATGTTGAAAGAATAACAGGAGAATGGTTTGTTTTAACTTAAACTAATTTTTAATATCGAAAGTCTCAGTTAGCTTGTCACCCACTTTATTGGAGCTGCGAGAATTGTCACCCTGCACAGCTGGAGTTTCGAAGGGATGTCAGGACATGAGCTTGTCGTATGTAGATTTAAGGCCAACAAGAAGGTAATGTTTCGATCCCCACTAATGGATCAGGCGGACAGTGCTAAGATTCCATTCGCCGGTAATGTTTTTCCTCCGTTAAAATGGCAAATTCGTCGTTTTCCAATACATGGGTACATGCCGGTTAGAAACGTCATGTCGGAAAAGTCGCATGGTAAGCTCGAGCGTCTGTTACATTTGTGAATTTCCATCGACCTTAAGAGTATATTGGTTTGGGGAAAAAAGGATTGTGAGATATCTGTCACCAGATGGTGTTTGGCGTCATATGTCGGGCAACGCAGATTGCATTATATTGACGCAGATTCTGGAGCAGAATCTTATTGAGATATCCAGTGTTTGTTTGCGACAACTGTTTGGCTTAGAGGATTAACGACATTCTCCAAAACAATTAGTTGGTAAACTTTCGCCGTAGACTTAAATATTTTTTTACAAAAATGGAAGTTGGTTATGCCATCGAACCTCACTTTCTAATATACCATTATATTTGCAGGATGTTGCCCTCTTTCCATTTTTGGATTAAGTTTTGAAGCTTCTTTTGATGCCCGAGCATACACTCGATCATTTTGTTTATCAAAAGCTTCTTCGACCTTAAACATTTTTTCGTCAGTGAACAGAATTTGTCTGTAAGCATTTTTAACATGCCGCCTTAAGAGAGGGTTTGCTACTTGCTTACGTTTCTGTTCCAATGCGACTGTTAGCAGGTATCCAGTCTGTCTTTTCAGTAAGTATTAAACAAATCTCTTTTGTCGATGCGAATCAGGGATTTTTTCTCAGTGGTTTGCGTCTGATTCCGGAGCCCTCACAGCGAGTGGACGGCCGGATCTTTGACGGTATTTAAAAAAAAAAAAAAAAAACACAGCGAGTGATTCTAAGCGATAGCATCGTCCGAAAGATCAGCTTTTGCTGTCTTATACTTGTATGTATAATCAGATCACAATTATACAATCTTCGATAGCACTCCATTTAATGATTGTAAACGACTAAAATCAAAAATCTGTTCCAAGAAGTATAAATTTTATTAACATTTATGACTAGACTAGTTAAGCACAGTTTTAAATCATTTGCGTAAAGTCTGATGCAAAAGACGTTCAATGTTTGGCTACTGCATCAATTGACTGCGAAATATTAGGTGAACCCTATCGTACATTATGAGGTGCTAGAACCCAGTCAAGTAATTGATTCTGATCTCTACCGTCAGCAATTAACTAAATTGCACCAAGTAGTCCAGAATTTACTATTAATAAAAATGGCATTGTCTGTCATCATGACAACACCAAAACACATACATCTTTAATGACGCCGCAAAAACTGAGAGAACTTGACTGGGAAATTTCGACGCATACACGGTATTGTTCAGACCTTGTAATACAGATTCTAATTTGTTTCAATTTCTGCACAATTACAATTTCCACCCCAGAAAAGATCATGATAAGTTTCAATGCATTATACAGGTTATTCCGAATTTCAGTTTTTTTGGACCTCCTACAATAGTTTTTTTCTGTTTCGAATAGCGCTAAATTGTCATTTTCATATCTAACGAAGTCAAGGTGACTTAGCTCATAACTTTAGACAAATATTGAGAGCTTCTGAAGTGAATGTGACTGTCTCATCCGATAGCAAAAGGGCATTTGCTTACTATATTTAATTCAAGTTAGTGGCACATATAAACATATAATAAAAAAACATTTTTCTTAGCAAGTTAGTTATAATAATGTTAATTGTAAACTTATATAGTAGTCGAAAGATATGTTTAAATTGTACTATTTGGTTTAGAGTGTCCGCCTAGGGCCAGTAAGATATTTACATTTGTTAAGATAGTTAAGCTTTTTGCCATTTTCAAATAATATGGAATAAAAATGAGTTTAAAACTCAACCCGGCGCACTGTTGTTCTATAGGCAATTAATGAATTGGTCACTGCTGCAAGCAGGCTAAAAGAATTGTCACGAATTAAAAGACGACGCACACCACTTTCTTGTCAACTTTAAAGCCATAAAGAGCCATAAAGACCCATAACATGCTTTAATGAAGTAAACGAATTCAGGCAGTCTGAAATGTTGTCATTTACCGTAATTTCTTTAAAGGATAATGCAATGATGATTGAGCTCGAGACGGGACAAGCTATTTTCTGCAAAGAAGCGGGGAGACTCCAAACCACGTTTTGCAAAACTGCTGTACCATTAGTAGGAAAAGGAGGCTTTTCTGCATCGTATCGTGTCTGAAAAGGTTGAAAAGGGGATCCATTACGACAATCCGTAGCGATAGAAATAGTGCATCAATCGTGTATTGGGCTTGCTACTAGGGTTTAAGAGTGTATGCGTTTTCAGGAAGCTCCTCCTGGGCGTTCCAGAATATCAATTTTAATTAAAATATTTAGTCAAAACCAAAACTTTAGTGATCCCCAAAATCCCCAGTCGCCAAGGTAGGAAAAAGGTAGAAAATTGCCATCTAATGTGAGGGTCGTGCTCATTCTGCTTTTCGATCTAAATAGCATAATAAATATGATTTCTTGTCACCTGATTACATGATCAATAGTTATATACAATGACGTTTACATGTTGTATGAATATAATTTTGCCAAAAACAACACAGTAAAGATGACCCAGCCTTCATATTCGCTGGGCCATTGAAACACTAAATACCAACCCAAGGAACAACTTCCCAAACTGGATCGGTGACTGGTAGAAGCACTGCTATAAGTAGATTGTATTTTTAACGGGATGACAATGAAAATTCTTTTCGACAATTCCTATTGTTTTTTGAACACTCGCCTCAAGTCGCTCTCTCTGGAGACATAAGCTGTCTGATTTAGTAAGCCTTCGAATTACACGTTGCGATAAAATCTTTTTTAATGAAAACAACTTTTTTTTCACTCGATTCTGGGAGAATTCAATCTTTCTATTGCTGAGGCTGTATGTTTATAAGTATATAGAGGCTGTAACGCTGTAATCGACGATTGTCGACAAGATTTTCTTGCACAAGTGTGTATCGAAAATAGAATTTTGATGGCTACTGCGGAAATTTTAGCTTTTTGTCATCGGCGTCAGAGGCAACAAATCTTTATTGGGCTGGGCTATATCCTCAGGTAACAAGAGCGTGGATGCTACCTGATTGTCGTTTTGCGTATGAAGACGAGAAAGTGTTACCGAAATAGGTATTTTTTTTTTTTTAAACTGACCTTCTTGGTTATGTCTTTTATTGATAGTGACTCATTTGCTGGTCCATAATTGGTCCACCAGGAGATATATACAGGTTTTTCAATAAGGGCGAGTAGATATTGAAATGGAATTAAACAAGCTATGTGTAAGGTATTAATAAAATTCTTCGAACCAAATGTCGCCTAGGTCCAGATGGTTCAATTTGGGCTATAAGAAATTGATTATCATCGTTCTGTTGCGCTCACCGTTGACAAACGACCTTATCTATCGTCATGAACTTTGAGTTCCTCGGTCAGTTGGGTCTTGGACGGGAGGAAGCTCAAGTCCCGACGAAAAATTCGTCAAGTTGAAATCTGGGATAAGCCGAATTCTTGTGCACGGCGAGGAACCGACTGCCTCGGATACTGCTGTACACGTTCATGGACCGCGAGAATTTTCTCGGCCGATTTTGCGTTCCTTTGACGTTTGAATGTTGGCTGATTGATTACCGAATCTGTCGTCTCAAATTTATCCACCAAACGTTAAAAAATCGACTGTAAAGGGCACTAACGAACACTCATTTTGATAATAAAGTTTTATCATTTTGGATATGTTGTTAAATCGTGTAACTTGCCACGGTGATTTGGCATCTGTAACTGAATAATAAAGATTTGCGCACAGGCCGCCAAAATCTACCCGCGCCAATCGAAAAATCGTTTAGTTCTAACGCAGTTTACAATATTTCACGTCGAGTGGGACTCTCAAAATATTGATCAAACTAAAATTACAATTAATCAATAATAAAAAGGGGAAAAAACTTAAATATTTATTCATCCAACAATCAACTCAAACGAATCCACTCCATCCTATCCAGTTTAGGAATTCACAAGGCAATTCAGCTCACATTAGCTGTACACACTTTCCAAAAGCTTGTTTACTTTTCATTCACTCCGAAACGCCCCAATTCCCCACGTTGTGTAGCAGTCATCTACCACAACGGTATGCGAGTCTGCAATCCGAAGACTCAATGATGATGGTAGAAGTTTTCGCTTTCAATGAGTCCTTGCGAAATCGCTTTCTTACAAACAAACAATAAAATATTGGGCACATTAATGTTTAGTCAGACGTAAAATTACTTTTAAGTCTTTCGCTCCAACCCCCTGTAAGCGTGAGGCTGCCAGCCTCTTCTCCTTGTTTAGCACGAAACTTTTAAAATAATGCAAAAGAATTTCATATATTTTCCGGGCATTAATCCGCTTTATTGAGATCTACGCGATGACGATGGAGACGACGGCACAATGCCAGACGGTGGCAATCTGGATTGATGCCTTGCCTTTTGCTGTCGATATAGTATCCGCTCCCCTCTCTGTTGCTATTCTCACGAACAAAATATTGTGATCATCTCAATTAGGGGATGGCAGCGGTGACGCACTGTTCCTGGCCGTTCAATTGCTCTCTCGTTCATCTTCGATTGTGCCTCAGATTATATTCCAATTGATAGAGGACGAGGTGGATGGTGTGCAGTTGAAGTTCATTACGTTCGCATATCTATGCTGACACTGTGACAAAGGGACTGGATGGGGCTTGATCAGATTGTCGCGATGGTTTGTCCGGGCATCGATGGTTCGGATGGAATTAAAACAAAGAAGGAAACACTTTGTCAAAATAAAATAGATTTTTGACGGAACGACGATTGAAAGTTTTTCTTTTCCAAGCGTTTGCCGTTTAATTAAAAAAGAATTCAATATTTTTCCTTTTTTTTTTCAGATGTGTCGCAAACTGTGGAGAGGCAGAGCAGAAAACACTTTGTCACAGGAGTGATTTTAATGAGACAATAATTAAAATTGAAAAGAAAACAACTACCCAAGCGTCTGGCGATGTCCACGAAAACGAATTTTGTTCAAAAGCGTTCTTTAGACAGAAGTCCGGGTTAGACGGTACACTTTGCTGGGTTTGAACTGACCACACCTGAAGCAAGTGGTCAGCGTAATATAATTTTAACAGTCACCACGCATTTTTACTGCGGGAAGAAGAAATCAACTCACTGACGACTAGCAAGTTGGTTCAAGTCCCTAAGCGAGACAGAAAATCTGATGGCATCCACACCAAGTCAAAGGCAGATGCCTTTGGTAAAAAGGTAAGGTAAAAAGCAGCTAGACTAGCGCTCACTGTTATAGAACGTATCATGTGCCATCGAACGGAACAAATGATAATCGGACGGCGCAATATGTGGGGAATATGGCGGGTGGGGTAGGACTTCCCATTTGAGCGTTTCTAAGTAGGTTTTAACGGGTTTGGCAACGTAAGGCCGAGCGTTGTCATGCTGCAAAATCACTTTTTCGTCCCTCTGCTCGTATTGTAGCCGCTTCTCGCGTAGTGCTCGGCTCAATCGAATCAATTGAGTTCGATACCGTTTCCAGTAATGGTTTCGTTTGGTTTCAACAGCTCATAATAAATAACACCCACCTGATCCCACCAAATACACAGCATAACCTTCGCAGCGTGAATATTCGGCCGAGCCGCCGACGTAGAAGCATTACCGGGCTGTCCCCATAATTTTTTTCTCTTTAGGTTGCTGTAATGAATCCATTTTTCATCACCCGTAACGATGCGATGAAGAAAACCGTTCCTTTTTTGCCGCTGGAGCAGTTGTTCACAGGCGAAAAAACGAAGCTCAACGTCTCTTGGCTTCAAATCAACATCTCTTGGCTTGAATCATTCCCAACACATGCAATCGCTTGGAAATAGCTTGGAGGGTAACTCCTAATACTGAAGCAAACTCCTTTTTCACTTGGCATGGATCCTCATGCAATGCCTCCAATTCAGCGTCTTCGAAGGTTTTTGGTCTTCCTTCACGCGAACGATTGTCAATTGAAGCGACGGAACCAATCACGGCACGTTGCTTCACTTAGAGCAGCATTCCGAAAAGTTTTTAGAGCTCTCGATGCGCTTCAGCCGCTGTTTTCTTCGAATGAAAGAAGAAAAGCAACACTTCCCGCAAATGACGATTATTTGGCACAATATCAGACATTTTCACACAACCAAAAGTATATGACGTAAAAACAAAATCACTAATATGTCAAAGCGGTTTGTTTACCACATGTCTAAGCTTGGTTCATGACGTTTTGGATACGTCACAATCGACCAGCACTTTCTACTGCAGCCATCGCTTGATAAACTGCGAGAACTTAGTTGCACACCTAATACCATATTGTCCATCGCCAGCTTGAAATTTTGTCTATCTTTCTGGCAGCATACGAATTACTCGTTCGAATTCGTGAGGCGATCCACGAATCCAAACAATTTTTGGCTTTTTGGAAATTAAAAGTTATGCGTCATCATGACGTAGGACGTTCCATTTAAGCATTTCTAGATAGCGTTCAACCACCTGAATACCATGTTGCCGAGCGTTGTCGTGCTGCAGAATCACTTTGAAGGGTCATTGTTCTTATTTTGGCCGCTTTTTCTTTGATGCTGCTCAGACGCACTAGTTGTGTTTCTAACTTGATCCTTTGGATCTGCTAAAATCTCTCACCCGGTAACTGTTCTAGAGACAGACAATTACCGTGATTAAAAACACTACCGTTGGATGTTAACCGATTCTTTCCGTAGTGGTCTATATATACATATATAAAACGAAAAATATACGATCCTTCAAAAGTCGCGCCTAAATACCAATGGTGAACAATTTCTGTACTTTACCCAGTTTTAACGTCATCTTTGATATTTGTGAAGAGACATATGTACAATTTTAACCATGGATATGATAGAGCACTGCAAGTTATTAAAACTTATTATGGAAATCTTTTAAATAACACAATACATATCGTAAGATTGGTAATTTTTTTGTGTATGTAGTCGTTCAAATTAATCGATTATTCAAAGGTAAGTAAAACAACTTTAAGAAACAAGGGGTCAGTAAAGAACATTCAACATCATCTATTGACCGTTTAGTGTATTTTAAATGGGGATTTGCAGCCTTAAAATATTTAATTAATACAAGAATTGAAGCCAAGAGATCAACACGGAATTTTCGTTAATTGTTAGAATATGATGCTGGTTCTCCACGTTAAATCATCTGTAGATGAAGCTCATTCCACATTAAATACATCTACAAAAATGTACCGTACCGGGTAAGGCTTTTGGTTAGAAGGAGATTTTAGTGTATTTTTATTTTATTGTATACGATTTGTATACGATTCGGTCAAAGTTTCTAGGCCGATTGATTCCATGCAGTATTACCATAAATTGGCCACTAAGATCATGCGAATTAACATGTATCAAAGCTGTAATGTGTATGCGAGTCCTTGAAACGAAAAAGACTTTATGATTGTAAATGAACTACGGTTGTTAGAATTTTTTTTCCAAATTGGACATTTTAAATTAAGATTCTATCAGTTAAATTGATAGCACCATAACAATGCCAACAAATAGCATAGGGCACTGCGATCAGGGTGCTCTGCAGTTTCCTCGTCCTCTGGCCAGAGTCGACACTAGGTTTCAGACGAGAGGTTAACATTATATTGAGGATATTGATAGAGTGTTTGTTCAGGTGCCATATGAATCTCTTCGATTGTCGGAGTCCTTGAACGCTGTTCCATTATTGCAGGTGTTGCGATTTTTTCCACATGTCTAAGAGAAAATTAATCTTCGACTTGGGGATACCGCAGAAAAGTTCGGCACCTATGTACCTTTCGCTGGAACCTATCCTAGCAAGTTGGCCGGCGATTTCGTTGCCTTTTATGCCGTTGTGCCCTGGCACCCACCAGAATTTGACCATATTTTATTTGCCTAGGTCTTGCAGAAATCCTTGACGGATTTTGAGTTCGTATTATACGAGCATAATGTTTTGAGCGCTGCCTGACTGTCTGAGAGTATATTAGTGGTTATAACTCTTATGCCAGTCTCTAAGTTTAGATTGACGCACGTAAGGATGGCGTATAGTTCGGCTTGGAAGACACTAGTTGGAGCCATGAGATAGCACTACGTATTGCAACCTTTTTAACAAAAAGGTGCGGTGGAGTGGTTGCGATGAGTGCCTCTTGGGCTTCCGTTGGGCAATGGCGCTTGTAATGCCGAGACATGGTAGTCTCTGAAGACGGTGAAGTTTAACTATTGTAATTTTCTGTTTTACTTCTGTCCACCATACGGTAAACGCATGATGATAGGTGTTACTAACGCAGTATATAACCAGTGGATTACAAGCAAGTTAAAATACTGCCAAAAAAGCAAAATAAAATAGCTTCGCATTTAATATGTGATTTTTTAAGCATTTATTTTTTTAGTTGATTTCTTAATCACAGGAAAATTGCAAAAGTGTATGCAATTGTTATTTGCTTTGATAAATTAATGCTTGCCATATACGAGTACTTTTTAATTACGTGCAATCAGTTTTAGCCCGAGCAATTTGGGTAACAAAAAAAACTTTCAAATCATTTAATGATAGCAAGCGCCATTTAAAGCAACGTTCTCATGGTCAACTTTAAAAAAACCGGAGACCATGATTCCGCGGTACTATAAACTACACCAAAGGATGTATTTCTCCGGTGCTAGTTGCAGCTTTTGTATTAAAGCTTCAAAGACCAAATATGACAGTTTTGTTTATTAACATCTCCATTCAACGAGAAAAGCGGACCTGCTTCCAGCTTTTCTAAGACTCATTCACCGAAAATGTAACGCTGGGCAGGTCGTTCGATAGTTCTTGCAAAAGCTATATTTAGTAAGGTTTAAGACCAATATCTTTACAATATCTTTACAGCTTCCATGTAGTGTAGTAACACAATCCCAATTGCTGTGAACGGCGACGAATGGACAAATCACTGTCCTATATATTCTTCTCTACGCACTCTACTCATACGGGTAGGTGACTTAATGTCCAATAGCGTAAAATTGGTAGGAAGTTTGGTCACTATGACTTGAATTGCTTGCTCAGTTGATTGATTATGAGGACCGTAAAATGATCGAAGTGCGCGAAGAACCTTTTAAACAGAATACGAATTCTGATAATAAAATTCAACAACTTGTAAGCGTTATTCAGATGTAAGGCTTTGCATGATGAAATAGCAATTCTAACTGAGGGTCTTTGACTTTGACATATGTATTTCATTTTTTTTTGGAAAGAGTAGAAATAAGTTTAATCTTTTGGTAAAGTGATTTAAAAAAAAAGCAATAAATTTTGAAATTTTTAAATTTTTTATGAACGTCTTCTATGTACATCATTGCAAGACTAAGTCGTTTTTCTCTTCGGAGGAACTTAAAAATGAGATGAACTCATCTATAAGAAGTCGAACAATCAGGAACAGGTCAATTGAAGTAGGATTAATGTCAAGAAGTCCAGGAATAGTCCCTTTTCAAGTAAAAAATATGTACAACATGCTCTTGCCTATAGTCACCCCTACTGTGAAAACTGGAATAAGTTCTTGTGGTCAAATGAAATAAAGTTCAATTTGTTTTGATCTTATGGGAAAATGCAAGTAGGGCGACCGAAAACACACAAGAAACACATTAAAGCATTTGGAGCTGCTACCATTCGATGAAGAGAATATGCTAATTATATGCGATCCATGCATGATAATGATCCCAAGTTCACCTCTAAACAAATAAAATTGCTGTTATAAAATGGTCATCACCGTCCTCCGATCTTAATCCAATAGAACCCGTGTGGAACATTTTAAAACGCAATGTCGGGAAATATAAGAAGAATTGTGGTCTACACACATGTTCCTCAATAGTTGATTTATGAAGCGAAGATGCGAAGCAGTAATTAAAAACAACAAAATTATTAAAGCTAAATTGAGATCGTTGAATGTAAATAATTCATAACATGAAAAAAAAACTGTCAGTTCTAATTTTGTTTCTATTATTTTTCCAGGCTAAAATCATCAAAATTGAAATGAATTTTTTATATTTTAATTTAAGTTAATCAATGAAGAGAATTCGTTGATTTTGTGATAATCTAAGGAACAAACTAAAATGTATTTAATTTATGTTTACTATCGACTTTTTTTATGTTTCTATAAATTATCTTGAAGGCGCTTGAACTAATCGTTTACTTGGTGCTAGGGGGCAGCATGTTCCACAGTAGAACAGTATTCACAAAAAATTGTCGGGACCTTGTTAAATATTTGTGGTTTGGAATATGTAATAAGTTGTGAAGAATTTTGCGATCTTGCGAATACGATAACTCCTTATTTTATTTTGGTGAAATGAAATGTGCTCGTGTCGTTCGGCGTCGTAAATATAAGTTAACGCATAAAGTCATCACATGTCGCATAGCTAGCGGTCATTGCGGATGCTGTTTTGGCTAAGCATTCTGGAGTAAACAACTTGTTTACGCGCCATACCATAGCAGATGTTACGCGGATGTTAGCTAGAACCTACAGCTGTGGAGAAGATCGTTACTTGCTCGCATTCGCATGTGTTGACGAGTGTTCTCGGTTCAGCCTCAGACTAGTGCTCAAGCAAGACAAGTCTTCATAGAAGACATTAAACCAAGTGTTATAAATTAATTAAAATTATAACGTTATAAGTATCTTTATTGATACTTTTTAAAATAAAACAAACCATAAAGAGTTATTAATTTATATCTGGCATAGCAATTATACGCCACGTTGAGCTTTGTGACAGGCTCGAGATAAAAGTTGGAGAAAAGCTCACAATCGCAAAGAATGATGAGTAGAATGAATGGCATTACAAGTTCAATTTTGATATTGCCAGCAAGTATTTGTTAGTTAGAATGACGTCTCTAAAAGCATCACCATCACATATCCTAGACACCACATTATTTGCCAGGGTTTTGAATTTGAGTTATTCATAATCCTATTAATGCTCTTGTTTTTAACGTGTTCAATTTTAACTTATTGTTTTTCAGTCAATGATAAACACGGTTAAGCTCATGAAAAAACAGATTCATTCATTTCATGAAGCCTAACTTGATAGAACCGAGAATAGAATTTACGAAAAATATTTTTAAATCTTTCTAGTAGTATAAGTGCCACAAAGGGAGAATTCCAAGCTTTTTAAACAGTTCGAAAATGGCCTGCGATTTATATTCTTATCGCATACAGAAACGCAACGGCTAGTGCTAAATCTTTTAATCTGATCTTTTAAATATTAAATATCACGAATTTTCTTTTATTACTGTTTGCGAGTTTAGGTTAGAAATACGAAAGGGCTGTATCGTCAGCAAATACTGGACCTTGCCCTTAAAAGTTTGAATAAACAGCCAGTCGATATGCATTAAAAATAATACAGGGCCCAGGATACAATACTGAGGAACCCCGATATTTGATAAAATTACAGAACTGATGACATCTTTTATTCTTACTACTTGCTTTTGAATCATAGATAAGGTGTACCCATGGATATATGGATATAACCCCTCAAAACCGCATCAAATGATTTATTCAATAGTCTTTTATGATTTATCATATCAAAAGCCAACAAGGTATACTTTTGTTATACATGATATACAATAATTTTTGTAAATGGCGTCGTAAGTCACTCATATTTGACATTTGTGAACCAGGCAGCTGCAGTATACAAACAGAAAAGCAATGGAGCGCTATACTCCGCAAGAGCGTGGAATAATTGTGTCGATTGTTTTGACCAATAATCGGTTGGGGTTGTTAGAGCAGCGTGAATTTCGATGTCGAATTACTAATCGTGTCGCGGCAACTGGGCAAACATTCCGCGGCTTAGCTACTCGACTCGAACAGACTGGAACAACAGGAGACCACGCAGGGCGTGGCCGCAATCGTGGCTGCGGCTGCAGATGTCGCTTACGTATCCTACAGGCGAATTGACCTAGTTACACATGTTCCCGTACAAAGTGCAAACAATGCATCAGTTAATGCCTGCTGACCGTCAGTTGCGTGTGAATTACTCTTAAGCCACCCTTAATCTCAACAACGAAAAGGATGATTTTGTGTCGAAAATCATCATAAGCGACGAGGAGCATTTTCACTGAAGTGGTTAGATAATAAGCAAAATCTTCGTTTCTGGGGCACTAAAAATCCGCCTGTGATACGCGAAGGGCCATTACATCCACTCAAAGCCACAAGTATGGTGCGGCGTTGGCAATACGGTAGCTGTTACTGGCGAAGGCTACAGGGCCATGATAAACAACTTCTTACTGCCGGAATTGGATGAGCGGGGTTTGGTGAACATGTGGTTTCAACAGGACGGTGCAACAGCACGAGCCACAATAGACATTGTGAAGAAAGCGTTTCCTGGTCGCGTAATCTACCGTTTTGGCGATTTGGTATGGCCAGCAAGATCACCCGACTTAACTATCCCAGACTTCTTTCTTTGGGGCTACTTGAAATCGCGGGTTCATGCCAACGAGCCTCAGACAAACGTAGCCATTAAGGAGAATATTCGACAGGAATGCGATCAGTTATCACTGGAAATCATGCGGAAAGTTATGGAAAATGCACAATGGCGGCAGCCAATTGACGGATATCATATTTTCCACTTAACAGAAAAAAATTGGAAAGGTTCAAATAAAGATGTCCGTCTTCTTCTTCTTCTTCTTTTCCTTTTTATCCCGGCGTCGTTATGGTCAGAAGTGTAGGACCATAACCTTCCCACTTAACTGCATTCCTACTGGTCCGCTTGTGGGGTCCGCCGGTTTGACCTCAGAAAGTAGCGGCAGGCTTCCCGGTTTGGGATTACTTCATCGCTGAGGCCAATCAAATGCTGGTGTTTTTGCATTTGTTTGCACCAATTGTTTTTCGGCCTGCCTTTTTTGCGTGTTGAAATTGGAATGTTGATTGATAACGCCTTTTGGACGGGGTTCAAAGGATCTCTCCTTTGAACATGGCAATACCAACTGAGTCGGTCGCGCTCTATATTTCTTGTGATGGTTTCTTTTACGTGGAGGCTTCCTCGGATCTTTGAATTTCTAATTCTGTCACGCTTTGTTACTCCTGCTGTCATGCCGTTAATTTGCTCTCATACTTTTTGTGCATTGTCCAGCATTGTGAACCGTATGTGAGCGCCGGACGTACAACTGAAGTGTAGAGCCTTCCTTTCAGCTTAGGGGGCATTTTTCGATCACAGAAAATGGCGGAGTTTTCCCGCCACTTCATCCACCCTACGCTTACGCGATGTTTGATGTCGTCATCACAAGTTGCTTCTCTATTAATCATAGATCCCAGATATTTAAACTTTTCACACTTGGGAAGCACTCTTCCATTCAAGTAAATGTCTGGAATAGGCTGATGAGGGTCAGAGAACGGGCAGCACAGATACTCTGTCTTCTTTGAACTAATACGATACCCGTGTCCCTCAAAAATGTCCACCCACACATCAAGTGCTCGTTGTAGGGACGCCTGATCATCACTTATAATGGCCCCATCGTCAGCAAAGAATAGCTGGTGCACATTGGGGTCCGTCACTTTTCCTTCAAGCAAGCAATCAAGGACTGCTATAAAAAGCAGTGGGCTGAGGACGCTCCCTTGGTGTACACCGACTTTGATTGCGAACTCTTCGGTGACTCCTGCGGTGCATCTTACTCTTGTCGTTGCTCTCTTGTACATGTCCATAATCACTCGCACGTAGGTTTCTGGAACTCCTTTTTGTCTTAGCGCTACCCATAAAAGATCTCTTGGTTGCCGGTCAAAGGCCTCCTTGACAGAACGGTAGTTATCACAATTTCGCGTATCACCCTTTCCTTTGTGCAATGGAAGAAGATAGCTTTCCCTCCATTGATTAGGCATAGTGTCGCCTCTCATAAGTTTGGAGATAAGAACCATGAGCCATCTAGACCCGATGTCTCCCATCTTTTTCCAGAACTCAGAGGGTATCCCGTCCGGCCCAACAGCTTTTCTTTTCTTGGAGTTTTTAACCGCGTACCGAACTTCTTCGACTGTGATGTCGGGTATTTCGGCATGATTCGGGGCGGCTCTTGGAAAGTACACTCGGGGAAACTGTTCGTTCAGAAGTTCCTCGCAATACTGTCGCCATCTGTGGAGAATTTTTTCGTCTTCCACAAGGAGTTGGTTAATAACCAAGTTAATAAACTTTGGGAAACGAATCTCCTGAGCATTTCTTCTTCTCTGGGCGGCTATCTTAAAGATATTTGCTCCTTTGTTCAAATTGTTTTGTCGAAGCTCCTGGGTAGCCTGGTTCCTGTCAGACGCGGAAGACGATATTTCTTCCAACTCCTGATAGAGGCCTTCCATGCTTTTCGCTTTGAATTCGGCGCATTTTTTCTTCGCGATACCTTTGCAACATCTATATACCTTTTCACGGCGAGCTTTTTCCTCTCTATTAGTAGAAGAGCACTTTGACCAAGCTTGGAAAGCCATTTTCTTTTCGTGTATCACTGCTTTGGCTTCGTCTGTCCACCACCAGGTTTCTTTTGCGTGTTGGCAGGGGCCTTTAGATGTTCCGAGCAGTGATTTGGCTTTCTCCAGGCCAGATTGTTGTAGGGAATCCCACATGTCTTGTGCACTCCTCATTACCGACCTCATCGATAATGGAAGAGAGGTAGTTTTCCAAATAAAGATTTCCGTCACTCAAAATAATTTTTTTTTATTTAGTTAGTACAAAAGTAATTCAAAAACAAAATTGGATGATTAATTTTGCGCAACTTTGTATCTATAAAGAGGCTAGCATTGATGTAGGGGGATATTCAAAACGTTTTCAATAGATCTACCACTTCTAAAGTTGAACTGGGATTAGTCAAGGAAATGGGTTCTGTCTAAAAAGGAAAGTATTCTACATCTTATGCTTTTTTCAAAGATATGTAAAAGTTGTAAGTCGAGAAACATTTTTATACATATAAAACAAAAGTGGGCTTAACACAGAACCTTGCAGCACACCATAATTGACAAAAACACCTGAAGAACGTTTATTATTATGATATATGATATGCGAATGGATGATATAAGGTGACATAAAGACCCTCCACATAGAATTTCTTTTTATAGCTAGTAAGTTTATATAGTAAGTCATGAGTAATGCAGTCCGCATAACGACCATATCGCTGTCCAAACCTACGCGGATATCTTTACAAACTTTAAATAATTCCATTGTGTTACTGTGCTTAACATAATGATTGGGGTTTAGTGATAAATTTCTTGTTATCAGAATGCTTTTCCGGTTGCATATTCACCAAACCTTGCTTGGATACGATGTATGGTCATGAAGCGAAACTCGGTAGGATTAGGAGACGACGTTTTAGGTAACGGGACAATTTTGACAACTTTCCAGCTTTCTGAAAAGGTGGAGGTAGTAATATCAATGTTTCTTACGTGCATGAGTAGGTACGGAATACAGGGAAGGAGTCATTTGATGTAAGCTGGATTTCATCTGAGCCCAAAGCATTTTATTTTATTTTCAGTACAGTAAGTCTAACACAGATTTCGTCAACACTTGACTATCTTTCGTAAAATGTTACGAACTCTCTAACTCTCAATTTGTTTTTCTTGTTCTTAAAAAAAATCGATTGAAATTTAAAAAAATTTAAATGCTGCAGCTCAAGTGGTCCATGGTACATACAAGTTTAATGATGTTTTGCGTGAAGCAATTTAAAAAAAAAAAAAAAACCAACGAACTTGTGGCGAAACAATTAAATTTTTCATATCGTAGACAAATTATAATAAAAACCTTATATTCCTGTAATTTTTTGAACACACCTCGTATCTTCTCGAAAGTCACCGTACAGAGTCGGCAATAAAGAGTAGGCTCTTTTCTTCAATAAAAAGGTTCGATTCACACACTAAGCGTTTGTTTATCGCTTTATGTTATATTTATTTTGTAACTGATATGGTTTGGAATCCAGTGATACCTCAACAATTTACGGAGTACCCGAACCTAGGACCCGAGAATATCTACAATATTACCAAACTCGAGCATACAGAAAACTTGTCTTTAGCAACCATTTGACATGAACGATATAGAAGAGATGATTAAAGTTCCAACACAACATTAAACAAAACAGAACGAGTTATAGGACATGGACAATATTTTTTTTCGTTTTTTTTTGAATAATTTTAAAAACTTTTTATTTGCATGAGATATTAAATGAAACAAACCTTGAATAAAAATTATTTTTCCTTTTCCCTGTATTTAATACTTTTAAGTCTTCGACTCTATTTTTAAAAATCACAGTTTTAGCAGTAATTTTATAAATCACTCACTTTTCTTAAACCCTAATAAAAAAAATTGCAACTCTGTTGCGTACCACAGCATTTAATATCCTAGCACTACACAGGAAATAAAAGCAAATACCACCCGCACATAAAACGTATCGAAAAAAATCACCCGGCGCTAAAAAATTACGTTAAAAATTACAATTACACCGTTGGCTATCGGCAACCACCGCATCACCGAAGCAAATCACACATCATTTAAAACATTCGCACTTCAAAGGAGTTATCCATTCACTCCCACGAAACCATCGAGCGCACAAAAACACATCAACACAGCGACATCACACGCAATGGGGATAAAGAGAGTGAATAAAAGGAAAGCATCCTTTTCCCATCGGACGATTATAAAAACCCACCAAACAACCGATTTGGGAGCCAACAACCAAATGCCAGAATCCTGCTGGCTGGCCAGGCCACTTAGCATTCCGTTGTTGTGTTGTGTGGAACAACCCTCAACACTGATACGAAATACCTATATAAGGATCAGATGAAAGGAACGTCCCTCCGTGCTAACGATAGCGCCACAATAAAAAGAAAAAGAAAGGCAAAAAAAAGCAAAAAACGGCACGAGACAAGCGTTTGGGGATTGGAAGGATTCCCACAGAATTCGCACGTGGACGACTTGCTGTCCACACCATCCACGTACCTAATTGAGACCAGTATACTCGTATCAAAGATATTTTGTGGATCGCAATGGTTTGCCGCCAAAATCAAAATCTCATGAATGACTGAGAGAGCCGAGTGGATTCTGGTGCTAGGACGCAAGCGTCATATTTTCGAAGGACGTACGAAGAAACTTTAAGTAAACAGACACCACTTGGAGCGAGGGAGTCGTGTGGCAATCGTCATCGAATGGAGAAGTACCATTAAGGCGCGTCCTCTTCATCCATTTCTAAGAATAACAACCAAATGTGTCCTTTTCGTTACGAGTCCTTTGTTCGTGAGGAAAAACTTTGGAATAACAACAGCACGTGAAGAAGAAGAAAGTCTGTTTGGGTGTTCAGGGACGGGAAGTGTGGACCTAGATAAACAGGACGCGATTGCATCCATTTTACTTTTGCCAGTTTTGTTGGTTTATCCCACAGTTCTTCGTCCTTTTCTGTTGTTTTTTCTTTCTTGTTAGCCACATTTTCCCTCACTAGTTTGTAAAAAAACAAAAGGTCCTGTGTTATGCTTTTTTTTGGGAATTTTTTTTAGCCTCCGTCGACACAAGAAATGCATATTTAGTGGAGTGTTAATAATCTTGTCCCATAGATTGGGGTGGAAGGTGTGTTGGGATTCGAGACGAATAATTCGTGGTGTTCCTTCTCTGAGGGAAGTGCCGAGGAGCGAAAGGTGAAAGTTTGAGATGATAATTTCGTTATTCAAATTCATTTCTTTCGTGCGGATTTTTATTTGGATCCCGTGATCCCTGGAGGCGGGGACGGTCCTGGGTGGCAGTGCTATCTTAAGACAGTCGGCTGTATTTTATGTGCAAAAGTCGAGACGTTTATTCATTTCCGCATATTTTCTTATTGTCCTGACGCAAGGATTTACTTATTACTTCTTTTTGATTTTTTTGTATTGTAGCCACAGATGGAGGGGTTTGAATATTTAATTTAGGCCATAATTAAACAAAAAGGATATCCGTGATTTGTTGAGGTTCAAAGGCTGGTAATGGATTGCCAAAGGGAGGTTGAGGTTTTAGGTATGAGTGGAAGACAAACAAGAAAGAGTTTAAAATGGACTTTAAGTGGAGAATCCTTACTTAAATATTATCATATTTTAAGGTGACCTATATCTATTAGCTTATAATCATCAACTGCGATAGAATACTAGTGCAACGTAAAATTTTCAAATATAATGTTCAATGATTTTCATCCTTAGTAAATATTTTAATTTTAAAAATAAATTTTGGAGATGCGGGGCATCGATCCCCGTACCTCTCACATGCTAAGCGAGCGCTCTACCATCTGAGCTACATCCCCGTATAGTATCAATGGTACGAAGAATAGTAACTTTAGTCGTTCAATCAAGTTTCGTGCAATACAATCGGGCGGATACCATTATGCCATTCGTGTCCACACCTTGGTCAAGTCACGTACAAATAATAAAACTGGTTACAAGTGAATATACGATATGAAGTTACGTATACGCCTTCGGGCAAAGAGGAATGAAGTGTGAATGAAGAATGAAGTGAAGAACTGTGAAGTAATACGAGCGGCAACTAATTTTACTCGTATATTGCATTCGTTTGTGTACTTACGATGCTAAAAGCCTAAAGAATGAATGAAACTAAGAGTGAAGTAGGAAGTCAACTAAATAAAAAAATTTGCAGAAATTTCCAACCACTAAGGCGAGTTAATTCCTATTATTGCATCGACGTTTGTCATGCATAAGGAATTTGCTTTTATATGACCTCAACTTGGCGAGTTTTGCGAAAAGACTGGGGCATACATCCGTATACTATCAAAATGCAACAAGAATCGAAGCCCCAAGATTATTCAGCACGTCGCACATTCACTGATTGGCAGTTCCAATGTTATCTTATCTGGTTGCATATGGAGAAACTTATTGTTTGGTATGGTTTTGGGTGGTCATACGGCCATAAACCTTCCGAAACGAGAATGGCCAAAGGTGATTGTTAATGGTGAACGACATGACGCCATGAAAACAGATTTATTTTTGCCTCAGTTGGATGACATGGACCTAGACGAATGTGGTTGCAACATGTCGTACATCGGGCTTTATAATAAAAGAAAAGTTCCCAGAATAATTTATTTCCAGAAGAGATGTGGAATGGCGGCCAAGATCGCGCGAATTACTTTTTTCTCCAAGGCTACGTTGTCAACATGAATGGCATTGGCATTGAATTAACAAGGTTTTTCAACAGTTTTGTATTTAAATAAAACGTGGAACAACTGAGTTGAATTGTTTTCGAGGCGTAGTATACATATTCTTCTTTTCCTTTTTATCCCGGCGTCGTTATGGTCAGAAGTGTAGGACCATAACCTTCCCACTTAACTGCATTCCTACTGGTCCGCTTGTGGGGTCCGCCGGTTTGACCTCAGAAAGTAGCGGCAGGCTTCCCGGTTTGGGATTACTTCATCGCTGAGGCCAATCAAATGCTGGTGTTTTTGCATTTGTTTGCACCAATTGTTTTTCGGCCTGCCTTTTTTGCGTGTTGAAATTGGAATGTTGATTGATAACGCCTTTTGGACGGGGTTCAAAGGATCTCTCCTTTGAACATGGCAATACCAACTGAGTCGGTCGCGCTCTATATTTCTTGTGATGGTTTCTTTTAAGTGGAGGCTTCCTCGGATCTTTGAACTTCTAATTCTGTCACGCTTTGTTACTCCCGCTGTCATGCGAAGCATCTTCATCTCAGTTGCCGTTAATTTGCTCTCATACTTTTTGTGCATTGTCCAGCATTGTGAACCGTATGTGAGCGTCGGACGTACAACTGAAGTGTAGAGCCTTCCTTTCAGCTTAGGCGGCATTTTTCTATCACAGAAGATGGCGGAGTTTTCCCGCCACTTCATCCACCCTACGCTTACGCGATGTTTGATGTCGTCATCACAAGTTGCTTCTCTATTAATCATAGATCCCAGATATTTAAACATTTCACACTTGGAAAGCACTCTTCCATTCAAGTAAATGTCTGGAATAGGCTGGTGAGGGTCAGAGAACGGGCAGCACAGATACTCTGTCTTCTTTGAACTAATACGGTACCCGTGTCCCTCAAAAATGTTCACCAACACATCAAGTGCTCGTTGTAGGGACGCCTGATCATTACTTATAATGGCTCCATCGTCAGCTGGTGCACATTGGGGTCTGTCACTTTTCCTTCAAGCAAGCAATCAAGGACTGCTATAAAGAGCAGTGGGCTGAGGACGCTCCCTTAGTGTACACCGACTTTGATTGCGAACTCTTCGGTGACTCCTGCGGTGCATCTTACTCTTGTCGTTGCTCTCTTGTACATGTCCATGATCACTCGCACGTAGGTTTCTGGAACTCCTTTTTGTCTTAGCGCTACCCATAAAAGATCTCTTGGTTGCCGGTCAAAGGCCTTCTCGAAATCAACCAACACCATATGCAAGTCCTTTGACGAATCACGATGCTTTTCCATCATGACCCTTATACTTTGGATTGCATCTGTTGTTGATTTACCCGAGACAAACCCGCACTGGTCATCAGATAGTCGTATTATTTTCCGCAGTCGGCTATCTAATACCCGTTCAACGATCTTCATGGTGTGCGACATCAGCTTGACAGAACGGTAGTTATCACAATTTCGCGTATCACCCTTTCCTTTGTGCAATGGAAGAAGATAGCTTTCCCTCCATTGATTAGGCAGTGTCGCCTCTCATAAGTTTGGAGGTAAGAACCATGAGCCATCTAGACCCGATGTCTCCCATCTTTTTCCAGAACTCAGAGGGTATCACGTCCGGCCCAACAGCTTTTCTTTTCTTGGAGTTTTTAACCGCGTACCGAACTTCTTCGACTGTGATGTCGGATATTTCGGCATGATTCGGGGCGGCTCTTGGAAAGTACACTCGGGGAAACTGTTCGTTCAGAAGTTCCTCGCAATACTGTCGCCATCTGTGGAGAATTTTTTCGTCTTCCACAAGGAGTTGGCCTTCAGCATTGTTAATAAACTTTGGGAAACGAATCTCCTGAGCATTTCTTCTTCTCTGGGCGGCTATCTTAAAGATATTTGCTCCTTTGTTCAAATTGTTTTGTCGAAGCTCCTGGGTAGCCTGGTTCCTGTCAGACGCGGAAGACGATATTTCTTCCAACTCCTGATAGAGGCCTTCCATGCTTTTCGCTTTGAATTCGGCGCATTTTTTCTTCGCGATACCTTTGCAACATCTATATACCTTTTCACGGCGAGCTTTTTCCTCTCTATTAGTAGAAGAGCACTTTGACCAAGCTTGGAAAGCCATTTTCTTTTCTTGTATCACTGCTTTGGCTTCGTCTGTCCACCACCAGGTTTCTTTTGCGTGTTGGCAGGGGCCTTTAGATGTTCCGAGCAGTGATTTGGCTTTCTCCAGGCCAGATTGTTGTAGGGAATCCCACAGGTCTTGTGCTCTGCACTCCTCATTACCGACCTCATCGATAATGGAAGAGAGGTAGTTTTCCATGATGGTAATAAAAGCTTCGCCTTTTCCTTTATCCAGCTTATACCACTTGATTCTCTCAGACACCTTCGTTTGCTGCTTTGACTTCTTTCTCGCATCCATAAAAAATTCAGTCAGGAGGAGACGGTGTTGAGGGGCGATCGCGTCTCCCAGGATCACTTTGCAATCTTTAGCTCGTGGCTTCATGAAACTGGATACCAAATGATAGTCTATTTGAGTTTCATTTCCGCCGCTGCTATAAGTGATCAGGTGCCGGCTTTGTTTGACGAACATGGTATTTAGCACTATAAGACCGTACGACTTGCACATGTTTAGGATATCTTCACCTGAAGAGTTCCTGGTGCCGTATCCCAGCCCTCCGTGGTAGCCTTCATAGTCTTCGCTTGTCTTCCCGACATGTCCGTTTAAATCTCCCCCAACAAACAAAAGCTCTTCCTTTAGGATGATTTTGACAAGGTTGTGGAAATCTAGCCAGAATGCATCTTTTTCTTTTTGTTCGCATCCTACTTGAGGGGCATATGCGCTTACGATGTTCCACACCTCACCATGCATCACCAATTTGAGAGCCATCAAACGGTCACTGGACTTTGAAATGGTTAAGACGTTGCCAAGTAACTCTGCCGCAAGGATGATGGCGATTTCGTTTTTTCCTTGTTCCAATCCATAGTAGAACATCTTGTAGGCTTTTGTTTTAACGTCCAAGAAACGTGCCCGATTACCGGTGTTTCGCCATTTCGTCTCTTGTACGCACAGGATGTCTACTCGCCTTCTAACCATCATTTCTTCAAGCTCATAGCTGCGCCCACTCATGCTTCCAACGTTCCAACTCCCGACTCTTAAATGTGGCTTACGCCGTTGCATTACTTTGCTATCCCCCGGAAATCCTATAGCTCTGACCCGAGCATTGCTGCTCGTCCCAGGATCACGACCATTAGTAGTGCCTGGCGGGGTAGTGCTTTTCCTTTTAGCGTTCTTTTCCATAATGCTACGGTTTGACCGTTTTCTTTCTTCCCTTCCTTTTTGACACGGGCATGCTCCAGATTTTTTATTTTTTTTTTTGATTGATCTTACTCTTACAACACCGGTGATCTCCAGTCGTGTCAACCCACTGATTTGCATGCACACTTGTGGGGCAGTTTAATGGTGGTATATGTGTCCCTAGGCTCACCTTGGTGTTTTCTAAATTGCCTAGATGTGATTTTTGTTTAACTTTGTTTAGTCGCCTTTTACGACAAGCGATAGGTATCGCTGCAGGGATATTCTTAACCCGTCCCTGCACGAGTCAGGCGTAGTATACATATTAAATTTAAATATAGAATTCGATGGTGTTCGTAAGACCATTATGAACGGTCTGCAAAGCCAGACATTTCTTAGAGATGCGTCACCTGTCTTGATTTGTTTGTGGTCTCATGTTCAGTAAAGGTCTGCATTTTTTATCAATTAAATAGTATATACGTTCATGATATAATTTTTCTAATATATGATGCCAAAGTAGAGACCACAAAAACCGAAAATTCATATTTTTATCGTGATTTTAATAACGCAAATGTGAATGAGCTTTAAAGTGAAATCTCGAACATAGACGTGCACCCATTTATATGCTGTTTCGACTAGCTTTAAGGTGGATTTCTTTAATAATATAATTAATTATTATTATGATAAATATATTCGCCTGAAAAGAAGAAAAACAAGTAGGAGCTGTCCTTAGCTAACGACTAATATCCAGAATATTTTATGCGAGGGCAATTTTTTGAAAAAAAATTTCAAAAACACGAAATCGGGTAGAGACTGGGAAGGATACAAAGCTTGTAGAAATCTTGCGACGCAAATATTACGAGATTCTAAAAAGGAAATGTGTTTCAATTTATTAGATGCTTCAAGAAATTCAACCAGAATAATTTGAAAAAACTTAAATAGAATTGGCGCAACTAATAAGTCTAATCCTTTGTCTAATACTGATCTCGACTTTGCTAACCGCCTTATTGTCATTTTTTCCTCGTCAACCGCATCCACTTCATTAGTTGCTTATAATTGCTCAAGCTCAAATGAATCCTTTCGTGAATTCTTTTGTTTCGATTTAAGACTTTGTTTTTGCACTATCTCAATTAAATCTAATACATTGGCTCTTGATAAAATATCGCCAAAATTCTTACATCTTATCATACCGATCATATGCAATATTTACAACGATGTACTGATCTGGTAAATTTTCCAAAAGCGGGGAAATTGGCAAAAGTTATTCCTCTGCACAAAAAAGGTTCGAGCCAACATTTATTCAATTTCCGCCAATTGGTTTATCGCTCTTCCTTTCTAAAGGGTTGGTAAAGCTTATATTTAATCAGTTATATGTTTTTCTTGAGTCATTTAATTCAATATCTCCGCACCAATCTGGTTTCCACAAGAAACATAGTTGTGTATCTGCGGCTTTAGAGCTTGTCGATGATATTCGGTTATTCATTGATCCAGACAAGGTTACAATTTTAAGCTTACTAGATTTCTAACCTTTCTAACCCTTTCGGTTCAGTTGACTACAGTATTATGCTTAATAAATTAGAAACGAAATTTGATTATTCGACAAGCTCACTCAAAATGATTAGAAATTTTTTTTTAAACAATCGCCAACAAATTGTTTCTATTGGTTCTATTTTGATTTAAGAAGCGAAATCCCACTTAAATATAGCTCATGTCATCTCTATGCTGATGACCTACAAATTTTCCTATCTTTCCCGTTATGTCTACGAGGATGGATGAGGATGGATCGTGAAAACTTAAATAGTGATTTGGGAAAAAAAATTTATTGTAAATCCCAAAGTATCATAATTTATAAATCAAATCTTAATGAGTCTTACTTTCCGAAATCTCCTATAAAGGATTCGTTGCTATTTATATTTTGAGCCTTGGCAACACTAAGTGTTTAATGGCGCCCAACTGATGTTTCCAATTGAAAGTTTTACCTTTTTAACAATAACTTTCTTCAGAAAATTTTATCATTTCAGCACAATTTTTTTTGTTTGCAGTGATTTGCAAATTTTGTCTCAGCGAAAAAATGGAATCGTGGTAGGTCACTCAGGGATGAAAATCGTGAACGTAGTCCGAAATCAATTGTTGTGCCAGAAAACATAGATGCTGTGCGCGAACTGATATTGCAAGATCGTCATGTGACTTATCGTGAGATTGGGGCAACCTTGGGCGTTAGTAGCTGTGAAAAAGATTTCTTCGCATAATTTGACAAAAGCTCAAAAAGATGCTCGTGTTAATTGGTGCAAAGAAATGGTCAAGAAATACAATCGCGCCGCGTCAAAAGCTGTGTATAACATCTAAACAGGTTACGAATCTTGGATCTGTGCGTATGAGCCCGAAACAAAACGGCAATCCACTTTATGGGTCTTCCAAGATGAGCCAAATCCGACAAAAGTGATTCGTGCGCGAAGCACTTCAAAACAAATGATCGCCTTTTTTTTCGGAATAACTGGACCAGTGGCAACCGTGCTGTTAGAGCAACGTAAAACGGTGAATTCTGAATGGTACACAACTATTTGTTTGCCAGAAGTGCTTGGTGAAATACGAAAAAGGAAGGGCCAACGAAGAATCATCCTTCATCATGACAATGCAAACTCTCACACATCGACTGAAACAATCACTTATTTGACTGACCAAAATGTCGAATTGATGGGTCATCCTCGATATAGCCCTGATTTGGCACCAAATTACATACTTCTTTTTATTCCCGCATATACGTATCAAGAATAAATTGCGTGGCCAACGTTTTTCAGCGCCTGAAGAAGCCGTTGATGGATATTAAGCCCATATTTTGGAGGTTCCTTAATCGGAGTGAAAAAAGTGTTACGAAAATTGGTTCGAGCGCATGCAAGAGTATGTTGATCATCACGGAGAATACTTCGAAAAACAATAAAGCCATTTTTGATGATACTTTACTGTCTTCTCATTATTAGGCTCAAAATAGCAACCCTTACCTTATAAGCCTTCCGTTATGAATTTAGGATTTTTATTCAACAAAACTTTAACATAGAACAGTCATATATGGCGGCCCTAGACGTTTATGGAAAACTTCATATTTTATACCACAAAACGTTGGACTTATGCTAGTTAAAACTTTACTTGCACCAATTATATCCTATGAGGCGTCTTTATGAGCTGGTATGGACTCAACTGCTAAACAAAAGCTTAATTCAATGCATGTGTACGTTTTGTTCACTCTATAAAAACGTATGATCATGTCACTTATGTGATCACACAGTTATGTCACATAATTGAGATATGCATATTTATTTTTAACTTAATTCAACAACAGCCTCTCTATCTATTCGATAAACTTAAATTTTCCTCATCTCTGCGCACTAATGACTTAAATATCCCCAAAGCTGCAGCTATGCAAACTCGTAGGTCCTTTTTCGTCTTAGGTGCCAACATTTGGAACAGTCTACCTATATCAAAGATCATCTCAAGAACCCAGACGTTGCATTGCACCTACACTCTATTTTTATTTATTAATAAGATCAATAAGCCACCAAATTTGTTTGCTTTCAATACATACTCGTACTTATTCTTTTGAGTTTAGTTAAGTTTGAAATTTATATTGCAATCTTATTGTAGAGCCATAAAAACGACCTAATCTTAAGGCTTTTTGATTTTGATGAAATAAATAGATGCTGTATTAGGTTATCAATAAATGTGTGGCTTCTTGGTGTCATAATTTTTTTTTTGTACATTGTATGAAAATAAAAATCTAGAACATTTGAGCGTTAAAGTGTTAAATCGGATCGTATGTATAACAATATGTTGGACTTGTCAGCCATTTTGGGTATTTAGTTTATTTATCATAGATATAAAGGTTAGACGTGTTTCAATGTGTTTGGCGAGTTTTTTGCTAGTAAAAAAAAGGGATAAAAAAATCTGTATTAACTAAAAATAAAACTACGTGCTCCAACGTATTTGAAATGTTGAATGTTGATTTGTTGATTTGGCGAGCCTATTCTGAAGCAGTAAAGAAAATTGTTAGGAGAATCGCCAAATCACTATCAGAGGAGAAACTGTGAATATTGACATATTGGTTCGCTCATGCTATGAAATTTTTTTCAGATATATTGCGCATTAAACATCTTTACATATGGAAGCCGAGAAATGCGATCGAACGTAAGTACTATGGGGCGTATGTGTAGCATTTTTAATTTTTTTGTACCTACTCCATTACGACCTCGGGCAGCTAGGGTATTATGAAGGAACTACGCAAAGTCTAACTGAATTGGGTGAAGCCAAAATCAAGGATTTCTGTTTCTAGTGATAATAATAAAAATAATTATGTTTTATTTTCCTTTAACTTGATTTTCTACTGTGAATGATATTTCTTCAATATCTCCGTCGCATTTTGAAGAGAGAACATCTGAAGCAAATTCAGACGATGAAAATATTGGAGCATCATCAGCTAAAATAGTTGCATCAGAATTGTGCAATTGGGAAAAATCGGAAGTGTAAAGACCTTACAATATTGGACCTCACACAAACCCGTGAGGGGCACCAGAACAGAACGCGATTTTAAACGTCTCAAACCTTGTTACAAAGGAAATCAGGAGATAAGATTCTAAAATCCTAAACTTTAGATTCTAAGATTTATAATCAAGCCCGGTTTAAATGTTAAGCAAACGTGGAAGATCATTAAGGCGCTAGGCATGCGTAAACAAATTAAGGCCGAGACCTCAGAAGACATCAATAATTAAAAGCTTACTAAGAAATTCGCCTCAGTGGTATCTCTCATAAACATATAGCGTGACATCATAGACCCTAGTAATACACCCATCTTGACTGAGAGCTTCGGCTTTTCTAGAGTCTATAAAGAAGATAAACTTAAATCGACCCTAGCAATCATATCTTAAACCATTGGCTTGGATTTTATTAATTCCCAAATTCTTAAAACTAATCATCTACACAGTTTTCGCACCTCTCATATTTGTGTACATTTTTTTTTCTATAATTGACACGTGCACAAGAGGTTATGAAAACGTTTAAATGTCAAGACACAAGAGGGAGTGCACATTGGTTTTCAATGTTTGTGGATTGTAATGAGTGGTAAAAGTTGAGCTGGGAAGAGCATTCCACGTTCGTGTGGTTCGGTTAAAAAACAAATCTGTAAATTTGACTGTGCGTCCGAAGACAGGCTTGAGGGTGAACTGATGAGCATTAAGGGCGAGACGTGTATTGCAGTTAAATTTTTGAAGAGGAGAAATGCAATTGGTTAGATTACTTGAGCATTGATTGCTAAAGTCACGATAAAACAGAGAGAGAGAGAGGAGACATTATGTCGATGTCGAGTGAGTCGATCGACTTCGCGATATTGTTGTCTCCTATGAGTTTAAGCGCTCGCTTTTGAATTCAATCTAGCAGGTGCAGAGAGGTTTTGGGAACACCAGACTAGATATGAGCTTTGTACTCAAACTTAAGGCGTATGTAGGCCTTGTAAATTGAAGCCAGATCAGAGGGGGTGAAATATTTATTGCATCGTTTGAGGAAACCCAAATACTTCGTATTTACATATGTATATACCAACGATCTGAAGTCTTTCGGTTTCATCGACACAAGCGCGATTCAAGGATAATGGCCGATGTTTTATAGTTAGCTTGAGCGACAGTAGATAGCATTGTGTTTTGGAAGCATTCAATTCCACTCTATTGTCTATACCCCATTTAATTATGCTGTCAAGGTAGGAATTTAATGTGCTTAACATATGCTGCCGATTATTCCGTGCAGGGACGGGTTAAGAATATCCCTGCAGCGATACCTCTCGCTTGTCGTAAAAGGCGACTAAAACAAAGGTAAACAAAAATCACATCTAGGCAATTTAGAAAACACCAAGGTGAGCCTAGGGACACATATACCACCATTAAACTGCCCCACAAGTGTACATGCAAATCAGTGGGCTGACACGACTGGAGATCACCGGTGTTTAAGAGTAAGATCAAACAAAAAAATATGGAGCATGCCCGTGTCACAAAAAAAAGCAGGCCGAAAAACAATTGGTGCAAAATGCAAAAACACTAGCATTTGATTGGCCTCAGCGATGAAGTAATCCCAAACCGGGAAGCCTGCCGCTACTTTCTGAGGTCAAACCGGCGGACCCCACAAGCGGACCAGTAGGAATGCAGTTAAGTGGGAAGGTTATGGTCCTACACTTCTGACCATAACAACGCCGGAAAAAGGAAAAGAAGAACATATGCTGCCGATTCAGTTCTACGGCCGGAGAGCAGGGATGTGAGTCCTGGAACGAAAATGAGCTAAGAACCTAAGAGCACTGTCATCAGCGAATAAGTATATTGGTTTAGAAGTGGCAATTACGAGATCTTTTATAAAAATGAGGAAGAGTGTCGGTAATAGAATAGAGCCCTGGGGAACACCAGCGTTTATTTGGTGAATATCAGATTTGAAACCGTCCAAAACAACTTGAATTCAACGGCCCGAAAGGTAATTTCTAATAGAAGAAGAGACTCATCGATATCATAAGCTCGCATTTTTGACAAGAAATCCTGATGCCAAACTTTGTCAAATGCCTCATACATATTTCATTGAGATATGCCATCGAATCACCAGTGGACTTGTTGCTGCGGAAACCGTACTGCCGGTCTTTAAGAAGTTTCCGCGATTCAAGATAATTCATAAGCTGACGATTTATCAGCGTTTACCATGACCTTAGAAAGAAGGGATATTAATGCTATGGGTCGGTAGGAGACGGGAGACAAAGATTCGCCTTTGATACATCCAGATACATTCTCCTGCTACAATTGTTATATATATAAGGCGAGCGATCTGTCATACTTTGACTATTTTGCTGGTATCATCGGTGAAGTAAATAAAAAACGTAATTAAATTATCTATCCGGTGTTTTTTTTCTAAGAAATATTATACTTTCATTTATTTTATATTTATTGAGGGCCAGCAGCAGATTTGTGCACGTTGAGATCCCTAAGTACTCTTGCAACTGTACGAGTGCGAAAATGGATTTGTCCCATGGAAGATTCTACGCTCTCAAAAGCAGGCGGAGACAATGGGTCATCTAGGAGCGTTGAGCTGGCTGCAAAATGTGCGGTTTGTGGAGTGGCTTTGTCTAAAGAACTGACAGCTGGGACGCTATTATAAACGAGCGTAGGGATTGAGGACGAGATAGAATTCTTTATCTTTTTCACTAATGACCAATAGTTTTTGCTGCCTTTCGGACAATTAAGCACTTTTTGCCTCAACTTTTGGTCATGGGAGAATTTGACATGTTGAATCAATGCATTACAGTCATCTCAGGCTCGTTTAAGCATATTCCGGTTTTCCTCAGAGAGGTTGGCTTTGTAAGTCCGGCAACTCAGCTCTCTTTACCTGCTCGAGCCACACCACGCATTTGCTTTAGGTTTGATACTCTTTACTCTATACGGAATGAAGGGTCCCATACTCAGCAGAAGTATGTTTGTGATCGCATCAGCAGCGGCATCCACGTAACGATCGACAAAGCATAGTGAACAGTTAAGATTCCTTAAAAAAGTTGTTGAGTTCGCTCCAATTAGCTTTCTCGTAGAGCCATACCTTTCTTTTGGATTTCGTTCTCTAACTATGCGATTTGAATACGAGAAATTAGCTCAAACGACACAGTGGTCTGACGAGCCTAGAGGTGACAATATATCGAGAGAATACTTATCAGGACGTATTGTATTTAATGTGTATTTAATACCTTACCACCTCTGTCTATCGTAGATCCTGGAAAGCTTCCAAAATCATACTCGTACTTGTCCCTAAACATGGAAATAATCATGGTAAGAAATATCGTCCGAACTCTATGTTGACGTTCATATTTAAGGTTTTCAAAAAGCTTCTGAGCGCACAATTATACTCCTTCTTAAACCAACAAGCATAACCTCATTTCACCGTTTCAGTCAGGTTTCAGGTCGCTGCACCTCCGTGCTATTAGAGATTGTCGAACACTTTCGCTGTTAAATTGAAAAGGATCGTGTTTGATATCGTTGATACTATTATGATTTTCTAAAGCATTCGATACTTTACTACTTGAAATCCTTCTCAAAAATCTATAACATTAGTTCACTTTGGATTCCTTAGCGTTAAGAGTTATGAGGTATTACCAGGAAAATCGAAGACAAGCTAATGGCAATTTTTAACTTTTCTCAAATCCAAAACGAGAATCCCTTAATGTTATCGCTCTTTAATAATGACATTCATACCATTTTTAAACACTGCAGGATACAGATGACGTCCAATTACATATCAGCTACCCATTTCACCTAAAGGGGGAAGCTACTATATGAGGTTCTCCAGGCCGTTATACGATGTTCATACAAAAAAAACAAACGTATGCTCAACTTCATCAAGAACATTGTCATTGTCATCAAGGCATTGTCTATCCTAGGTTTAAGGAACTTCCAACCAACTCCAGCCAACGGAAGCATCCCTACATCGACCATGTAGGCTGTTAAAACCCTTGGAATCATCGTTAAGCTTAGCTAACAGCTTAAGTAGATCAAATCACCAACTTAACAGGCAGAGTTTGCGGCGTCTTGCGTAACCCTTTCAGTCAGCTACTATGCTACTATGGGAATTGTCTCCCAGTTAGCATTAAATCGATGTTCTTTAAGACGCTACTAATTCCTATTTTAACTCTGTTCCAGTCTTCCCGATATCGAAACTCACAGCTCAAACAAGCTAACAGTTGTGTTAAGCAGCATAATGGCGACGGGATCACATTTCGTCATTCGTTAAAAACGTGGAGTATCCATAGTTAGTATTCTGGCCTCGGATGCCTATAAAGCAAGGTTCAAAGCCCATAACCGCGAAATCATCGAAATAGTTAATATATTGTAACGTTTCTCCTAAGTGTGGAAAAAAGCTCAAATTCGCAGTAATAAACAGTAGACCCCTTCCTTGTATTAGAAAAGGAGGAATCACACAATCACCCCTATTACGGAAGTCGTTTTATTTGTTCAACTCTAGTCGTTTTAGGAGTCACTTCATTTTGTAGTCGTTTATGTGTCGGTATTACGAAACTTAAACGACTCCACTCTCTTCTCATTTAAATTCCACATAGATTCCACACCTTCAACTATCTGTCAGATTGATTGATTGTCATATTGGTCTTGTGTTAATACAAATTTTGAATCAGATAATAATGCTATTAATAATGACGTTGCTGTAAATAGATTCAATTGTTTAATATTTATTTAAATGTAAAAATAAAAAAACGAATGAAAAATGTGAGATATGTACATATGTATATATTTTATTTCAGTCAAGACTACATATTTGAATTTGGTCTTCCATTTTCTTTGGTTGACTCGATTCCCAATTTTTTCTCTTCTAATTCTAATTGACCCCTCTAATTGTCCATTAGTTTGAACTTATTCTCCTCCAGTTTTTGTTTCTCATATAGTTTTAGTTTTTTTTCTTTTGAATAAAAAAGCTTTCGTTGGTTTCGGGCGTTTTCCTTTAAATGCTCCTCGATTTTATGTAACGAGTAATTCACCGCATTGTATACATTTTCCTGCACCTGTTCTTGTTTACTTAACAAATTTTTCACACATGGTTTTGTACGGTTGCTTGTGGTTTCAATTGAACCGGAAGCTATTTGTTTCTGACTATCTTCAGATTAAACTTCAATACTGTTTTTCGGTGATGAAATGGGTTTTACCACTGTAGATGCTGAATCTTCCTGTCTTGATGCAAGTGATTCACTTAGACTAGAAGTGCAAGAAGCTTCAGTTGTTGTTTCCATCGGTGAACATACAAATACCTTTCCAGGAGGATCCACTAGTTCATTCAGGGCGAGAATCCTTGCTACTGTTTCATCAACTTCATTAAGTTGTTTTTGTTTATACGGTCCTCCTCCAGTAGACGCTTGTTCTTTTTTTATTAAAAGAAAACTTTGAACTTTAGATCAAACCAAACCGTACATCAGTCTTAATAATTTGTTCCTTATAACTTTGAATTGTTTGCATATATGTACGTATATGTACATACCTTTTGCCATTCCTTTTCGTTTCGTATAGGTGAACCTAAACTGTTCAGAATTCCTGCTACTTCTTCCCACCCAGTATTTTTTGTTTGGCTAACACCTCTTCTGAAATTTGTTGCCAAAACCTTATTCTGTTCCATTAACTCCACTAGCCGCTTCATTTGCTTTGGGTTTGATATTTTTATCCTAAAAAACCGAATAAATTGTTCAAACTTTGGTTATTAATCCACTTAAATAAAAAGACAAAGAAAACTCACATCTTGAAGAAATTTCATTGCAAGTCGTTTAGAAAATCCTGATCGACTCCTTTTGTCGTATAACTTGTCGTTTTGTGACTCAAAAACGACTATCATAATACCGAAAACAATAGTTATTCGACTCATGTCACTCAACAAATACATTCCACACGAGATAACGACTTGAGTCGTTTAATGACGTAACGCAATTGTATAAAACGACTTCCGTAATACCGATTTGACGTAGTCGTTTTGTGACTCGGACTTAAACGACTTCCGTAATAGGGGTGAATATGTAATGAATTGAGAGAAACCTCGGCTCTAGTCCTTCATGCGCTGTGCCGCCAGCTATATATTGTAGTATATAAGTTTAATCCGGCGTAGCTGGCAACTACTTTACGTGGTTCATTTCTGCATCGTGGTTCGAATCTGCAAGTTCTTGTTGCATTTGACTTGGGCCTATATCCTGCTCCTTCACTCAACTCAAAAACCAAAACTTGGCGGAAATGATGATTGACAGATTTCCAAGCTTACTATGTAACGTCTCTGATTTCTGACCAGCATGTACCTCTAGCGCCATCTACTGGAAAACGACGGATTCCCATTCGTACACCTTATATAATAAGGGCTGATATTGAGTGTTGTAGAATAAGATTTAACCTTGGAACTAGTCAATTTTACCATCCAAACATAGAGTAAGCTGATCCCAATACTACTACTCAATATACCAAACCCTAAACAGAGTCAAATGGAACATAATGGCATTATGACTCGCTGACTCCCCTAAGGCAATTCCTCCCAAATCTCACAGTTCCAGCGTAGAATAACTCAACATCGTAAAAACAACTCATTGCTATTTCAGGCAAATTAAATTGACTACATAAATCCGGATGCTCAGGACGCTTCTTCGTAGAATTGTCAATTCCATTCCCGCATCCATTCAACCATTCCATATCTACCATTCAGCGAAAAAAAAGGCCAAGTAAATGTATTGAAAAAGTTTGACAGGACTATTCACTTGGAATGCCTTAAACAGTAAAACCACTCCCTCCCCCGCAGGTCTCGAAAAGTTTCCATGATATTGGCGGAAATTTATGTGTTAATTTTCCTATTTTTCCACTTCTACTCGCTGGACTTTTGGCGAAAACTTCTCGGCATCCAGCATCCGAATCAGAGGTGACACCTAAATGGATGGCAAAAGGAAAAAGGCGAACAATGTCCTTTTTTTCCCACCCACCTACTTCAACGAGATGTGTCGTCGTCCGGTGTGAAAAGTAATTTTTCTTAAATACACAAAAGGTGCAAACACAAACAACCGGTCCAATGAGTGAAGAGTGGACAAAGAAAACAAAAACAAAAAAAGGAAAAAAGGACGATGAAGGAACGATTATTATAAATGAGGCCAGGAAGGGGCGCGAGTATATTTTTGTTTTTCGCGCACTGCCCAAGTGTGAATGGCATTCCAGGGGAATGGGATGGACTCAAGAGCAAAACCCTAATTCATCGTGATTCCATT
The DNA here is from genome assembly GCA_958301585.1 of Merodon equestris. NCBI lineage: Eukaryota > Metazoa > Arthropoda > Insecta > Diptera > Syrphidae > Merodon > Merodon equestris. The sequence goes on from OY284413.1 coordinate 44,121,506, forward strand.
GTTCCAGGAATTTTAATAAATTACCCATTCCGTGTGCAGGATGTTTGCCGTTTTTTTCTTCGTTCTATCCCTTCCTGCTGCTGCCACAACCCAATCATCTGGATCACAAATAGCAATTATCCAAATCCCTTGTTCGCTGTTTTTTTTTTTTTTTTTCTATTCTAAAGTGGGGTGTGGAAGACATACAAATTGGACAACTGACCGAATACCAGTCGCACACTCTTCCGGCTCCTCGTGTCCTGGACATTCTTAAACTAACAACACTGATCCTTCCTTATTTGCAGAAAACCATCTGCAGACAGACACACATCACCGACTCATCCTTCTGGTGAAAGATGCTTTCCTTCAACTGAACCAGGATATATGGTTTTTCAATTTAAGGTACGACCACGGACATATAGCAAAATACATAATGCGAAGTTCCAGGAGTTCAGGGGACTGAGAGGGTTAATAAAAATAAAAATTCCAATCAATCGCCAACAGAAATTTTTCTTGTTTTCCCAAATTTCTCTCAACCAACTCATTTGATGCTCTCTTACCACTTGGCATCCTGCCCTACACCACGATGCCAATGTCGCAGGGCGTAAGTGGACGAAGGATTTCGAAAGTTGGTTTCAAGCGCGAAGAGAGACGAACGAAGCATAGCAGAGTAGAATGATGCCGCCGGCGCGAAAGCAAAGTAATTTTTTGAACCGTCGACTATGACGGAGACGATGACAACTACGAGGACTGTGGTGAGCTACGGAGCCACGGTCCAGTCAGGACCGGGATTCATCTGAATATCTGTCGTCGTTTACAGGAAGATGTCGTGGATTGTTGTTTTTTCATCATCATCGTCCTCGTGGTTGGCAATGAGTGGAAAACTTTTACGATAACATTCTCTCTGAACGCTGGTTTCAGGGCGATGCTTCCTTTCTGGTAAGCGACATTGTGGTGAGCTGCTGGCAACATATCGAAAACATGTTGGTGGATGGATGTTTTAGTTGTTGTCGGTCTGTTTTGAATTCCTTGACTGCAAGGAGTCGGGCTAAATCGCTTCAGGGCTCCATTCGAGATATGCCGGTCTTCTTCATTCCTGATGTCCCCCATATACTGCATTTGCGAAGTTTGCACTTCCGATGTCAAGCTGGCGAGAGACTTGAACTTCGACAGCTGCATTTGCATTCAGTATGCTTAGTATCGTGTTGCCCATCTACCCACTTTCGCTTTCATATTTGCCAACGGTTCACGGCCAAGTAAGCGTCACAAAAGCAATTCAATCACAAAGCAGACCCACGACCTAGTTTACCGATTCGTGGGCATTAAAATGCGTGAAGCGAATGACTTCACGTTAAACCAGTTGTGCGGTTGAATTGTCAGTTCCGACACTGGCGGGCGTGGTCGGGTATAAAGGTTTAAGTCGTGTGATTTAAGTGAGTTCTTTCAAGGGGATGTAGCTCAGATGGTAGAGCGCTCGCTTAGCATGTGAGAGGTACGGGGATCGATGCCCCGCATCTCCAAATACTTTTTCCGAGTTTTTTTCTATGGAATTTTTTTTCGACAGATATTGAACAAGTTTGTGAGAAAAATTCTCAAAAAATTGTTTTTATAAGCGAAGAATATTCGACATCGTCGACATGATCGCCCATCTGAGTACACTGAGCACAAGACCATAAAAAAATGGAAGAGACTGGCTGTTACTGAAAATTACAGATGAATAGACCATCATCGATGCAGTTATTGAAGAAGATCCAAATCTATCGGTTTGATGGCACAACATGTGGACAAAGGTTAACCGATTTTATTGGTTTCAAATCGAAGATATGGATGCAGAAGACATGTGGCTGTAACAAGGCGGAGTCGCATCTTATTTAGCACGATCCGTTTTGGCTATATTGCAAGAGAAATTTCCTGGACGAATCAATTCGCATTTTGGTGATGGTTTTGGACTTGGGTCATCTAGGATCACATGATTTGTTGCCGAAGGAAGTATTTTTGAAGTGCTATATCGTGTTAATGCTCACAATCCATAAAGTCTTGATGCTTTGAAAACGAATATTCGTTATTGCGCATTATGGGTCAAAAAGCCGTCGAAAATTATGTTGTCAGAGTCTTGGAAGAACTTTCATGAAGAACATTTTAATGATTTTGTATTCCATTCATAATGGTAGGATCCGATCAATATTTTAAAATAAAAATTTAATCGAAACTTAATTCATAAATGTGTTTCCTTTAAATTTACTTTCGGAATCACCATTTGGATAGCCCTATATAGCAGGCCCTCTCTTCCATGAAGGAAGAATCAGCGAATTCCAAGAAATACGACGAGATACCGACTGAAAAAAGAATCAGTGATAAATTTTGCTGACAGACTTGCTACAGAAATGGTCTTTGAACGGGTCACAGCCTACAGAATAGTATTGTAGTTGTGTATAAGCTAACCGAAAAAACTTCTTCCCCTGGACTCTTTCTCATTCAGTTTTCGACTACTGACTTGTAGGGTATTGTCATGTTTACAGGGCCATATGTGGGCATTTCAGGTCCAGGTGGTCTCTTAGGTAGGTAAGTAAAGGTTGCTACCAGACTGTAGCTCAGTCCAAATATAAATAGTGCCTTTTGGATACTATACTTCTTTTGATCTAAGTTGTGAAGAATGATTTTTATTTTTAACCAAGCCGCGCTTTCGGAAAAATCATTGAGGAGGGATTTGAAGTGCCCGACATTCACATAGGAAGTAGGCTTTCCCTTGAACGTTGCGGTAGCTGCGATAATAGGTGACAAGTCATATGGCAAATCTGGTCTGACGTGTCTGTGTAAAAGCTTTAAAGTGTTCTTGTGTTCTGTTTGTCGCATCAGTTGGTCCGGATTTCCTCGATATCCTGCATCTGGTTGGATTGACCTATCTACTTTTAAAAGATGGATGTAAGGTGATTCCATGTGCTTAAGGGGGTATAAGTGGTACCCCGAGCTTGTATAGGGTCCGCCAAATAACTTTTTTTTTTTTTGAAAATGCTATAAAAAAAACTACTGAATATTTCCTCAAATTTCTTTTTTTATTTGAAAGTACAATCCTTCCGGTTAATAATGGAAGATAATTTCATTCAAATGGCTGCCTCGGCTGGCCATGCAGTAGCCTACACGATTTTTAAGCACATTATCGATTGTGTGCAGCTGTATTTCACCAATGGCTTCACGAATATTGTCCTTTAAAGCGTCAATTGTCTCTGGCTTGTCGGCGTAACACTTATCTTTGACGGCACCCCACAAATAATAGTCCAACATCGAGTGTAGCTTCGGCTGTGTGGCACGTAGCGTCTTCCTGTTGAAACCAAATGTTGCCAATATCCTCCTCTTCAATTTTTGTGAACAAAAATTCGTTCAACATGGCTCGATAACGATCGCCATTGACTGTAACGGCCACTCCTTGCTCATTTTCGAAGAAAAATGGCATGAAAAGATGATTTTTTTGGCAAAATCGGCATCTTCTGTAAGTCGATCGCAGGTCCACTTAGCGAAGCGTTGTTCAAGCGTATACACAACCATATTCGTTCAGCGGAAGGATAAAACTAATTATCTGTCAGATCAGACATGAGCTAAGTGTTACCATTCACGAAATAAGCACTACTTGAAAAAAAAAACGTTAGATGGCGGACCCTTTATAATTCTTCGGCCTTCTCATTCCCCTTTATGCGTATACTGTGCGCCGAACCCAGAAGAGTGTAATAATGATCCTCCATGCGTTGCTCGTGGGAAATGAATCAAGCGTTAGTCGCTTGCGAGTCTAGATTGTTTCTGTCGAGTGAAATGCAGCTACTGATTAAATTCCCCAAACGTTCATGGATAAAGAATGAAAGCAAACAAGCTCTTCAAAGACCGAGAGATTGTGGAGGGCGGAGAACTGACGACAACGCGAAGTCCTGAATTTAGATAGAAGTTTTGATAGACAAATCGAATTAATATTCATAAGGTGATAGCGTACAGCATTATTCACTGGAGATTTGGCGGTGCCGGAAATTTGCGAGTGTCTGCTTGAGTAGACTTTCTACAATGCGTTGAAGGAGACCCTGCTTTCTTGGGCAACGTTTTTCTACAATCAAAATTGAGATTTTCTCTTACGACACCATCTCGGGGCCCTATGTGTCGTCGGAGAAGCTTGCCTGCGTACCCTTAAACACAATCTAGAATCCGCCTACCAAGGAGCCTTCTAAACACGGAAAAACCTATGACAGAACTGTGCCGACGTTCACGATATGTACTTTGAAAACAATTTTAAGGGTTCGTAGCAATACCTGAATGAAATATATTTTTCCGAAACTATTTAAACAAAGTTGCTGAGAATAGGGCTTTGACGGCAGATTGACTGTTACTGCAAATATCTGTTTGACAGTAATTCAGCTTTAAAGACTTTTGAATGAACAGGGAGACAGGGAAGAACCTTAATTCCAAGATTGGGATGCGGGCTTCCTTTTTCTCTCTGGATGAAAATGGATAGTGAATATATTATTATATGTGAGAGGCAGAATTCGTAAGCAGAAATAGCAGACCTCTGCTGTGGCCATACGGTCTAGGTTGCCAATATCCCGCTGCCATGAATCTGATGGTGCTACAGATTACTATGTGCGTGACACCAAGGTCTATGAAAGGGAAAAGCAGCGTAATGTTAAATGCATTGGTGCCTATCTTTGAATTGATTTTTCTATTATTAAGCTTTGCGCAAGGCAAGCTAGCCGAGGGGACAAACAACAGCTGTGTACATCAAAAGAATTAGGTCGTCATTACTTTCTACCTACATTTAATATACCATATAATTGACCAATTTCATTTATTAGGCTTTATGTTAAGTTTAGCGCATACTTAGCCGCGCATACGTAGCCATATAGTTCAAATGGCGACATTTTGGTCTTGGTTGACTAGAATTTCGATGATAACTATAAGCCATAAAAAAAGATATCGCCTTGGGGAAAACAAAACTGCCCCCTAAGATCAAGCTTTTTAAAAGGGATTGTTTTTAAATTAATTGGTAAAGGCAAAAACCTTAACCAAGCTAATACTTAATCTTATTTAAAAACCAAGCACTTCGCAGCATACACAGAGAGATTGGCTGGATCTCCAGGAGGTACGGGGATGGTTAGGTAGAAGAACGTGAATTTCGTATACGACAAAGGTTAAAAAACATAATGTTTTAAAAGATCATGCATTCAATGGTACCTGAAGAGGTGAATGAAGAGGATGTCGGATATCTCTCTTCGATCTTAAAGCTTGTTTAAGTTGATTAGTTAAAGGCGAAGAGCGAAAAACAGTAACTGACGTTGGACGCCCTCGATCCTGGAAAAATGAGTATATTGGTTAGTAACTGATTGACATTTGGAAATGTTAAGCTCCAAGCAGTTAGAAAAAACTGTTGAAATCCAATCGAATAAGGGATGAGACATGTCCCGATGAACCGCTCTTGGAAAACTTGGTATCGTCGGCGTACAGTGAGATGTAGAGATGCTTAATGACAATTAACAAGCTAAAAATGAAAAGAAGTGGACCTAAGTGGCAGCTTTGGGGGACGCTAAGAAATGGCTAGGAAAGCAGATCTAAAACGAACACTGCAAAAGAGGTTTTCCAAGAAAGAGGATATTATTATTTCTATTAACGGCCAGGCCAGTAAGAGGAAGAAAGGGTCCAAGAGAGCTATTTGGTAAATGGTTAAAATATGTAAAGGGTCCGCCATCTAACGTTTTTTTTTTTTCATGTAGTGCTTATTTCGTGAATGGTAACACTTAGCTCATGTCTGATTTGACAGATAATTAGTTTTATCCTTCCGCTGAACGAATATGGTTGTGTATACGCTTGAACAACGCTTCGCTAAGTGGGCCTGCGATCGACTTACAGAAGATGCCGATTTTGCCAAAAAAATCATCTTTTCAGATGAAGCTCATTTTGATCTTGGCGGGTATGTAAACAAGCAAAATTGTCGCATTTGGAGCACAGAAAACCCGCACGCATACATTGAAAAGCCGGTGCACCCAAAACGAGCCACTGTTTGGTGCGGATTTTGGTCCAGAGGCATAATTGGGCCATTTTTCTTCGAAAATGAGCAAGGAGTGGCCGTTACAGGCAATGGCGATCGTTATCGGGCCATGTTGAACGAATTTTTGTTCACAAAAATTGAAGAGGAGGATATTGGCAACATTTGGTTTCAACAGGAAGGCGCTACGTGCCACACAGCCGAAGCTACACTCGATGTTTTGCGCCCTGTTTTTGAAGATCGCATTATCAGCCGCAGAGCTGATGTCGTTTGGCCACCTCGGAGCTGCGATTTGACACCGTTGGACTATTATTTGTGGGGTGCCGTCAAAGATACGCCGACAAGCCAGAGACAATTGACGCTTTAAAGGACAATATTCGTGAAGCCATTGGTGAAATACAGCTGCACACAATCGATAATGTGCTTAAAAATTGGACCGATCGTGTAGGCTACTGCATGGCCAGCCGAGGCAGCCATTTGTATGAAATTATTTTCCATTATTAACCGGAAGGATTGTACTTTCAAATAAAAAAAGAAATTTGAGAAAATATTCAGTAGTTTTTTTTATAGCATTTTCAAAAAAAAAAAAAGTTATTTGGCGGGCCCTATAGAATCAGGTATAAAGGAAACGTCGGTGAAAGATTGTTAAAGAAACTTGGCGAAAAGATTGGTGATATTTATGGGATCATTTGTGTTTTTACCATTGAAGAAGTTGGTTGGCTATCAGATTTTTTTTTGAAGTTGACAAATTAGAGAAATTAACAGAGAAGTCAATGGGCTCATTACAACTACATGGAATAATGAAGCTATACCCGAGGAAAGGATATCATCTCGGATATCGAGGACTCGAGGAAACTCGGTCATCAATCCGGTATTTAAGAAGGGTGAGGGAAGACAATGCACAAAACTGCCAAGGAATATCGCTGCTATCAAGTTATAACTAGGGGTTGTGTATTCTTTCAAAGAGATCGACAAGTTCTACCAGGCTTTAAATATAAGATAACTTTTAGGAAATAAATGGGAATTTTACGATACGCTCCGCCAACTATTCGTAGATTGTAAAAAGGCGTAAAACTATAAACCGAGCGAAAATGTATCATGTCGTCGTAAAGTTGGAAATTCTGGAAAAGTTGGTGAAACTGATACACGTATGCCTAAAGCGAACTAAGAGACGAGTTTAAACGCCTTATCTGAAACATTCGAGATACGTAAAGCTTAAAACAAGGAGACGCGTTGTCACCGCTTTTTTTAAAGTTGGTACTAGACTTACACCCACTCTAGATCACGCTGACGATTTGGACCTTCTGGGAGATAATAAGGAGAGAGATGTAGGTTTAGAGGTAAATGAAGAGAAAACTTATTATTAGGTGAAATCCATTATTTTTGCAACAGATGGCTTTAGTAATCTGTATCTCGCGTTGTATACGTGCTATAGTTGTTTAGTAGATGGCGTCAGAAATATGAGGTTTTGAACTAAAAAAAACTTGATTAAATTGTGTTACAGCGCACGTCGAAGATGGTCGCCAGCAGATATATTTTACAGATTTCTTCAATAAAAGTGAAAACGTAGGCCAGGCGTATTAATAAATATTTTTTTATGTTTCTGATACTGCAATAACCAATGTCGGGCAGTTTTGTTTCGTCGATTCCGTAATTTTGGTGTTAAAGATTCAACACGCTCTGGAAGACTAATTGTCGAAAATGCAGGTAAGATCATGGAAATCGGTGAGTCTGATCAACATGTAAGCACTGTTTCGATTTCCTAAGAGCTAAACATTGTCCAAAAAATCGTTTGGAAAAGTCCTCAGTGACCCAATTCCCATTAGCGAATCCCTGCTGATTGGCAACAAAACCGGCACATTTCTAAAGCGGATGGTAACTGGTAATGAAAAGTAGATCACTTACAACAAATTTAAGCCAAATTGGTCGTAGTCGAATGGGAGTGAGTCGGTGTAAATAATGGCCAAGCTAGGATTGACGGCCAGGAAGGTTTTGCTGTGTGTTTGGTGTGATTGACAGGAAAACATCTACTATGAACTGCTCTTAATTCTGACTTGTACTACATATCAATAATTCGACGGTCTGCAGGAAGCAATCGCCCAGAAGTGTTCAGCCTTGGCCGAAAGGAGGGTAATTTTGTTCCGTCAGGACAACGCAAGACCACTGCTCGGATTTCCTTTTACTACGCCTTATACCAGGTTTTTTTTTTCAAAAATGGGATGAACTCGGTAAATTTCAGTTAATTCAAAAATAAATATTGCATACAGCGGTAAGTTAATATACAACTTATAAATTGTTCAAGCCTACAAGTTAACATTGAGTTTTAATATATATGTATAATGTGAAACGTGCCTAGGCTCCAAAACATAAGATGACAGAGGTGACAAATTAAAGATTTAAAATTTAACGTAATTGTACATAAAAAATCCGATAATAAATAGGAATTAAAAATTGTAAGTTTCAACAGCCACTTAAAGTTACAAGTACTACTAATTTTTCTAATATTAATGGGTAGGGAATTCCACAACCGTATAGAATAAACAAAAAACTGACGTTCGGAATTTAAGCAGGCAGTAAGAGCATACAAGATCTATCTGACTGTGAAAAATATAGCTTCTTATACAAATAGTTGGGCTCTTTAGTTTGCATAATATTGTGAAAGAGACATAATGACCAATACTTAAGTAGATTATTAAACGTGCAACCGTAGATCTGTTTTGAGTATGAGGAAACATACTCATACTCCCCTTCGCTCTTCGGGCGCCTTGTCGCGGCGGAGGGGCTTAAGAGGTCAATGACCTCGAACTAAGACCCGGAGAACTGAGTTTTACGTGGATGAATGGTCAACCAAATGGATGGTATTACTCCAGGTGGCACCCGCAATAGCGGAAATCCACCCGCGATCTCCCTGATCGCGGCCGGGCAAGGATTCTGGAGGCCCCACCACTCATTCTTAACTCTCCGGCAGCCCGGAACGACACCGACTCCTGCGGCTCATTGTCCGACCACCTGGTTGGACTGAGCATGAGTGGTGCAACCCCCGACGATGGCGCGGCACGGGAAACCGCTAAGGTTGAACGAGCCCCCAGGACTGTAGATTGCACTGCTAAGTGCCAAAAAAAAAGGAGAAAGAGGCGTGCCCGAAAATCGTGCAAAGAAGCTGGCACAGCCGAAGGCACGAAGATTGAAGGCGAACCTCTGGGAAAGGCAGTTAAGAAGATTAGATCGGCGGAGGTATCCCCTACCGAAACCTATCCGACCCTCTCACCTGCAGCCCCCGCACTTCTTGGCGGCGCGCAGCGCAGAAAGCGTCGGCGGCTAGTAAAGGCTGCTGCTGGAGGCACAAGCATGCCAGCACTTTCGGCATGCGCCTCAAACACTCCTCCTCTTATTGGTGACGGTCAAATCCCCAATAAGAGCGTGCCAGGTTCCAAAACTGACGCAGCTGGAGGTGTTCAGGGTCCTGTTATGGCCGGCGGCACCGCCGAAAAAGGCGATGATGCTGACAAACAGACTCTGATCGCAGAAGGCGAAGCGGTCTTGGATCACAACAACTGGCTTGGATCACTCAAGCTGGCAGAGCTGTTCGAAACCGGCGTCGGAAGGGAGCAGGAGCTCGAACCGAAAAAGGTAAGAGCGCTCGCAAACGGAAGATGGCCGCCGAGGACAACCTTGGTGGGGAGAGAGAACGTGACACGCTGTGGCTTCACTCACCAAACTCCAAAGAGCGGTCTGTCTCAGCTGCACGGGAGCTTTCCCCAGCACACCTATGCAATGATGAATCTTCCACCCCTTGACATATATATCAGAGGGTGTGCACTGAAAACTATTTCTCGCCTAAAGAGGAATGGTCTTTGGTACAACTCGCATTGGAGTGAAAGTGTACTTGCGGGAGAAATATCCTACGACCCCTGTCTCATGGATATGCCTTCTGACGCAATGACACCTGCCATCCTACTGCGCTGTAACTACACAGTCATATTTCCATGGCGTCAGGACTGGCTTTGGCCAGACACTGAACCTGGAATGGAATGTCTTCGCATTTTCACAGATGGCTCCAGGACTGGGCAGGGATCCGGCGCTGGAGTTTTCTTTGAGCGCGAAAACATTCGACTGCACTTCTCGTTAGGAAAATATGCGTCTGTCTTCCAAGCGGAGATTTACGCAATCCTAATGGCCATGCACTATGTTGTGAAACACAGGTGGAGGGGAAAAAGCATATGTGTCTGCAGTGACAGCAAAGCTGCACTCAAAGCTGTGACCAATCCTCTATCCAACTCCAAATTGGTGCATGAACTCAAGACCTTTTTGAACAAAGTCGGAAGACTAAATTCACTTAGGCTTATATGGGTCCCAGATCACTCTGGAATCCCAGGAAACGAGATCTCCGATGAACTCGCTAGAAGGGGCCCAGGTCAAATCTGACATCAATGACTGGATCTTTAATGTACACAGTCGCAGGTGGAGGGAATATCCAGGATGCAGGATGACTAAGCGCGTACGCCCTGATGTCTGCAAAAATTCCGCAACATTCTTCTTATCCTTAAGGAGAAATGATTGCAGAAGGCTAACGGGCGTCATTACGGGCCATTACACTTTTGCCAAGCATCTCTCCGTGCTTGGCGTCAGTGGAACGCCTACCTGTGCTGCATGTTGCGAGGAGGATGACACAGCAGAACACTTTCTCTGCGACTGTCCCGCCTTCGCTCGCGTACTGTGGCGCATCCTTGGGGCTGACGTAGTGGGTGCCGAATCTCTTAGCTCCACATCACTGAAGCACCTCCTCACTTTTCTCCGGACAACGGGGAAAATACAATAAAGACAAGGCGTCTGTCTGGTAGTACAATGGACCAGTATTTGTGTCTGAGTGCTCCAACAGATAGTATGAGGAAACAACGTTATTATGCTTAGATTAAAAACGAAACGAGCGATATTATTGTAAGCAACGTTTAACTTCCTTCTTGAATCATAATCTGAGCTACAGAATACCTCACAGCAATACAACATTATTGGAAGAAGAAGAGTTGTATCCGAGTGGGAATAAAGTATTGTGTGACACAAAGAGCACGAAGACCACCATAAACCTTACCAATAGTGGCATTTATGTTTGTTTACGATTAAAATCAGACCAAGATTTTTGGCCGAATCAAAGTACTCTATTAGGGTTTGTGCTAATTTGATTGGTGGAAAATTATTTAGATCCAAGTTTCTTTTGCGTATTACGAGTGCTTTTGATTTTTGACAATTCAAACGTAGATCATTCTTAGTTGACCAATCGAGTTTATGCTGAAGGTTCTCATTCATTAACATAACGGCTTCATTTACACGATTAAGTTGACGACTCAGGTGAAGTTGCGTGTCATCAGCAAACATGTTGATTGAGCACTTGATCATTCTGAGAAGCTCATTGACATATATGGAGAATAGTAGTGGGCCAAGGATCGATCCTTGCGCGACCCCGCACTTAACAGGCAAGAAAGACGAGCGTCGATCGCTTACTGCAACCCTTTGCAGTCTCCCTTGTAAGTAGGAACTTAACAGCTCCGGGGGAGATATTGAAAAATTATACTCTCTTCTAAGTTCTGAGCAAAGAATGAAATAATTGACTGATCGAAAGCTTTAGAGAAATTGAGCAACGTTAAGAACGTAGCGTGATTTTCATCAACAGATTTCCTGATGTCATCAACGACCAGCAGCAAGGCAGATTTACAGCTCCGTTTAGGACGGAAGCCAGACTGACTTTCACATAGAAGTTTTTTGCTTGTAATTGGACTAAGATGGTTTTCTCAAAAAAACTTTTGAGAGGAATTGTGGGGGAAAGACCGACGTTGTTAGGATGCAGTTAAAGATATGAGACATATGGTAGCAGCAGTTTAACGAATTTCGGGTGTACTTCGACGAGTTTTATGGCATTATTCCACAACGTCTTCCTCACGCAATCTACAGAAGTCGAAGTGTGAACTACTGTTTTCTTCCTGTGACTGGTCAAAATCAAATACAATAGGTTAATCGACTGCTTTACGTTAAGAAATTCAGATTCAGTTGGTTACAGTCAATGTTGTCAGGAGTTTTCGGTCTTTGTTTTCCTAGGCCAAGTTCCCGAATTTGTCGCTACGCTATTGTTATAAAAGACCCTCTTCGCGGTTCTAATTTTACATACAACCGATATTTGCCAAAGAAGACTGGCGTTCTATACTTCTTCCAACTCTTGAAAGCTGTTTTATGAGCTGCAGAATATCCGAAGTTAACCACTGTGAAGCAGAAAGTTCTTTGTTGCAGGAATGATGTTTGATCATTGAACGAATGCAACTGGTAGATGAACTGCCAATTAGTGCTTACAGCATCCAGTCCTAAAAGAGTATAGTTTATATAATCTTTTTATATGATATTGAACTCAGTAAAATGGTTTTCACCTTGATACGTCAGAAAAAGTAAATCATGTCATGTCAAGCCTGGTGCTCAGAGCTGGCTGTAAAGCAATACCTTCTTTTTGTCAGATACTAATATTGTATTGAGAAGGATGAATGTTGTACATGAGAAATGGATGGGGGTAGATGTGTTAACAGGATGTTTTCATGTGCTCTAGAAAGCCAATTGAACGATGTTTGTTCAAGAGATTGCAGTTAAATTCGCCACAGATTATTATGTTAGTGAACCTCATGCCAACTCCTCGAGGACACTATAGAGCGATCCGAAGGACACAGCGTTATTTGCTCTATAGATGACCCCTATCATGACTTTTTCATGCATTAATAGGATATCCAAAAAGACGTAATCGATGGGGCAGCCCGCAATCTCTCTACTCTACTTTGTAGCTTTCATTAGACATTTCTCCATGAAACTATATGTTTGTTGTGTGTTTGTCAACAGTTGCTTCAGAGGCAAAATCGGAAGGGATTTCTGCATCGCATTGTGACCGGGGACAAAAAATGGGTTCATTACGATAACCCTAAACGCAAAAAATCATGGGGATATCCCGGCCATGCTTCCACGTCGACGGCCAAACCGAATATCCACGGCTCTGCATTTGGTGGGAGCTGCTAAAACCAAGTGAAACAATCACAGGTGCTCGTTATTGAACGCAATTAATGCGTTTGAGCAGAGTATTAAAAGACAAACGGCCGCAATACAGCGAGAGGCACGATAAAGTGATTTTGCAGCACGACAACGTTCGATCCCACGTTGCAAAAGAGGTCAAAACGTACTTGGAAACGTTAAAACAGGAAGTCCTACCCCACCCGCCGTATTCTCCAGACATTGCTCCCTCTGACTATCATCTGTTTCGATCAATGGCGCATGGACTGGCTGACCAACACTTCCGATCTCATGAAGAAGTCACAAATTGGATCAATTCGTGGATCGCGATGATTCGATTCGATGGATTCGATGAACAATTTTTTCGACGTGGGATTCGTACACCCGAAAGATGGGAGAAATTAGTGGCCAGCGATGGAGAATACTTTGAATGATGCATATGTAACGCCTAGTAAAAAAAAAAGTGAATGTGCAAAACATACCGGATTTTTCATTTTACTTAATATTTCGTCCAATAACCGTTGTTCTTTATAATTGCTTCACATCTTTAAGGCATAAGTGAAATTAAATTTTCAATAACTTCCCTAGGAAAACTCTCCCATTCATTCTTAAGTCAAGTTAAAAGTGCATTTTAAGATGTGTTCCCAGCTGCACCTACCAGCTTTTTCAAAATGCCCAATAAGTTTTCAACTGGGTTTAGATCCGTCGATTGGGAGGGTCATTTTAGCACAACAATATTTTTCGATGCAAACCACTTGTTAACTAATTTTGAGGAGTGTTTTGGATTATTATTTTGCTCTGAAACACCCAACGTACTGGCATCTCCTCTTTAGTGTATGGTAGCATTTTGGATTCGAGTATATCTCTATACTGAAAACGATCCCTTATATCATTAACTTCATGTAGGTGACCACAACCCTGGCCAGAAAAACAACCCCATAATGGAACCTCCTCCATGTTTTATTGTCGGACGAAAATAACTGTGGCCGAAGACGTGTTCCTTTCTTCCGCCCCACATGAACACTTTCATCAGGAGCAAGCAAGTTAAACCTACTCTCATCGCTGAAGAGCACAGGCTTCCAATTGCTTATAGATAAATTTAAATGTTTTCTTGCAAACTCCAATCTACAAAAGGATAAGCCTTAGCAAACTAATTAAGGACTACGTTTACTTTTTTTCCCCATGCTTAGCACTAAGTAACGGCTTCTTTGCTGGTCGGAAAGAGCATAGGTCAACTTCTTTCAAGCACCTGCGTGCAGTGTATATGTGTATATGTACACTCAAATGACAGTTAAAACGGTTATCAGCAAATTGAATATTAAAATATTAGATTACATTGAAAATCCGGAATGTTTTGCACTGGCATGACATTGAATTCAATTGAATTTTTTGATAAAACATTTATCAAAACAAATTATCAATTAAACAATTATCAATCAATTTAACCTAGTGCCTTTCTGTTTTCTAAAATTCATTAAAGAAAATTAAAAAAAAAAATCCGAAATGTTTTGCACAGCACTGTATGTACATAGGTGAATATAGTAAGTCATTTTGGATATTTAATTCTTTTTTCGACGATTTTTTGCCACTGAAACGAATTAGATCAAAGAATCTGCATTAAATTTTGTGTGAAAAATAGAATAAAACGTTCCAATGTAATATTTTAAATGTTGACTGCGTTATTTGGCGAGTCTACTCTGTGTAAAAAAAATTCTATAGGGCGTACAGCTCTTCACAGAAGGCGAGAAGGTGTTAATGACGATCCCCGCCTTGGAAGCACCAGCACCTCAACAAGCGATAAAAGAGTTGAAGCAGTGAAGAAAATTGTTATGGAAAATCGCCGAATCACTATCAGAGAAGTTGCTGAGATTGTTTGTTATCCCTTGGCACATGCCATGAATTTTGTTTCAGATATTTTGGGTATGAAACGTGTGTCAGCAAAGTTTGTTCCGAAATTGCTAAATTATGAACCCTCGCATAAACAATAAGCATCAGTCAGGAGCTGTTGAATGACGTGAAGGACGATCCAGATTTCCTTAAAATGTTCAGGGACAAAATAAGGATAGAACTAGAAGAGGTGGAATAGAACCCACTCACTGCAGGGAGGCTTGGTGAAAGTATGTCAACGAGGCTCTGAATATCTGAGTTTGAAATGGTCGGTAGCAATAATAATAATATATGGGCAAGAATGCTCTTGGTAATGACCAAAAACAGTATGAAGTTGACGAAATATTTCGGCGACATTTTCATCGTTCTTTTATTAAATTTTCATTATTTGAACACGTTGCGTCAGTATAATTCGATCTCTATTTAATAACGTCCTAGTTTGTACTTATCACAAGTCATCGCGTTTTCAACAACATCACAGTTCAACAATGGCGCGAATTTTAAAATAACATCTTTTATTGGATCACCCTTTATAGTAGGAAAATGGCGACAGAAACACGGCATCTATTTTAGAAATGTCTTTTAATCCAGATTAAAAGCATTATTGAAGAATGAGAGAGACAACTCGTTGGGGCGATGGTCCGAATTCGTTCGAAGTCTAAGGGTCTGATTAGCAAGTTAGAGTGTGCAGAATTGTAGGTCAAGTTTATTTATTGTAAATTGCGGAAAGATTGAACATCACGAAGGGAAATGCTATTAAATAAACAGATTTCATGAACTACCCGGCAACTGGACACAAGAACCACATGCATACGTCTGCCAGTTATCGGCAGACAGCAACCACATCAAGCTTCACATGAAAATGGAAAACATTATCTTCCCAGTCCATATAGCATAAACATTCTCACAAATATTAGGTTCTTCTGACGTTTTTTTTTTATATTAGCTTCCTCACTTCTTGTTTTTAAGCCAGCTGTTACCAATAATGCTTTCCATTTCTAGGGAGGGTGAACATGTCGCTAACCATTCGTATGATGCGTGGTGATGGAGAAAACGTGTCGATAATCGAAAGCATTGTTTCGATGAGAATATGAAATATTTTTCTGCTTTTTATCGTTAACCCTCCGGTCGTAGGTGTGTATTTACAAGTCGAGCGTGCAAGACACACTTGTGTCTGATCCCTAATGTGAAATCAATGCCAAGGAATTCGATTCAATGAATCGTGTTGTTCCCGGCTCGTCCTTTTAGCAATCCCTGCTTATGAGGCAGAAATAAAAATATATTTAGCAACTACCCCAGAGGAGTTGGACAGCGATTGAATATTCCGACTTGCAAGCGCCGATATCAAGAGCCGGTTAATGTTGTGTTTTATATATGTACTGTCTCTGGGCCGTAGCACCATATATGGTAGTATGTTAAAAGTAGCAAAAAAAAAAGGGCCCAGCTGCGCTTAAACCAACATTCGCCTGTAAGTTTGACTCACTGTCGTCGGTGAAGCTGGACATAGCTGGGAACTCCAATGAATCAAATAGAACAACCATAAATCACTAAACTTATTTAAATGTATCCCAACTTACCTGTTCTTATTAGATCCCTCATTTCTGTTGTCGCCTTGATTATTATTAGATCGGTCGTACTGAAGTCTTTTCATTTTGCGTTTCATCGACTTGGACATACTCATATGCCTTCGCCCGTCGTCCGGCGGTCTGGGTGGAGATTTTTCGCGCGGTTTTTTTGAATCCATTTTTGGTAATAAGAATACGTTATCAACTTAACTATAGCATTTAAAATCACAAATTAAACTATAACTCTCGCGACACCACATTGCACTTTATTGATTTACTTACATAGCTAATCACTGGCATATAATTCATGTACCGAGAATTCAAATATGACTAAAATATGATAATATATTGCATGTTTCATTTGCACTATATCCGGTTATTATTCACCGTGCGGTAGTATATTAATTTCCGAAAATGAAATTAGTAAATCCAACTTTGTGTACAAGATTTCAATGTTCACATGTGACATTTGACAAGTTGCGTAGCCCGGTAATAACAATCGCGAAGTTGGTCACAGTTTACGGGGTAGAATCGTGTAGTATACAACAGTGACTCTCAAACCATGAAGTTTTATGAAATTTAAATTTTGTGTAAAAGAAAATGGATTTATTCGATTTTCGAATAGAGAAGGGGAAGGGGCTAATGTGTATTGTAGTAAGCACCCAGAATATGATTTCAACCAAGCTTGAAGTGTATTCCAAGGTGCCTAATGCCTATATCAGTACTGTCCTACGTGCTTAACGATATCGAAATTAACCGCAGGCTAATTAAAACCGCGACTGATGATTAAACTTTCGATTACTTTTCGTCTCCTTACCCCTGAGGCAACAGAACGATTTCTTTCACGTCCTTTTCAAACAATAGCTCTTACCTCAAAGCCATTTAGGCAAATTAGTTCCTCCAAGAGCTAGAAAAGAAAGTCAAAAATAGAAAAGAATTAATCGAAAACAAAAGAATGCCTGAAATCCAGTGAATAATCTGCAAACACCTAGTTTTTTTTTTTCTTGATTCCATCAGATAGCCAATCTGTCTGAACGTCGGCGATTTAAATGAATGGGAAAGCGAAATCATTAACGCCATTCGGGGCAGAAATGTTAACCCACTCCGCTGTGCCAGACAACAACATGCATGCCAGTGAAGCAACCGATGTTAAACCAACCCTGAAACCACTCAGAGCCTCGGAAGGAGGCAAAGACTTAAAATTACACACCACGACACACTTCCGTGGAATGATTTTCGTCGGCTCGGTTGATAGTTGAAAGAAAGCAGGAGCATTGCTTCAGGGGATGTTCTGAAATGTGAGGTGACGGTGTGGGTAGGATCTTCAAGGAATGGTTGGTTGGTGAGAAAACTTTCTGGCAGCCTTGACTGGCTTGAGCTGAATTTAATTATTCATAACTCCTTCGGGTTCGGTAATAACGATGTCGTTAAACATGTTTTCTTATCGGGGATGGGGGTTGAGTTACCTATATGAGTTGTACCTTGTGGCTCGGTGGTGATATTGAGACGACAGTGTAAATACAAAAGCGAGGAATGATGGTGGAGTTAGTGGATGGGCATGGAGTTGTTGGGACACATGGTGGTATTGTTATTCAATGGAACATAAGTTCTTGGCTTTCAAATGGAATGGCAGGGGGGAGAGAGAAAGTTATGACCCGAAGATACGTTTTGCGATTCGTTAATTTAACTTTAATGCAATGACGTTTTGTATCCAAAGAAACAAAAGGCAACACAAGTCACTGGTGGTGGGGTGTTTCAGATTTATAAACAATCTGGTGGACTGTAAATTGCGATTCAAACCAGGGAGAACTCTTTTGCTGAATGGGTTACCAGCATTTCCACTTGGCAGATAACTGAGTGACCATGTAGAGATATAATTATTGTCACTATAAGGTGCTTTGGCGCTCTATAGGGTACCATTAGACATTTTAGGAATTAGTAGTAAATGAGCTATCTGAGTATGCAGGCCATCCAACTAAGTCCAACTTCGTAGCTTCGTGCAGATCTTGCCACCCATTTTGCCACTCGATGTACGACTTTGACGAAGAGGATTTTCAGACAAAAGCCCTTCCAAAAAAAAAACACAGAACATCGTATTAGTCCTGGTGGGGAGGTCATCTTAAGTTATTTGGGAAAGGAGTCAGATTTCGACGAGTCAGAAAACGATCAAGTGTTAAATGAAATATAAACCTGCTGTTATCTATTACAAACTAGAGCTTAAGAAATCCAAGAGAGTATCTTGAAGGAAACATTGCCAGCCACAACTAACAGTGTTCCTCATCAGCAATAAATCATACAGAACGAAAAGGAAGTTGTATTTTTCAACGACCGACTGTCGATGGCCGGCTCTGAACGTACATTGTCCTACGGAAGATAAAGACTTACTGGTAAAGGTGGGGTTTTACGAAGCAATGGATGAAATATTCAAACATTTCTCATCTTTAGACGTGGAAATCGTACTCGAGAACTTTAAGCTACAAGCCAAAAACAGAAGAAAGAACTCCCCCCGAGACAGTAACCTAACGTCGGCTAACGAATGGTCTGCTAACTGTCTACGGACCATGATCACAGTGGCTGACGAGTTCACGGATATGTCACAGTATTGCGACGTTTTGCCAGTTCCATTTGGAACATCGTCCCATAGGAATTCGCCAAAAGACGAGGTTGTCAGGCACCTTAAAGAAATGGACAATATAATTAGACAGATTATGGACAGTACAATACCACACCAAGATGGCGACAGTGGGAGCTATCTTTCAGGAAATGTATAAGGTGAATGACAACATTCGCCCAAACCACGACCTGAAAAAACAGATCTCTACTTCATCACTGCTATAGTCGGAATGATGTCGATCAGTGACGATTTCATGGCAAATAAATTGCTAACATGACTTCAACACTTCGGACAAACTTGCAAAGGCGATTAAGGCACTGAGGGCTTGTCGACGCATCTACGGTAAATTCTGGGGATAGAAACCTAGGGTTATCCACTGGTTATATGTATACCGCGAGAGTAAGACCTATCATTACCTATGCGTCTGCTGTATGGTGGACGAAAGTTGAACAATAGTTAAATTTCATCGCCACTAGAGGCATTAAAGGCGCCATGCCAATTGCCCAACGGTAGCCCAAAAGGCACTGATCGGAATTACTTCACTGCACCTTTTTGGAAGATATCGAAGGCCATGAGGAACGAGTCCTAGTTTTTTCCAAGCCGAATTACACGCCATCCTAGCGTGCGACAACCTAAACTTAGAGACTGGGATAAGAGGTATAACCATCAATATACTCTCAGACAGTCAGGCAGCGCTCAAAGCGTTGGACTCGTATAGTATGAACTCAAAATTCGTCACGGAATGCCACGATGCCTTGTAAGATCTAGCCAAAAGAACTAAGGTCAAACTCTGGTGGGTGCCAGTTCACAAGGGCGTTAAAGGCAACGAAATCGCCGACCAACTCGCTAGGAAAGGTTCCAGCGAGAGGTACTTAGGTGCCGAACCTTTCTGCGGAATCCCTAAGTCAAAGATTAATTTTTTCTTAGACAAGTGGGAAAAATCGCAACACCTGTACTTTTGGAACAGCGGTCAAGGACTTCGACAATCGAAGAGATTCATACGGCCCCTGAAGAAACACTATCAATATTCTCAAATATAATAGAGTCGATATCAGAAGACTGGGCAGCTACCTTTCGGGACACTGTAGTCTGAGATATCATGTTAAAACAATTAACCTCTCGTCTGAAATCGAGTGTCGACTCTTTCTAGGCCGAGAAAACTGCAGAGCATATAAATTAACTAATTACGTTATTATTTTGTTTAAAAAAAAATATTTATTTTCTAATCTTTTTTAGGCATAGGTTAGCCTTACACTTCACAACTTAATCTAAACTACATTAATTCTTACTCTAGCTTAAATACTATTTCGTCGTAACCTGCTGCGACGTCGGCGTGTGGGATCAGGTGTCGGCAACGGTGAAATTCGCCAGACGACAGGAATGCGCGGCTCAGGTGTCGAACGTAAGTCCACGCTCGGACGAGATGTTCTGGGCTTAGGTGTGCAGCTCAGATGGCAGCGTGTGCAACCTTGGATGGATGGCTGGTGCACAAAGTGTTGACCTGGCAGATTCCGTCACGTAGCATGTTGTTTGTTGCATATCGTGGGACGAAATCTGGTTTGCGTTAACTTATACTATGCGAGTATGTCTCCTGAGGGGATCAGCTCAGCTCCTACAAGGGACATTTTCAGCTTTATTAAAAAAGTAGAGGAACTCCTCGTCTAATTGGCCAGCAGGCACAATACACTGGTCGCAGTGTTCTATGCTATTTGTTAGCGATTGTCGCCTATTAAAAAAAAATCTATATTTGGACAAATACCCATAAATATACACACAGGTGCTGCTTTGATTCCAGATTCCAGGTTCCAAAGTGTTTTGTTATCTATAATTGAATAAACTTTATTTTGATATATAATATAATATACTGGTCAAAGTTTTTCGGAATTTATTAAAATAGGTGCCAAACTTTACTTTTATAGCTGTATTCGGACGGATGTATTCCCCGAGGAATGGACAAACTCGGTCATCATTAAAATGGTGACCGAACACAAAGCAATGATCAACGAAGAATATCGCTGTTATCAAGTTTTTACAAGGTCTTAACAAATATTCTCTTCAAACAATGATGTCATACGCTAAGGAAATAATCGGAGAATACCAGTGTGGCTTCAGGAGGAACCGCTCGACGAATGACCAGATCTTCACTATACAAGAGGTTTTAGGAATAAAATGGAAATTTCACGAAATACTCCAGCAACTATGCGGAGATTTCAAAAAAAGGTGTGTGACTCTATAAACCGACCGAAAATGTACAATGTCCTTGTAAGGCTGGAATTCCTAATAAAGTTGGTGAGACTAATGCAAGTATGCCTAAAGGGAAACAAAGGACAAGTTAAAGTAGGAAACCACTTATCTGAAGCGTTCGAGGTATGTAAAAACAAGGAGGCGCCTAATCATCATTTTTCTTGTCTTTTCGAAAAATGATAACGGAATAACCCTTGAAGAATTCAGCTTACGCGGAAGAGAGGAAATAGTTGGTGGAAACGCATAAAGTCTAATAACGGCGGGAAAAAAGTAGGTTTAGAAATAAATGAGGATAAATGAGAAGAAAATTATGGTCACTGACCAACTTGGATGGATCCAAACCTCGCGCTGACTGTACTCGATAAACCTACCTTCACTAATTCCCATTTCACCAATATAGCAAAGAATACATTACCATCTCAAATTCAATCTGCGTATTATCAATGTAGGTCTCAATACACTTTTGTTGAAAAGCGTCAAAATAAAAGTTTTTTTTTTTCGAGCAAATCACGCCTCTTGAAGTGTTTAAAGCCATTTAAGTTCTTGATTCCTGTTTAAACTGGTTTTCAGGCTTATTTATCGACATTATTAAGGCTTTTGATATTTGATATTCCGTGCAGGGATGGGTTAAGAATATCCCTGCAGCGATACCTCTCGCTTGTCGTAAAAGGCGACTAAAACAAAGGTAAACAAAAATCACATCTAGGCAATTTAGAAAACACCAAGGTGAGCCTAGGGACACATATACCAAAACTGCCCCACAAGTGTACATGCAAATCAGTGGGTTGACACGACTGGAGATCACCGGTGTTGTAAGAGTAAGATCAAACAAAAAAATCTGGAGCATGCCCGTGTCACAAAAAAAAAAAAAAAGGCAGGCCGAAAAACAATTGGTGCAAACAAATGCAAAAACACCAGCATTTGATTGGCCTCAGCGATGAAGTAATCCCAAACCGGGAAGCCTGCCGCTACTTTCTGAGGTCAAACCGGCGGACCCCACAAGCGGACCAGTAGGAATGCAGTTAAGTGGGAAGGTTATGGTCCTACACTTCTGACCATAACAACGCCGGAAAAAGGAAAAGAAGAAGAAGAAGAAGATTAAGGCTTTTGATATGGTTAGCCATAATATTTCAGTAGACATCTAGCTACTATAAAAAATCTAAAAAGTAACGCTTTTACGGCATTTAAAAAATCCAATTCTAGCACAGATTATGCAACTTTTAGCAAACTACGTAAAGATTTTAATGTTCTCAACAAATTCCTCTACAAAAGTTATATCATGCGTATCGAAAGTAATATCAAATATGATAGTAGGACATTCTGGCACTTTATCAATTCAAAAAGAAAGTCAACGGGGATTCCAAATTCAATGCATTTTAGAAATTTAGAATCTAACAATATGGAATCCACCCTCGAACTCTTTGCAAATTTTTTTCAATCAGTGTATACTAACCATAACCAAACTAGTACGCTTTCTGTCTACTCCTCCAATTGTGTCGACATCGGATCTTTAACTTTAACTCATAATGATGTTCTAATCGCTCTTCAATCTTTAAAGCCTAATTTAAGCAGTGGATCAGATGGTATTCCTCCCCACTTACTGAATAAATGCTGCGAACCCCTCTCCTTTCCCTCTCGGGTGGCCTATTTCTCGATACTTGGAAGACATCATTCTTGGTTCCCATCCACAAATCTGGATCTAAAAGTAACATTGAAAATTACAGGGGAATTTGTAAGCTCTCCGCAATTCCCAAACTATTTGAAAGCATCATAAAAACTAAAATTGAATTTCTTATTAAAGAGCATTTGCCGGATGAGCAACACGGTTTTGTGTCGGGTCGTTCCACTACCTCAAATTTGGCATTGTTTTCATCTTATGTCTTAAAACGTTTGGAGACAAGGAATCAAATAGACACCATATATACTGATTTCAGCAAAGCGTTTGATTCTGTAAATCACGCTCAGCTAATCCATAAACTTGAATCCTTCAGTTTCCATTCCCAACTCCTTCGCTGGGTGTCCTCCTTTCTTCTTGGCCGAATTCAACAGGTCAAAATCGGTAACTTTATTTCTAGAGAAATAACTTGCAGTTCTGGGGTTCCACAAGGGAGCCATTTGGGCCCACTGCTTTTCGTCATCTTTATTCGTGACATTGTCCAAGTGGTGAAACATGGACATTGTTTACTGTTTGCCGACGACCTAAAACTATTTAAAGCCGTTAGGAACATTACTGACTGCCAACTTCTACAATCGGACATAAATAGAATCTCGGAATGGTGCAATGTTAATGTTTTAAAGCTGAATATAAGCAAATGCAACTTCATATCCTTTTCCAAGTCCCATCCATAATCAACTTTGATTATTTCATCGGTTCTCAACCTATATCCCGTATTACCGAAGTTAAAGATTTGGGTGTTGTGTTGGATACCACTTTCTCATTTAAAACACACATAAACCATACTCTAGCTAAGGCTAACTCGACTATGGGGTTTATTAAGAGGAATTGTAGAGGGTTCTCTGATCCTTTTTCTCTCCTGTCTTTGTACACCTCCCTCGTTAGGCCTCATCTTGAGTACGCAGTTATAATATGGAATACCAATCTGTGTACTGACTCCGATCGAATCGAACGTGTCCAGAGGCGTTTCACAAGATTAATTTTTCACAAAATGCATTGGAATTTTTGCCCCAAATATGAAGCCAGATGTTTACTTCTTGGCATAAAATCATTGAAAACTAGGCGTACTTTACATGATATAATGTTTGTTAGAGATTTACTCTGTTATCATATAAGATGCCCTACTCTCTTGTCAAAAATACGACTTTATGTCCCTGCAAGGCCTTTGAGAATAAAACATCTTCTTTTTGTCGACTATCATAGGACTAATTATGGTACAAATGAGCCTCTTACATGCACTGTTAAAGTTTTTAACGAAGTCGGTAATCTTGCGGACATTCATTTAGATCGAGGCCAATTTAAAATCTTAGCTTTAAGCCTTTTTCGTATTTAAAATAGTTGATGAATTATAATATTTATATGTATGTATCATATTTCTATATCTGTTAGCACTTAAGTGATTGTAGATATAATAAATAAATAAATAAATATTTCAATTAGGAAGTTGGTAAAAGAAGGTTTTCGTGATTTCATGCTTGAATGGTTTAAATCGCGCCTTAAAAAGTCGTTCACAAAGAGTTAACTTAGACGAGATTAGGAGTGAAATCAACCTGTCAAACTACGAGATTGACAGGTACCTCAAACAAATGGACGATATAATTAAGCAGACCATGGACAGTATAATACCACGTCAACGACATAACGATACTACAAACGCGTACCGAAACGCGACAATCGACGCACTGCACAGACAAAAAAGTAGACTCCTGACAAGACTCAAACTCTTGTACAGGCGGTTTACCGACAGGCAAAACTCGGAGGTCAGGACACTGAAGTCACTGATTAAAAATATCCAACAGTTAATCAAGGAAAATTACAGAATATCTGTAAGTTTGCATTGGAACAACAGAATTCGTGCTGTAAATTCCAGCAGCGCGAGTATGTTCCCGCAAATAAATAAAATATTTCGGAGAAACAATCAGAATGACATTCAGGATCTAAAGCTTCCGAGAACGTCAGACAGTGAACGTTTGCTACGAACAGTTAACATCGATCCCGAGAGCGCCGTCCTGGATGACGACTTTTTCGTGATTGAGGATCCTCAGGAGAAGGTGGCGACAGTGGGAGCGTCTTCCAGGAAGTGTACAAGGTGAATGATAGCATTCGTCCAAACCACGACTCCTACCTTAGAAGTGATATCGATCATTGGCGATCCGAGAGTCTTGGTTTTACCAGGTTCGATGACGATTTCATGGCAAATAATGCCGTCACCAATGAAGGGGATAATACCCTGTTCATTTCGATGGAGGATCTCCAGATGATCTTTCAGTCATTGAAAAGGAAAAAATCCGCGAGTATCGACGGTATATCCAATGTTGTGCTTAGGCACCTTCCACCAGTGGCTGTAGAGAGGTACACCATCCTGTTCAACAATGCACTGAATAATGCATATTATCCAGTACACTGGAAGACAGCGGTGGTGCAACCAATCCCCAAGAGGGGTAAAGACACGTCTAACCCCGCAAAACTCCGGTCGATAAGTCTTCTTCCGAGTATCAGCAAGGTCTTCGAGAAGGTGGTCCATAGAGCCCTGTCTAAATGGGTTGAGGACAATAAAATCATCCCGGATAACCAATTCGGTTTCAGAGCGGGGCATGACACTATTCATGCCGCGTCGAAACTTGTATCGGATATCCAATGGAATAAATGCAAGAACCAATGCACGGGTGCCTGTCTGATTGACTTGGAAAAAGCCTTCGACACCGTATGGCTAGAAGGTCTTTATTACAAGCTCAGTCGGCTGGGCATAAGCAAACCACTGCTATATATGATTTTTGACATGTTAACAGATAGAAAGTTCATTGTGAAAATTGCCAACGTAATTTCTACTCAAACATTTGAAATCAAAAACGGACTGCAACATGGTACGGTGAATTCGCCGATTCTTTTTAGCATTTACCTGAGTGATCTACTTGTTTCTCTTCACCACTCAATAGCGTATGCGGACGACCTTATCGCGTACAGATCAGGTCCAACGATCGACGTTATTGTTATTCTTCTGCAGCGTGACTTCGAACAAATTCAGCAGTATTGTGATGACTGGAAGTTGAAAATCAACTTCCAGAAATCAGAATCTATATTGTTCAGAACACCTTTGTCTAGGGCCTCTCGGGACACTAGAAAAAATTGGCGCAGGTTCTCTATCTTTGGGCCGGACGGGCGTCCACTGGCGAGACAAAGTGTAGTCAGATACCTTGGGATCGTGCTGGATCAGTATCTATATTTTGACAAACATGTAGATGCTGCTCTGGCAAGGGCCCGGGCGCTTTCGCTCTGACAAGATGGCTGTTTCATAGCAGCCAACTTGATTCCAGGGTGAAGGTAATCTGCTACATGGCCTTAATCAGGCCCATGGTTGCCTATGGATGTCCCGTCTGGTTCAATGTGAGAGCCAGCTTAATGGAAAGGATTCGGGTGTTTGAGAGACAATGTCTCAGGGGACTCCCGAATCTGAGTACACAAAATTTTACTTGAACGAGGTCCTATACAATAGGGCTAGGATTGTACGGGTGGATAACTTTCTGATCAAACTGATTCGGAGCCACGTTGCAAGAGCAATGACTTCGGTCAATAACCTGATCTCCGGGGCTTACTACCCCAATGAATTATTCCATGAGAGAGTGCGTCTTAACGGCTTTGTCCCGCCAGAAGCATTCCTGTACTTAAATACATGTGGTCTGATCCAGGTTAGATTGGCGGTACCGCTAATCTTCCACGTGGCTCGCAATTCCGTGGAACGGCGATTCCTCTACGGACCCGATGTCGCGCTCCGTGAGCCCGAGCGCCTCAGGTTCTGTAGATCGGTCTCACGCCGGGATCGAGGAGACGTAGTCCGCCAGCATCAACGCTTTTGGTGGCTGGAGAGGACTGCGTCAACGGACACTTCACTAGGTGCAGCCTCTTCAAGGCAAAGCCTGCCAAACACCGATAGCAGGCTTACATAAGCTAGGGTAGGGTAAGGTAGGGTAGGGTAGGGTAGGGCAAAAAAGAAAAAAAAAAAAAAAAAAAAAAAACTGAAAACAAAAAAAAAATATAAAAATAAAAAGTGAAGAAAAAAAGATATACATATATATAAAATATATATAATGTATATATTTGTGTATATATATTTTAGTTAAGTTAGAATAAGATAGGTTTAGTTAGGTTTAATTAGTTGAAGGTAGGCTTAAGTTTTATATAAAATATTTCAAAAAAGAATGATCATATGCTAAGTTTTTTAATAAAAAAAAACATTTTTCTTAGCTTAAGTTAGTTATAATAATGGTAATAGTAAATTCATATACACGTCGAAAGACATATGTTTCAATTGTTCTGTTTGTTTTAGAGTGTCCGCCTAGGGCCAGTAAGATAGTTACATTTGTTAAGATAGTTAAGCTAGTTTTAAGATATAAGATAATATGAAATAAAAATGAATTTAAAACTAAAAAAAAAAAAAAAAACTTGTTCTGCCTGGTTCCTATTTTTGTAATGACTTAAGCTGAAGTAATAATTGTATTGTATTGTATTGTATTTGTTATTCATTTTCACAATTTACAATATTATGTTAGATAGCTTAAATCTAGTACAATTTAAAATTCTATAGTACAAAATTCAGTAACAAGTAAAATATATACCTTACAGTTATTAAAATGAAAATGAAAGATACATTCTGTAGTTAGAGAACTAGTGACGAATGTAGTATATAAACAATTTAGTGGAAAAATATTTCGGTTACGGAGAGATGTTAAGATGGAGTGGACAAAGAAAGCAAATTTTAAAGTACATCAAAAACCAAGAAAGTAATTAAGTTTAAACTGTGCGACTAGTAAGGAAGTTTATTTCATTTAAGTCAAAGTTAAAAAGCCAAAGTTTAACCTTTCTACAGTAAATAAAAACGCTATTGAAACATCTAATATCAGACGGCAACTTATTGTACAATCTCGGGGCAATTGTTGAGTAGAAGTTTGAATAATGATGAGTTTTGAAAGAGGGAACTACGGCTAATTGCATACTACAACTACGAAGGGAAGGACAGGTCGGGCGTCTGTTAATAGTGTAGCCACTCCTCACAAAAAATGTTTTAAGGACTTTGTAAAAGTACAGATGTTTAAGAGGGAGTATCTTAGATTTGACGAAACGCACAAAACTACTTTCGAATCGACTTTTTCTCCATATTAATCTGAGTATGTGTTTTTGCACAACAAGTAAGGGTTGAACTTTATTCAAATGAGTACCACCCCAACAAACTATACCGTACTGTAGTTTTGATTGTACTAGTCCAAAGTATATAGTTTCCAACAACTTCTGTGAACAGAAAAATTTGCTATCTATTTCAAGCCCAAGATATTTAAAAAGTTCCGTTTTTTCTATATGAAAGCATTGAGGCGAACATCTTTGGTTGGAGTTATATAACGAGAAGTCAGAGCTTGCGTTGCAGGTATTTGGACTGAATAGTAAGTGCTGGCAACCAGCATTATGAAAAACCAAAGAAGGATAGTTAACAGAGTTACTCGACAGATTAAAGAAGATAATTCTAGTTTTATCACTTATCACCAATTTGTGCATAAGAAACCAATGCCTAAGTTGTTTTAAATCATGGTGTATATCGGCAATGAAGTCTAAAGGAGAGCTTGCAGAATAAGAGCATGCTATGTCATCAGCAAACCCTGTACGATGGCCTCTAAAAGTTATATTAAAAATTGAGTTTATGTACACCAAAAATAAGATGGGGCCGAGTACTGAACCCTGTGGAACGCCAGTTTTGATGTCTAAAGGTTGACTGAAATGATCTTCAATCTTTACACATTGCCTGCGATTATTGAGGTAAGAAAGAAACCATTTAAGCATAAAACCTATGAAGCCAGCTTTCTCTAGTTTAGAAGCCAGGATACGTATCAAACGCCTTTGTGATGTCAATAAAAAGAGCAGCTGTGCATTTTTTATTATTAAGACTCAGATAGTTGAAGCTACAGAAACTCAGGAGCGCATCTTCAGTAGACTTTCCAGGCCTAAAACCAAATTGATCATCATTGAAAAATGAAGAATTTTCAAGGTAGCGCACTATTCTGGTTTTCATTGTTTTTTAATTGAAAAAAAAATTATGAGTTTAAATATCTGGCTTACCATTGAGTGTGTTTCATGCTTCTTCACGAGGAACTATTCGAAACAATTCTTTGGTCCCAGAATGTCTTAATCCAAATTTTTCAAACTATGACAATGGTAATGAAACTTTACAAAGAAAAATACACAATCAAGAATTCGGGGAACTCTATTCAAGCCCAAGCATTATCTAGTAATAAAATCGCGAAGACTATAATGGGCAGTAGAATTCCCCCGTAGTAAACAGTAGAACGAATGGACAGTGGACAAAAAAATTATTATAATATTCATGAAAGGGTTCGGATTGTAGGAGCTGATCGGTGAACGACGACAATCAAATGTAGAGGGGTAGTTATCAGTTTTTGTTTATGCCCTTATAAAGTGGTAGAAACGCTTGGGATCGCAAATGAGAGAGGGTTGAAAATGTGATTCATCGGAAGAGATCAAATTCGATTACAAATTATCTTTGTAACCACTTAAAAAATCGACGATTTCGTTTAAGGGTCTAAACGTTGTATTTGTTCTGTAATTTGGATTTTATAAGCGAAAAGAAGAAAATCAATAATCAATTTCGCCGAATTGAGGTACCTGGTTGGCTTGGAACACTTTCGTTCACAGCGGTTATGTTTCGGCGTATTGTACGTGCCGTCCGAGTAAGTTTATATGGAGTTTGACCTGACCAGTTTCCTTAAAAAGCTTCAGTATTGCAAAAATTCCGTTACTAGGGCGATTAAGTTGTAGACTTAGACACGAGTTTTACGAAATCGTTCATTTTTTTAATATATTATAATAACAAAAATGCATTGCTCTGTAGTAAACGACTCCATGGTAAAAGGTGCCAAAGACTGTACTTGACATCTATCAAAAAGGTTAACAATATTGAATTCGGTAAACGACAGTAATTGACAACCAACTTCCACATACTGAGCCAACAGCCTTTATAATCAACCTTTCCTCACAGGCAGAATGCATACCCTGTCTTGGCAATGATGAATGACAGAATCAATGGTATGTGAATTATTTGGCTGGCGCCGCGTTAAGAGTGCAGTTGTGTCCCACGAAAAGTTTCCTCTTTCCCTGCGGAGTCTACTTAGCTGGTTACTGGACACATTGATCTTTCGGGTCGCAGTGTCGTTTTTGCTGATTGTAGCTTACATTTTTGATAAACAGAGTTAAGATGTTTAAATGAAATTAAAAACAAAAAAAAGCTCATTCAATGCACACACTTATGGAATCTATTCATCACATTTTGCCTAAGCAGGCTCGAGTTCGCTTAGTTCAGCGATATTCGCCGGAGTTTTGATGTAGACTTTGTCCATGGGAGAAAGATGGATGAAAACTAAAGTAATCATTTACTTATTGTTGTTTGTTTTAAAAGCATACTATTTCGTTTCAAATCAACTTATTATGTCGCATGCGTGTTGCGATCGATTCCATTCACTCGGAAAACAAGCAATAAACTGCTTGAAGGCAATCGGCTGCCTACGTGCTTACTGAAAAACGAGATCACTTACCAAAACGTTTTATTTTAAAATCAACAATTCAACCGAGTAAGTGACTGTGGTCCTATATTGGCAGGCGTAACCATATCGGGGATGTAGCTCAGATGGTAGAGCGCTCGCTTAGCATGTGAGAGGTACGGGGATCGATGCCCCGCATCTCCAAATTATTATTATTTTTTTTTTTCGGTTTTTTATACGAAAGCCCATCTCCATGAATGATGTTACAGTCAAATATAATACCCTCCAGACGTCTTATATAAACTATAAACAGAACAGCAGAAAGAGAGTAAAAACAAAAAATCAAGCGATAAAAAACATCCACCCTCGTAACACGGACCCTTATTAGGTGCTTATTCGTTCAAGGATGACCAGACATTCATTCTTGGCTCAAGGCGAGCAAATTGCCTGGCAGTGGTCATCGCTTTTCTTTACCTCCCCTCCGTCTCGGTCACCACCCATTACCACATAAATTATGTTAATGCCCGAATGTCCTCCCCCAGATATCACACCGATGGGCCAAGGTAATGTGGTAAACGCCATCACCGAGCCACCCCGTAACACATTGTCCTTTTGTTTTTACAAGTATTCCAGTCCATTGAAATTATGCTAGTCCTTGAAAAAGATACGAGCAGAAGAACCAAAAAAAAAAGACAGTAAAACGCTGACGTGTCCTGCGGAATTTCTCCACATTATCGCATATTTCCCTCTCGTCCGTTTTGGTTTTCTTATATCCTGCGGTCGTCCTTCGGACCGATGGCTCCTTATGGTGTCATCTTCGGTGTATGCGAAACAATTTGCAAATTACCATCTCGCCAGTGATTTGTGGTGATGGTCCCGAAGTAATAAACAACTAATATCCTACGACGGCGAGCTTGTAAAACCTCGCAATCAGCAGAAATCCACAAATCCTGCCATCGAAATGCAGGATTTAACCAAACTCCCTCCTCCCGGATAGAGACCGAGAGAACGAAAGTGGATAAATGGTCAGGCTAGCAATCCAGTGCTAAATGGACAAATGATTTTCTTGGACTAACACGACCACGAGCATGGATTGTACAAACACGAGTTCAACTAAACCGAAACAGGATAACCAGCAGACAAATCTCCCAGTGAAATCACCCTCATTACAAGGATTCCTCGACGAAGTGTTGAAGGCCTCCTTCCCCCTATCCACTGTGCAAAAATGAGATGTCCATTAGAAAGACTTCCACCCCTCGAGCCGAAAAGTAGTTCTTTTTATTGTGCCTTTCTCGTGGTAAACGGAAATCGGAAGGACATGGTAATGGGAAACAAGTTGTTTTGTTTCAGTGAGGAAGAATCAATCGATAACCGAACCGATGGGTGGTTCCTTCTAGCACTTGCTTATCTCGATGGATAATCGTTGAAGCAGGAACGCCAGGAGTTGGGTATAAATTATGTCCGTTTGATACTTTTTAGTGAGTTTTCTTTTCTCGAAGGAGGCGACGTCCTTTGAAACGGTTCTGCGGGCATTCTGATACGACTACCGTTCGCAATCGATGAAATCGCTTTTTGTATTTATTCGTATTTCCTTTGCTTGTTCGATTACAATTCGACAGCTCCCAGTTGCCAGTTGCCTATAGCCTTGTTGTTCTTCTTTTTGTTCATTTCATGGCTTTTTTTGTATTTATTCCTTTAAGATAAATCGATTGTTGTGGATGTGCGGTGTCGTTCTTACGGGAAAGATAAATGGATCACTTAAATCCCCTGAGGATTCTTAATAGCTGTACGTATTGTGCACTTTCATTGTTTGTGGCAGGAGCGGTTCAGGATTAGGGGCTTACCTAAGGTTGTTTTAAAATACGAAATCTTGTTACAAAGTGACATGAGTCCTTGTCTTCGTTCCTTCTGTTGTGTACAATACTAATATCAAACTTCGAAAATTGTTACTCACCCCGCATGCAATTGGGCCTCAATCGACAAGAGTCTTGAGCTATAGGCATTTCTCGTCATCCTATGCCATGTCAGTAGTAGTAGCAGGAGTAGAAAGAAATGTCAAGTTTTGATCTTTATTCTCTCAATACTATCGGTGTCGGCGAATAGCCAATTTACGTCAGGACAATCAAGCCGTGATATGTCTACTCCCATGATCCTTCTTTCTTACGTTACAAGTGTTTTGACCGTCTGAGGTCAATTGGTAAAAAAGACAAGTCGAAGGCTCTCTGTTTCAAATATTAATGACACTAACGGACTCAATTACTTTACAAACAGTGTTGATTAGGCAACGATAGTTCTATATTGTGACCTAGTTTAACTCATTGACTGTCGTTGTCTTGATATAATTCGAATATCAAAAAAAATGTCAATCGATAGAACTAAGTATCAGTTTTTCTACAGACATGTTCGAACTTTGGCAGTTTATTCCTTTGACGTTTCAAGGAAACGTTCTAATTCTTTAATGTATTTGTTCGATTATAGGAGTACTTATCATAAAGCGCTGTACCAACTATTCGTATTCTGGTTCCCAAACTTTTCGCGAACTACGAAAACTTACAACCGAAACGATTGCTTAACTGAGCGAGCAACTCAACGAATTATTCCGAAATTTAGGGAAAGCAGCTCGGTTTCTGATCGAGCAGTACCAGTATGACGCCGAGACGCGAGATCAAGCGAGAAATTGCTGTTGTTGCTCAAAGTAGCATTGAGATAGCTTTTTTGTGAAATCCTGATTTTTTGAGCGAAGTTTCTTGAATCTAAAGAAGCAGTCTCCCTTGTCGGATCTCAACATTGGTGTCAATGTTACTTGTCACTTGTGAGCCAAGGTTGATGAAATCATTGACGTATATTCGTCTTTCTTTGATGACTGCGTATTCTAAGTTTTGTCTTCATTTATTCTCATTTTAACCATGTCTGTTTCAATGCTCTCGAACCCTCCATCGACATTTCCACTAATCAGCCTTGCTGAATCGTTTTTAACACCGAATGACTTGTCTAGCTCATTCCTGACCTCAATGGAGCAGGGAAACAGAATAACCTCTTTGACAAAGATAGCAGAGCATAGTATGGCCCTGTATAGCTCTTACCACAGACATTGTCATATGCGACTTTAAAGTCGAAGAAATGGTGTTGTGAGTTGACCTGCAACTCGATGGTCCCCTCCAAAATCTGTCGTAGTGTGAATATTTGGCCTATCCTAGGTTTTTCTCATGTGAAACCAGACTGACAGAAACCTATTCGATTTTTCACGAATAATTTTAGGCATTCACGCAGCAAGGAAATTAAGATCTTATAAGCGATGCTGTTTCCTCTGTAAGTGACGCAATTATAGGAATACCTTTTCCTAGGGACCGGGCGGAGGTTACTGTCAGGATGCCATCATAATCGACAGAAAATCTAGGGGTTGTTCCCATCCAGTACAATTCCAACTCCTTTAAATATTGTAGTTTAGCCTGTCCGGTGGCATGAAACCGAGAGCTTAAGAGGCGATAGAATCTTGACGACGCCTATAATGCAGATAGCATCGAGTCTTGAAAGAATTTTAGGGAGATGATCGGTCAAGGTTGAAGCGATTTTTTGCAGCTGTTCGACGATACAACAACAAAGTAATTATCCGAGACTTGGCTTTTCGGAAGGTGCGTACATCTCAAACATGATCAATTTGGTTGCCCGTGTGGCCGCCAGTTACACGGCACAAAATCACTAACTTGAATCGCGAATGTGGAAAGATAATAGTAAAAGGAGGCGGAAAGTGGTAGCTTATTTGCCTCGTTCTGGTCGACTTCTAACGTTTATGAACTTCAACAACGTCGAAAAATCAAGAACATAAAGTTACAATCGTCGTATGAGTTCTACATACTTGGTTCTGAAAGGCGTCATCCTCAAATCTCCCAAAATTTATCGAAAAACAATTTATAAAATAGTTTATACACTATCGTATAAAAGTTTTTGACCAAATTTCAATGGAGGTTATTGACCAATCTCGATTCAAAATAACCACTTCGAGAAATGCAGATTGGGCCAAAAAAATCGTTGGAGAAGCTGAAAGGTATGACTATGTCAAGCGCTGGCATATTTGTACTGCTCTCGGTGCGACCTACTTGGAAGGCAGCAAAATTACTTTTCATAAACAAATGGATTTTTTGGTGTTCTATTACCTACCAATTTCTGGTACTTTTTGCGATCAGTGCTAGAGCGGTTTTTTATGCTTGTCCTGAATTTGATTCAAATTCAACGACCTGGCTTAACTCCTCCTGGCTATTGAAGTCCAAATTGTATTCCAACAATCCACGGACAATATCGGAAAGTAAGCGGCAGTTATTCAACCCAAAACGAATCCAAAAAGTGTTGTAAAATAAACAAAAAACGAGCCAATGGCGTTATTTACTCGGTCGGTAATCATTTACGCGATATCATATTCATTAAATGATTAGAATAATTTTCAGAGCTCAAAATAAACGAAAAATCAATAATTGTTACTAAAAACATCAACAAAATTTAAATAGGCCAACCGTCATATGCTGTAATAACGACAAATTCACACCATCTTAATCTCATCCTTCGGAGCCTTAGCTGCATGCCGCAATGATGCGTAATTTGGGGACAATGAGCAATGATGCTTTTTTGGCCAAAAACTCGCGTAAAATTGTCATGCAACAAAAGCCAATTGTCAAATTGCTTGTACACCGGTCAACCACGATGAATTCTTTACTAAAATCTGCAGAAAATATTCAAATAATATTGAGCATTCACACTCGGACCTTGTTGAAGGAATTCGCCTTGGAATGCAAGAAATTGGTGAGCATCATCTAGTTTCGACTTTTCTGCATCCGCACGTTCTTCTCTTTCAACCTTTGGTGATTTGGTGATTGAATTGTATTGCGAGCAACAAGTTTCACCCACAGTTACGATAGATGACATGAATGCAGGGCCTTTTTTGTCATATTTTATGTCTTTGCAGTGACTCACTCTCATGTATTTTTGCTCCTCCGTGAAAGAATGTAGAGCAAATCGGGCGCAGAGCATATCTTTACGAAATGCGCGGTAAGAATTTTAGGAACTGTTAGGAACGCCAGTCGTCTCGTTAATAAGTCCCTCGTAAGCCATGTTGTCTTCGTGTTTTCTTCATTCTTCCAGTTTCTCGATTTCCGTGAGCGTTCGTTGCCATCAATGTGCTTACAACCATTACGATATCTAGCAAACCAGGGCAATACTTGTGCAAGTTATAAACACTGGTCAGCATTCTTCTTCGTTCCATAGCCATTTTTTGAAAAGCCGTTCAACCGCCATTTCATGTATTAGGAAACGGCGGACTCCGATTTGTGCGCCTTATAGTTGTTACTCAAAAAAACAAACGAACAGCTATGACTCGTGAACTAAACTAATAAGTTATAATCGGTCCTTCTAGTGAATCTAGTCCCAAAGATATACCTGTATACCCTAAAAAGTTATTAACCGCGTCAAGAGGTTGATTGTCGGTCTCCTTATCGACGAAAAGTATAAAATATATAAAGAATAAATAAAATATATAAAGAATATATATATAAGGGCCGACGGACTCAACACATAAAACGGAAAGGACACGTCGAACGAATGAGCATCCTGGGAAGCCTGGCTGATAACCCATAGAGGACGACGAATTGGGCTCAACCAAGTAGCAAATCAAAAGTTGAAGAAGAATGTATTCAGATTCAGACCTGACAATATTTTAGTCCGTAATATGAATTATATAAATAGCTTGATAAATTGAGACGTATCAGCATGCTGTTTTCGCAGTCTTGCTTCTCCGAAATATCCAAAGGTGATTGATGGCATTTAGGAATTCAAACGGCAGTTGGTCCTTATATTCAATATTTATAATTTATCTACCCTCTTATTTCCTAAATAATGTAAGAGTTCTGGATCCAGGACTTCTTGGCCATCCGTACTTGCTATTCAATAAGTCTATTACCAAGATATGATAGGTTCAAATTTGCATTTCTTCATTGCCTTTCAGACAAGTTCTTGACTCGAAAGGATCTTATGATCGCGAAAAGCTGTACTGAAAGGATGCCGTTGAAGTATTTCGCGGAGCTCGATGTGTTCCACCAGATGGCGGTCGAAATTCTCTTACATCCAGATTCCAAAAAACTCAACCAAGCTGATCTGCCCAAATTTACACATATGCGTCTTGGTTTCAGATTTGTAATTTCCGGGTAAGTTCATCTAACATGTTGGTTTTATGAACTGAAGAATTGTTTTCCTTTTTAAACGACTTTCCAGCGGCTATACCTATCCTGATCGATTTGGAACGCTCCCGTTAAAGATTGAAGTTTCAATAGATGAATCGGAGATAGCGTTGCAATTGGCTGTTAATTTAAACCAGTCCCCTCGCCAGTGGTACTTCCGAGACTTCCGAAAGATCGGAGCTGCTTCTCAGCCAAATCACACTTAATCAGTTAAAACAGGTGATAGTGGTGGTTCAGGTGGGGTTGGTCCCATTTCAGTGTTTCTAGGTAAGTTTCAACAGCCTGGGCAACATGTGACCAAGCGTTGTCGTGCGACAAAATCACTTTGATGTGTCTTTGCTTGTATTGCGGCGTTCATCTTTCAATGTTTAGCTTAGCCGTCCTTATTGATGCCTGTCCTGGATGTCGCATTTTTTCTCTCGTTGTCGATCATTTCCAAAGTTTTCAAAAGAGAAGATGGCTTGTTGTGTTGTGGCAAATGAATCTGCAAGTCTTTGTTGCGTTGATATGCACCTTGATCCCGTAATGCCTCTAATTCTGCTTCTTGAAACGTTTTATGCCGGTATGGGATGCAACATGCCATTTCACTAACTTTCCTCAAGTGACGCTTATTTAGCGAGAAAGGTCAAAGTTTCACAGACAAAAAAATATATGACCCCTTTAAACATTTATAAATGTAAGAGAGTTGTTGGCAGATGTCTCAGCTTACCATGTCACTTTCCTACCTTTTTAACCAGCATGCACCGCTGGCGCCATCTATTGGAGTACCATTTGTGACCTGAGTTCAGGTAAGCCAGTCGGATCTAAGAGCTCCTTTTTTTAATGGAATTGATGCCAAGCTTTTGAGCTCGAATTCTAGAATGAGGTCGTACATATAGTATTTAAAGCTTATTTATCAAATGTTTCCTAAGAGTTTCAAAAGCTGTAGGCTTGGACATCTCCAAGAGATTAAGGAGCTTCAGAGTTTCACACAGTGTTTGGAAGACCAATCAAATCTGAAACTATGAATTTCCCCACTAAAGGCCAATTAGTACGAGCCCGATTTCGAACATGGCTTCTCTACTTCTTTATCAGTATTATCCACTCTTTGCCGAAACATAGTGGCATCGCAACCATATTCAGGAGAGCTGGATTGGCATGGAAGAAGAAAAAAAAATCATTTTAAACAGCAAAAGTTGTTGAATCCCAGAGGCTTCATGTTTACCAGACCAATGTACCTTGGACATATCTTGTTTGTAGATCAATAATTATTTGAAAGATATTCCAGGAGCCGGAATCAGCCTCTTCTTCAAGTTCTAACCCATCAAGGGGAATCTTAAACCAATTTACTTTTGCTTCAATGATGTCGAATAAAGACAATAGCGATAGCATTTTACGAATACTCGTATGTTTCTTACATGTCCTTCCGCTTAACAAATATTTAATTAAAGGACATCTTCCGAGTCTATCGCCTTCCAACAATCAAAATGCAAGTTCAATGCCTTTGTCTTCCAAAACTATTGAAACTACTAAAAGCCGAGGAGCGGAAATTGCAAAGTCAAAAACACCTCCTGCATTCAAAACACATACGTACACGCAGGTGGTACGCACTCGCTCACTCTCTGGCAACGCCCGCATATCCTTCAGCCAATAATAATTCTATAATCCGAATTCCACCGAGCATCGCTCGTGTTCCTCTCATATCATCTCGGCGCGTCTGTAGCGTGGCAGTTCATACGAATAACCCTTAACACATCTGCAAAGCTCCGCAGGACACCATTTGCATAGCTAAGCACCGATTTAGTCCGAAAATGTTCTCCTAATTGGCTGCGATAGTACCCGAGGGACCAATGTAAGTGACAGCGGATACCAGCATCATCATCATCATCAGTATCATCTTTGCGCCATCATCGTTTCGCAAAGGGGAGAACGAGACTAACTCGGCCGAATGTGTATGGCGTATTTATCCTTTTTTTCGGTTGAATGCTGGGCGGTCGATGGCAGTGGTTAAATGGACGGTTATCGTTGTAATCGGTTTATGTGCTCGAATGGAGATGAAATTAGCATTTGGGTTGGCTTTTGCGGGCTTGGGTTGCGGAACTCGCCTGACCTCTAGCCGCAGTTACCGAATCCACATGGACGTTTTTCTTCTAATCTAAATCTTAAGTGGACGGCGTAGAGTATTTGTGGGTTTATCCGAAGTTCATGGAATACTCATGGAAGAATATCGATTTCATTAATGCGTGGCACTAAGAATCATTGTATCATTGTCCGGGGCCTTCCTGGATTCAGAGAACTCGCAGAAGACAAATGGCCCACATCTCGCTCGGGTGTACAGACAGGTGGTAGAAATACTCACCGCTATATCTTATTGACAGATCAAGGGATACGAAGACGTTCGAATGCTGATGGAAATTCTTTTGTTCTGGGATTACGCGATTGAGAGATAAATGGGAAAAGAAAGAAAACTATTTTTGTTTCCTTCGATTGCCATTGTCGGCAATCACCTGCGTGTAAAGTGGAGTGGCGGCTCTGTTTTGTACTTCAAAGCGTAGACCGCAGGATATGAGATTGGAATTGCATTTTAACAGTTTATTCAAATTCAAATGTATAGTTTAAAATTGTAATATCCGCTATTTTTTGATTGTGAGCTTATTTCTTGTTAAGTTTGAATGACCGGCTTGCTGCACTAAGTACACAGCTTGAACTTTCAATCATTAACGTTTGGATTGGCTGTCGATGTTGATTCACATTCACATAATCCTTCCTCTCGTGCCGCTAGAGTATAGGTTTCCCTGTGAAAAAAAACGCTAGTCGACTGGCTTCAACCCGTTTGGCACTCTGTTTTTGGACTATCCCAAAAATTTACAAAATATAAAAAATATCTTGTCATAGCCAAATAATCTGTAAATCGTTTTTATGTTTGACATGGATTTTGATTCAGTAAGGCCTACAATACATTTAAATACGTTAAAATCACCACCATGGCTACAGATTTTTTTTTTTTCAAAATGAGAGTAAAAGTAATGGAAATTTACAAAAGTGTTGATGAAGCGTACTAACAGATATCCAAGTTTACCATTTGATCTGACATTTCTGCCCAGCATAAGAGACTGTTCATAAAATAAGGTGACTTTTTTATTTTTCTCAAAAAATATTTATTTTTTCTTCAATAACTACTTTCTCCGTTCAAAGTATTGCCCCTCAGATATAATGCACTTGCGCCAGTGCTTTTTACAATAGAAGAAGCACCTCTGTATGTGCTCTTTAGTATAGTCTTGAGCTCTTCCAGCGATTAGTTATTTATATCTTCAATCGTGGAAACCTCCGTCTTTTCAGTTTTGGGGAAGGTCACAGGGAACCAAGTCTGGTAAATATGGTGGCTGAGGCATGATTACGGTTTTGTCTTCGCCCAAAAAATGACATCATCAAATGCTTGATGAATGAGCAAGTTCATTATCGTGATACAAAAGCCATTTTTTTTTCTTATAATTCCGGACTTTTTCTTCGTATTGTTTCACGCAACGGCACTTTAAGTAGTATTCCTTATTGACTGCATGACTTGCCGGCATGAACTCATATGTTATAATCCAAATCATTGTATCGTAACAATGAGTAAAACGTTCACATATGATCGAACTTGACGTCTTGACTTTTCCGGTCGATTTTATTCTTCCCATGTTTCCTCACCAGTGATAACCCATTTCAGGAAATCTGGATCACCATTCTAAATTTAGTAATCCCGGAACAAACTTCGCTGACATATGTTTTATGCGTGAAAAATCTGGAACTTATTGATTGATTAAATTTTGACTGATCTCGTCTACTTCGATAAGCCTTTTACCAACAGTGTAGAAATCAAATGCAGAATCATTCTTATCAACTGCTCTCCTTCTCGAAAGAACAAGGTTGCTTTGCACAGGGCCGTATCATCCCTGTTCTGTTATATAGGGTGGAAACGATGTCAGAGGAAAATGAAGAAGCTCTTTGTCATTTCGAGAGGAAGATACGTCGTGTGACATTCGGTCCAGTTTATGAAAATTGGGAAAAGAAGAGAAGCAAAGAAGACGAAAAAGGAAGAAAAGAACAGTAGACTGTTATGTTGGGCATATTGACACCACCGCTCTACTGCGAAGAGTTTTCGGATCCACCTACACTAATAGTGACGAACACAGATGGATGTACGACATTGGAGAGGACTCAATCAATCAAACTGGAGGTCTTGTTCCCGGGCGCTATTAATAGTTTAACAACGGCGCGAAATTTAAGATAAAAAATTCAAATGACGCCTCTTGTTAGATGATCCTTCATTAATGCGAAGTATGTTATTCTGTGGATAACAATTACGTGGAAACGTAAATAAACATTGCGGACGGTAATCACAGCGGCATCTCTACTTATGCTAGCTTATAGTGTATAAGGTGCGTCCCAAAATGATAGAGCCATAGAAAAACTTGGAAGTACAGACAATGAATCAAAAGTATTAATAATAATAAAAATTCTAATGTGTCGGTTATCTAAAACAAGAGCCAAGCTGTAATTTAAGGTCTTCTGCCCTCAGTTTTGCAATCTTATGCAAAGGCTTTCCTGTCAGTCGGTCTCTACACATATATCATATATCTACAAACTTGCACGAAGTATATGTGGATTATAATGTATCATATCCTAAAAAAAGACGGTTGGTGAATTGAGTCGTCTCTACGGTTCTTATAATTTATTTTTATTTCATTCACAGTTTATAGTTCACATTCATTTCGTGCAAGTTTGTAGATATATGACATATGCGTACAGACAGGAAAGCCCTTGCATAAGTCTTCCCTTGCATAAGTCTTCCCTTGCATAAGTCTTCCCTTGAATAAGTCTTCCATGTCTTAGCCTTGCAAGGTAAAGGCTAAAAACCATACTTATTTTTTAAAATTGACTTTCTGAACGTTTCAAAACACTATTGAACGCAGAAGTTCCTTTGCGAGTTCTTATGTACCGATAGCCGGATACGATAAAGTCTTTAGCAATGTAATTGATGTGAAAAATCTATGGAATGCCAGGACAACATTTTCTTCTCGAATAGATGATGTTTTAATTTGCGAACAATTCCTTCTCTAAGAGTTCCGATTGAACTCGGAGATGTCTCTTCACCAGTATAAACATTCAAATCATATGTACGAGTATACCCTGTTTCGGTATCACAACGCAACCATAATTTAATACCTCGTTTGATGGGTTTCAGAGGCATATACGACTGTGGTCCGATAAGTACTTAGCCTCACCGCCAGATGGCGCCAGTATCGCAAGAGCAACTATCGTGTAGTACATTCTAGTAGACGGCTACTGTCGAAATTTTAGCCGGATCGGACTCGTTGTTTTGTTTTGACCGCGTGTGGAAGCGGGAGTGTCCGCGGATTTCAGAAAAATGGAAAAAGAACAATATCGGTCGGTGATTCGATTCTTGTTTTTGGGAGGAAAATTCCGCAGCGAAATCAAAGACCGTTTGGATGCTGTGTACGGTGAATCTTCTCCTTCGATGGCGACCATCAAAAATTGGTTTAACGAGTTTCAACGTGGTCGCACGTCGGTTTTTGATGAGCCACGTCCAAGTGCCCCGAAAACGGCTACCACGGAGGATAACGTAAGCATTTCAAAAGATCGCGTGGGCCATATCCTGCATGAAATTTTGGGCATGAGAAAGCTGTCGGCGCGATGGGTGCCGCGTTTGCTCACTCCGGACAACAAGCGCAACCGTGAGACCACTTCAGAGCAGTGTTTGACGCTGTTTAAGCGCAATCCGAAGGAGTTTCTGCGTCATTTCGTGGCAGTCGACGAAACATGGATCCACTGGTATGCACCAGAGACCAAGGAACAGTCGAAAGAGTGGACGTCACCCGGCGAACGTGCTCCGAAGGAGGCGAAGACTGTCCCATCGGCCGGAAAGGTGATGGCCACCTTTTGGGATTCACAAGGTGTGATCCACATCGACTACCTGGAGAAGGGCCAGAAGGGAAGAACGGTCACAGGGCTGTACTATGCCAAATTATTGGGCCGATTCGACGCCGAATTGAAGAGAAAACAGCCCCACTTGGCGAAGAAAAAAGTGTTCTTCCACCATGATAACACACCGGCTCACACCTCTGCCCTCGCCACCGCCAAATTGGTCGAATTGGGCTACGAACTGCTGCTCCATCCACCGTATTCTCCAGATTTGGCCCCGTGCGAGTTCTTTTTGTTTCCAAACTTGAAAAAGTCACTCGCCGGGCAGAAATTTCAGTCGAATGAGGTCATCGCCGCCACGGAGGCCTACTTTGCAGAGCTCGAGAAAACGTATTTTTCAGACGGGTTAAAAAAGTTGGAGCATCGCTGGGTCAAGTGTAACGAGCTAAAAGGAGACTTAATTGAAAAATAAATCGCAATTTCTCCAAAATTTTTGTTTTTCTTTTGTAGGGTAAGTACTTATCGGACAGCCCTCGTACTGCTTCAAACTCGAGCGACCTTTGAATTTTGCAATACATTCATCTATAGATTGGCCACTACTTTCACTTCGTCCTCCTGGAAATGTTTTTTTTATACATGACACAACTTCCAATATATAGTAATCCTTCTGAGCATCATTGGGCTTATCGCAGTCATTGAAATATATTTTCGACATTAATAGAGTAAAAAGATCACGAGAAATGCTTTTTTTTATCATCTCATTGCCCAACGATGATTGTTTACTCTAATAATCAGCAATCAATGGTAAATGGTTGTAATGCATTATCAAAGATACTCCACGGACAACAACAATTTCGTACTCATCGGTAAGAGTACGTTTCATTGATTTATCTCGGTTCATTTTCTTTATTCTTTGATTAGTGCACTCTGCAATACGAATGCATAAACTTTTCGGACAGATTTTCCAAAAAATATTAAACTCCGAAGCTCCGCGAGGAAGATCAGGAAGTGCCCCAGCCTCTTTCTTCAAGGGCATTTTGAATTGAACAATTGATATTTTCTGTATAATTTGTCCAAGCACAATAATTGTTACCTGTTATCTGCCCCCCATTCTCCGTCATATTTTCCAATACAGATCCGGCGGCGAAAGGGTTAAACACGAAATGATCGACACTGATCGAAAGCAAATTATCCCTATTCATACAGCCATGGAATTCATATGTATTGTAAAACATATTAATACTTCACGGTTAGAGAAAGGAAACAGCTGCAGTCGAAGATTAGCTCTATCTTTATGGGACACTCAATTTGTGTGTGTTTGCTCAAATGACAAATAATAGTTAATACAGTGCTGTCTGGATAGCATGAACTAATTATTGCACAGGCCGTTCAAGTAAACAAGATTGTTCACGTTATCCAATAGTGTTTTCTACCCATAAAACACACTTAGAGAGTAATTTTATTGATATTTATTGAGATTTAATTTCCATTCTCTTATTAGTTAAAAAAAATCCGTAATAAAGGGTGTTCTTTATAGAGGTATAGAACTTTGAAATGGAATAAAACAAAGATGAACGCCGCTTGACTATTTTTTGTGGGGATATGTGAAGTCGCCAGTCCACGCCGATAAACTCGAAATGATTGACCACTTGGAGGACAACGGCCACAAATGTTGGAAAACATCATCGAAAATTTGACCTCAAGATTAGACTACGCCCGAGCCAGGTCATATGCCAGAAATTATAGTTAAGTTATAATGTCAGAAGATTATCTTTCGAATAAAGTCAATTTCATGTCAATTTAAAAAAACCATCTTTGCTTTATTCCTTTTCAAAGTTTTATACCTCTATAAAAAACACCCTTTACTAGTCTGCTTGTTTTAGCTTGCAATACTTTCTGCACAGCTTTTTCGCGAATTTTTTTCAAAACTAGTATGTCGGAATACTCCGTGGTATTAGCTTCAGCCCATTTTATTGCTTTATATAAAATTTGAACAGCTTTAGCCGCTATTATCGTCGAAAGACAGCATTCGATCGAGGTTGATCGGCCGATTCTTCCAACAGTTCATCTTCATCAGAAATTAATCTCTTCGCATTCAGCTTCGTCTGCCATTTGTAGTACCGTGTCTTTTATTGCATTCCA
Source organism: Merodon equestris (assembly GCA_958301585.1). Lineage (NCBI taxonomy): Eukaryota > Metazoa > Arthropoda > Insecta > Diptera > Syrphidae > Merodon > Merodon equestris. The sequence continues at coordinate 44,166,329 of OY284413.1, forward strand.
TATGTTAATATCTGTTGCAGAGTGTGTTACCTAAACAAAATCAAGTGGTATCTCGCTATGGTTTGTACAGCGTGCGCCATCTCATATGGGTCGATGTAAATTTCAAATAACTTCAACAATTCTCAACCGATTTTGGAAATTCAAAAACTTTTATTCAATGTAGACCTTTGCAATTTATTTCCTGCGATATTGTCTTCGGACCGTTAGCATACACCTTGCTTTTGAAGTATTCCCAAAGAAAAAAGTCTGGAGGAGTCAAATCCGCCGATCTCAGAGGCCAGTCAATTTTTGAAACCAATCTTGCAGGGAACTTCTTACGTTCATTGTTTTGTCCACAGTATGGCATGTCGCGCCATTTTGTTGAAACCAAAAGTGAAATAAGCCTTTTTTACGCATTTCTGGGACCACTTAATGGGCCAACATCCGCCGATATGGATCGCCATCCACTGTATCGCCAACTTTGAAGAAATACGGTCCAATGATGGTTTTAGCACATACACCGGCCCAAACAGTAATTTTTTGATCATATAGCGATTCTTCGTGAATAATGTGAGGATTTTCGGTGCCCCAGAAGCGACAATTTTGTTTATTAACTGAGCCAGAGATCGTAAAATATGCCTCATCGGTCATCAAAATTCGCTGCCAGAACTCCGGCTCAGCATTAATCATTGCAACGACATTTTGTGCGTATGTCAAGCGCCGTGACTCATCTTGTGGCAAAATTCTTTGAGTTATCTGCACTTTGTATGGAATTAAGTGAAGATCATCCTTTAAACTTCTCCGCAAAGTGGTCCCACTGATGCCTAATTGCTGCGGACGTTGCCGATATGATAAGGGTCTTCTTGAACACTGGCCTTCACAGACTGAGTAGATGAGTTTGAACGCCGCGGATGTGGCCTAGGTTGCTCACGAGGGCTTGCCACTCAACTTGAAAAAAATTTGAGGCCCAACGAAGAATTGTATCTTTTTTGGGCGCAACACGATAACGATATTTTGCATAATACGCACGATGAGTTAGCACAATCGAGCGTTCATTTTTAATGAACATTGAAACTATTCCTGTGCGTTCTTTGGTGTGAAGCGATTCATGGTTAAAATTGTACTGAATTGACGTTTCCAAAATGCCATATGAGATGGCGCACTCTGTATGATATTCGTAATCACGTAAGACTTACTTCTGGGATAATAATTTGTAGCAAGTCTTGCTATTCATTAGTGTCTTTAAATCACTGCTGCCTCAATTTATCCCGTATCAAGATAAGAGAGATATTTTCCTCTTCATCTGAACCAACCCCTTCCCCTGCGCTAATCTGAGGCAAAATATAACGCCAACATTTTTCTATTACGTCTGGTTTTAACTGACTACATACTATTGCGAATAAAGAAACTGCGTCTTTTGTTGCTAAAGACTTTAAAAAATCCAAAACATTTCTTTTTCCAACAGCTAATCTTAACAGACTTTTTCTGTAATAGAGCTTTGTAATACGGATCGCGTTCTGGTCCATTGGATGAATTAATGGTGTCACGTTTGGTGGCATGTATAGTGTGCAAATAGAACCATCATCTGTTTTTAATAATAGCTGGGACGGATTGACATAGCGCGTTATCCAGGAGTAATAAAAGCTGTTTATTGGCAAACCTTCCTTTCGTAAAAAATCTTGTACCTGAAACAAATGTATGAGACTACCATCATCAACAATTTCTTATTCTATTCTTACCTGAAGAGTAAACAGTTCGTGAAACCACCCCTTGGCTTTACTTTGTGAAGGCCACTAGCGTTTGTACACGCTAAGAACGAAATCCTGCCCTTCTCTACTTTTTGGCCTGGAACCGCTTTTTCACCACCGGCAACATTTGTTTTCTCAGGCAACATCTTTCAAAACAAACCCTACTCATTATAAATTTAGTTTTTCGACAGGTGAAGCTCATGTATTACTTTCTCCAAATTATTTTTGAATATCGCAACTGCGCCACGACAGGATGAAAGTGTTTCTCCACTGATTTTTAACAGCCGCACACCATAACTTGACTTGAACCCACGTAGCCAACCCAAACTGGCATTAAAGGCCCTTCTTTCTCCTTTAGTTGAGTATGCAATAGTTTCGCTTTTTCATTCAGTATTTCTTCACCAACTGGTAGATTTTTACCACGCTGCCTCAAAAACCATTTAAATAAAGCTGGTTCCACACGGGGATATTCGCCTTGCTTTAAGGTTTTTCTTTTCAACGGACTGATTTGGCTAGTGGCCACTACTTTAAAGATTTTGTCCTTATTTTTTATTATCGCTGAAATTGTGGATTTGGCCACACCGTACTGCCGCGAAAAAACTCGACCCGCCTTCACCTCTTTCCAATTTCTCAATAATTTCGGCTTTTTAAAAGGCATTTTTGCAAATAAATACCTGTCTACACTCTACTGTTCTAAATGTATGCAAAAACTAGCAAACCAGCGACCGAACGAATGAACATGTTCAAATGTGTGCATACATTTTTGGTTCACGTTGTCGAGGTTTCTTTTGTTCACGCTATAGAGTACTCTTTATAAAAAAAATTGGTGTTCACGCCACCGGAATGTTCACGCAATCAGGGGTTCACGCTACCCAGACACTACTGTATCTCGAAATAGTTGGAATATTGAGTATATTTTATAAGTTAAATTATTTTATTTTTAGAAATCAAAAAAAATATATTTTTTATTTAGTCTTGAGGAGAAGCTCATTTATTGGATGACTGCTTAGAACTAACTTAAATCTAACAGAAAATTGCCTTAATACTATGCGACGATTGGAACCGTGAGATAGTGGACGTGAAGGAATGCGGTTTTTGGGATGGATGTAAGCTGAGCTTTTGGGAAGGTGTCGGATGGGAATATCCGGCGTGTCTGCGATGCTCGTAAAGCATGTGGGTGAAGCGTGCAATTTGTGCTGCGCGTGTGGAATTTCCGGCAGCGGTTGTTATCATGCGTTCGTATCCAAGAATTCGTTGCATTAACTTATACTTTTATTTATTTATTTATTTATTTATTTTATTTTATTTATTTATTTGAATATTCTTTCAAAGACTTTCGTAAGACTTTAATAAGGGCTGGGAAAAACCCTAGAAGTAAGTTAAGTTAATAAAGAAATTTGGATTGAGAAATAAGTAACTAATTGCTAAGGTTAAAAAGAGAGAAATATAAAGTGAAACAGATGAAAAAAGAATAAAAGGTCAACTAGTTTCGGCGGCCAAGAGTTTGAAAAGATTTATTTTAAATCCATACCCGCTCTCGACTCCCAGTTCTCTCAAGTTTTTGGGCAGGGAGATCCACAACCGAGTCACATGAACGACGTTCTGATGCAAGACAAGCGCATTTTGGATGGACCAGCATCACTAATCTACGTGACTGGAGGAATTGCAGTTTATCATACAGGTACTCTGGCTGCTGTGTTTGCATGACGTCATAAAGGAGGCATAATGATCTACATTTTATTAAGTCGTCGAGGGAACATCCTGAGATCTGCTTAGAGAAAGAGGAGACGCGATCATTTCTCTTTAAGTTAAAAATGTATCGAGCAATGTTGTTGTAAGTAACGTTAAGTCTTCTTCTACTCTTGGCATCTGGGTTGCAAAAAATCTCGCAGCCATATAATAAAACTGGTAAAAAGAGCGTTTTTGCCAGCAACAGCTTTGTTTTGGTTGGTATGAAGTGCCGTGTAGCCCATAGTGTACGTAGTCCACAATAAACCTTGCCTATAGCACATTTTATGTGAGTGTCCCAAGAAAAATAACACCAAGATGTACCTTCTGAAACCTTCAGAGGTCGAGGGGTCTCCGATAAACAGCAAGCACTTTAGATTTGGCAGCATTTAAGTGCAGGTTGTGTCTGAGTGACCATTGGTAAATGTTCGCGAGGTCCTCATTTATCAATTCTATAGCCTTGTTAATTTGGGTGAGATTGCAGCTCAGTATAAGTTGCACGTCGTCCGCATACATGTGGATTTTGCAGTTTCTCATAAAGTTGGGCAATTCAATTTTGAGTATGCTTCACAGAACTGAGTAATTTTTCCCCGATTACTTGTTTCGCATTATTTACACAGAATATTTGGAGGATGGCACTATCATTTTGGGACGCACCTTAATTTATCTATTAAGGCCCGCCATGCCTAAGGCCTTTCATTACCCGTACTGAGACAGGTAAGTTTATTAAATTCGATCGATCTTTCCATCGATCTTAAGATCATTTTCTAATCCCTACAAGGCATTGAGATCTATTCGGCGACAGACGAACACAGATGTTATACAAGTTACCACAAGTTACACTCTGCATAGAAGTCTATAAGTTGAAATTTTTACTTTGCTCAAGTCGTCAGGTCTAGGAGGTCTAGGCGTCTAGGAGTCAATTACCTATGTTCATGTAATAGGAAATGAGTGGACACTACACTTTTAACTTGAAGAATTTTTAATTTAAATTCTTCTTACAGCAGGTACGGGACATGTAAATTATTGTTCTCACTAAAAAGATATTATATTGAGCTTCTTGTGAAATAACTTTGTCGATTGGGGGGAGAAACAAACCTCCACGAAGAATTTAAAGTAATATGGGTACTCCAGAGATGCTGTTTGTATTTTTTTAAGCTCGTGCTTCCTATTTTGCTTCAGACGAGATAAGAGGCCTTTATTTACTATTTGAACGAACAAAAAAGTTTGTTGTTTTCCGCCATTAAAAACGCATTTGATTTCTCTTGCTGTGCGGATGTTTATTTAGGACACTCAGTCGGTAAAATAACATAAAGCAATTACCGATGGGTGTTTGAAACCTTTTTATAGCATTGTGGTTGATTCTTTACTCGTTTGTTGTTCTTTAATCAATTTTTGTTTTAATTTTATTCTATTCTATCGTTTGGTATATGTAGATACTGTAGATACTAAAGAGTATTGTTCAATTAGTTTTAAAGCTGGTCCCAAGGCCATATAAAACAACCGAATACCATATGGTGCTTTCTATATACATAAGTCAGTCGTCAATATCCCCACCTAAGGCTCGAAAGCAAAAAACGATAAGGTAAACAATTGCTCTGTTTACGCGTCTCTCAAAGACACACAAATCAATAACTTCAATAACTCTGTACGCCATCAATGGCATCCTGACTCACTCGCTTCCACCCATTAACTAAACTAGCGACAGCCGAAACCAAAGCTCTGTTTGCCTAAAGACTTTAGCCATAATAGATGACCTCATAAAAAAAGTTTGATTTTTTATTGTCAAACATAAAAAGCCAAATCGCAAACACACTTAAGACGATGCTGCGCTAAAGGAATCTGTAGCCTCCCTCAAGCATAAAAGATTCGAATGTCAATAGGACGCCGGAGCAAAAAACATTTGTACACTCAACGACCGCATAAGCATAAAACTTAAGACATTCAATAAGGAGTACATTCGACCTTTTATCCTTTTAACAATTCCTCTATGCCGCCGCGCAATGCCTTTCTGTGTACATATCGCTTTTCTTTGAACAAGGATATTCCCTCTTTGTGTTATTATATTTCGAAGGACAAACAAAACGGACACACTGCCGTGCTTAACGTCGGGTCATATTCCAAAATCAAACTCCATACATGCTGGTGCCGGGCGCACCTTTCCTTGTTTTATTTTTTTTGGAATCACCTTTAGGATGCTGGATGGTTTTCATTATTTGCACATGTTTACATGAAACACCCATGTGAGTGATTTCGGGGTGTCCTTTTCGGTCCTTTTTTTTTGTTTTTCTGACGATTTCTGTAACTGAATCATATCTGGAACAATGTAAATATGGAAAAATTAGTTGATTTTTCCTCTTTTTTTGTGATTTTCGTTTTTTTGAAAGGCGTTTGGGCGAGCAATACCCGCATTTGCACGATTCGTTAAACAGGGAACTTGCTTCATTCAATAGCATACGAGTCTATGAGAGATTTTCTCGCTTTTTGTTTATTGGAGTCGGTATGGGGAAAACGTATGTAACTGAAGCATTGTGCCTTGTTAAGAAATGGAAAAGAAATACTTTTCACATGTAATTAATCAAATCTTATTTTTGAAAGTTGTAACTGCTATTTTCAAATTGCAACGTCTGACATTATCTCATGATAAACTCGATTCAAATAAAGTAAACACTCGAATATTAAGCATAACTTGACATTCGAGTGTTGATTCGATATTCGAATAATTCCCTTATTATTCCTTTTCAGTAACATAGCTGTCCCCGAACAATAGGGCATCCTAACGTGTGTCAATCTAAACTTAGAGACTGGCATAAGAGGTATAACCATGAATATACTCTCAGATAGTCAGGCAGCGCTCAAAACGTTGAGCTCGTATAGTACGAACTCAAAATCCGTCAAGGAATGCCACGATACCCTTCAACACCTAGGCAAAAGAAATAAAGTCGAACTCTGGTGGGTGCCAGGTTACAAATTTCAGCGAAAGGTACATAGGAACCTTTCTGCGGAATCCCCAAGTCGATAATTAATTTTCTCTTAGCCAAGTGTGAAAAATTGCAACACTTGCACTTTTAGAACATCGTTCAAGGACTCCGACAATCGAAGAATTTCATACGGCTCCTAAACAAACACTATCAATATCCTCAAATATAACAGAGTCAATATCAGAAGACTGGTCAGCTACCTTTCGGGACACTGTAGTCTGAGATATCATTTTAACAAAATTAACCTCTCGTCTGAAACCGAGTGTTAACTCTGTCTAGAGGACGAGGAAACTGCAGAACACATACTATGGGAATGTGCTGCCCTCTGCCATCTTAGAGAATGATTCCTGGGGGGATCAGCTCTGCTCCTACGAGGGACATCCTCAGCTTTATTAATAAAGTAGAGGATCTTCTCGTCTAATTGGCAAGCAGTCAAAATAAACTTACTCTGGTACCGCTTACTGCTTTATTTTAAAGCTCTATCTCTCAAGGATTCTTTCCTCAGCTTTGGAAATATGCTCATATCAATTCAAAAGGGCTGAAAAACGATGTGTCCAACTACCGTCCCATTGCCAAGCTCTCATGCATACCCAAACTTTTCGAAAGCATCGTTTATGATGCACTATTCTTTCACTGCCAGCCCATATTTTCACCTAACGAACAAGGGCTCATAAAAGGCTGATCGACAACCACTAAACTGGTCGAGGTTGTTTCATAATCTTTGTGTGCACTCGAAGCCGGCGAAGAAGTATACCTTGTTGCCACTTACTTCAGCAAGGCGTTTGACAAAATATCTCACCGAATTATTCTCCTCAAGCTTACTGCAGTCGGTTTCTCTACCGGCTTAATCTCATCTGGAAGATCGTCAATATAAGGTTATCAGATCCGATCTTCTATCTCTGATCCAATTAATGCTATCTCCGGTGCCCCACAAGGTAGACATCTCGGCCCATTGTTATTTATTCTAACCATTAATAATGTTGATAGCGTTATTCTGAACTCTCAGCTCTCCATACATGCCGATGATATGAAAATATTTAAACACATATCTTCCCTTACTGATTCGTGCTCTTTCCAATCTGACCTTAACAGGTTCACTACTTGGTGTCAAAAGAACCATCTCGAACTCAATGTCAGTAAATGGCAAGCCATCACTTACTCCCGCAAGCGCTCTTCCTCACCACCCAGAACCTATATTATTTGTAAGGAAACCGTTCCCCCTGTCAACTTCTTGGTTAATCTAGGGGTCATTTATGACCGTGAACTTAACTTTCGTCTCCATATCGACACCATTATCAAACGTGCCAACTCTGCCCTCGGTTTCGTGAAACGTTGGTCTAAGGAATTCTCGAATCCTAGCGTTACGAAATCATTATACCTATACATTACTTTCGTTAGGCCACTTCTCGTATATGCTAGTCAAGTCTGGTCCTCCTCTTACGAATCCCACATTCCGCGTATTGAGGCCGTTCAACATAGGCTTATCCGTTTTGCCCTTCGTAGCCTTCCCCGGGCTAACCCCCTTAATCTACCACTTTATATGGATCGCCTAAAATTAGTCAACCTACAACTCCTTAGAGATGTTGCAGATTTTCTTTTTATTCACGCCTTCTCAGCGGTAACATTATTGCACATGATTCCCCTTAACACCAACCCACATAACCTTCGACCCATGCTCCTTTTGCGTATAAGCACTCATCGCAAAAATTATGGCTTCATCTTCACCTTCTCCTTAATCGTTTCCACCCTGCCACCTAGTTAATAAGTTAATTAAGTTATTTTTTTGATAAGGCTTGCATTAAGCTAATATAGTGCCCCTGTGGGGAGTGTCAAATCAAATCTCATAAGATGGCATAATTGGCCGACGTTCAACCCTCCTTCTATCAATTCCTACTCTCACTTGAACGCGGTGACTTCTGGGTGCCTCAACTGTATTTCAAGCAATCTTCTTTGTAAGGTTGTTGGTGGCAGCGAAGAAGATAGATGGGAGTCCGAACTGCCACCAAAATTTGGCCTCTTCTTAAGACGGCGGCGAAAGAATTCACAAGATGGGGTTAACGGCGGCATCTACGGTTCGAGTGAGATGAAAATTTGGTGGATACCTTATTTGGATTTACATAAATAACAGATCCATGTTACAGATCAAGATCAATGTAACGATCCTAGGAAATGTTTGAAAGGAAGCTTGCTTCGATTTTTAACTAGGAATATTAGGATCCTTAACAGACCGACTACCCCGAACAATTGGAAAAAGCTCTTCGTTGCTTTAAGTACGCATAACTACACTGTAAGAAGTGATTTGGGATAGACTGGGTAGAGAGCGGACAACGCGGTTTTGTTGTCCAAAACACACTTAGTCAAAAAGTCTTTGGCTTAAGGCATGGACGCGAAAGACCGATAGAAATCAGCATAAGAGCTATTCCGTAAAATCGTAAACTTAATATGTGTTCACATGAGAAAAACAATCGAGTCTACGACTTGCTCAATAGAACATTCGATCGATGCCCCAATTATGACATCAAAATCGTTCTAGAAGATTTTGAAGGCAAGCATGGTACGAAGGACAGACTAGTAGACTTTGTGACGGGACGTAATCTCTTAGTAGCCATCACACGATTCTCACATCTTAACATAAATAAGGGAGCTGACGGTCTCCTAATCAACTCACAACCAATCAAATTGATCGCATTGCTATCGTGAGCTCTACAGAAAATAAAATAGCCCGAGAAGCAATAAATCGAGGAGATGAAGGAGAGAATGACCAAAAATAAAATTCGAACGAAATGAACTGCCAAAGGGCAGTAATACCGATACTTAAAGCTGGAAAACACATGGAAGACCCAAATAGCTACCGTCCTATTAGTTTACTAAGTAACCTGAGTAAAATTTTTGAAAAGGTAATTAAAAATAAAATCATGAAATATATTGATGACAAACATATCTTTCCTAATGTGCAATTTGGGTTTAGACCCTTCCATAACACTTCCCAACAAGTGCTAAGAATCTGCAACCATGTCAGAAGTATGCGTGCAATCGGTAAATCGACTGGGTTGATCTTACTTGACATTGAAAAGGCGTTCGATAGTGTTTGGCATAATGGATTAATCTATAAAATGATTGATCTAAATTTTCCACTTTATCTGTGCAATATAGTTCTTAGTTTTTTGTCTGATCGTTGTTTCGAAGTACATGTTAATTCTGGTGTGTCAAATTTAATTTCTCATAGAGCAGGAGTACCACAGGGCTCTGTCCTAGGCCCAATATTATATAATCTATATACCTCGGATTTCCCAGAGCTACCGGAATGTGAAACAGCTATATATGCTGATGATACAGCGATATTTTCATCTCATGAGTTTGCTCTTAATATTGAGAACAATCTTAAAAATGCGATGAAAATTGTTCATAATTTCTATAACAAATGGAAAATCAAGCTAAATGAAGACAAATTGCAAGCAATCTTTTTCAGCCGAAAAAGAAAAACTTGTTTTCTCCCTTCAAATAGCTTGCAAATAAATCAAAATAATGTGGAATGGCTGAACTCCGTTAAATATCTGGGTATATATCTTGACCCCAAATTGAAGTTTCAGGAACATATTATGCAAACTATTAACAAAGTCAACATTGCCATAAAAATTCTTTACCCATTCATCAATAGGAAATCATTATTATCCCCTTCAAATAAAAGCATCATTCTTAAAGTCATATTCCAGGCAATACTTCTTTATGGTTGCCAGGAAATTCCGCACAGTGCCACATCAAAAAGTTACAAGTAGCTCAAAATAAAGTCTTAAAAATGATGTTAAATTTGCCTCGTGATTATTCTACAATAAGACTACATAAAAGAGTGTTGAACTGATAGCTCCAAGAATATCAAAACTTACAAACAAGTTTGTCAATTCTTGCGCTTTTGCTGACAATCCCTTGATTAACTACTTATTTGCCATTTAGTTAATATATACATGTATTTAATAAAACATACATATAAATGTATCTATATATTTATCTATTTATTTATTTATTTCTATATATTTTTGTATCTGTATTGTATAAATATCTATTTATTTATTTATTTATTTATCTATTTATCCTATTTATTTATTTACTTTTATTCATTTCTATATTTATATATCTTTGTTTTGTTTATATTTATTTATTTATATATTTATCTATTAATTTACATGTATATTTGTATTTAATTTATTTATCTTATTATTATTTATATACCTATCTATTTATTTGTCTGTGTATCTATAGATCCTATTTAATAATTTATTTATTTATTTATTTATTATTATTATTATTTATTTATTTATTTATTTATTTATTTTTTTTTTTTAATTGAAGGTTTTTTCTCATATTTTCCTTCAAAAATGCTTTTTTTTTTATTCTAGTCATTCCACTTTTCAAAACCGTAAATTTTTTGTTTTTCAGAAGTAAGATATGTAATGTATCAAATCTCTGTATTATATAACTATAATCATTGTAATAATTTTAAAATGAATTAATAAACTGTAAACTGTAGGGCAATAATGGAGAACATTTTTGGAGACTGTATAACGGCAATGATAGTTTAAAATACCGACTTAAGATAGAGCGAATAAACGATGGACGAAGATGAAAGAGAATTCGGTCCACCTCAAGTCAGGTGGGAGAGCTATATCGAAGGTTGAGATAGCTATATTGAAGCTGGAATCTAGTAAAGCTGCTGGAGCAGATGGACAGCCTGCTGTACTTTTCAAAGCAGCTTGGTCAGCTAGTTGGGAACTAAGATCACTTAGGTGTAAATTAAATTCGGATAAAAGAATCTCCCAAGTGCAGAATCTCGGCATAGTTTGCTTTGGTTTACAAAAAAGGGGATACTAATAACTGGGTCAGTTATACACCAATGGTATTTTAAGCATCACTTAGAAGATCCTCTGTGTCGCGCTTTGTGAACGGCTAAAACCGTTAGGTTCCTATTCTGCTCTCGGACGGGTTTAGCTTCAATGAAAATAATTTCTGCCTTAGTCATAGAAAGTACGTAACTGAAAGATTGAGTATTAGTATCTCTAGGAAATGCGCCAACCATATTTCCTATTCCTCACGGCCTTATTTTAAAGTTAAATTTCATAGGGACTCTTTCAATAGCTTTGAAAAAATGCTTACATCGTCTCAATTCACTAAAAAGGAAGAAAAAATCAATTGTCTAACTATAACCTTGTTGTTAATCTCTCTTGCATTCCCAAACTCTTCGAGAGTCAACCATAATACCCACTAAATTTATTCAGTTTGTCTCAAAATATTGTTGAGGTTGCTACAGTTTGCGACAGGTACAGGTTAAAGCAAGGCTTTCGAAAATATCTTGCATAAAATTATACTTCTTAAATTCACTGCTGCTGGTTACTCTTGTGGTTTTATTCCGCAGATCAAATCCTACCTTAAAGACTGTCAGTACATTGTTATTCTCAGCTGCAATCAACACGACTTTCGGAGTCCCCTAAGGTAGCCACCTCGGCTCATTGATATTTATCTTAACTATTAATGATGTCAACCGTGTCATCAAGACCTCTCACCTTTCCGTATGCGCCGACGACGGTAGGAAAAATTCCAAACATATGCACATATACCCTCCCTCCTCCTGTGGTTTCACACTATGGCAGATCTTGGAGAAGACCCACGAATTTCAGGGCGACACATATTTCATTTTTGTCGACTTAAAACTTAATATGACAGTGTCTATAAAGACGACCCATGTCATGGTCTGACATACAAACTTAGAGAAAAATAATGGGTATTTGGACACTAATGAGAGGAATGCAATTAGCCATCCCGGACAAAGCTTAGTTCGTTGAAATAGAGAAAAACAGTGATAGAGAAAATACGAATCAAATGACTTTGCAATACCAATGTCTATTATAAGTCTATTATTATTACCTACTTTTAAATTCAATTTAGCAGGCGGAGGCTCTCGGGAGCACCAAACCAGATAAGGGCGTTATTCTCCAGTTTATGGCGCGTATAGGCCTTATTGATTAAGACCCCACTTTTGCTATCGAGGATGAAGTTATCATAAAATGCTTAACATATATTGTCGCCTTAATTTTATGACCGAGGAGCAGGGAGTGTCACCAGCGATGGAATGGATTCGATTAGAAGCAGAAGAGAGGAGATCATTTATAAAAATGAGGAAAAGTGGCGGTGAGAGAACTGAGCCTTGGGGAACACCATAATTTATTTAATGAACATTCGATTTAAAACCATCGATACCATAAGCTCGCATTTTCAACAAAACTCTTGCCAAACTCTGTCAAATGCTTCAGAAATATCTAGCGCAACGATTCTATTTTCACTCAGGTTGTGCTAAGATTAGTTCTTCTTTTCGGTAAGGCATGCCATTAAATCATCAGTGGACCTGTTGTTGTGGAAATTATACGGGATTTAAGAAGTTTCCGCGATTCAAGAAAGAAGAGATGTTAGTGTTGTGGGTCGACAAGGCCCTTTTTAGGGATAGGCAGGACAAAAGAGAGCAGATTTAAAACGCTCGGAAATATACCAAAAAAGTAGGGTAGATGAAAAAGCATACGCAATGGCCAGCGTGAAAGAACACCTCTTCAGAAGTATGGGGGGAATACCATCAGGGTCAGCGGGTTTGTGCACTTTGAGATCTTAAGTCGATCTGTCCCATAGAAGATTCGGAGCGAGTACAGGCGGGGATAGATTACAATTTGAAAGCGTGTGGCTGCAAAATCTATCTTAATCTGATATCGGTTTTGCAGCTTGAGTCGTACCATGCCTTTGAGTGTCACTCTTCATCTATGAGGTTTGAAGGATCTCATACCCAACAAAATAATATCTGAAATCGTATTACCAGTGGCATTCACGTCGCTATCAAGGAAGCAAGATAACCAATTAGAATTCCTAAAGAACTTGTGCAAAGAGGTGACAATACCTATGTGTTGATCGAATATTTGTTAGGATAAGAGTAGAGGAATAAATCCAAGGTGGTAGCCGAATCATTTGTAATGTCAGGTATTCGTGTAGGCCCATTTACTAGCTGTGTTAGGTTATTTACCTCAGTATAGATCTCGACTTCGTATATTGCCGAAAGTTCAGTTTGAATTACGTACATTAAGATCTCCCGCAATTGTGCTTTTAGAGCGGTTAAGTAGGGATACAATTCTTGTGATCAAGTCGGATAACGATCTGAACTCGGAGAGGTATCCAGATGTGTTTCGACTTCTGTAAAGAACGGACATGAAATTTTAACCAAATAAAAATAAATTCGGGATTTGAATAATGACCCTATTGTGGTTAGGAACGTAAACGACAATACCGCGATGTAAACTATTCCGGCTTGAAGAGCCTTCGATTCGTGGACGATGGTGGTGCACAAATATGCAAAGGGGTCTCAACTAACTGGGCTTGCGGCACTGAAGCAATTGGCTAAAAATAATGTCGAATGCAGCGGCTTGTTGGTTGAGGCCCAAATCCATCCCCAACTTTACGAGTAGTGTCATCTACAATAAGCGATAAAAAGAAAATCTAGCCAATAATAAAAGTATTCAAATTTGTCATCTTTACGACCAAGCGGCTATTTCTGGGCTACAACTTGTAACATTTGTCCACGACAGCTTGGCTTAAATAAAATTTGAGGTGTGTTAAAACAAAAAGATTCCTTATTTCGCGAGGTAAGAACAATCGATTTTCGAATTTTGTTTCTGTTAATTTGGTACACATGCGCTGACGTTGTAAATCATTTGGATATATAGTTTGTTTTAGTCTTCTACCTTGCAAAGTTGGGGTAGGGAAGACTTATGCAAAGGCTTTCCTGTACTTCCATATGTCCGTTGTAGCTATGAGTCTGAAACTTAGTTGTGCTATGGAGTACATAATTCTGAGCTCATAGCGACCGGTTTTAGAACCCTAGCTACAATTGTTTCTGAGTTTCAGGAAATCCAAATTCAAGGTAAAATACCTGGAATTGTAGCTTGGCTCCCGGCGAGCTGATCCTATCTTGTTTCAATATATAAAGGTTAAGCGTGTTTTGAAGTGCTTGGCTAGTTATGGACATCGAAAAAAATTTTATCAAAAAATCGGTAAAAAATTTGTATCAAAAATAGAGAGAGGCATTTGGTGAGTCTACTCTTACCAGAAAAGAAATGTTTATAAATGTTACAAGCTCTTCGCAGAAAATTATTACGGAAAATGGTCGAATCACTATCAGAGAAGTTGCTGAGGATATTCGCATATCAGTTGGGTCAGGCTGTGATATTTTGAGCATGAAACGTTCGTCAGCGAAGTTTGTTCTGAAATTGGTATATTTTGACCAAAACGCATGAGTATCGGATGGCGTAAATGACAATTCAGAATTGCTGAAAAGGGTGACGAGACATGGGTAAATGGTTATGAAACCAAACCCAATCGGCCGAAAGGTCGTACGGTCAGCAGGAATATTACCTTAAAATTATGAGCCGTTTGTGTGAAAATGTCCGGATTTGTGGGCAGCCCTGGCAGATCTCAAGGCTACCAAAAATCGCAAAGGAATGGTTCAAGGATTGGAAAACCATTGGAGCAAGAGAATTAAATCGAAGGGGCTTACTTTGAATGGGATAAAAATTTATAAATGAACAAGAAAATTTTTTCGAGAAAAATTAAAAGTCACTTTAATTTTTGGACAGACCTCGTAGAGTCTTGAATATTAAAAAATATTTATTATTCGAGTATTAACTCGTTATCTGAATAATCCCCTCACCATTTTTTTGCCGGCCTAAGGTTTATATCAAATACGAATTTCAACGTAGAGGAAAGAGCAGTAGTCAACTGAGTCCTTTTTGGCGAAGAAAAAAGTGATGAACGATTATCAAGGGCTTTACAATAAAAATGAAGACCAGATGTGTCTCACTTAATAAGATACGCAGCTCTTCAGAAGACACACAATTTTTTCCCGTCCATTTCCATCCCATGCTTACCATGAACCAGATGGCTCCCGTTCTGGATCGGATTAAAGTTCATCGGTCATCAAATTAATTTAATTGGGTTCAACTCCCCATCCAATGTTTTTGTTCCAAGTCAAACAAAAATACCCATAGAACCTTTTTTAAGTGCTTTTAGCAGCCATTAAAAGTTGAGAAACGCTCTCCACAGCATTCCAGCATTCGACTAGAGCCCTTCCCTGAAGGCATTTTGACGTTTTTGTTTTCATACCAATCACCTGACCCATCGTCTGTGCTCTGGGAAAATATTAATTATTCATGATAATGGTTTGTTGTTGGTGCTCGAACTGTCCAAGTTCCCTTGAGAGAAATTGATGGATGAATCAGACAATTTCCATTGGCGACTCCGTGATGGCCAGGAAATTGTTTTCCGATAAAAGTCACGCCAAAATAAAATCACAAGTACCACGAAATTATCCGTCATAAAACGGGGGATACCCCATCCCTGGAATCTAAGAAAGCCCCATAGCATGACGCCGAAGGGAGACTCTAGCACATGGTGGCACTCGGGTGTTAAGCAAATTTCAGAACTTCTCGAAAGTATTCTGTTCCTCCGCAATAATTACCGAAGAAGGAAAATCACACGACCGACTACAAACCAGGACACGGCTGATGTGATTTTTCCAAATTGTTGTTCTTGTGTTTGGGGCGAATTAAACACCAAACGCCACTAAGCCGCGGAAGAGAGAATGAGGCTTAGATTCCTGGAGTGTTGCTTCTGTTGTTTGGAATTTTTTTTTTGTTTTACTTGATTGTGGTGCGGTGGAGCCCTTGGGGAACCATTTCAACCAAGCAACCGGGAAGTAAACGATTTATCTGAAATGGTAAAAGTTGAAAAGAAAGTTTTGCATTATTTTCGAGAGATTAAATTGTTTTAATGGCCCCCGAAAGTTCGGAGGCGGTTAAAAGTTCGGCTGCGCCAATGTTAAATTGTTTTTCCACAAAAACGTATTTAACTGTGGAATAAGTGGCGGTTTACTTACAAATCTTGGTAAAGTGGGGGAGGAATGGTTTGAGGATGTTAGACTGATTTTAAAACTATGATGGATGAGGATTTGGTGGAGACCTGGACGTTGGCTTGATGATAAAGATAATATTTGTATCGTTAATGGATGTTTAGTCATAAAATTTGTAGGAGCTTTGCCATAGAGAGAGACTGTAAGATCGCAGTTTGGTATTCAAGTAATACAATATGATTTGGACAACACTCTGTCATAATATGCATTTTATAATTAGGCTTACTTTTCCGGGAAAGCAGTTAATCAATGCATTCAACACATACACAAATTGTGCATTCATTGCTTTATTTATGATGAAGCGGATTTTTGTTGCGACAACCCCACCGTCTCGTATGCCATCGAATAGTGAACGTGTATTTTTAAAATGCATTCATATTCACGTCATGTGACAGTGATTTCGGTTTGACAAGCATTGACACATCGGGGATGTAGCTCAGATGGTAGAGCGCTCGCTTAGCATGTGAGAGGTACGGGGATCGATGCCCCGCATCTCCAATTCCTTTTTCCCTTTTTTTTCTACACTATTTATATTTTTTCACTTATGTCAATAAGTAATGCATTTAGGCGATACGGCCTGCAATTAATCTTTGAGTTGGAATGTCTCCCTTCGGCAGATACGAGTAATGTACTCAACCTTCATTGGCAATCATGTTTAGCATAATTGAAACTGCTCAGCTACATCACG
Organism: Merodon equestris; assembly: GCA_958301585.1. Taxonomy (NCBI): domain Eukaryota; kingdom Metazoa; phylum Arthropoda; class Insecta; order Diptera; family Syrphidae; genus Merodon; species Merodon equestris. The sequence continues at coordinate 44,183,444 of OY284413.1, forward strand.
TTTTCAACGAATTCTCTGCAATGGTTGGAGTCTGTTGGCGTTACCTGCTGCATACTCCAACTGTCTCGGAGAGTTGCCATAAAGATTTGGTTTCTCAAATGGGGGGCTGTAACTTCCCAATTGCGGCAAGTTAGGCAGCTCAGAAGCAGTTCCACATACAGAACAGCTGTCCTGTTGTATTATGCACTTGAATAGAAAAATATATAGCGAGATGTAAGGAGTAGAAAAGGGTACTATACCTACTAGCATAAAGAGGGAAGATAAATCTATTCCTGGTATGAAAAGATCTTAAACTTGTAACATGTACGCAAAAAATTCAAAAACCGAAACTGACATACTGACTTCAATGCAAAACATATGACCAGTCACATCTTATTCTTAGATGGCGCCACAGTCCGATGTGAACCTGGGTCTCAACCAATAAGCGTCCCCAGCTGGCACGATCTCGTTGCCAGTTGTTTCCAGTGCGACATTGCCACTTGGTTAAGGTCCCCTTCCATCTGTGATCGTCCTCTGCTGGGCCGTTCCTCAGGGTTGGATTCGAAGACCCTTCGGGCCGGAGCTGTACTGTCTATTCGCTTTAGTACATGGCCTAGCCATCTTAGACGTCGTACTAGGCCGATGTCGCTGTACAGCCCGTACTTCTCCTCTACTTCCCGTTTATATAAATGGGACCATAGATTGAACGCAGAACTTTCCTCTCGAAGCGACCAAGGGCATCCTCATCGGCTTGCGTTAAGGTCCAGACCTCTGCGCCATAAAGGAGGAGGATTAGTGATTTATATAGTGTTACCTTTGATTTTCGAGAGAGGGCTCTACTTCTCAATTGCCTCTTGAGCCCAAAGAAGCAGCGGTTGGCAAGAGTAATTCTGCGTTTGATCTCAGCGCTGATGTTATCGCTGGTTACTAGTGAGCCAAGGTAGACGAAGTCCTTGACCACTTCAAATTTGTAGCCATTAATTGTGACGTTCTGGCCAAGTCGTCGGTGTTGTGCCTCATTTTTGGATAACAGCATATATTTGGTTTTACCCTCGTTCACCGAAAGACCCATTTCAGCCGCTTCTGCTTCAGTGCTTTTGAACACTTCATTGACATCTCGTTGTGCTCGCCTCTTATACTGGCCAGTGAGTCTTTTCAAGCACGACGTTGAAGAAGTTACATGACAGTGTGACCTTGCCTAAATCCAGCGAGAATTCTCCATTGTCATCTTGCACAATCGGACGAGTTTGGCAGGGGTGCTAAAACTAGACATGTCTCGGTTTAGCTCGTCCCTATGCACACTGTCATATGCGGCTTTAAAATCGACAAAAGACGGTGTGTGTCGATTTGGAATTCTTGGTCCTTTTCCAAGATCTGCCGCAGTGTGAAAATTTGGTCTATTGTGGATTTACCTGGTCTGAAACCACACCGAGAGGAACCTATCAAATTATCTACAAAGGCTTTCATACGTTCACACTGTAAGGCAGAGAAGATCTTGTACGCGATGTTAATGAGACTTATTTCTTTAATGTTGGCGCAGTTTCAGGGGTTTCCTTTCTTATGGACTGAGCAAACGATGCTGAAATTCCATTCGTTGTGCATGCTTTCCTCCGACCATATTTTACAGATGAGCTTGTGCATGCGTCCTACCAACTCATCTCTAGCCGCTTTAGATAGCTGAGCATTCAGGCCGTCTGCGCCGTGACTTTGTTAGTTGTAAGCTTCGAAATAACAAGCTTAATTTCATCTAGGTTAGATGAACGGAATTCTCTTGTATCTTCGTCCGTTGCGAATGGATCATTCTGCCTGACAACGGTATCAGATCTATCATCGCCGATATACTCGTACAGTCTACAAAGTGGTTTTTCCATATTCTCAGCATCGACTGTGATTCAACTACTAGTTGTCCGTCTTCATCCCTAAAGCTTCCGTTCCGTCTTTATAGCCCTGGCATATTGGTTTTACTTTTCGCAAAAATTGCGAGCGTCCTGTGCTAGCGTCTCTCTTTCTCCTCGACCTCACGCTTTTCGTGTTCTCTTTTTTTCTTCCTTAAAAGGGTGTGTTCCTCTCTTCTTTTCTGTTCATAGAGCTCACGAACGGCTCTCGTCCGTCTATGTAGTGTAGTTTTGCAGGCGGTTTGCTTTGCTACATGAAAAAGTTTAAAGTTGCAAAATCAAAAGTATTAAAAAAGGATGAAAAGGAATTTGCAGATTTAAGATGTGTACTTTGTACACATGGTTCTGGTTCTTATCTCCAAACTTATGAGAGGCGACACTATGCCTAATCAATGGAGGGAAAGCTATCTTCTTCCATTGCACAAAGGAAAGGGTGATACGCGAAATTGTGATAACTACCGTTCTGTCAAGCTGATGTCGCACACCATGAAGATCGTTGAACGGGTATTAGATAGCCGACTGCGGAAAATAATACGACTATCTGATGACCAGTGCGGGTTTGTCTCGGGTAAATCAACGACAGATGCAATCCAAAGTATAAGGGTCATGATGGCAAAGCATCGTGATTCTTCAAAGGACTTGCATATGGTGTTGGTTGATTTCGAGAAGGCCTTTGACCGGCAACCAAGAGATATTTTATGGGTAGCGCTAAGACAAAAAGGAGTTCCAGAAACATACGTGCGAGTGATCATGGACATGTACAAGAGAGCAGTAAGATGCACCACAGGAGTCACCGAAGAGTTCGCAATCAAAGTCGGTGTACACCAAGGGAGCATCCTCAGCCCACTGCTCTTTATAACAGTCCTTGATTGCTTGCTTGAAGGAAAAGTGACGGACCCCAATGTGCACCAGCTATTCTTTGCTGACGATGGAGCCATTATAAGTGATGATCAGGCGTCCCTACAACGAGCACTTGATGTGTGGGTGGACATTTTTGAGGGACACGGGTATCATATTAGTTCAAAGAAGACAGAGTATCAGTGCTGCCCGTTCTCTGACCCTCATCAGCCTATTCCAGACATTTACTTGAATGGAAGAGTGCTTCCCAAGTGTGGAAAGTTTAAATATCTGGGATCTATGATTAATAAAGAAGCAACTTGTGATGACGACATCAACCATCGCGTAAGCGTAGGGTGGATGAAGTGGCGGGAAAACTCCGCCATCTTCTGTGATCGAAAAATGCCCCCTAAGCTGAAAGGAAGGCTCTACACTTCAGTTGTACGTCCGGCGCTCACATACGGTTCACAATGCTGGACAATGCACAAAAAGTATGAGAGCAAATTAACGGCAGCTGAGATAAAGATGCTTCGCATGACAGCGGGAGTAACAAAGCGTGACAGAATTAGAAGTTCAAAGATCCGAGGAAGCCTCCACGTAAAAGAAACCATCACAAGAAAGGTAGAGCGCGACCGACTCAGTTGGTATTGCCATGTTCAAAGGAGAGATCCTTTGAACCCCGTCCAAAAGGCGTTATCAATCAACGTTTCAATTTCAACACGCAAAAAAGGCAGGCCGAAAAACAATTGGTGCAAACAAATGCAAAAACACCAGCATTTGATTGGCCTCAGCGATGAAGTAATCCCAAACCGGGAAGCCTGCCGCTACTTTCTGCTTACTTACTTTCGCGGACCCCACAAGCGGACCAGTAGGAATGCAGTTAAGTGGGAAGGTTATGGTCCTACACTTCTGACCATAACGACGCCGGAAAAAAAAGGAAAAGAAGAAGAAGATGTGTACTTTGTGGGACCAGGTGGTTATGGCATACTAAAGAGTGTTTTCTTTAATCCGGCACTACGCCCTTCGAAATTGTTACCAATTGTGTGTCGTATTTATAGAACACCATATTACACTCCACATAATCGTTCATCTGAGAACCTTATTCGCTGTATTGTTGACCGTTTTTGCGCAACACTTACATATGTACATTACAAGATGAGATGGCACCGAAGCCCATTAGAAGAGTGCGCACCGAAGAGACTATTGCATTCATACAAGGGAGTATTGAAGAAGATCCAATTTATCGACTGATATCGTTCATAAAAGCTTGATCTTTGTTCATCCCCTTTATGGAAAATTTGACCCAAAGACCTTGGTTTAAGGGCTTATAATATCCAGCTTGTGCAAAGAATTTCGGTGAATGGGCCCAATATCAACTGGCATTCGATCCGTCGTTTTATCGAAAATGCACATTTTGGTAAAAGCTATGGTCTGGTGAAATCATCAGATCATTTTTGCACTATAGAGCCATGATTTAAGACTGTTTCGTTTCACGATTTCATGAAATGTGGAAACGATGTGGTTCAAGTCGGATGCCGCTACGTACATATCATTCAGCACACGAACAAATCTGCCTTTTGAAAAAAAATCATTTCGCCTAATGTGTCTGTAACTTGACCTTGACGTAGATAAATGACGTCGTGATATTTATTATAGCTTTTGTAAATTACAGAGGTGTGTATATTCGTATATATAAAAAAAAAAAAACAGAGCCGAGGGACCAAAAATTGTTCACCTCGTCTACTGAACGCCCTAATAGTCGTATTGCGTAAATATGAGGTGGCTACAACGAAAAGCTGTATGCTCACTCAACAGACTGCGAATTCGTCCAATTCACATCGCCCTTTTATACTCGAATCGTAACAGTTACTTTTTCTTTTCCTTTTATTCTTCTGCGGTCTGCTCCGAGTATTGACAGACGCTGTGAAATGACGGACTCGGGTTGTGTACAGCACATATAGAAAGCTAAGGAGAGTGTGTTAGGCACATTTTCCTTTTTCCCTTTTACAAAATTAAATAAATATAAATTCCAAAAAAAAAAAGTAGAGGATGGCCGCTACAACCTTTAATATCTTGTGTTTTAAGGTTCCTTGACTATAATCGTTGAGAATTACAAACATGGCTAGCCTACACTGACAAAGGAATAACAATCGATGCATTGGAGGCCAATATTAATCCTGTTATTGAAAACATACGGAAACAAGTGTTTAAAAAATTGTTGTCTCACTAGATCTTGTCGTAGTTTGTATAAACCCATAGTATTATTTAGAGATCAATTGTAGAATGTATTCCCTCTATGGAATACAAATAAATGGATGCTTAGTAGATTTCATATGTTTGCTTAATATTAAAGTTAAAAACTTAAGAAAAAAAATGGGTAGGTTAGGGCAAAATATTAAAAAAAAAAACAAAAACAAGAACAAAAAAGAAAAAAAAACAAAAACAAAACATAATAAACAAAAAAAGATATATATATACATATGTATATATATATTTTAATTAAGGTAGGTTAAGCTAGTTTTAGTTAGTATTAAGTTTTATAAAAAATCAAAAACTATAAATCGGATGCTAATTTTCTTAGCTGTACTATTTTCTTTTTTAAATTATTTTAAGTTAATCATTAGATCAAAGGACATAGCTTAAGTTGTTCTGTGTACTTTAGAGTGTCCGTATAGGGCCAGTAAGGTATTTTAAGTCTGTTAAGTTATTTAAGCTAGTTTTAAGCATTTTTGTCTAGCGTAAAAAAGCTCTAAGTAAAAGTTGAATAAAAATGAAAACCGGGTGAAGTGAGAGGAGCACGCTACCGAGCACAGCTAATGCGTTTGAGCCGGGCATTGATGGAAACATTTCCAAAATCTACGCAAGTCACAACAAAATGTTGTTGTACAAGTCGTTAAAAGGGAAACACTAACATAGAACGTCTACTGTATTCTCAAGACTTCGTTTCTTCTGATTACCACCAGTTCCGATCGATGACGCATAGTCTCGCTGATCAGTTTTTCCGACCTTGAAGCTAAAAATTGTACCAATTAACTGAAAAGTTTTACAAGGCAAAATTCGTATCCTTTCAGAAGGATGGACAAAAGTTATAGCTAGCAATAGGCAATATAATACGAGAATAAAGATGTAATAGTATTTCTGAAAAAAAATTAAAATTAAGAAAATGGTGATTTTTCATTTATAGATCTGATTCACTGTCGATAGTAGTAGTAACATTAAACAAAAAAATCAAAACTTAAGATGCTTCGACAATTCCAATGCAGTTATAAAGGATATACGATCGGCTGGTTTATTTTTATTTGAAATTACTCTAAAAAAGTGTTACGTTTTACTGAAAAGAATACATTTGCTGATTAAGTGTATGGAGGTAATTTTTAAAGATAAAAAAGAACGCAACAACACACATTTAAAAAAAAAAGTTCTTTCTTGTTTACTTTCTTAACCCCCCAATAATTGAACCATTCGCCTCGAGTGCTGTTGAAATACTGACAGTCGGCACTTCTTGACGGTTCTGGTCTCCTAACCGAATGTTGTTATCGTCTTCGTCGTTGTCCTCAGATTCTCCGTCTAGTTCATCATTTGGTTCAGGACTACCAGGACACACGCTTTTAGATGGTCGGTAGAGTGGACGTTGGTGTATCTTGCTCGTGGTACATCGGGAAGATCCTCTACAACATATCAGTCGAAGTCCAGGACTTTACTGATGACATATGGACCCTTGAACTGATGTTGTAATTTGCGTGTCTCGCCAACTGCATCTAGTACTATGTTGATCACCATAGGATCACCTTCGTAGTACTGTGTGGGCCGTCGATGCTTTGCGTCAAAAGGTGGTTTCAATTAACTTTTCTGCCTGTTTATGTTCTCTGCTGCCTCCTTCTGTCGATATGCTGCATTCAATTGAGCCTGTTTAGTGATTTACAAGTAATTTATATTTCGAATTACAGACGAAAAATTCGAGACGAAAATGAACCGGATGGGTTGAAATCAGAACGTAGATTGACAGTGTATGAGAAGCAGGATAGAAGGAGTGGAGAGGAGAGTAAAGAATGACATTTCTCTGTGTGTGTGTGTGTGTGATTTGACCGCCATAGAGCCTGTGGTTTAGCAAGAACTTGGATAAGCCGATTTTGGCTCACGTCTCTTAGATTGTAGTTGAAGACATTTTTTTGGGAGTTTAAGCACCATTGCAGATGGGGTATAGTTGAGTCCCACTCACGGTCGTTAGTACTCGTATATTTAATTGAGGACAGGACGGTTCGGTTGACCCTTTCTACTTGTCTCTTCACCCGCGATATCTTACCGCTGTCTTGACCTGTATTATTCCATACATGGCCAAAAAGCTCTCGAACTCCTTTGAGGGAAAAGCTGTACCTCGGTTGGTCACCACTCGCATCGGCCGACCATATACAGCCATAAATTCATTCAAAAAATTTATGGCAGGAATTGTTTTTGTCTAGGATCGTACATTTACTAAATGAACATACCAGGACGAGGTTATATACGCTTACTCTTCGTTAAAGGTGTTAGATGGTCAAGATTCACACTCCGAAACGGAATTAGCAGAGTCTCTTCGATCTGCATCTGTTCCTCCAGTTTGCCTCCTTTGCTTTTATTGTAAGAGCATTCAGGACACGCGTCGACATATGTCTTAATGTAGCGTCGCATACCTTTGAACCAGAATCCGTTGCTCATACGGCTCAGCTTTTTGGTACCAAAATGTCTCGCGTCATCGTGGTAAGCCTTGCATATACGCCATCTTGCCAACGTTGTACAACCAATTTAAGCTTGTCATTCTCGCGTGGCGTTCTCTGTTATTCTCCCGTTCAGAATTTCTATGATCGTTTGAAGTTTAGAATCCTGCATTTGAAGCGCCACTACCCAGTCGTTGCTTAGCTGCTGTTTAACTTGCAAGAATGCATCTGCAACATAGCCTGTATTACTCGGAAGTAACGCCGGTTGTTTAATCATGCCATCTACAAGAGCTATTTTAGATCCACGTCGATGAACACACTCAAAGTCGAACTCTTGCAATTTCAACCACCAACGCGCTTCCCTTGGTGCAAGGTGTCCACAATTGCTAGTACTTTCAGCTCGTGACTCGAGTACTGACTTTCAGCATTCGTACATTTTCTGCTGTAATAAAAGACTGGTTTGACGTAATTACCTTTGATTTGAAACGGAACTCTGGATAAGCCCATTGTACTTGCATCTGTGTGAACTTCATCTTGTTTGTTTGGATCGTACAATACGAGAACAGGTTCTTCGGTGATGGTCTATTTCAGCTTGCTAAACGTTGCCTCTTGTTCTTCCCTCCATTCAAACGGAGCATCTTTCTTCAATAGACTGGTCAGTGGACGTGCAACGTAGCTGTATTAGTTGAAGAATTTGCGGAAAAAGCCTATTACTCCAAGAAACTGACGGACTGCAGTCGTATTTTTTGGCGTTTGAAACTCCCGAATACTCCTTGTCTTAGCTTCTCCTTGACGGCCTATGCCGTCTTCGTTGACGATGTGTCCAAACAAATTGACCGAAGTTTCCAAAAACGTGCGCTTCGATGGTCTCAGCGTAAGACCTTCTTGTCTGACTAACGACTCCTTCAACACCTCACAACCTTCTCCTGTAGTTCTTGTTCCGATTATTACTTCATCAACGTAATTCACAATCCGAAGGCTTAATAATGCTAACGATGAGCTATTGGAACCACATTGGCGCATTAACAAGACGAAAGGGCATGACGTTAAACTCGAGCGAACCTTCGTGAGTTAAGAAAGCTGTGTACGCCTTACTTTCTTCGTGTCATTTCTACCGTTGTGACATATCGGTTTTCAACCAATCGGGAGAGTTGCTCTTCTACTATTGGCATCGGATAATGTTTCTTCACCGTCACAGCGTTAAAAGCTCTATAGTCCACACACATTCTGCTTTTACCGTTGCTTTTTTTACTATCACAATGGATGCTGCATGTAAAGAGCTACTTGGCCTGATGATATTGTTGCTTTACAGATCATTAAGAATGTCGGTCAATCTGTTTCTTTCATAAAATGAAAGCTGTTATCTTTTACCCACAATCGGTCATTGTGGGTAGAAGATATTCATCACCATTAATTTGCATCGACCCAGTTGACTATGGTCCTTCGAAAAACATGAATTATAACCCTCGATCAACTTTATCTATGTTGGCACCTAATTCGATAATCATAAGTTGGCCGTTTCTGCAAAGTACTCGTACATCCCGTCCCAACAAAGCTTCGCACGGTAGCAACTCCTTTGGAACGATTGCAAAAGCTACATATATGTACTTTCTTTCCATCTATAACAACAGCTACAGCTCTTATTTAGACTCCACCGAGTATTCACCAAAGCCTATAACTGCCTCACCTTCAGCTTTCGAGCTGGCATTCTTCCTCACAGTATCGTACTCGTATAATAGGGAACAGTCACTACCTGTGTCAATAAATGCAATAATGCTTGGATTTCCTTGACCACGCGCACGTTAACTTTCCAGAGACCTTAAAAGGTCGTTAGCGAACAGACAGGAAAGCCTTTGCATGAGCCTTCCCTACTAAATTGGCGAGATCCCAGTCCGCCGTTGCGGTACTAAAATGGATAAGCTTCTGAGTGTTATCAACATATCCGTCGCGGTAATCTTTCGGAGTTACTATGAATATATGACTCTGGGGTAATAAAGTCCAATTGAAGCGTGCTCACATGGTATCTATGCTTTCAAATGAATAAGAAAATTTTCGATTCCACTTAGACCATCTTCGTCGTATATGGTCTTATAAGGGCGATACTTAATGAAATAGTCCGGTGTTCTGCATGTTCTAAGACTGGTCCTAAGGCATTGTTTCTCGAATCCAAGATATATCAAGATATTTGGCCATAATTGCGTTCCTCACCGCTTTTCTATCTTGGGCAATCATTTCCTCCAGTTCTTTTGGCCTTATACAAGAGAGTCCTTAAAAATTTCGTTTCCGACTTTTCAAAATTAATTCTTAACGTTTTTTTTTTTAATTTTTAACTAAGTGATAAACGGCATGAAAAGCTTTTGAAAAATGATCAGGGTTAGGAAGGTTAACTCTCTTTTATCAAACCTTTCCTGGTTGTCATTGAGTAGGTTTTCAACTGAAAAGTGATGTATCACTTGAGGCAAGGTAGCTGTATTACAAATTTTGCATAAGTAATGCACAATAGCTATCGTTTCCTTTTTGGAACAACATAATTTAGGGTTTGAGTTGACGCTTGCCTATGTCTATTAAGCGCAAGTTTTTCCAAAGCCCTTTACTTGATATTTAGTGGTCAAGACGAATGGCGTGGAGTTCTTGGTATTTCTTTCTATACTTTATTCCTGAAGCCTTCGCAGGTTACATACGCAGCCTTCACTCTATACCGTTTCCGATGCCGATACGTTAGATCAATAACCTTTATTATTTTCTTCTTAAGTGTTGAGGGTGAGCGATTCTCAGTGAGTTTAGTTTTGGTTATATTGTGTTTTTAAACAGTAGGTTGATATTTTCTTTTAAAAAGGTAAAGAAAAACGACAAAAAATGCTGTTCCAAAGAATGTTATACAGATCACTTAACAAGTCTATACGGTTGGAGTTTTTAAAGTCTCTGAATTTAAAAGTTGGGAAGAAAGCTGGGGCTGATAATAATTGGTCATAGAATTTTATCAATTTCACTGGTGAACAGCAGGACCAGAAGAGTATTATTGTCATTGGAGAAGTGATTGGGCTTCGGATTTAGAGTGGCCATATTGCTGATTTTGGTGATTTTGGTGGGGGCTATACCCCCATTTTATTGTGCTTAATTCAAGCTACACACCTAATTTAACTTACAATCTAAGAGACTAAGAAAGATGGCGATTGTGATTATGGTGAAAGTAGAGGCGGGGAGGAGGTTTGCTACGTTTGCGGGAGAAAGTAATAGATTGACACTTTGAAAGGTCGAGGCAGTTCTTGGAGCACCAGGTGGAAAAGCTGTTGAGGTCCGATTGAATAAGGGAAGAGTCATATTCTGAGGAAATGTTCTTAAAAACTTAGCATCGTCGACATATAAAGAGATGTGGGAATGTTTGATAACCATTTCAATATCGTTAATGGTGAGGATAAAAAGAAGCGGGCCTAAATGACTGCCTTGGGGGACACCGGAGGAAGCAAGGAAGGGGTTAGAGAGGGCAGATCTAAAGCGAACGCTGTAGTTGCGATTTTCCAGGTAAGAGGAAATCCACTTTAATAAGATCTGCTCAAAGTCAAGAGAAGACAGTTTGAAGAGTATTAATCTGTGTGATTTATCGAAGGCCTTACTGAAGTCAGTTGAGATAACATCGACTTCCTTGCCATTTTCTAAGGCTGAAAGGGTGAAGGAAACGAATTCAATAAGGTTTGCGGTTGTTGACCTGCCTTTAAGTTAGCCGTGCTGTCTGGGGGAGATTAAAGACTTGCATTAAAAACTTAAATTATCATACAAAATACTTTCGAAAATTTTGGGTATATTACAGTTTGGCAATGGGACGGTAGTTGTTAATGTCATCCTTCGGACCCTTTTTGTATATATATGTTATAAAAGATGTTTTCCATATCAGGGGAAATTCACCTTGGGAAAGGGATAGGCTGAAGATTTTTGAGAGAGGTAGAGAAAGGGAGGAGAAACATTTTTTTAAAAATATAGCTGGAAGGCCGTCGGGGCCAGGGGTGAATTCATCGTTAAGTTGCTTTAATCTTTCTTCGATGATAGCGGGGTCGACACTACGAGGGAGAAATGGTCCAAAGGAGAAGTTTGGTAAATAGTTGAAATAGGTATGATCGGGTGCAAAGGAATCATGGGTAAAAGATTGATTGAAAAATGTGGCAAAAAGGTTGGCGATGTAATGAGGATCATTGGAAGTTTCATTATTGAAGGAGAGTGAGTTTGGGTAGCCATCAGATTTTCTTTTGTGATTAACGAATTGAAAGAAGGACTTGGGATTATTTATAAGGTAGGTTTGCATCTCAACTAAGTAGTGTTGATAGAGAAATTTATAAAGCTCTACAAAATGTAGGTAAGTACCGAAATAGTTCGAGAAGTCATTTGGGGATTGAGTACGAAGGAAAGTTGTCTTGTTCCGTTTGTTTCTCAAAGAACGGAGCCTGCGATTATACCATGGAGGGGAGGTGGAGGAGGTTTTATGTCGAGAAAAGGCTACATAAAGGGAGAAGGAATTAAATATTTCTTTGTAGAATATAGATATGGCATCATTTACGGTAAGGTTGTTGAAATAAAAGGGGGCATTATTGAGATATTCATTGATTTGACGGAAGTTGGCTTTGTGAAAATCGTGAGAGAATCCAACAGTGGGAGGAAAGTTCTGTATAGGGGAGTTGTGAAAGAACGAGAGAAGAAGGGGAGGGTGGTTGTTGTCGACGGTTGATAGGGACAACGGAGAAGCTGAAACTGAGGAGTTGAAGGGGTCACTTGTGAAAATGAGGTCGAGATGTCTGCCCATGTAATTCAAAATGCCGCTAACTTGGTTAAGGCTGGAATCAGCTAGGCGGTCAGAGAGGAGGCATTCTTTGGCTGCAGTGGGATTAGAGGCAATGTAAAACGATTGGGATAAGGAGGGGATCAAATATAATCAAGAATATAGCAGTTGTTGACACAAGTCAAAAACTGATTTAACTCGGCCGGTCTGTACTAAATCAAGAGATTGGAAAGGAAACTCCTTAATATTTACTCTTTTAAAAGTTTCAACTTTATCAATATGTAAGAATATGACACATAAGAAGGAGCTAAATATAAGTACGTTTTCGCAGGAGTACTTCAAGGATCCGTGTTGGTTTCCCCGTTGGGATTCTTATACAAGATGGAAACCTACTTCGAAGGCTACTACAGGCAGTTGATATCAAGGCGGTAAGACCGACCGAAAAAAAAGACTGGACGATATCGGACGAAGTTTATTTGTTATTGTTGAAATAATTCCCATTGACAGAAGCGTCTTCAATTCCATAGCGGAGAATTTATGACAGAAACTCTTCATGTCAATTGAAGCTGCCACAATAAAAAGAATCAAGGAAACAAAAAGAGCACACTCAATGACCCTATGACAAAATTGGTTGAATAATTTCACAAAAACCGAGTGCAAGGAAACTGTAGTTGCCACCAAATAGTGTTTCTCAAACCCAGCTTCACTAGTTAAATGAGTGGCATTAGTAAAAAAAAGAACGAACGGAGATATGATACTGCAAGGAGAGCAACAAATGTACCGGAGTAACGAAAGTTGCTTGTATTATAATACATATTGGTGGTCCCGTGGGAAAAAATTAATGAAGAGTTTAAATGTGAATACCAGTGGCATGGGTCACCAGTCTCTTTGGCGCATTAAAAAAAAAAAAAAAAAAGTCTCTAAGCACAAAAGATTCGGAGTCTAGCAGCCCTTATGGGAAATGAACTGCCAATTAAATTTTCTTTGCAAGCTCGACTGACTCAGGTACTGAAATCGTCGGTCTCACGCTGAACCACTTCGTCCATCATCATTCAACACTTTGTAACTACAGCTAACAATAGTAGGGCTAAGTCGTGTAATGTCAAAGAATACTTCTTCTTCTTCTTCTTTTCCTTTTTTTCTCCGGCGTTGTTATGGTCAGAAGTGTAGGACCATAACCTTCCCACTTAACTGCATTCCTACTGGTCCGCTTGTGGGGTCCGCCGTCAAAGAATACTTGGCATACCATAATATGAGAGGTACTAAAACCTATTAGCGGAATCACACAATTTGTTTTTCTTCTTTTGAACATACTTTTTACATTGTCAGAAAAGAGACTGTAGGGTCTCGAAGTCAAAAAGTATGTCCCAAAATTTGAGACAAAATAGTAATTTTTTTCTTGTGCTGAGTTTAAGAGGGTTCACCATTTAAATCCTCGGAACCTGGTAACCCTGTGGATTTCACATCTGTTTATAAATCGATTTTTGAAAGTTCGCATGTCACACAGTACAAGCCACCACAATACGCTATTATAGTGTTTACGATCAAGACATGTTCTCAATTGTGAAAACGCAACATGCCTATCGTGCAGAATATCGAGTGAACAAAACGCATTCAGAGGCCTCAGGAATTGACACCAAAAACGTAGTGTAGTGTGGTGTTGGTCATCAAAACTGTCGTCATTTAAAGCCGCACAGGCCGGCATTAAGGGATCACCGACAACGTCGATAAGTCGCCGTTTTTCGTCTTACCGACGCATAATTCTTGATGATTTGAATGCAAATTTTGTGGTGTTATGCCTGCATAAGCATATTCCGGCTTATTGGCTAAGATATAGATTTAAACAACAACTTTTCACTTGAGAACCGATGATGCTGACTAATGCACCATTCGATTACAGCTACAAGTTCTCTACAAGTTATCTACAGGTCTGCACATAATCAGGTCTTTTGAGCACAGCTATAATCATTTTATTCCAAGGGCAATGCAACGTACAAAGCATCGAGTGGAATATGCACCCAATTGCAGAGATTGTAGTTGATGACCCGGCTAAAGGGACTCCAATTCAATAGATAGAGTCGGACGTTTCATCGAGTCAGAATTGCCTATCAATGTCAATATATTTTACAGACGTGCTCCACAACTTCATCTTCTTCGTTTTTCCAGATTTTATTAAAAAACAAAAAGACAATCCCTCGAGAGAAGTTTGCATTGCAGATGTTGACTCCCCCGACTCGCCAACGTACCCAAACCCCCGACAAAACATTCATCATAACAAAAACACCAATAGCACCATCAGGAGCACTAAAAACCAAAGCGCAATGAAAATAAAAAAAAAGTCAGAAAAATAAAAGGAAAAAGCAAAACAAAAGAAATGAAAAATCACTGTTTATCCAAATGAAAAGTCTTTCTCGTTGCCTTTATTTGCTCACCGCCCTTCTCGTCGCGTTCAGACCGCTAAAGAAAACCGTGATTTCTACTCCATCGTGCTGGAAGAAGAAGAATTTTAAATTTCCATAATTATATGCATCAGCAGGTTAAGGAACAATGAGGAACCCACCACACACCGAAGAGGAAACAATGCCACCTTGGGATCGAGGACGTGCGTTGTATTGTGCGAGTGTTTCGCACAAGGATGCTTCCTCCTTTTTTCATTGAGCTGTGTCAATATTGACTGAATAGAAATTATTTAAAAACATTATTCCAATTCGTTACGTTAAAACGAGATTGTGGAAACAGTGGTCGGAAGAGGGACCGCCTAAGTGTCCTTATAACCATATCCAGTCTAGAGCCCAATCTCTTACTGATGGGAAAAAAACTTTTTTTTTAATTCCTGTCACATTCTTCATTCGAAAACATTTTAATTATCAGCACAACCACTCGACCAAGCAGGACACAAGTTTCCATAACGCTTAAGCGGATTTGCAAGAATGTTCCTTTCATCTCCCTTCAGCACTATGACCACAAGAGGAACAGAACAGCACACGGGTAAATGAAACTCCTAAATCACCGCTCAATGAACGTGTTGTCACCCAAAAACAAGTATTCCTTTCCGAGATTAGCATCCTTGCCACGGACGGACACTCCTTCATGTGCTAGTCCACATATCCTGATAAACCAGAGAAGAAAAAAGACCTCGATGGGTGTGTAAAATAATATCTGTCAGTGATTAAAAGTTTTTATCCTTGCGAACGTGCCTGCGACTGTAATTAATGCCATTTGCGGTCCTTTTCATATCAACTCTCCATACGTGGAGAGATGTTCATATTAAATTCGAAATCGTAAATTAAAAGCCTTTTTTTCAAATCTTCCTCCATGTGCGATTGTGGGGGAAATAAGGACCCACAGAGCCGGAGAGGATACAGGACTGCACTCAATTGGGATCATCATCTACAGAAGAGCAGCTAACGATGGACATACTCCAAAAGTTATTCGATGAACTTTAACGTGGCTTTTATGCAAATAACCGCTATTACAAGGATCCATCGTTATTTCTTCCTTCACTACTGCTCCTTGAAATACAGTAAGTAGTAGTAGTAGCCAACGAAGAAGTACTCGATGGTAAGTCATCTACATGTATCCTTGAAACAGGCTCATATTCAATAAGCCATTTGGAAGCACGAAAACTCCTCAGGAGTGCTTATTGTTTGATTTATGTGTCTACCAGGACTTCGTTTATTGGCCTTAGGACTCCTCCGTCACACACTATACTCGTATCACCGACCGATGAAAAATGTAGATCCTTTCTAAGTCAACATCGAGGCGGAAACAAGGAAATGTTCTTTGTCAAATATTTAGTGTGCATAATTTATAAATTTCAATTTCGGCAATTCCATGTTTCGTCCTCTTTACATATCCTTGCCGCGTGCCGCGGGGATGCTGGCGGTGCACCGCTAATTAATTAACAAATTTTTGGCGCGCACATTTTTGATGAGCTCATCGTTAAAATTACACCGGATAGCGACTACCACTCTTCCGCACATATATGCGGTTCGTGTTGAGGGCGCGGAAAAGCACATATGAGTGGATCTTACTCCTTCCTGGTTGTTGCGCGTTCCTGAGGGTGAAAGATCCGCCGCAGTTTCTTGTAATGTGGAAATTGTTTGCTTTTTTCTTTGTGGGTGATGGAGAGGATATGGAGTCGAGGTATGTATGTTTTGCTGGCCTCGCTAGATATTTAGTTTGCACAAAAGTTTAAGGATATTTGAACAGCGGTGAACAAGGATAGTTTCTTGTTCTTTCGGTGTTCGAATAGAGAATGGATGTGAGAAGATAAATTGTATCAGAAGAGGTTTATATTGTTCGACAAGATGTATGTATTCAGTGTAATTGTAAAGATCCCATTCACTGGTAGCTATTCTTGCCTTGCATTATAGTTGTGAAATTGTTGATGAAGAGTGGGAGTTACGTTACTAATATCATGTGGTTACTTTCAAAGTAAATGATATATTCGTAGCAATAGATCTAGAAAATAATTCTTCGGACATCTGGTTTGGTAATTTCTTTAAATAAAAAATTTAATTTCAGTGGGCATAACGAAGGGATATTGCTATGGCTAAAGTCACAACTTGCCGACTTTAGAGCCTTAAAATGACGTCAATTAAGGACTCACAATCTATTTTCATTCTGCTAAATTTGTCGCATACTTATGTAGATTAACATTGGCTGTAGGTAGTCTGAGAGTATGTGAAGACAAATAATTGTTGCAATTATAGTCTTGTTAAGAACGTCATCATTGGCAGCTAAAATTTTGAAGTAATCAATTACTTCTGCTAATCTACGTTAGCAGTTAAAAGCACCAGCGACAAAGCGTTGTGGTCAGATGCAAGATAGCTTTTTCCAATGGCTTTACAAAACCTTAATCCTCCTGGTCATCCTCAATGACGCGGCGAATTGTCACAAGCGAATTAAAAGGTCGGTAATCCACCTTGAAGAGCAAAACGTAGAAAACGACGTTGGATGCTGTCTTGGTGAGGAGCCAACACTTAAGAGACGTATTAAAGAAGGGGTGAACAAAGACATCGGGTAACATAGTGATTGAAGAATTTCTTACACTATCACGCAATGAATTGGCTTTAAAAATTCTCTCGCCGGGTCTATATCGAGTTAATAATGTAGAAAGTAGAGACAATTAAGAAGACTTTGTACGTGAAAATGGAACTGACTAGTACTTGGGAATGATAAAACTCAAAGTCATCTTTGGACACTTGAAATCCATTAGAATAAGGGGAAAACCATGTCCCAAGGAAACGCTCTTAAAGGACTTGTGGTCGTCCGCATACAGTAAGATGTAAGGTGTAGGAATGCTCTCCAACCATTTCAGTATTTTTATGGTAAAAACGAAAAAAAGTGGACCTAAGTGGCGGCCTTGGGAAACGCCGATAAAAACTAAAAGGAGATTTAAAACGAAAATTTTACGGGTGAGAAGATGCCCATCTCAATAAAAGGAATTCAAAGCCAAGGCTAAAATAATGTGGAAAGACTCACTGAAATCTAAGGCTGAAGACGTAATTTCGACAAGGCTTACGGTTGTGGGTCCACATTTGAAGAAGCCATGATTTCTAAGAGATATTAAAAAGTTGCAATCAAAACTTAAGATTTCATACAAAAACTATACTATACTATGCTAATATTCACACTATGCTAATTTCGAAGAGCATAGGCATATACGTGACTGTGTGGCAATCAGACGATAATTCCTGACATCGATTTTCGGACTTTTTAATATTATAATGAAATAATTCAACAAGAATTGAAATTTAAAAAAAATACAATATGTTAAACACATAATCAGAGGAAAAGAATTTAAGGTTAAAGCAGTAAAGCCAAATTCGAGTATCTTTTAAAGAGACTCTCGCTATTAAGTATAGCAAAAAGTTGATTTCAATAGGCGGGCGGAAGGTATAACATAAAATTAAGAAAAAATTAATTCCTAAAAGTTTGAAAGCTGTGTATTCAGATTTTTGGAAAAATATTTTATATTATAAAATAAATTATGCCTTAGAGAAAGAATTTTTATTTTTTTGAACACCTCTATACTGTAACGGACTTACATATGTATATCGAAGCCTTGAGGAAAATCCATATCATAGAGATTTACAGAACCCAAGCAAGTCTCATTTAAAACGTTTTGCATACTATTACTTAATTAAAAAGCCAACCACGAAGGTTAGGTTAGGCTAGGTTTGAGAAGGGGAGTGTGACGGTTAGACATCAGTTCCACTCGGAGGCCAAGAGGCCCATTGTGATTCCCTTCGTTTGTGTTGGTACACATAAAATTAACCTGTCCTATCACGTGGTGGCTGAAACCACCCCGTGCTCTTGATGAATCTTAGAAGATCCGATATATCTGCATTAGCCACGTCCGCAATCTTTGTAAAGAATCTTTGGCCTAGCGACACTAGGCATCGATTCTGGAGAGCTGGACAGTGGCAAAGCAGATGTTGGATCGTCTCAGTTTCCTCCTCATCGCCGCAGCTCCGGCAGAGATCGCTGGATCCCGAGTCCCATTTCCGGAGCATTGCCCCAATGGGACAGTGTCCTGTGATCACTCCGACGAGCATACGGATCGAGTTACGGTCCAGCGCCAGGAGCTTCTTTGTTTTTCCGACTTTGAGCTCTGGCCACGATGATCTTGTCGTGTAGCTGTCGCTTCTTGAAAGCCAAGACGAGTTGGCCTCTTTGATGATTGTGTCGTTTATGATCCTGTATAATGCGCTGATCGGTGGTTGCAGTGACGTGTCCGCTTCGCTGATGTCCAATTCAGAACCTTGCCTGGCCAGCTCGTCTGCTCTTTCGTTCCCTGCGATTGAGCTGTGGCCCGGTACCCAGCAGAGTTTAACTTTATGGTGTCTGATGGACTTCAGTGAGTCGCGACATTTCTTGACAGCCTTTGATCTCGTTATACAGGATTCTATTGACTTCAGTGCAGCCTGTCTGTCTACGAAGATGGTGATATCAGATGGTGGGATATCGGCTACCTGTAGGTGTTTGGCTGCTTTCTCTATTGCCAGGATTTCTGCATGGAACACGCTACACATATCAGGGAGTCTGAATGATTCCTGTTTGTATAGGGTATCAGAGTAAAACCCGGCCCCAGTGCCTGTGTCCATTTTCGATCCGTCGGTGAAGAGGGTGATCTCATGGTCGTTGATTACGGCGTTTGATAGCCACTCTTCTCTGTCGGGGAAAAGGATAGGTATACTGAGAGAGAAGTCATTTTGGGGGGAATATAGTCGGTCGTAGCTGCGAGGCTACTAAAACCATGTTTCCTTCCCAGGACGTCTATTATCTTAAGTATGGCCGCATGTCCATAGTTGGCTTGCTTCCGCAGAGAGGACTCTCTTAGTCTGAGAGCGCTCTTTGCGACGTAGCCTTTTATGAATAGTTCCAGGGGGAGGTGATGAAGAATCATGTCCAACCATGCTTGCGGCGTGCTTCTCATGGCTCCCGTTGTACAAACAGCTGCTAACCTTTGTACTTTGCTGAGCATGTTCATATGGCTTTTTCCTCATAAGTTAAAATGGGTCTGATGATTGCTGTGTACATCCAATGAATGATGTACGGTTGCAAGCCCCATCTTTTTCCGAAAGTCTTTTTGCATGCATAAAAAGCGTTCAGTCCTTTTTTCATCCTTTCCTCCAGGTTCCTTTTCCAGGAGAGTTTGGAGTCAAGAATGATGCAGGTAGACTTAAGGCGGGTTCAGGTCCTGAGAAACTCTCCTCTGAGCCCCTTCTAGCGAGTTCATCGGAGATCTCGTTTCCTGGTATTCCAGAGTGACCTGGGACTCATATAAGCCTAAGTGAATTTAGTCTTCCGAATTTGTTCAAAAAGGTCTTGAGTTCATGCACTAATTTGGAGTTGGATAGAGGGCTGGACACAGCTTTGAGTGCAGCTTGGCTGTCACTGCAGACGCAAATGCTTTTTCCCCTCCACCTGTGTTTCACAACATGCATGGCCATTAGGATTGCGTAAATCTCCGCTTGGAAGACAGATGCATATTTTCCTAACGAGAAGTGCAGTCGAATGTTTTCGCGCTCAAAGAAAACTCCAGCGCCGGATCCCTGCCCAGTTCTGGAGCCATCTGTGAAAATGCGAAGACATTCCATTCCAGGTTCAGTGTCTGGTCAAAGCCAGTCCTGACGCCATGGAAATGTGACTGTGAAGTTACAGCACAGTAGGCTGGCAAGTGTCATTGCGTCAGAAGGCATATCCATGAGACAGGGGTCGTAGGATATTTCTCCCGCAAGCACATTTTGACTCCAATGCGAGTTGTACCAAAGACCATTTCTCTTTAGGCGAGAAATGGCTTTCAATGCACACCCTCTGATATATATGTCAAGGGGTGGAAGATTCATCATAGCATCTAGACTCTAGAGCAGCTCCCGGTGTGCTGGGGAAAGCCCCCGTGCAGCTGAGAAAGACCGCTCTTTGCAGTTTGGTGAGTGAAGTCACAGCGTGTTTGCGTGTTAGCCTGCTCCACCAAACAACCGATGCATATGAGATTATCGGTCTTATCATTGCCGTGTAGATCCAAAGGACCTTTTTCGACGGTAAGCCCCATGTTTTGCCAAAGGCACCTTTGCATTGCCAAAAAGCTTACAGCGCTTTGCTGGTTTTGGACTCAACATGTTTTGACCAAAGAAGCTTGCTATCTAGGATGGTTCCAAGATACTTAGCGTCCTTGGATATCGGGATGGGAATGCCTTTTAGCACCAGCTGAGTAATGCCAGTATTTTTCCTCCTTCTCGTGAAGAGAACGACATCGGTCTTAAGAGGATTAACCGACAGCCCATTTCTCGTGCACCAGTCATCGATCACGTTTAGCGCCGCCTGCGCTTTGAGACAGACATTCGCTAAACATGAGCCGACAGAGAGAACAGCAACATCATCCGCATAGGCCTGGGCATAGATTCCAGAGGCATTGAGAGCATCTAGCAGAGAGTCGACCACCATGCACCATAACAGCGGAGACAAGACGCCACCTTGCGGGCAGCCCCTGTTTACTCCAGACTTGACACATTGTTCGAGGCCTGTATCAGCGATCAATGTCCTGTGCACAAGCATTGCTTTGATCCACAAAACCAGTGCTTCATCTACGCCATGCCGTCTAGCAGCGTTACACATGCTGTCGAAGGTAGCGTTATCAAAAGCTCCCTCAATGTCGACGAAAATGCCTAGTACGTACTCTTTCCTTTCGAGAGCGCATTCAATTCTCCCAACTAGGTTTTGAAGCGCAGTCTCGCAGGATTTTCCGCGCTGATAAGCATGTTGCATGTCCGACAGAGGATGCATTCGAAGGGCAACTTTGCGCACGTGCAACTCTACTAGTCTTTCCATGCTTTTCAGCAGGAATGATGTTAGACTTATTGGTCTGAAACTCTTGGCTAGTGAGTAATCCTCTTTCCCTATTTTGGGAATAAAGACCACTTTCACCGCGCGCCAAGGGATAGGTATGTAGACAAGTGCCAGGCTAGCAGTGAAAATTCTTTTCAGTGTAGGAAGCAGCTGTCTTATACCTTTTTGCAGCATAACGGTCCCATCAGTGCCCGGCGACTTAAAGCCATCGAAGGATGCCACAGCAAATTCAATGGCCTCAGTAGTTGCCACGCGTGACGCAACATACCAGCTACGCCGAGTTGTTTTCATCGTTTCCGTTGCAGTTTCCAATGAGGGAGTGTGCAACGAGCCGATGAAAGTCTGATTTCCCGGAAAATGGGTCTGCAACAGTAAACTAAGAGTTTCTGCTTTAGACTCCGTGAACTCAGACTTTCTAAGTACATACAGCTTTGTCGATTTTCCTCGTTTGAGGACGTTAACCAACTTGCTGGTCGCGCTCAGGGATTTGATCTCTTCGTAGAAGGACTTATAGGAATCATTCTTCGATTTACGAATAAGCTTCTTATATTCCTTCTTCTTCGATCGATATTTATTCCAGTCATCTTCTGAGTTCGATTTAAGCGATCTATTCAGAAGACTTCTGGCTTCCCTGCGAAGACATTGGAGCTCAGCGTTCCACTAGGGAAACGACCTCCTTCTGGGAGGTTTTTTGACAGGACATGCGAGTTCAAAACATTTGGTGATGGCGCTGTTCAGGTTATGAACTGCATCCTCCACCGATTGATTAGTTTTGAGTTTAGGCGGGGCTTGAGTGGATTTTTCAAGCTCCTCCCTGAATTGCACCCAGTCCGTTTTTCTCGGATTCCGCTTGGGCTGCGAGGGGGATATCCCGCACTTCAATTGGAATTCGATGTATCTATGGTCTGACAGCGTAACATCTGGTAAGACTCTCCAGTTAATGATGGCCTTCATATGCCTATTAGACAGGGTTAGGTCAATCACTTCCTGTCGTCTCGCCGTCACAAAGGTTGGCTGAGAGCCAACATTGTTGATGATAAGGTCAGACGAAAGAATGAAGTTTAAAAGATGGTCTCCTCTCCGGTTGCATTTGATGCTGCCCCAAACAGTATTTTAAGCGTTAGCATCGCAACAGATGACGAGTCCAATCCTTCTGGCTTCATAGTACTCTACGAGTTCGGAAACCGCCTTATGTGGCGGGGGCAGTACCGAGTCGTAGGAGAAGTAAGCAGACGCCACGATGAAGTGTTCAATTTCTCCGTGCGCTTTGTAGCTAACTTCCGCAGCCACCAGATCTTGACCACAGAATTGACCAAGTTTGGTTGCCGATAGCGTGATCGATATGATGAGGCAGACCCTGGGCCTTTCGGTTCGCTCATCATAAAAGATCGTAGCATCACATATACCACCAAGACCACACAGGCGTTTATTCCACACCCATGGTTCCTGAATGGATGATTTGTACTACTGCATGCAATTCTGCTACTGAGAAGAGCAGTAGCCGCCTTGCAATGCTGTAGGTTAATCTGAGTGAAAATCATAGATTTGTGTGAAGGGCCCGCCTCCGACGAGCAGTCTTTGGTCCTCTCCGTCTTCAGATTTTTGCTTTGATCTTTGTTGATCGCCGCATCAACCTTCGGACTCCGATTTCCCGCCGCTACGTCAGAGGAGGAGACATCACATTCTCTCTCCCCAGCAAGGATGTCCCCGGCGGCCGTCTTCCGTTTGCGAGCGCTCTTCCGACGCCGCTTTGGAACAGCTCTGCCAGCTTGAGGTTTGCTGTGTTCCGAGACCGCTTCGCCTTATGGGCGGTGGCGCCGCCCATAACAGGACCCTGAACACCTCCAGCTCCGTCAGTTTTGGAATCTGGCACGCTCTTATTGGGAGTTTGACCGTCACCAATAAGAGGAGGAGTGTTTGAGGCGCATGCCGAAAGTGCTGGCATGCTTTTGCCTCCTGCAGCAGCCTTTACTGCCGACACTTAGCAGTGCAATCTACAGTACGTCCCAATTCTGGGGCTCGTTCAACCTTAGCGGTTTCCCGTGCCGGGCCATCGTCGGTGTCGTCTCTGTTGGTTGCACCACTCATGCTCAGTCCAACCAGGTGGTTGGACAATGAGCCGCAGGAGTCGGTGTCGTTCCGGGCTGCCGGAGAGTTGAGAATGAGTGGTGGGGCTTCCAGAGTCCTTGCCCCGGCCATCAGGGAGATCGCGGGTGGATCAGGGAGATCGCGGGTGAATTTCCGCTATTGCGGGTGCCACCTGGAGTAATACCATCCATTTGGTAAATCCACGTAAAAGTCAGTTCTCCGGGTCTTAGTTCGAGGTCATTGACCTCTTAAGCCCCTCCGCCCCGACAAGACGCCCGAAGAGCGAAGGGGTTTCGACCAGATAGAACAATTACAGGACAAAGACGCTTGACTAATGCCTGGGACCCGCTGTCAACTTTATATGGTCCTCTAGGTTGTTGCCCTACATAAACTTCGAAACTCGACGTATAAAATAATTTTCACAGATGCTAAATTATATCTTATACTCGTACCATATTTATCTGGCCTCGAAGGTATATACTGTCGGAAGCTACAGCGACCCCTAAATGCTTCCAATATCTCGTCGATGGTAACGAATGCAGAGTGGCTGAAATATTTTTTTTAAAATTTGACACAATTTCTTTAAATAGAGATAAAAACGACTCCAACTTATTACCAGTAGGAAAATTTCCGGCGATGAACCATCAGTCCGGAAAGATCTTTAGCATTAAGCCGACTATTTTTCCTCCTCCCAGCAAACAAGAGAAGACCAAGCAGGGCTTGAATTTCATATTTGTCAGTAAGACGTCAGACTCCAATTCGTTTTTAAGATAAGCGTCGCCCCGTCGGGCGAAGTTGTAATGAACAAAAAATATCAACTAGTTTCAAATTAAACGTATAAACTTAGTTTTGTATATCAATCTATCTTAAAAGTTCTACTAAGTTCCTGCATTGTTTCGATATTGTACCACTTTCATAGGCGTTCGCTTGAAAGCCGTGTGCGTTAATTTGAATGTGACAGTCACGTAAATGCAGATGTCGTTAACGGTTGTGTGTACTTCATACGTTTTTCAGATTAAATGAATTAAAACTAAACACTAATTAAAATATTGGATATATTGTTTCGGTACTTACACATAATATATTTACCTTGTTTGCATAAATAGGTCTTTGTATAATCCATACTTTATCATTATCAATATTCTTTTTATTTGTATTCTTGTTTTATTTTATTTACTTGGTGGTTCCTCGACGCTTATCTTAAAAATATTAATTAATTAAAAAATTAAATTTTATTTTTAATTAATTTTTTTTTAAATTACTTGCCGACCCTAATGCAGATAGGTGCAACAACACTTTGGAGTTTCGATCTGAATTCATTTTTTTTATACGGGTTCTTGTATGTACAAGTTGGTGCAAAATTAATCATCCAATTTTGTTTTTGAATTATAATAAAGGGTGGTCCAACCATAATGCACGATGTTAATTATGAGTCACACCTTAACGTCAAGTTTTTTTGCCTAACTTAATTTGACATTTCTTTGTTTCAGTGTTTGACAAATTCAACCATCAAATTCAACAACACAATTGAGCAGCGCGTTAAGATTGTTGAAGCCTTTTACGAAAATGGGCGTTCAAATCAAAATGCATTTCGTGCACTTCGTGATGTTTTTGGTCAGCATAATCGACCACATCGTGTTCACAATCGGTAGAATTGTGCGCAAATTTCAGCAAACCGGGTCTGTAGGAAATGTGAAAACACCTGTGCATGCTCGCGCAGTTCGTTCTGCGGAAAACATTGTTGTTGTTCGCGACTCGTCCTTGTGCCCAACAATTGAACATCTCACGAACATCACTGATGCGAATTTTGAACAAAAATTTGAATTTACACGCTTACAAGGATCAATTGACTCAAGAGCTGAAGCCTACTGACCATTTCAAGCGGCGTCAATACGCCGAGTGGTTGGTTGAACAGAAGTGAATGGTGACTTTACAAAGAAAATCATCTTCAACGACTAGGCACACTTTCACCTCTGTGGATTCGTTAACAAGCAGAATTGCCGCATTTGGAGAGAATCCACGAGTGATTGTTGAAAAGCCGATGCATCCACAAAGAGTGACTGTTTGGTGCGGTTTATGGGCTGGGGCGTCATCGGGCCGTACTTCTTCGAAAATGAGGTCGGCCAAGCAGTTACCGTGAATGGTGTTCGCTAGCGCGAGATGATAATGGACTTCTTGTGGCCAGAAATTGAGGATATGGACCTGGACTTCTTTCTTTGGGGATATTTAAAAGAAAAAGTGTACGTCAATAAGCCAAGAACAATTCAAGAGCTAAAGGATGAGATAATCTCAGAGTCATTGAAAATATGGACCATCGGATAGAGGTATGCCACCGAAGCCGATATTTTGTTTCACACATAATTGTCATAGATCCTTCTATCATAATAAAAAATATTAAATTAGTTCTCTGAAAACTTCTTGTTTTATTTACAATTATCATCGTGTGTTTTCATTGGGCCACCCTTTACTTTTTTACTTGATAAACAAAAAAACTATTGCGAGTGATGGAAATCTTTATGTGGATCTTTATAATTTTTTCTGTTAAGTGGAAAAGATGATATCCGTCAAGTGGCTACCGTCAATGTTGATACACATTTGTATCCGTTTTATCGCATTTTTCATGACTTTCCGATAATAAACTGATAACTGTTCGCATTTCTGTCGAACATTCTCCTTAAGGGCTGCGATTGTCTAAGGCTTGTTGGCAGATGCACGCGACTTCAAGTATCTCCATATAAAGAAGTTTGGGATGGTTAAATCTTGCGATCATGCTAGCCATGCCAAATTGCTAAAACGGGAGGCTCAATCACTCCTCTCGCGTGAACCCCGCCCCACACAGTGGCTTTGAATGTATGTAATGGCACTTTGTGCATTATACACGGATTTTCAGTACCCCAGAAATGAACATTTTGCTTACGTCACCGCTTAAGTGGAAATACGATGCCCAATTGAATGGGCCGTCGTCTGGTTGATGTTTCTTCGTTCTCTACAACATCGGCAGCAAAAGCCGCGACATTCTCCGTCGAACGACCAGTAGGAAATCGACGCTGAAATTCACGATGAAAATGAAAACTCCACCGAACAATTATTGGTAAAAAAAAAATCGAGAAAATGATTGCACTCTCATGCGGAGTATAGCGCTCCATTGCCAGTCTCTTTGTAAACTGCATCGTCTAGCTCATAAATGTAGACATATGACGCCATCTGTAAAAATTAAAACATCTTCCGATAGGGTGATTAATTTTGCGCCACCTTGTATTAATAAATTGATATGTGAATTGAATGTCATGTGGACTAATGATAGTGCGCCGTGGCGCAGTGGATAGTGTGTCGACTCTAACGCACGATGAATGTGAATCTCGATAACACCAAAGCCATCGAATGTTCATTACGTGGCTTCTTTCCTTGGCGGGGTACTGGCAAAACCCCTCGTAGTACACTTGCCTTGAAAAAGCTTCTCGGGTCTCGCCGTTCGAAATCGGCATTAAACTGTAGGTCCCGTTTACTTGTGTAAAAAACAAATCGTAAAATATAAGTGAATGAGAGAAGCTTGGCTCAGGAACCTGTGAGCTGTAACGCTATCTAAGAAGAAGAAGAACTAATGATTGAAACGTAATCTCTGTGTCAGGCCTAGAACTTTTCACCGTACCTACGTATGTTATGTCATGTTGAAGTGCCATTCGAATTTTAAGTCAATTTGTCGTTCAGAAAGTTAAACTTTAATTATCAGACAACACCAACATTGGTTTCGCAATTTTAAGAATTTTTGGAATTTTCAAAAATCTTTTAGGAGGTTGTTCTAGACGCCAGTATCTATAAAAAAGAAGTTCCTTTGAAATTATGCTTTAAAATCTTATCCATCCCTAAATCTATATCTATCTTTATCTATCTATGTACATCCGTAGGTAGTATTTGGACATTAGAGTTTGATATATCGAACTTGAAATTGAAACGTTTACGGCAACCAGGTGTTTCCAAATGGTCAGTAGAACTCATCCGAAAATAAAATATATCCCCAAGAAAACATTCTGAATTTCGTAAACTGAAAAACCCCATCAAGTGTAAAAACCCTTCGTCCACACCAAGCTGTTACATTATGACATCGTTGAATGCGAGAAATATGACGGTAATAAAGTGTAAAATGTGAGTAAATAAAATCAACGGCAGTTATTATTTGAAAATTCAATATTTCAATCTGAAAACTTTATCGCAGCTATTATGTGCAAGTATCTGAGTACCAAATGGTATACGAGAGGAATCAAATTCACGGCATAAAACCACTTCCGGATATCGTTTGTTCCTTTTTTCCTATTGTTGTGCTCTGTGCTTTTAGGAGAACCCCTTAAAGGCAACTGATGAAAGTATCTGCAACGAGTATCTATGAGTGTAATGTGAATCAGCCTTGTTTGTTTTACTGTTTTACTCCGTTATAATGTTGCTCGAGTGGGGTATGGGAAATGCCCGTAAGGACTCGGGGGATTGAAGTCCTGTTCTGTGATTCGGAGAGGATAATAATGAAGAGTTTATTTTATTTTCTTGCGGTAATTTATGTATTATTAACGGTGTATGATTTTCATTATATCTTCTTCGAATTAAAACCAAACAATCATTCCACCGAGCACTGTTTCGGTGGTCGGGCATTGTTGAAGCGAGTGCGTATCTTGTTGCCGTTTTAAAAGCTTTTGGGGGAAGAGTTGTTATATTTTTGAAATTGTTTTACGATCAATTGCTGTCACCCGAGGGGATGCTGTTGTGGACGTAGATGCAGATGAAATGATGATGATTTTATTGTAAGAGTATCGCCATAAGGTGGTTTAAGGCTGGCTCTCCTTAATTACCAATCCACCCGAGTCGGTCTCATATCATTTAATAAACAAAGCACACCCAGCCGCACTCATTAAAATAACGTGCAACTATTAAATCCATTTTCTAATTACCGCAAAAGATTCAAAAACGAAAAAACAAATTTCCACCAATCCTCTAGCCACCAACCAAAATTAACACAACACCCATTACCATTCGCCACTACCATTACAACCACCTCGTCGTCCCCTCGTCCCTCATCATTTAATAACTCCAAATTAGACAATTGTCCAGTAACGCTTGGGCAGGGGAAAGGCAAATGTCGGTCCCGTGATTAAACTTAGAGACAACATTCGTTTGGGCAAGCTGGCGAGTCGACACACAGCCTGCCGCTCTTCGAAACTGCTATTGTCGTCGTCATCGCCTTCTTGGCTCCTAATTAAAGTTAAGCCTCGAAAAACGACCGCACAATTAGGTATAACAAGAAATTACCTCTGCCAAAGGATTACATCTTTTCTTCTTTAATTTCTTTCATTCTCAGTCCGCAGTCGTCCTCCGGTTCAACCCAGTCTACACCTGGATCGTTAATATAACTCCCTCAAGCCCTTGCCTCGCAAGAATATAAAGTTGAACGAGATAAGGGAAATTATCGTTTTGTTTGTCTTAATTTTAATTGTTTGCAGGATATATCCTTCCCTTTTTTTCCTGTACATGCAAATTTATCTGTGTCCTTTACGTGTGTAAATAATTACGGAGACACAGAAGGGGAGGTACGAGACGAATCTACCGCGTGTCTAACAATAAACCTTAATTTATCAATTTAATTTCGAATTAGGTTTCTTATTAACTTATCCTCATCTTAGGGATGCACGGCAAGATGGACGTGTTGCCAGGATCTAAGACCTATGCCATCATGTGTGGGTGGAATATGCTTCCAGGCGAGATTCGTTAAAGAAGATGTTGGATTGTGGAAATATGGTCGACCATTGACAAGGGAAAGACGTAAATTATTCATAACGGTTCGCTCCTGTTGTCCCTTGTCCTTGGTAATAAATGTCCTTTTCTCGTGTCTTACGCCCGGTCTGCCGGTCGATCTGCTTGTACCCGTACAAGATGCTTTTTCATCAACCGGTCGTGTTGAGAAGGAGTCGTCGTAAGACGTGAGCTGCCCGTTAGTGTGTTGGAATTAATTGGTATCCTTGTGCGTATGTGGGATGCGAGTGGTGTGTGGAATCGCTGACACATGTTAAACGGAGTCAAGTGGCAATTGGCTGGAATGTGTACGGCATAGTGGATGTTGCTAAATCAACGCTATCAGGGACATTAAACTATTATTATTTTTGGGTAACTAAATATTTATGTTTGCATATGCATGAGAAGGGATGTGATTTGGAAGGGGGCTGGTCCTGGGTTGGTGAATTAATTGATTGCCTCGGGGTGGAGTTGGATGGATGGATGGCTGGGAGGTTGAGTTGTTTTTTGGTGATAGCTTAATTGTCTGGAACTGATTTGGATACGTTCGTTGTCTGATATGTTAAGAAACATGATTTTGAGAAGGAGGAGAGCTCTTTAATGCCATTATAGCGTCAGGAATAGATCCATAATGCCAAATCTTCTACGTTTCTGTTGGTATAAGAACAGAAGATACAACAGAAACAAGATAGTGAATGCTCCTATTGCGAAGAGCTTCGTTGAAGGGTCAAATATTCGCAAACGTGGAATTACGATTGAAATTCCATATATTTTATGTTCCCCTAAGCGGACACTACTTTGACTGGAAGCGGACAAAAAATCAGCCAAAAATTCTCAAATTTAATTCTCTTAGGCGGAAAAAACTATTTTTTTTATGTTCTATAAATGTTTACCCTTCTTCAGCAATGGTTTTCAATATTTTTGCATACCCCTACCTATGCAAATGATAAAGACAAACTAAGTCTATGTACTGTGATTTTATAAGCACTTGGTTCTTAATTATAAAAAAAGGTACACAAAAAAAGTTACGAAATTATATAAATTTTATTTCAACTTATAAATGAATACTTGTCATTTATTCTTTTATTATTCTTTTGCGTAAATATTGACCACAATTATGTTGAAAGTGGGCCATACGGAGAGTTCAATTTTGAATCACTTTTCGAGTATGTGTATCGACTGGTATCTCGCAATTGAAGCTGGTTTATTGGTTTGGACGAAATTTGACGTATTCCTATAAAAAATAGTCTAGAGGCGTCAAATTGCACTATCTAGCTGGCCATAACGGTCCATAACGAGAGATCATTATTAGATGATTGAGATTATGATTAGTTCATCGCTATTTTATTGAAACCACATGTCGACCATGCTCAGCCCGAGCAACTTAGAAAGTTCATAAACCGCACCAAATAGTGTATTTTTTCGTGTGTATTTTTTGTATTGCTTGTGCTTGCTCATTGGACCAAATAGAGCAGTTTTAACATACCCATTCAATCAGAAATGAGCTTCGTCGTTGAAGACAATTTTTCGATTAAAAGCGGATTTTCCATCTCAGCGGCAGGTCGTTCGGCGTCAGCTCTTGCACGAAATGTTTTAGGTTTTAGACCAAGATCGTTGCGTAAAATCTTTCACGTTGTCGAGTAAAACAATCCCAACTGTTGCGAACGGAGACGAATGGACAAACCACAGTCTTTATGAGTATTAAACCGACGGTTACAGCAGCAATATTCTCCACTATACGCACTCTAGCATACGGCAAGGTAGCTTGATGCCCAATAGCATGAAAATGGTGCGAAATTCTGTTTGGATTTCTTGCTCGGTAGAATGATTATGACGACGGTAAAATAATTCGTGGAATTCGCGAAAAAAAAAATGTTCACTAAACACGAATTACGATAATCAAATTCCATAATTTGTAGGCATTGTTTGGGTATAAGTCATGCGTGAGCTGTCGAAAATAGACACCGAAAAACCAAAAAGCCGAAAAATCATAATTTACATTCAATTAGACACAATTACAGTCTTGATTGTAATTAACGCCGACGAGACAGGTTCTGCTAAAACGATAACTCTTGAAGGACAAATAAGTACAGGCGGAAGGTTTCTTTTTCGACAAAAGAAAAAAAGTGCCACTTTCCTTAGCCAATGGTTTTCCCACTCGAAAGGTCTGCGACTCAAAAATAAAAAACTTATTTATCTGCCAGTTGCTTGATCAAAACGTCATTAGCAATTTTAAGTTTTATCATCAATCCCTTGAAGTAATAGGAAATGTAAGCGCCCTATGAAACCTCTCGCCCTCTCAACGTGTTGGGTGCTATCTGGTTGATGAATACTGTACGGGAGCAAGTTCCTTGGAATAGTTGAAAATTGTCCTAGAAAAGCAGGGTTTGAAGCACTAGTCAACAAAAGCCTCGATGATCCAGAAGATGATTTACCATTACCAGATGACAACAATTACCAGACTCCTGTAAGATTTTCTCAGGTCATTAAAACTGATCTTCACGCGATTCCTAAAGGAGTCAATAAATTGAAACTAAAATAAAATCAGACGGTACCACTATCTGGTGAGGTTTTTTTTTTTTAATTCATTTTTATTTCATAATTTTTTATGACAATAACTATGTTAGGCTAGACAAAAATGCTTAAAACTAGCTTAACTATCTTAACAAATCTAAATCTAGTGGGGATATGAAGGAGCCAATGAAACTTATGCCTATCTCCCTGATATAATCACTGATCATTGAAATGTACTTTTTGATTTTGATTTTAATTTTACTTCAAGTTCTATTTTAGAGCCTTTTAAGACAAGATCTTTAATATCAATCTAATATTTATATTAGAAAATTGATAAAGAATTATGACCAGATATGACTTCTTCTTTTCCTTTTTTCCGGCGTCGTTATGGTCAGAAGTGTAGGACCATAACCTTCCCACTTAACTGCATTCCTACTGGTCCGCTTGTGGGGTCCGCCGGTTTGCCCACAGAAAGTAGCGGCAGGCTTCCCGGTTTTGGACTACTTCACCGCTGAGGCCAATCAAATGCTGGTGTTTTTGAATTTGTTTGCACCAATTGTTTTTCGGCCTGCCTTTTTTGCGTATTGAAATTTGAACGTTGATTGATATTGCCTTTTGGACGGGGTTCAAAGGATCTCTCCTTTGAACATGGCAATACCAACTGAGTCGGTCGCGCTCTATCTTTCTTGTGATGGTATCTTTTACGTGGAGGCTTCCTCGGATCTTTGAACTTCTAATTCTGTCACGCTTTGTTACTCCCGCTGTCATGCGAAGCATCTTCATCTCAGCTGCCGTTAATTTGCTCTCATACTTTTTGTGCATTGTCGAGCATTGTGAACCATATGTGAGCGCCGGACGTACAACTGAAGTGTAGAGCCTTCCTTTCAGCTTAGGGGGCATTTTTCGATCACAGAAGATGGCGGAGTTTTCCCGCCACTTCATCCACCCTACGCTTACGCGATGGTTGATGTCGTCATCACAAGTTGCTTCTTTATTAATCATAGATCCCAGATATTTAAACTTTTCACACTTGGGAAGCACTCTTCCATTCAAGTAAATGTCTGGAATAGGCTGATGAGGGTCAGAGAACGAGCAGCACAGATACTCTGTCTTCTTTGAACTAATACGATACCCGTGTCCCTCAAAAATGTTCACCCACACATCAAGTGCTCGTTGTAGGGACGCCTGATCATCACTTATAATGGCTCCATCGTCAGCAAAGAATAGCTGGTGCACATTGGGGTCCGTCACTTTTCCTTCAAGCAAGCAATCAAGGACTGCTATAAAGAGCAGTGGGCTGAGGACGCTCCCTTAGTGTACACCGACTTTGATTGCGAACTGTTCGGTGACTCCTGCGGTGCATCTTACTCTTGTCGTTGCTCTATTGTACATGTCCATGATCACTCGCACGTAGGTTTCTGGAACTCCTTTTTGTGTTAGCGCTACCCATAAAAGATCTCTTGTTTGCCGGTCAAAGGCCTTCTCGAAATCAACCAACACCATATGCAAGTCCTTTGACGAATCACGATGTTTTTCCATCATGACCCTTATACTTTGGATTGCATCTGTCCCGAGACAAACCCGCACTGGTCATCAGATAGTCGTATTTTCCGCAGTCGGCTATTTAATACCCGTTCAACGATCTTGTGTTACGATGGTGTGCGACATCAGCTTGACAGAACGGTAGTTATCACAATTTCGCGTATCACCCTTTCCTTTGTGCAAAGGAAGAAGATAGCTTTCCCTCCATTGATTAGGTATAGTGTCGCCTCTCATAAGTTTGGAGATAAAAACCATGAGCTATCTAGACCCGATGTCTCCCATCTTTTTCCAGAACTCAGAGGGTATCCCGTCCGGCCCAACAGCTTTTCTTTTCTTGGATTTTTTAACCGCGTACCGAACTTCTTCGACTGTAATGTCGGATATTTCGGCATGATTCGGGGCGGCTCTTGGAAAGTACACGGGGGGAAACTGTTCATTCAGAAGTTCCTCGCAATACTGTCGCCATCTGTGGAGAATTTTTTCGTCTTCCACAAGGAATTGGCCTTCAGCATTGTTAATAAACTTTGGCAAACGAATCTCCTGAGCATTTCTTCTTCTCTGGGCGGCTATCTTAAAGATATTTGATCCTTTGTTCAAATTGCTTTGTCGAAGCTCCTGGGTAGCCTGGTTCCTGTCAGACGCGGAAGACGATATTTCTTCCAACTCCTGATAGAGGCCTTCCATGCTTTTCGCTTTGAATTCGGCGCACTTTTCTTCGCGATACCTTTGCAACATCTACATACCTTTTCACGGCGAGCTTTTTCCTCTCTATTAGTAGAAGAGCACTTTGACCAAGATTGGAAAGCCATTTTCTTTTCATGTATCACTGCTTTGGCTTCGTCTGTCCACCACCAGGTTTCTTTTGCGTGTTGGCAGGGGCCTTTAGATGTTCCGAGCAGTGATTTGGCTTTCTCCAGGCCAGATTGTTGTAGGGAATCCCACATGTCTTGTGCTCTGCACTCCTCATTACCGACCTCATCGATAATGGAAAAGAGGTAGTTTTTCATGCTGGTAATAAAAGTTTCGCCTTTTCTGTTATCCAGCTTATACCACTTGATTCTCTCAGATACCTTCGTTTGCTGCTTTGACTTCTTACTCGCCTCCATAAAAAATTCAGTCAGGAGGAGACGGTGTTGAGAGGCGATCGCGTCTCCCAGATGACCAGATATGACATGCCTAACAAATATATCCCATTGTGCAGAATCACAATAAGAAAATCTTGTTGCTCCAGTAAGTTTCGATACCAAATTTACCGAGATCTTCGGCCTCAAAAAAAAATCAGCGTTTAAAATTTCTTAATTTTATCATCATCGTCATTTTATCAATGATTGGGCGAAACCCGTTGCTCAACACAAGGGGTAAGACCGCCTTCAAGTTCGTACAGCTGACGCAAAGAGCTCATTAACGTTTTTACGATCAATTTTTACAACTAAATACTTTGGAATCCAACTACATAATATGCCACTTTGGTCAAAATACAATAGGTTGACTTGAAATCAAAAAAAATACTAAGTTTTTCATTTACTCTAGAGTTTCCGCATAAGACCAGTGAGGTGTTTTAAGTTGGTTAAGTTATGCAAGCTAGATGTAAGCATCTTCGTCTTGCGTAAGGTAGTTATAAAGTATTAACCCCTCATCGAACGATCGCCTCAATCGCCAATCGTGAAAACGACAACATTCCAACATAAGAGAATATATAAGTCTACTTGGATCTTATCGGATGGAGTAATGCGCAATCAAATTGATAATTTTCTGATAGAACAGAATATACCAACTTTTTAGACGTTGGAGCATACAGAGAAGCGGATTGCGACTCTGACATCCTAATGCTCGCCGAAATTAAAAGCCAGACAGAAGCAGAACACAAGAAAGTATAAAGAAATTCAATAATGAAAAGTTAAACCCTCGTCCACTTTCTCAAACTGTTTATCGAATACAGCCAGGGGCGAGGTTTGGTTTTCTCTTCATTTAGTTCTAAGCCTGCTTTCTATCCTGACATTATTCGATTTTCTATGGTGGAAAACAGGACGAAGAAACAGGCGAATGAAGAAAACTGCACTTTTCAAGAACTCGATAAACTCAATTCAGCCCATTATCCGAGTAATAAAACGCCAAGACCAAGATGGGCAGGACACGCAGAACGATCGGACATTGGACGAGTAACTAAAAGAATAATGAGTGGAAAACCCGACGAAAAGACGCAACAGAATAGTGAAATATGGAAGGGTCAGACTCATGACAGAGAGGCTTGGCGAATGGATGTAATAATAATAATAGTAATTTAGCAATTACATATGTAGATTCAAACAAAATCAATTTATTGTCAAAATATATCTCAACAACTGAACTGGAAATATCTCTTTGCACCGTCAGCCCGCTCTTATTTTTTGTCGTTTTTATTTTATTAACCCCCGAGGCGTGGGGTCTTATAAGT
Source organism: Merodon equestris (assembly GCA_958301585.1). Lineage (NCBI taxonomy): Eukaryota > Metazoa > Arthropoda > Insecta > Diptera > Syrphidae > Merodon > Merodon equestris. The sequence goes on from OY284413.1 coordinate 44,219,327, forward strand.
TTGACGTGTCTGTTTGGATGTGTGTCTGTATGTTTGTGTGTCTCTCTGTGGCGTCGTAGCTTTTGAACGAATGGACCAATTTTTATGATTTTTTTTTGTTTGAAAGCTAACTTGATCAAGATGGTTCTTAGTTACAATTTATGAAGTCTGTGCATGCGTTTTAAGGCCATCAGCTCTTTTAGGTGACGCAAAATAGATCACCCTATCGAAAGATGTTATAATTTTTGCAAATAGCGTCGTACCTCAATCATATTTGACAATAGTGACCTAGACAGGTGCAGTATACACACAGATAAGCAATGGAGCGCTATACTTCACAGCGTGGAATAATTGTGTCGATTTTTTTTTTGACATATAATCGGTCGGTGGAATTTCATGTTTTTCGACGGCGATTTCCTGTTCGTTTCACGCCAACTGATGAAACATTCGGCTTAGCTACTCGACTTGAACACACTGGAACCATAGGAGACCATGCAGGACGTGGCCGCCACCAGACTGTTCGTTCGGCCGAGAATATGGCTACTGATGCCGCTGAAAACGGAAAAACGTCAACCATACGACGGGCCACGCCATTGGCCATAACCAGACGGACCAAACAGGGAATTTTAATGAAAAACTTACACATTTTCCCGTACAAAGTACAAACAGAGCATCAGTTAATGCCTGCTGACCGTCTGTCGCGTGTGAATTACTGTCAAGACATCCTTAATCAACAACGAAGAATACGATTTTGTGTCGAAATAATCATGAAGGACGAGGCGCATTTACACTTAAGCAATTTCGTCAATAAGCAAAGTCTTCATTTCTGGGGCATTGAAAATCCGCGTGTGATACAGAAGAGCCATTAAATCCACTCAAAGCCACTGTGTGGTGCGGCGTTCAGGCGGGAGGGGTGATTAGGCCGTATTTTTTTGAGGACGCCATCGACAATACGATCTCTGTTACTGGTGAACGCTACAGGGCCATGATAAACGACTTCTGACTGCCGGAATTGGATAAGCAGGGCTTGGTGAACATTTGGTTTCAATAAGACGGTGCAATCCCACACACAGAACGAGCCACAATGGATATTGAGAAGGAAGCGTTTTCTGGTCGCGTAATCTTCCGTTTTAGCGATTTGGCATAGCCAGTAAGATCGCCAGATTTAATCATCCCAGACTTTGTTCTTTGGGGCAACTTGAAGTCGCAGATTTATACCAGCAAGCATTGGACCTTCGCGTTCGCAGCCCTTAAGGAGAATATTCGACAGAAATACGAACATTTACCACCAGAAATCTTGGGAAATGCGATAAGACGCGTACAAAGGTGTATCAACAGTGGTGGTAGCCACTGGACGGATATCATCTTTTCCACATAACAGAAAAAATTGTAAAGGTCCAAATAAAGATTTCTATCCATAAAAAAGTTAATCAAAAACTTTTTTTATCAATTGGATGATAAATTTAGCACCACTTTGCACATACAAGGAACCCTATGCGTTGTTGCATAATACTTTAAGAAAAATTTAATTTAAGTAGTTAGCTATCGCAAGTAGGGTTCGCGTGTAATTTAAAAAGAATAAAATAAAAATAAAATTAAAAATGTTAAGTAGCAAAGTAAAAAAATTAATTTTTTCTCTCGGCTTTTTGACTTCATTAAAAGAACCTATTAATATGTGGTAATTCTGTGTAGTTGGTGGGCGCGGAAGGTAATGGTATATTATGAGCTGCTGAGAAGTATGTAGTTAAATAATCAATGAAACTTTTTACTAACAATCGATGCGTTTCAACCAAGCAATAAAAAAAACAAACCCCCAGAATAGGAGACTAGGCAGGACAAATAAATTTTCCATCATGACAATGTTCAAATAAATATGGGATGGGAAGTTTTGCCCCACCGATTGCTACTTGTTTCGATCCATGCAGAAGGTCCTTTTTGGGAATAGGCCTCACATCAGTTGAATTCCTAGAAAGAAGGCAAAAAGTCATAGCTAGTGATGGACAACACCTCGACTGAGTTATTTTGTATCTATTTCATTTAAATTCATTTCATTTTCATTTCATTTCATTTAAATTTAAAGCTTTTTACACCAAAAAATTCTTTAAAATGAACTGAACCTTTAAAACACCCGATAATAATAATGTGCATCGAAATTTTAGTTATACAAATACGTACGCATCTGACACACTGCATTAGCCTAACCGTCTAACCAAATGTTATCTTGAAAGGTCCTATCCGGGTATTCTTAACAATCCAATATATAACCTTCTACAGTAAGTAGCTTTTGCTCCTACCCAAATACGTCTAGTAGAGTGTGCAGTCGAATACATGAATGTTTAGTCCACCACTCCTGCATATCTACCGTTGTCGTGATCGACATTAGATCTTAGCACATACGATTAGAACTTATTGTCCAGTTCACCTATTCCCTCGACAAATCCTTTCATAGCTTCCTGGCTACATACTCTGATCGGCTATGCATATATCATCAATCATTCATAATTGAAACAGAACTATTGCGTAACTAGTCAAACTTCAGCATCGTTTTTGGAGTCACAGGCCAAGGTTGGTACGTACTTCGGGAAAAATTCAAACTCGAGAGGCTGTAGTGGCACAAATATTCCAATATATGTAGTTCAGAACTATTGGCTTAATTTTTCTTGCAAGAAATTTGACATACATTTTTTCAATCTTTGAATAAAAACAATAAAAACTCTTTCTATGTAGGTCAACTGCTTCTAACAAATCTAAATCTCCCTTATCGTCATCGTATTATCGATTCTAACCTCAAACTTTACTTCTTCGTAAAATAAACAAAACTACCGTAAAATTACACATAAAGCTCAATAAAAACAATCATACGCCGCCGAATATTCACGACACAAATAAAAAGTAACAACATCAAAAAATTCAATTCCCACATGCGACATGTGCGAGTCCTTGGAACTCTCTCCTTTGTCGTCATGACTCTCCCCACGTCTCATACAATCCGATGATGTGGGAATTGTTTTTATTCAAACATTCAGGACATTTATAGCAAACATAAAGAGGGGTTGAGCGAAAAAAAGTAAAACGAACAGATAAAACAAACTCCCTCTGATTTGCATAGAGCAATAAAGGATTTCATTCCCTCGGTGGCTTCCACATCGTCGCACATTCCATCGCCATCGTTGACGACCATCTCATCTCCATCACCAGGCACCAGTAACTGGTCATAATTTTGTCGAATAAAATTGATAAATCATAACTTTTTATGATAATTCCAATCGGTCGTAAAGCCGGCAGCAACAAGGAACAATATCCCCTTGCCACCGCCTAACAAATCGATTAACATAAATGAAATACAAGATGAAAATTTTGTCGCAGATTTTTTATTGTGTATTTGCATATCCTGCGACAAATTTACTTCAACCGAGGAAATGTGTTTGTAAAAAGTTTTCATTCAAATCCTTTTTTTTGTTGGTATGTTGCACCGGTATGGAGGAAACCACATGTCCATTGATTCGCAACATAACCACCAACGGAAGGGAGTGAGCTTCTACATATAGGCTATATTGCAAGATAACAAAGTGTGAGAAAGTGAAAGCGTAAAAGACCAAGATTTAATTACGACTTGTCGTTCCATCGGCCAAGCAACGCAGCAACCGCAATGTCCTTCCGCAATTAAAAATTAAATAAAACTTTTTCCCGAAAACTGATTTGCTGATCTGGAATTTTAGGACTTCATGATTTAGGTAACATCCTGCCCGTCGTTTTCTTCCCTTTTTGTTATTTTCTGAATAAAGAATTTTTCAATTTGCCATGATTTACATCCTTTTCATGGCGAATCGGTGAGATTGGTGGCGACATAGTCAATGCGAACGAGAAACAGAATTGACCATTTTCCTGTCCGGAAAATTCCAATAAAATGAAACCGACTTGAATGTGACAATGAATCCGTCGGCAAGGCCCACACCATAAGCTAGAGCTGAAGGTACTTTCACTTACTTACTGCGACAGTTGGACGATAATGAGGACAATGGCCATGAATGGAAGCCGTCGAAACCGTTTGGATAAACTGTCTTAAGTGTCTTACCCGTTGTCAGCGAGAAGGACTTCGATTTTTAGGTTACAATAAAGGACGAACAAATGAAACAAAAAACAAAAAACGAATGAATGAGGCACGATTGGGTTTTTCTTTATTAAATCGAACACTGCTCCCCAACTCCAATGGACAGACTGTACATGGCAACGGATGGAAGACCACGAATGGCTGGCATATTTAAATCGACTGTAGTTTATAAATATTCAAATATTGAGCTTTACGAATGGGAGGGATATTGATTGCGGAAAGACGCTAGATTTTGTAAATTTGTACAGTGAAATGAAAGACCAGATGTGGCCAGGCATAATCTGCCCCGCGACTTTTTCCTGAACAGCTGAACAGCTGAAACCAAAAAGTGTAATTTGATGTACGCCATCGTATCTTGCTCGCAGATGGTGGATAAGTCTAGCACAAAACTAGTTCAGGTCAACATAATACTACTTTTGATAAAATGTTATACCAGTCCCTATGAGATAAAGTAACACTGGAATACGTAGGGGACTTTAGCACTCAAGCCCTTGAGCTAAAGAAAACGCAAGAACTAAAGAAAAGTCCTGTTTTATTAAGAATTTTAAACTTTACGTATAAACAAAACCATTGCAAAGAAAGGATCTTCTGGTAGGTTTTGAGGACTAGGTTTGTTGGAGTTGCTGTCAAATTAGACGGTATTGCGTTGGGCTAGCTACCATATCCCGGTTAAAGTATAGTCTGAAGATATCAAACTTCAGAAGCAATGATCGATTCAATTTCGGAACTTTTTGCTAATGTATGACCCGCCCTTCACAAAGTCGCGGGCATTGTAGAAAAATCCCTGAAAGCAAAGGAGGTCGCGACTGGCGCCCACTTCTATTGTCAATTCTAGACACAACAACCCCGCTTGGATGAAGGATGGAGCCCAGAAATGGCACACAGATGGGTCGAAATCTGGAAACAATGTAGAGACTGGTGTAATAGGACCAAAATGTAGCCTACACATTATCCTCTCTAATGAGTCAACTTCATATATTTCAGGCCGAGCTATTTGCAATCAATGAAACAGCACATAGTATCAGTGACAGGAGACCCACTAACACAAGGATAACTATATTCTCAGGCAGCGAAGCGGTTCTTAAAACGCTAAAGAGGTACGCCTTTAACTCTAAAGCTGTCTAGGAATGTCACAATATACTAAAAAGTAGATTAAAGTTGTTCTGGGTGCCAGGTCATAAAAACTATGGAGGCAATGGAAAGGCTGACATACAAACCAAGAAAGGTGCTCAGATAACTTTTACGGGACGATCCCCCCTTTATGGTTTTGACAGCTCAGACATAAACCTACACTTACACAAATGGATAATAGAAAAAAAATAACCAATTCTGGAATAGACAGGAGGGTATTAGACACTCAAGAAGGTTCATGGGACAGAATCACAATCTCAAACTTGCCAAAGAAGCTGTAGAACTAGAAAATAAAGCCGACCTAAGAGTGCTATGTCAGGCGCTAACAGGCTAAAATTTTATAAAATGGGTCTTATGTGCACAGGAATCTGCAGGCGATGTGGGCAGGCCAAGGAAACCATGGGACACACACTGACCACCTGCCCAAACATTGCCCGAGAAAGATTCAAAATGACAAGTAACACAACAGTAACAAGGAAAGACTTCCAAGAAATCCCATCTAGAGAAGTTGTCAAATTTTTAGAGGCAGCACTTAAATCCTACTACCCTAGCGGGTACAATTGATCTTTCTGGTCGCAGTACTAATGTCTTCAGTTGACACAAGCCAAGTTCGTCAATTCAATTCAAATGTATGAGCCAACAGATGGTGGTTGCCAATTATTTTCATTTGCTTAATTCAATACGGTTGACCTTTTAGACAGATACAAAGCTTTTGGCAATTTTAGTCATGTCAGTCAGGTATCCATTCAATGGTGAAGCGTTTCGTAGAAACTGGTTCAGTATTGAATCAAACTCCATATCAACTTACCCAGATAGAACAGACATGCCCAAAACTTCATCTTTACTCATCTACGAAGTCAATTACTGGTCCTCATATTTGACACTTCATGGCAAATTTGAAAAGTACATCCTTATCTCTACGACCGATTCGTCAAATGGATGTTGGATTACCTAAGTCGTTCGTCACAGTTAATAAAAAAACAAAAACTATTGTATGTAGGGACCTTGAAAAACTCGGTTAGAGAGAAAGTTGGTAGTTGGAAAAATAGGGGCATATGCGCGTCAGTTTGCACCCAGAACAATTCCTCAATCTGCAATTCTACAAAATGTGTGAAAGACCGAATCGTTAACTATGCGGGCAAACCTAGAGCGGATTCATATCCTCAGAAGTTTTAATCCCATCCACGCAATTTTGGAAGTGTCAACAGGGTTAAGCACAGCTTCTACCGCAACTCCTTTTCTCCCAACTGCACACACAATATAATGCACTGCTTTTAGGAATATGTGTATAGCAGGCATATTGCTGCTACAAAAAAACAGGCGCATTAAGTCTAACGTTGTCGTACTCTCCAAAGACTCCAGCACAACAGTACAAAAAAAGTCTTGATACCACGGATAGCAGCCATAGAACAGAGGTCGTTTCAGTGTAAACTATATCTCTAAAACGAAAGGTTTTCAGCCCGGCGCGGCGTGCTGGAAAACGTTTCCGTTGAACTGAAACTATTGTTTGGAGTTATTCTTTTATTGATCGCGGTCTTTTTATAACAAATTTAAGCAAATACTTGTGGAAAAAAGGTGAGTTACGAGCTCTGTTAATTTGATGATTTTACCACATTTTCTTATTAGCGATATTTTCCTCAAATCTTGACCTGCTGCTTGTAGAGATCTTGTGATGAGCATTTCCTTCGGATCGGCAGGAGAGTAAGTCAGAAAGTTGACCTGTATGTCGTCTCCTCCCACCATCTCTCCTTCGGAACTCCGGAGATATTCAGTAAGTTCTATATGTCAAGTTTGTTTACTCGGTATCCAAGTTTTCCGGGCGGGCGCCATCTCCGTCCCTTTTGGTAATACTTTGCGTAATTGAGCCGGTGATGTTAGAGGTCCTCGTACGAGAAAATACCTCGTCCAGGATAAGTTGCCCCAAAGTATGGACACCTCTTGGTGTGGCCGGTTAATTCACATCTGCAGCTTGAGTATGGCTAGGAACACTAGTGGATGGATGACAGGGAGTTGGTCGATGTGGTATGCGATGTATAGGAAGGTTTCGTTAAAACTTCGATGAAGGTGTCCAGAATCCAACCTGATACACGAAGACGTTCCAACAACTCCATTTGTTCCAGATCTTGCTCCCATATTTGGTCCAGTTGACGACCCACTTTCTGACGTATCCATTGGCATAGCTGCTGTAACTCCAATCGATGCTCTATTAGCAGCATCAGAAGAAAGCCAGTATCAGGAACATTAATAAGAGGAATTCACTTGTATCAGCCAAAGTTTTTTCCTGTGCCTGTACCTCCAAGAGCTGTGTCAGAACCGAGTAACTTGGTGGGATCGAGGTCGAATCCAGTGTCGGCGGGTCTCTTATTAATTCCACTATGTTCTGGGAAATCATCCGCTACAGGTGCATCACGTATAATTAAATTTTTCGTCGAACTCTGAGCTTAGTCCGTCGAAACTCTATAAGCTTCATATAATTGTTGACTTTCGTCTCCTTTTTTGAAATGCCTGGTAATCAACGAATTTACTTCTATATTCTGATCTGCCAAACGTTTTTCACGCTGAGCAAATATTGTCGGTATTAATGTTCCAGGTCTATTATTACTCATTTTTAGGGTAACTTACACTAAACACACTTACGACACCATATTTAAGTCCTAGCCCGAGAGAACCTACTAAATCTTCAATGAAACCGTCGATTGCCTCTCGGTCTGCCTGTTTTTAATTTTTATTAAAATTAACTTATTCAAATCAGTTGACAACTATCGCTAACGGCTGTATAGTTACATGGTTATGGCCCTTTCATTATCGTAACAGCCCGTTGGCGGTATGATCGGCCCAAGTAACCAATATACTTCAATGATGTTTGCTCTCCATGTACGTTAAACAGTTTATCGAAATATTTTATTGAAATGTGCTATAAATCTTTAAGCGTACATCTAAAAACGGATAGAATAATACAAACATTCGCCTTGCTTCCTGCCGAAAACTTTATTTTCAGCCTTCCCATTTGAAAGATCGACAATTTTAGAGACGTAAATATTCCGCCTCACTTTCAAACCAACACGCTAGTTGTTATGATTTCCCACACGACTAGAGAAAGGGTCTTTTGTTATTTTTCTGGTAACATAATGGACCCATCTTGATCTAAGGGATTTCCACCGCCTTTTACTGAGGGAAGCCATCTAGCCTAACCTAACCTAACCCTTTTATCATTCGAAACTAGCTCCCTATTGACGATGCGTATAAATCCCAATTTAGCCTGATATCCTTTTCGTACAACGTTTATCCCTGCATGAAATGCTATGGTATATTCTTCTTCTTTTTAGATGGCGCTACAGTCCGGTGTGAACCTGGGCCAATAAGCGTTATCTGGAGACGCTTTTGCCAGTTGTTTCCAGTGCCGCATTCCCAGTTGTTTAAGGTCACCTTCCACCTATGTGGGCCCCTTGGATTCGGTCGTCCTCTACTGCGCCGTCCCTAAGAGTTGGATTTGAAGGCTCTTCGGGCCGGAGCTGTGTTGTACATTCGCTCTACATGGCCGAGCAATCTTAGACGAGACGTCATACTAAGCTGATGTCGCTGTACAGCCCGTACAAATGGGACCATAGATTGAACGCAGAATTTTTCTCTCGAAGCGACCAAGGGCATCCACATCCGTTTCGTTAAGGTCCAGGCCTCTGCGCCGTAAAGGAGGACCGGGATGATCAGTGATTTATATAGTGCTACATTGGTTTTTCGAGAGAGAAGTAGAGCCTTCTCAATTGAATCTTGAGCCCAAGGAAGCAGCGGTTGGCAAGAGTAATTTGCGTCTGATCTCAGCGCTGGTGTTGTTGTCTCTGGTCACTAGTGAGCTAAGGTAGACGAAGTCGTTGACCACTTCAAATCTGTAGCAGTAAATTGTGACGCTCTGGCCAAGACGCCGGTGTTGTGCGTCTTTTTTGAATGACAGCACATATTTGGTTTTACCCTCGTTCATCGAAAGACCCATTTTAGTCGCTTCTACTTCAATGCTTTTGAACACTTCATTGAAGTCTCGCTGTGCTCGCTCAATTAAGTCAATGCCCTCCATGTAATTGCGCAGCCTTGAAAGAGATCGTAGCTCTTGTGCTGGCCAGTGAGCCTCGTACGATATTTTCAAGCATGATGTTGAAGAAGTTACATGACAGTGCGCCACCTTGCCTAAATCCAACATTCAACATCGAAGGTCTCGATTAATTCGCTATCGACCTTATTGGAGCAGCGAGAATTCTCCATTGTCATCCTGCACAATTGGACGAGTTTAGCAGGGAATCTAAAACTAGACATGGGTCGGTATAGCTTGTGCACACTCTCATATGCGGCTTTAAAATCGACAAAAGGATAGTGTGTGTCGATTTGGAATTCCTGGGTCTTTTCCAAGATTTGCCACAATGTGAGAATTTGGTCTCTTGTGGATTTACCTGGCCTGAAACCATATTGAACCTATCAGATTATCCACAAAGGCTTCCAGGCGTTCACACAGTACGGCAGAGAGGATCTTGTACGAGAAGTTAAGGAGACTTATTTCTCTACAGTTGGCGCATTTATAGGGATCTCTTTTCTTATGGACTGGGCAAACAACGCTGAGATTCCATTTGTAGGGCATGCTTTCCTCCGACCATATTTTACATATGAGCTGGTGCATGCGCCCTACCAACTCATCTCCAGCCGCTTTATATAGCTCAACAGACAGGCCGTCTGCCTCCGCGGCTTTGTTAGTTTTAAGCTTCGAGATAACAAGTTTTATTTCATCTGGTATACGAGCATATATGAGTACATGCAAATCAGTGGGTTAACACGACTGGAGATCACCGGTGTTGTAAGAGTAAGATCAAACAAAAAAAATCTGGAGCATGTCCGTGTCACAAAAAAAAAAAAAAAAAAAAAAAAAAAAGGCAGGCCGAAAAACAATTGGTGCAAACAGATGCAAAAACACCAGCATTTGATTGGCCTCAGCGATGAAGTAATCCCAAACCGGGAAGCCTGCCGCTACTTTCTGAGGTCAAACCGGCGGACCTCACAAGCGGACCAGTAGGAATGCAGTTAAGTGGGAAGGTTATGGTCCTACACTTCTGACCATAACAACGCCGGAAAAAGGAAAAGAAGAAGAATACGAGCATATATGAGAGATTTACATTACTTTAATTAATTGCAAACATTTTTCATTTGAATTTTGCTTGAAAATTCACCTGGACTTTCCGGACAACCCAATACCAATTGCCAATCCATTTATTAGAAACCTCGTTGATATCGTTGAAAAAAATATATGCAGAGAACATGCAGCCTGTTTTTGCCAAGTCCGGGCAGCTGCATTGAAAGAAGTTGAAGATCTCCATCTTAGAACCGTCCTTGTGGCTACTATAGAACTTTTTATAGGGGATGGCGCCTGATCCGTAACTGTTGCAACTGTTCAATTTTCAGTTACTACCATTGTTTCACCAAAAAGAATGAATTTAACTTTACCTTGAAAGCTGTTTTGCTGTCGAAGCAAAACAGGGTTTTCACGAGAAGCTCCCCTTGGAATACGTCAGCATGGCTTGGTAACTTCTCCGAGAAGATGCCTGCGTCTAACCTGCAGTGCATTCTCAAGCTACGTACATGTGTATAGCTTTATGTATATAGATTTAACCCATCTTCATTCATGGTTTCCGGCATTTCAATAGGAATTTTTTTTTCAAATTGAGGATAGGAACAGTGTTATTGGCCGAAGACGCAATCGAATCTCATGGTATCATAGACATTACGCGCAGCAAATAATCGTCCGAAGGAAGCAGGTGAAGAACGACTGTTAACACGTTTGTTAAGCAGGATCGATTAGTTCAGCATTCTGGACGTTTTTCAGGCGGTATCCATGGGTGCACAATGCACTTACGAGTACCCTACGGTCCGCAGTTGCAAGTCTCTCGGATATCTAACACTTACTTATGCACTGAAATAATACATTAGCTTATGACACCAGTACGGCTTCAGAATGAAATTTTGATATTTCCTTCACTGATTAAAAAGGTTGTCGGAAAGTACTCCTTAGTTTTCGGATCTACCCTTATGGCAGGCATTTTGAGCTGGGAATAGAGGATTAACGTACATTTTTAGTATACGTTCGACAGTCTTTAAAGCGGAGGACGAGTGGCCAGATTTATGCCCGCACTTACCCACTTTAGGAATAAATTTTGCAATTTCTGTAGCATAATTGGCAAAATGCCAACGAGGTTTGGGGATTTATGAGAGGAAGCTGACAGCCTTGGTAATGATGAATGACGTACGGTACCCTGGCTCGACATGGACAAAATTGGAACTAACTTAGTTTAAGGTGATATTGCGGCTAAAGAAATACGTATTCAGCTGTTTTTGGGAAGAATGCTGGTGTGATTCTCAAACAATATTTAATTGAGCTATACTCTACCGAATTGTGTCTTTTGGCGTACCTTGGCGTTGTTATGGACTCGGATTCAGTCGTTACACAGCTTCTGGAAATTGTACCTATGGGCTTATTGAAATCTGTTCAAGGCAGCTTTCCGAGCTTCAACAAATCCTTATTCCACCAACTAGGCAGCTATGTATATCGAATTTGCTTTCGTTAACATATAGAGGGAAAACTAGACGTCCTAGTATGTATCCCTGTGGGACACCACGTTTCTTAGGAAGAAAGTCCGATACAAGGCCTTTTATTTTCACAGCTTGCTTTCTCTTTTCCAAGTAGGAGGATATGACCTTACAGCGCAACATCAACAATTGGAGCTTCTGACAGAAAATAGAATGATCGATAATAAAATAGTCGATACGCTTATAGTTTTAGTGGGAAAATGCCTGGTCTAAAGGTGTCCAATATTGGCACTAAATAAACCAATTTGATTACTAGGAATTGAAGACAGTAAATAGTGCTCCAGCTAAACCTGGTCAAGTCTAAAGCATGAAGATAGTGTGTACTTCGTCAATCTTTCGGGAATATTGAATAAGAGGTAAGGTAGGTAGGATATCGATATAAATTCGAAAATGATGAATATTTTTTTACCAGATTTGGATATCACTTATAGGCCTTATAAGCCAACCCATTTTCAGCTTATTCTCAGGATTTTGGGAGTAATTTCTTGTAATACACCTAATGTTATCGCAGGCGGATATCTTAATTATAACCTATTTACTAATTTTACATCTCAGTCCCTAACATTAGAATTCATAAATCAAGTCCGACTAATGGCTTCCCAAAAATCCAAAATCAGGTCCCAGACGACCGTTCTTGTTCGTCAAAATTAACTATAAACGAATAAAAGGAAAGTCCAGGAATCCTTCAGACAAAAACAACATTTTACTCCACACTCCGTCACAATAGCCAAATCATGAGTAGCTGACTGGATTGTTTTTCTTTCATTTCGTTACTTTCATTCCCAATAGAACCAAACTCACCCTGACCGCAACACATTCCTCTGGACCGAACCAATTTAACATGACGTCGTCGACGTGTTACATTTGTTTTTTTGCTTTTTGGTCAGACTCATGGAGTGGTACCTTTTTTACAATGTGATCCCCTAATATATCTGGACAGAGGATGATATGGATATTTATCTCCCACCAGGCGAATCATTCGTCTCCGCAGATATGAGTAGAACAAACACAACGACTACCACGGTGTATGGGAAGTAAAGATGAAGGAATGCTGATGTTGTGGCATAAAGCCTCGGGTGTTGTTTTTCCTTCTGGGTGTTCTCTCTGGGGCTTGGGATCCGCTCGTCTTTGGGTCGTTTTTCAATTAAAACCAAATCGCTCTCTTGTCTATGTACGATGTTTGTTTGTTTAGGACGCTCTCATGCACCAAGAGCACTTCGACGCTCTATACAGTGGGTGTAAATATGCTTCTGCAAAAATCTAGTAAAGTAGCATTCCCCCCACATGTGGACATGCATCAAATATTCGCGGTCAAATAATAGTAAACATGGATTCCTATATGCTTTCTTATAGTTCCCCCGTCTTCCACGTTTAAGGAGCCCATTAATCAAGACCCATGGATGGTACTTATTGAATATCCCAGCTCATTTCCGGTTCCGCCTTCTTTTCATTTGCATAAAACACTCTCCAGCCCATTGAATCAACCACTCTCCTCTGTGGCAAAAAACAACTCCGGCTCACTGTGTCCTTTTTCACTTCAGATCCGAATTCAAGTACCAACTGGGCGTCGACAAGGATCTAGACGGCACCAATTGCAAAAACGAAGAACGAAAGGATTATTTTATAGTAAAAGTGGAATTTGATAAAGTCATGCTGCTTGTCTTTGACTTAAGGTTTAAGGATTAAAAGCTGACAAAAACAAAATAATAATTTATTTCAATTGAGTCCTTCTAATCGGCTTACGGAATTGTAAATGTATTTCAATTTTTATAAGCACTCTGCATCCGTGCGATATGATTTTGAGCATCTTGTATGGTGTGGGGAGACATCACCACTAGTGTGTATTCTTGTAGTGTATTCGTCGCGCACCTTCGTCATATTATCTTTGGGTTATTTCACTCGTCTTAATAAATCAAGTAGATAATCCTGTCAAGATTTATTGGATGATTATCTGGCCGTGGACAGGTGAAAACGAAATATTCCTATCATCTTGGATGAGGGTGTATGTCATGGGGTTCTTGAGTGAAGCAAGGACAAATAAACAGTCAAGTCGTGCGGAAGATAGATGCATGCGGATCGACTTTTTGTTATGCGATAGGACGTACGTGCCATACGTTCTTGACTGTCGAATAAGAAATATCGAGGAGATGAATTGGTACATGCGAAATCCTTTGAATTGTTGAATTTGAAGAGGAAAAGGGAGAGTCCGTCTTCGTACTGAGCATTGCATTAGAGACCCAATTACTATTTTGGCTTCAATCGAAAATACAATCTCTGAGGTTAGTAGCTGGATATCAATTCCACTGTATTTTTTTTTCCAAAGAGTTTGCTTTATTTTATAAAAATAGCTAGGCGTTTAGTCTTGAAAATATTGTCCATGCCTAAGACCGTCTTTTTCCATCTTTCTGCAGCATCTGAATTCCGCCTTTGACAAATTTCAGGACATTTGAGGGGATCCACGCATGTATATGATTTTTGGCTTCTTCGAAAGATCGGACTAAGCTCTAAGATAATAGATGTAGCTTTAGTAACCAAAAGGTCTGAAACTAGCTTGATTTCTTCGAATTTTATTCCAGTGTAGATCGACCGAATCTATTTGCCAGACATTGGTTCTGTTTATTAAAATTCGCTACGTGGAAATTTGGGTATAAAAATTATACTGAATGATGGCAGGGAATTTCCAAATAAAACAAAATCTGCAGAAAAAAGTAATAACTTTAAGGGCGACTTACGAAACAATTTAGTCAGGAACAAAGATTACATAATTAGAGGCTGTAATCCAGCAAAGGCTACTCTTTCAAGTTTTTCCAATTTGTTTCTATTTTCTGTTCTTTATCCGCTTGGTTCATCATATACGACTATATGCAGCGGTTTTTCGATGTCGATGTTTTCTGACTGGTTCCCGATATAGCCAATTGAGCTTTAGTTTCCGTCTTCTGGCGAATAGCTTTCGAAACCGCAGCTTTTTTGTGATCTATTTCCTGACTGGTTGCAGTCGCCAGATCAGGAGTTTTTGTGTTCGCGGTTTGTGACTTATCCCGCCGTCTCTGTAGTTCTTTCGTTACTTCACATCCCTGATAATTGGCCGGGTGCCTTCCCTTACAGTTGATGCACATTGCAGGGGATTGCCTTGAAACGGTGCACTCCTGGGTCAAATGTTGACCGGCGCACCTTACGCAACGTGGATCTCTCTTGCAATAGGTTTATGTATGGTTAAAACCTTGGCAGCGCTTGCACTAAGGAATTAACGCCCTATTCTGTCGAAGTGGTTCGATTTTAACCATAATATTTAATATCGTTTTGATGCCGTACATTTTCTCTCGATCTTCGGTTTTGTCGAACGTTTGTCTGAAAAAGGGAAGCCCGCGTTTGACTACGAATTCTTCCCCGTTGATATGGAGCTTTTCACGCGCGAGAATGTTTACCGCGATAATGTCTTCCTTTGTGCAAGAGGGGTGCAAACCCCTAGCTACTACACAGATAGGTCGGTCAAGCTTATTTTCGAACGTGTACCATTGCACTTTCTCTGCGTTAAGCTTTTGAGAAACGAGGCGATGGCTATCCGGCTCGTTGGCTTTAATAGTCCACGTTTTGCGACATTATTCGATAATTACTCGATGGTAGTGATTGCAAAATTGCGCGCAATTTGTAATAATCTGCGATTCCGAACACATTTATCGGTGGCGGTGAAGCCACTGTGTGGTGCGGTGTTCACGCGAATTAAATTATTCCAACGAACAAATAATTAATATTTAAATAAATCGACTTTATTGGGCGACACTCTTCACAAGATTCTCTTATTCTACTTCTTAAAGTTAACTCTTTACCTATCTTAACATTAATTGTACACCGAGTACGTTGACTCATCAACGTAATCAGAAACATGAACGGAAATCCGTTTATGTGAATGACCGCCATACAAACAATTTGTGTCATACAAATCACCAAGCAAGCGGTTTTGGCTTTGATTTTATTTGATATGCACTTGGCAGGTCTATGCCTACCGAGGCATAAGCATTTTCATTTGTTTGAGTAGCATGTTGCCGATTAGTGCTGATATTTGAGCTATCCTCGCTAGCGAAACATCGTCTTCCTCTTCGCACAACCGCTCGAAAATGTGTCCGTCGCAGCCGTTCACGAATTTATTTAAAATGAAAGTATCTAGTTGCGCTCCAAACTTGCAACTTATTGCTAATTTCTCGCAGCAAGCCATACTCCTCCAAACCAATTGATTTCAATAAAACCAACGACTTTACCCGATCGTTCTTACAAGATATAGTAATTCGACAAAATGTGAGTCTAACACTTCTTGCCAATTATGCCATATATCTATTTCCGGCCTGAATTTTGGAACTCCGGTAGCCATTGAAACAGATGGCTCTCGTTTTGAGCCATTGATCATCGCATTATCAACAGCAACACCGTCTCCTCCTGACTGAATTTTTTATGGAGGCGAGTAAGAAGTCAAAGCAGCAAACGAAGGTGTCTGAGAGAATCAAGTGGTATAAGTTTGATAAAGGAAAAGGCGAAGCTTTTATTACCAACATGAAAAACTACCTCTCTTACATTATCGATGAGGTCGGTAATGAGGAGTGCAGAGCACAAGACATGTGGGATTCCCTACAACAATCTGGCCTGGAGAAAGCCAAATCACTGCTCGGAACATCTAAAGGCCCCTGCCAACACGCAAAAGAAACCTGGTGGTCGACAGACGAAGCCAAAGCAGTGATACATGAAAAGAAAATTGCTTTCCAAGCTTGGTCAAAGTGCTCTTCTACTAATAGAGAGGAAAAAGCTGGCCGTGAAAAGGTATATAGATGTTGCAAAGGTATCGCGAAGAAAAAGTGCGCGAAAAGCATGGAAGGCCTCTGTCAGGAGTTGGAAGAAATATCGTCTTCCGCGTCTGACAGGAACCAGGCTACCCAGGAGCTCCGACAAAGCAATCTGAACAAAGGAGCAAATATCTTTAAGATAGCCGCCCAGAGAAGGAGAAATGATCAGGAGATTCGTTTCCCAAAGTTTATTAACAATGCTGAAGGCCAACTCCTTGTGGAAGACGAACAAATTCTCCACAGATGGCGACAGTATTGCGAGGAACTTCTGAACGAACAGTTTCCCTGAGTGTACTTTCCCAGAGTCGCCCCGAATCATGCCGAAATATCCGACATCACAGTCATAGAAGTTCGGTACGCGGTTTTTTTTTTTTTTTTTTTTTTTTTTTTTGTGGTGGCTTCTGCTATCTGTTGGAGCACTCAGACACAAACACTGGTCCACTGTACTGCCAGACAGACACCTTAGATGGCCTTAGCCAGGCTTCTTTTTTATTCACTTATGTTGTGTGCGATTTGTTTTCCACACAAGTGAACGGAACCTAAAGCTTAATGTCGATTCCGAACGGCGAGAGCCGAGAAGCTTTTTCAAGGCAAGTGTACAACGGGGGGTTTTGCCAGTACGCCGCCGAGGAGGGACGCCGCGAAATAATCATTCGATGGCATTGGTGTTTTCGGGGTCATCTTGCGTCAGCGGTACGCGGTTAAAAACTCCAAGAAAAGAAAAGCTGTTGGGCCGGAGGGGATATCCTCTGAGTTCTGGAAAAAGATGGGAGACATCGGGTCTAGATGGCTCATGGTTCTTATCTCCAAACTTATGAGAGGCGACACTATGCCTAATCAATGGAGGAAAATCTATCTTCTTCCTTTGCACAAAGGAAAGGGTGATACGCGAAATTGTGATAACTACCGTTCTGTCAAGCTGATGTCGCACACCATGAAGATCGTTGAACGGGTATTAGATAGCCGACTGCGGAAAATAATACGACTATCTGATGACCAGTGCGGGTTTGTCTCGGGTAAATCAACAACAGATGCAATCCAAAGTATAAGGGTCATGATGGAAAAGCATCGTGATTCTTCAAAGGACTTGCATATGGTGTTGGTTGATTTCGAGAAGGCCTTTGACCGGCAACCAAGAGATCTTTTATGGGTAGCGCTAAGACAAAAAGGAGTTCCAGAAACCTACGTACGAGTGATCATGGACATGTACAAGAGAGCAACGACAAGAGTAAGATGCACCGCAGTAGTCACCGAAGAGTTCGCAATGAAAGTCGGTGTACACCAAGGGAGCGTCCTCAGCCCACTGCTCTTTATAGCAGTCCTTGATTGCTTGCTTGAAGGAAAAGTGACGGACCCCAATGTGCACCAGCTATTCTTTGCTGACGATGGAGCCATTATAAGTGATGATCAGGCGTCCCTACAACGAGCACTTGATGTGTGGGTGGACATTTTTGAGGGACACGGGTATCGTATTAGTTCAAAGAAGACAGAGTATCTGTGCTGCCCGTTCTCTGACCCTCATCAGCCTATTCCAGACATTTACTTGAATGGAAGAGTGCTTCCCAAGTATGAAAAGTTTAAATATCTGGGATCTATGATTAATAAAGAAGCAACTTGTGATGACGACATCAACCATCGCGTAAGCGTAGGGTGGATGAAGTGGCGGGAAAACTCCGCCATCTTCTGTGATCGAAAAATGCCCCCTAAGCTGAAAGGAAGGCTCTACACTTCAGTTGTACGTCCGGCGCTCACATACGGTTCACAATGCTGGACAATGCACAAAAAGTATGAGAGCAAATTAACCGCAGCTGAGATGAAGATGACAGCGGGAGTAACAAAGCGTGACAGAATTAGAAGTTCAAAGATCCGAGGAAGCCTCCACGTAAAAGAAACCATCACAAGAAAAATAGAGCGCGACCGACTCAGTTGGTATTGGCACGTTCAAAGGAGAGATCCTTTGAACCCCGTCCAAAAGGCGTTATCAATCAACGTTCCAATTTCAACACGCAAAAAAGGCAGGCCGAAAAACAATTGGTGCAAACAAATGCAAAAACACCAGCATTTGATTGGCCTCAGCGATGAAGTAATCCAAAACCGGGAAGCCTGCCGCTACTTTCTGAGGTCAAACCGACGGACCCCACAAGCGGACCAGTAGGAATGCAGTTAAGTGAGAAGGTTATGGTCCTACACTTCTGACCATAACGACGCCGGAAAAAAGGAAAAGAAGAAGAAGACTAGCTGCCGGGACAGACTTCGTTCTGTCAAAAGTTATTGGCCTGTCGCAGTCCAATAGAAAAAATTAAATAAATAAAACGTATTTCGGAGTGATCATTTTATTTATGTTTCAATAATAAACAATGATTAATTATAAAAATTAATTATCTATTTATTATCTATTATTAATAATGTTATGATATTTTCATTGTAATGCTTTATGGCACCACACAATATTTTTTGTTTGATTGCCTCACGTGTAAACAAATAAAGCTGACGGTTTCCCAACGCGAAAGCAGGCAACATACAACTGTTCATAAGAGAAGCATGGGTTTTCAAGATGAACACTGCAAACACTCAACGACTGACCCTGGGATTTATTTATGGTCATAGCGAAAGCAAGTCGCACTGGAAATTACAGTCATTTAAATTCAAATGCTACGTCAGTTGGTGCCACTGGGATGCGGGTTATCAACACATCTTCTCGCTTATATTTTCCCTTTAGAATGGTTGGTTCGATCACATTGTTAAGTTAATTTTTCATTGCTAGCCGTGTGCCGTTACAAAGATGCGGTTGCTTAGTATTTGGTAACATTATGACTACCGATCCTACTTTCAATTGAAGATTATGGGGTGGCAATCCTGCAAATCCAATGTGTTCAAAAATTCTGATATGTAGATTTGATTTTGATTTTCATTTCGGTGGGGGCTATACCCACATTTATTGCGCTTAATTCAAGCTACATACTTAATTTAACTTACAATCTAGGAAACTAAGAAAGAGGGCGAGAGTCGAAACAGTTTTTCGCATTAACAGTCCGCAGCATATGGGAGATAGTTTCATTCTAGCCATAGGAGGTACGAAAGGTGGGTACATAGAAGAGACGTGGATTCCGTGTATTACGAGGGTTAGTGTTAAAAAAGATAGAGTTACAAAGGATCGCGCAGTCGATGGTACCTGGGAGGAGTGGATGGATGTCGGATATCCTTCTTCGTTCTTCCAGCGAGTTCAAATTAATAAGTTTTAGGCGGTCTTGACAGGGAGGTAGGATCAGAGGATTGTCCCAGGGTAAGCCACAAAGAGCAAAATAGAGAAAACGGCGTTGGATACTCTCGATTCTGGAAATGTGTGAATGATAGTAAGGAGACCACTTGAGACACGTATTCGAGAATAGGGCGAACAAAGGTTATGTAGAGAGACCGAGTGACGTAGGGATTGGAAAACTCTTTAGACCATCGTGTCACGAAGCCGAGTGCAGAATTGGCCTTAGGAATTATATCGCTGATATGTGCAAGGAAATTGAGTTCCTGGTCGCATAATACACCAAGATCACGGATCACGGTAGAAAGGGGTTGATTATGGAGAAGGTAGAGGCGGGGAAGAGGTTTTTTACGTTTGCGGGAGAAAGTAATAGATTGACACTTGGAAATGTTAAGGTCGAGGCAGTTCTTGGAGCACCAGATGGAAAAGCTGTTGAGGTCCGATTGAATAAAGGAAGAGTCATGTTCTGAGGAAATGATCTTAAAGAACTTAGCATCGTCGGCATATAGAGAGATGTGGGAATGTTTGATAACCATTGAAACATCGTTAATGGTAAGGATAAAAAGAAGCAGGCCTAAATGACAGCCTTGGGGGACACCGGAGGAAGCAAGGAAGGGGTTAGAGAGAGCAGATCTAAAGCGAACGCTGTAGTGGCGATTTACCAGGTAAGAGGAAATCCACTTTAATAAGATGGGTTCAAAGTCAAAAAGCCAAGGGAAGACAATTTGAAGAGTATTAATCTGTGGGAAATCTTATCAAAGGCCTTACTGAAGTCAGTTGAGATAACATCGACTTACTTGCCATTTTCAAAGGCCGAATGGGTGAAGGAAACGAATTCAATGAGGTTTGTGGTTGTAGACCTACCTTTGAGGAAGCCGTGTTGTCTGGGGGAGATCAAAGACATGCATTGAAAACTTAAATTATCATACCAAATACTTTCGAAGATTTTGGGTATATGAGACAGTTTGGCAGTGGGACGGTAGTTGTTAATGACTTTCTTCGTGTTATAAAAAAAGTTTTCCATATCTGGGGAAATTCACCTTAAGAATGGGATAGGCTGAAGATTTTTGAGAGAGGTAGAGAAAGGGAGGAGGAACATTTGAGTTGAGTTGAAGTTGACGACATCATCTTAATTAGTTGCGCAATCAACTGATTTTTATGTCCTTAATATATCGGCAATTTCAATTTGAGTTTTGAAGTTTATTTCATATATAGAGGATGGTCGTGGTGCAATGGTAATCATCACCGACTGTTGGGCCGAAGGTCTGTAGTTCAAGTCCGTCCATAGTCAAGAACAATTCCTATACGGAAAAACTGTGCAACAACATATGTTGTGAATGAGAGATGATTAAAAAGTGCTGATGAAGGCATAACACTCGCAGCATAATATAACTTCAAAATTTATACTTTGTGTGTGCATTCCAATATAACACCTTAATGACATGGAAAGAAAAGAGTTACTGTGAACTTACAACTAACGCAAATGCAGTCGAATCTCTCAAATCATATCTAGGACAACCACCCCCGAATAGTAGTGAACGAACACCTTCGACGCAAACCATATTCACCCCATTAAGGTTGTGTGGCAAACATCATAAGAGCGTACACTCTTGAACCTGCACGAATTATAAAAGAAATAAAACAAATAAAAAAAAAAAAGTTTATTTCATTTACACCCGTGTTTTTGGAGCTAATATAGCACGTTCACTCAACCGAAAATGATCTCTGTAATTTTAAAAGACGTTTGGGCTGTTCCTTCATTGAATTGTAAATGTAGACTTCCTATTCTACTGCTCGTTTGATGGAAGATATCGTCACACATATCATCTTTGCATTTGATCTATAAATCAAGCATGTCGATATAATTATAGAAAACAATGTTCGTATTTGATGAGGTTTTGAAGAAATTACAGCATCATTTAAAGTTTGATCCCAATGTGAATCATTTTCTAACAGTCGAAAACGCTGACAGGCTTCTCTGTAAGAGCCTAATAATTCACCATTAACAGTTCGTAAATGTTGGAATGATGTTGGGCCTCGAACATTTACCAACAGTAATGGCAATTAAAAACACTCATCTTTGTTTGGATGGACTGAATAAATTCGACCAATTCCATCAGTGGAATATATGTATGTACGTTGGGGTAACTTGGAACTGGTTTTGCTAGTTTCCATCGTTGAAATTTTTTTAAAGATTGATTCCAAGTTTATTTTGGCATTTATGAGTATAGCAGTGTTCGAGCAAAATCACATCACTCTGACACATATCCAGAAAACTGGTCAAGGTTGTAGATAGCGGTTGAAAAGCTCGTGCTGTAGATATACTTCTTTGTTGTAAAATATACTCTTTGACCATTTTCTAAGTGGACTGCTAAGTGAACTAAAATGGGGTATCTGTCATGAATAGGAAAAAATGCGCCAAAGTGCTTCATTACTGCTAACATAGCGGCCCATTTGGTATTGGGTAACTTCATTAATGGAATTCTCAGCACCAAGATAGATTTGACGGAATGGCAAGATTCAACATTGATGTGCGAAAGTACGAGTATTTGATATGGTTGGTGAATACGGACCAATCCAGCGATTATCAATTTCGTAAAATCTTTATTTTGGGCAGGCATAGGTTAATATCCATACGGCCTTATTAACTTGAATGCCTAACAAAAATAATCCTAACGCGCCTTTGTTTTGTTTCGATTGACCTCAAATGTTTGACAGCTGGGTACAATTGTTTAAAATCACTCTGTGAGTTGAATGGGAAAGAAAATGTGTACTAATTTCCACACAATTTTTGTGATTTTTCTCTCCATAACAACCTTCCTTAAAGAAAATATAAAAAAAGATTAGCCGAATTGGTCGAACCATTCTTGAGTTTTGCGATTAGCAACATATTTGGCGATTCATTTTTATTTGGATAGATTAAATTCGTTGCTCCTAAAGATTTTACGAAGTCATTTACGAGGGTGGTCCGATAAGTACTTAGCCTACAAAAGAAATCAAAAATTTTGGAGAAATGACAATTTATTTTTCAATATAGTCTCCTTTTAGCTCGATACACTTGACCCAGCGATGCTCCAACTTCTTTAACCCGTCTGAAAAATACGTTTTCTCGAGGTCTGCAAAGTAGGCCTCCGTGGCGGCGATGACCTCCTCATTCGACTGAAATTTTTGCCCGGCGAGTGACTTTTTCAAGTTTGGAAACAAAAAGAAGTCGCACGGGGCCAAATCTGGAGGAAACGGTGGATGGGGCAGCAGTTCGTAGCCCAATTCGACCAATTTGGCCGTGGCGAGGGCGGAGGTGTGAGCCGATGCGTTATCATGGTGGAAGAGCACTTTTTCTTCGACAAGTGGGGCCGTTTTTTCTTCAATTCGGCGTCGAAACGTCCCAATAATTCACACCTTGTGAATCCCAGAAAACGGTGGCCATCACCTTTCCGGCCGATGGGACAGTCTTCGTCTTCTTCCGAGCACGTTCGCCGGGTGAAGTCCACTGTTTCGACTGTTCCTTGGTCTCTGGTGTGTACCAATGGATCCATGTTTCGTCGACTGCCACGAAACGACGCAGAAACTCCTTCGGATTGCGCTTAAACAGCATCAAACACTGCTCTGAAGTGGTCTCACGGTTGCGCTTGTTGTCCGGAGTGAGCAAACGCGGCACCCATCCCGCCGACACCTTTCTCATGCCCGAAATTTCATGGAGGATATGACCCACGCGATCTTTTGAAATGCCTACTGTCTTAGCTATGTCGCGCACCTTCAATCGGCGGTCTGCTAATACGAGATCGTGGATTTTTGTCACGTTATCCTCCGTGGTAGCCGTTTTCGGGGCACCTGGACGTGGCTCATCAAAAACCGACGTGCGACCACGTTCAAACTCGTTAAACCAATTTTTGATGGTCGCCATCGAAGGAGAAGAGTCACCATACACAGCATCCAAACGCTCTTTGATTTCGCTGCGCGATTTCCTTTCCAAAACCAAGAATCGAATCACCGACCGATATTGCTCTTTTTCCATTTTTCCAAAATCCGCGGACACTCCCGCTTCCACACGCGGTCAAAACAAGACTACAAGTCCGATCCGGCTGAAATTTCGACAGTAGCCGTCTACTAGAATGTACTACAAGATAGTAAGTTGCTCTTGCGATACTGGCGCCATCTGGCGGTGAGACTAAGTACTCGTCGGACCACCCTCGTAGAAGCCTGAATTGTATAGGTACATTTGAAAATTTTTTTTTCATACGAATTGGGGGTAATATTTGTCCAAGAGTTTTAGAAATTTAAGTCAACCATACATTTTATAGCATTATGAGATCAATAATTTATACGAAAAGTAAAACTGCTTAAGCAAATCCTGGCCACAATTTTATATGTTCATAAGGCAATGATCTTCGTAATTTGAATGCGAAACCAGTGGGGAATAGTGTAAACTCATCTCGGATCTTGAAATTGATCCAGATCAAGAGCTGGATCACGTGTTGTTATTGTAATGCACGTAAATCATGATCCGGATAAGATCTGGATGGCATAATAAAAAAGACGTAATGTGATGTATACATTGGGTGGGCATTATGACGCCTAGATGGCGCGTAGTATTTCTTCTTCCTTCTCCAAGCTGTTCGTTGGCTTAAGAAAATGATCCACTATTAGCGGAGTTCTTTATCGTATCATGCTGGAATATTGTGTTCAGCCTTATTGTTATGTCCTTATTGAAAAGCACTGCAGCACACCTCAATAGTATGTTATTATCCTTGATATTAATTCTCTTCGACATTGTAATCAGATTTATGTCAGAGGAGAAGTCGCGATCTAATGGAGCACCCAGAAGAAAAATCCTCAAAATGATTGTATCCCCAAAATATGGAAATTCAGAAATACAAAAATGCGACAAAGAAAGATAATCGCATGCTAACGCCATGTAATTATGGTCATAATCATCCGTAGGCGGATAAGACGTCCTCCGAAGAGTCAAAAGAATGTCCTTGTTATGCTAATTTTATATGCCATAAGGAGATAAGCACGAACAGAGGACTCGGATCTTTAAGGCGCAACAATTTGTTTTCAAGTAAGCTGTACAAAGAAATCATTTCGACCATTGTAACTCATAGAGATGGCAGAAATCATATAGTGGCCTGCCTAAAAGGGGACATTTTGCTTTCAGTCCATTTTCCTCATCACTGTTGACTAATTAACCTGTGAAGCCTTCTATAGACACATTCTGCTATGAATTACAACGCTAATTAATAAAGCATTTCCATAGAGAGCTGGAAGACAAAAAACAGAATGGAAATTCGAAAAACAACAATTCAACTGGCTATCTATTTCACTTACAACAAAACAATTCAAACAGGACACTAACTATGCCCGCAGGCTTCCTTTATGCTTTATGTCAACAGATGTCCACTTGTGGACAATAGACATATCCTAATGGTGAATGCTCCGTCCAACAGCTCTTCAACAACTCGAAACCATCTGAACCGTCCAGAACAGAGTGTACAAGTAAACTTTTGTATCTCGTATCCATCGTTTCTCTTCTTCTTTCTCCTTTTTGGGAAACATTTTTCAACTCGCCACTCGGCATGCATGTAAAAGATATCCGCTCGTTATCAGAGTATCTTGTCATCACAAGTTCTTTTTTATGAAGCCTCGCACTTTTTTTCCAAACTGGATTTTAGATTTTTTTCGGTTTAGCTTTGGTTCCGTGCAAGTCTTCATTCACGCTCATCTGACTGTGGTGACAAAGAGGACGAAGAACACCATCAGAGAAACTGGAAAAAAATGAATCTGAAGTGGAGTGGGCTTGAGTATCCGATTGCGGATTAAACACACTTCTGACTTCTGGTACATGACATTCCGAACGGATGCTGTTGGATACTTTTTTCTTCATTTCAGATACTGCATTGTTTAATCATTGTCCTGGGAGGAGGATGGGGTGGGATTCCTTTAATGCTGTTGCGGCGTTTTATTAAATTTAAAAGAAAGTTCCGCAAAATATTGCAACACATCACCTTCCTTACGATGTCCTTTTAGTCCTATAATCCTCGCATTATTTACGAGTATTGCACACACGCTCCTTCGACTCATTGTTATGCTTACTCAACGAGACGATAAGTGCCATAAAAATAATTCAAAATAAATTGCTTTACATAAAAATTGGCTTCGTCTTTCGCTTTTCAAAATAGATACAATGTACTCGTAGCTGGAGTAGGGCACGACGGGTGGAATGGTTGAGTGAAGGTGAATGATGACGATGCAAAACATTTGCTCCATCATTGTTGGTGGGATAATTTACGGCCAGAGCGAATAATTTGGTAATAATAATGCGAGTCATGACTTTGGTGTAGAAATGGGAGCTTTATGGTGTCTTGTTATGAAACTGAAAATGCAGAGCTATCCTAAATGAATGGCAACGAATTCGATCACTATACATATGAAAGATGTGCTCATAGTATTAGTAAGCCCAAGCAGCCACTGATAGTAGCAAAACACTTGTATGGTAGATAGCTTATGGAATCTTCAAAAAGGTGTCCCAATGGAGATGCGGGGCATCGATCCCCGTACCTCTCACATGCTAAGCGAGCGCTCTACCATCTGAGCTACATCCCCACATATAAAATGCAATTGAAACCTAAACGGATATCCAAACATCATATATTAGTTGTCCACCAATTGGGTGCGGCGGGTGGTATGAGAGTGGCTTAGTTGGCCAGAAACGAAAGCCGTTTTGTTGTGGCATGCATTAGTTTATATAAAATTTACGTGTGCGGCTCAATGGTCTAGGGGTATGATTCTCGCTTTGGGTGCGAGAGGTCCCGGGTTCAAATCCCGGTTGAGCCCGTGACACTTTTTGGTACTTTTTATCGTACATATATATATTGTATATAACAATCTGACGTTTAACTTAATGATTTTATTAGAAGAAATTGAATTTCGCGTGCTGATCTAGCCTTGCTTTTTAATAGGAAAAACTACACTCAAGGTAAGCAATTGTTTGACAAGTGCTGTTTGGACTCAGCTTCATTGAGACAAATGAGAGAGAAGCGGGGGGCCGCATATAAAATCAGCAAAACGCCGCTGTACAAACACCGATGATGGTAAACGTTCTTTGTTTTTTGTTTATTGGACGCACCGACGGAATGTGAAATATTCATGGATAACAATTTGTCACGTCGCTGGCATGCATGCCTCCTACAGACCTTGTACACTTCCGCCACACTCCTCGTGGGGCTAGCAACCAATATGCTCTGGTGCTTTTGCTACTCTCCTTGCAGTCTCAGCTGTTCGTCGATCGTCTTACCTGTTTTTTTCTAGTTCCTAGATATCCACCTTCCAATTTCATCATCATCTATTTAGTGAAGCTGGATTCGGTAGAGTAACTCGTCATTTCGTGAAGCGTCTTCAGTCGAAAATTGCGTGCCTTATGCCCTCCTTCTCGACCCGGATATTGATATATCCCACGGTTTTTCTACCCCTGATAACGGTTTCCATTTTGTGGTTGCAATTCTACACCGTCGTACATCAGCTTCCATAGAAGGGGACCTAGCACGGAATCTTGAGGAACTTCCGTGAAGACGTATTAATGTTCTGGAAACACACCTTTTTTTTGCAGAGTCGCAATGAATATGTTTGGTTTCTTTTGAACCACGGACTTTTTGTCACCTATTCTGATGAGGGCTCTCTGCGGTTCAGGGCATATGATGACTGGGATATTTCCTACTCCTATTTCTGGAACAATTATGCGTAAAGTATGTAGCCTTTAAGGTAACAGGTTTTTAGTCTGGTTATAATCATTCTGTAGGCTGTGTCCCATGGGCTGGTGTCGACTTCATCGCAGATACGTTTGAAGCATCTTGCTTTGCTCCCTTTGATTGCTTTGTTAGTTTACATCTCGGATTCCTAAAAGCTTCCAGGTATTGTTGGATATCGACTCCTTCTCTGGCCCGTGGCGCTTTTCGTCGGGCTTTAAGGCATTTCAATTCGGGTATTTTTATAGGCAGTTCATCCCGAATGTTTTTATCTCATTGTTTCACCAGTAGCAAGGAGCTTCTTCCGGTTGCTGTTTTTCTAGTCATTTCCGCATCACAAGCTACAACAATTGTATATATGTTGATGCGAGACATTTTTAGCGAATCCGTTAGTTTCTACGTTAGTTTCCCTGTCCAACTGACGACTATCCTTTCATTGGGGCCCTGTTACTCCAGGGCTGTGTGTAGTGCTGTCTTACATTGGTGTAACTCCCGCTCCGCTCCGTGGACCATGCGTTGAAATCTTTAACAATGGTGACATCAGTTCTGTGCTAGATACTAGCCACTATCCTGTTTAGCACTACTTCGAACTGATTGATTGTTCAGCTCGGTCGCGCGTAGGAGTTATTGATGCTGTTTATTTTTGCGCATGGACTTGTGTTACCTCCTTGAGTCCAAAATATGTCCTTTTGGTGTCGGAGCTCGGAGTTTTTTTTTGTTTTTAGTTGTCTTAGTTGTCTCCATCTTGGGTGCTCCTCAGCTGTATGAGCAATTCTCCTCTTAATTTCCTTCCCATCCTTGATTATTCTAATTCGGAATTTGCTTGAGCGAAATCGCCACTATTCGACTTTAGTCCACATTGTCCCGTGGCTAATTTCGCTAGCTGTGAAATTTGCGCAACAGCTTTCTTCACAACTTCCGTTTTTTTTTTGGCTAGAGCGCGGTCGCCCTTTATGGAGTGTCTTTTGAAGTCTATTTGATCCTCCTTTCCTGTTTTTTTGTTGCTTACGCAAAGGTTCAGTAGGGTCTTGTTCAGGGCCTTGGCTTCCTTTGGGCTCATCAGTGGGTCTAAGTCAAAGAGAATTTTGTGAAGAAGTGTTCGTCCTGAAATGAATCTTCGTGAGCTTTTACGGGCGTATGCGTTCAATAGCATATTATATATAACTCACTGCCAATTAGTGTACTAGATGTAAAAGCTGAGACCGGTAATCTTCTAATTAGCGCGCTTATATAAAAGGGGCTTCATAGTTGCCCCTATTTCTAGCTATCTCCGAGTCTTTCGAGATTCCGGTTGTTGTTGTTCTTATTCTTGTTGTATTCATTTCTATTAGGACCCATTCTATTAGAATTGAGGTCATGTATGGATTGCTGCAGGCCTTTATGGGGTAATGTGTTGAGAGCCAGATCGATGCTGAACAGGAATATTACAACTGCAGCCACACCACCATTTAACGGTGACTAATCAACGAACGTTCTTTGAGAGCTACCAGGATTTTAATAGGACGGGGCGCATGTAGCATCCATGTTAAAAGCTACTTCAACATAGTTCCACTCCTGCTTACTCACGCAACTGAATACCATATCCGACAGCCTGCAAAAACTGTAGATAATATTGTCCATTGTCCAGATTTTACTGTGCTCAGCCTTAATGCATCAATGGTGGATCAAATTTTCCACGTCGAAATCATTAACATCATTCGCGATATGTTGCCCCACCGTACACATCTCAAATTGAGCCACAGCAAACCAAATATTTCTCCTTTGGATCAGAAGACTGATCTTGCGTAATACCAAAGGCGCGCATCATCATCAACCTATTGAAGATAGTACTGGGCCCATAAATAGTTCGCGAAAATCTTTGAATTTTGGGACAATTTCCGGCAGTAATGTTTAAAGTCGCTTGAAGTCAAATTCTAGACGATCTGCAAGTCATTATTTGCCTATCCAAAACCCATATTTCAGCAAGTTCGTAGACACTCGTGGTAGAAGTTATATTTAAGTAGAAACGGCATACAATTGAGTTGGAAATAAAATCCGAGCTACAGCCATTGCCAATATTGTTGTGTGCTTTGAGTAAACTATTCCTTTCAGGAAAACACCTTTTATTATGTTGTACCATATATTTGGTTTTTGTAATATAACTTTTGGACTCCCCAATCTTCCATTTTTCCCATCGACGAAACGAAAAATAACTCTAAAAGGCTTGACATTTTATATTAACGAAGCTCGTAAAACGTTCGCTTTTGTTTCTAATGATCTGATAACATTCTAACGTCGAACACATGGTCTTTTGATTATATCTAAATATTTGATAAGAAGCAATGAGACATTCGTGAAAACAAGTAGACATTCTATTTTAACGAGTGACAACGTCATGCAAAGATAAAACAAAAATGTTTATATTGTACTCGTATGTGATGCGGTGTATCAGTCTCCACACCTCTCACATGCTAAGCGAACGCTCTACCATCTGAGTTAGACGACAAAGTCACCAAAATTCAATTAAATCGCAAGAGAATTAAAACAAAAATAAGCCAAAAGAAGTGGGACGTCATACCACACCCCCTTCAATTCCACTGCGAGTAAAAACGATACTTAGTATGTCGCTACGAACTTGTTTATTGACACAGTTAAAGTCAATTTTATATGTTGGTAATCAGCTTTTCGTTTATGGCCAATCTATATGAGCTGCTCGAGCAGGAAAATGAAAGTAAAAAAAGTCTTACCTCAACCACCTAGTTTGATGGAGGTTCCCGTTTTATTAGCGGCTCAATGGTCTAGGGGTATGATTCTCGCTTTGGGTGCGAGAGGTCCCGGGTTCAAATCCCGGTTGAGCCCGTAG
The DNA here is from genome assembly GCA_958301585.1 of Merodon equestris. Lineage (NCBI taxonomy): Eukaryota > Metazoa > Arthropoda > Insecta > Diptera > Syrphidae > Merodon > Merodon equestris. The sequence continues at coordinate 44,249,841 of OY284413.1, forward strand.
TTTTTTGTCTTTTTTTTTTTTTGTTGTTTCTGTGTGTTTGTACTCATGTGTATTTATACTTGAATAGTACTGACGAAAGAAGAACAAATTAATGCCTTTTATGGACATATGAAAGCGAAAAGAATGGTTGAATGTGCTGTTCGTGGTTCACGTCATCGTTCTGGCTTATGTTTGTTTTTCCTACGTGGCAGATAAAGTGCCGACGTGGCTTCGAACGTTAAGCGCCAGATTCTGACTGAAGCGGCATCAAAGCAAGTTCAATTCACGTTCAGATGAAAAAAAATGTACGTAAAAAAAAAATACTTATAAAACGCAAACAACAAGGAGGACAGTATTTGACGTTCAAAAAACAAATGGGATATCATGCGGGTCCTTCCGTATAAAAACACCCTTCCTCCAGGAAATTGTCAGAAGTGCCGGGCCTCCATGTTTCCCATTCGCCTTCTCTATGGTACGGGGCCCACTTGACACGATAGTGGGAACGATTGGATCTAACTTTAAAAAGTAGTCTGCATGAAATGAAACGCAGCGATTACACGAATACGTTGCGGATCGATCACCTTCCCGCCAATGACCGTTAATAATGTCCTGTCCAACGCTGCTTTTGAAAGCAAGTCTAGTTGAATCTTTGAGATTTAGTGTCAAATTCACTGTACAGAATTTTTTCAATAGCGACACAACAATATTGCAGTTGAATTCAAACTTGAACTTTTATGATCTGTCAATTCCAAAACCTTCGTTAAGGCTTACATTTTTGTCATGATGAAATTCAAGGTTCAAAAATTAAAAAAAAAAATTACTATCGAAATTGAGAGTCAATGGTCGAAACTTTAGGAGCGCGTATTCAATGTTCGGTTGTATCAAGCGTCCAACCAGATAGACTTTGTGTGCTACATAGTGGCTAAATTCAAGAATATATTCATTATTATACATTCCTGTGCTAGTGAAACAACGAATCGGTCGATGTACCGAAAATACAGTAGCCTTAATGGCTTCTATTCAAAATGAACCAAATCAGTGTTGAGAATCCTTCAATCTTCATTGTGGCTAATTGCACATAAACACATTGGCCTACACTCTTACAACATCAAATTACGAACTTAAACATCTCGATTATTTGAAGGGCTAAAGGTTCTTCGATTAGGCTTTGCAAAAGTTTGAAGAAAATCTTGAATTTCATCGACAAAGCATCTTCAACGTTACAGCTCATTTTTTGCTGAATGTATATCACCGGATGGAGTAACACGAGACCAAACTGGTAATTTTCTGATAGACAGAAGACACCATACCAACGTACTAGGTGTTATGTAAAACATACAGAGGAATGGATTGCGATTCCGAAAATATTCTAATTATCACCAAAACAGACGAATCCAATTTCGTAAAAGTGGAATACAGGAATGTATAAAAGAAATTATCGTTGAAAAGTTAAGGGATCCTCGTATCCAGTGCCAATACCAGGATGTGCCAATACCGGTATGGTTTGGAAACCAACGGCGATGTGAGACAGGTAGAAGTAGTATGATTTACAATAGAAAATATTGTACAGCAAGCAGCAGAAAACAAACTAGACTATTGCAAAACCTCAAAAAAAAGTGTTGGTTCAATGAAGAATTCGAGGATATAGTAAAAGCGCATAATGTTATAAGACTTCAAGCCCTGAAAAATAGTGAAGAGATCACGCGTACAAGAAAAAGGAAAAACTGTATAATCCACACAGCAGAAATCCAGGTAGAACTGCCAACCATCGATAAGTAAAGAAGCTTCGGCTTAAAGGCCCAACCATAATAGACAGGAGCAAGAATATGCAAGCAGAGGGGAATTTCTTCTTACATGCAAAGCATATGATATGCCCACAATGGGAATATAAGAGGTTTCGTTAAATGTTCGTTAACTGATGCGAGCAGACGGAAGGTCTCCATGAAATAAGACACCCCGACTGGAATTTTTGACAAGTGACATTTGAGGTTAGGAAAGAGAAAAAAGATAAAAATAAATATGGATCTATGATAAAGCAGATGGCTTTTATTTAAAAAAAAAGGAAAAAGCCAAGCCACGCCGAAAATAAACAAATCGAATGAAAACAATTTGACAGTTCCTTTCCTCCTGCTTGCATCTGTGGGTATCTTGACTTTTCGTTGAAACAGAGGGGAGAATTTCGTTCGGTTCTGACATAAGCTTCTGCCTAGCCCTTAAGAATGACAAGGCCGCAGGAATCGACTTAATACGCTAGAGGAATTAACAGAGAAGTTATATGGTCTTATCACAACCAATGAAAAATGGAAAATGAAACTTGATCATCATTCCTGTATTTAAAGGGCAACAATTACCGAAGAATACCGCTGCTTTCAATTGTTGCAAGATGTTGTCAAACACTCCTTTAAAGCAACTGACGTGTAGTTGCGGGAGGAACCAACAAGATTTTCACAACAACTTTTAGAAAAGAAATGGGACTTCTATAAAGCGGTTCACTAACTGTTTGTAGGCCTATGATTCTATAAGCCGATCGAAAATGTATCATGTCTTTCATTAGGAGTCCCAAAGTGCAATGATCGTGCACAGGACATTGATCGCTGATGCAGGTATGTATCAAGTCTGGAGTAAACAGGGGCTGCCCGCAAGGTGGCGTCTTGTCTCCGCTGTTATGGTGCATGGTGGTCGACTCTCTGCTCGATGCTCTCAATGCCTCTGGAATCTATGCCCAGGCCTATGTGGATGATGTTGCTGTTCTCTCTGTCGGCTCATGTTTAGCGAATGTCTGTCTCAAAGCGCAGGCGGCGCTAGACATGATCGAAGACTGGTGCACGAGAAATGGGCTGTTGGTTAATCCTCTTAAGACTGATGTCGTTCTCTTCACGAGAAGCACGAGAAGGAGGAAAAATACTGGCATTACTCAACTGGTGCTAAAAGGCATTCCCATCCCGATATCCAAGGAACCTAAGTATCTGGGAGTCATCCTAGATAGCAAACTTCTTTGGTTAAAACATGTTGAGTCCAAAACCACCAAACCGCTGTCAGCTTTTTGGGCAAAGGTGCCTTTGGCAAAACATGGGGCTTATTGCCGAAGAAGGTCCTTTGGATCTACACGGCAATGATAAGACCGATAATCTCATATGCATCGGTTGTTTGGTGGAGCAGGCTAACACGCAAACACGCTGTGGCTTCACTCACCAAACTCCAAAGAGCGGTCTGTCTCAGCTACACGGGGGCTTTCCCCAGCACACCGGGAGCTGCTCTAGATGCTATGATGAATCTTCAACCCCTTGACATATACGAGTATATCAGAGGATGCGCATTGAAAGCCATTTCTCGCCTAAAGAGAAATGGTCTTTGGTACAACTCGCATTGGAGTGAAAGTGTACTTGCGGGAGAAATATCCTACGACCCCTGTCTCATGGATATGCCTTCCGACGCAATGAAGCCTGCCATCCTACTGCGCTGTAACTTCACAGTCACATTTCCATGGCTTCAGGACTGGCTTTGGCCAGACTCTGAACCTGGAATGGAATGTCTTCGCATTTTCACAGATGGCTCCAGGACTGGGCAGGGATCCGGCGCTGGAGTTTTCTTTGATTTCGAAAACATTCGACTGCACTTCTCGTTCGGAAAATATGCGTCTGTCTTCCAAGCGGAGATTTACGCAATCCTAATGGCCATGCACTATTTTGTGAAATGCAGGTGGAGGAGAAAAAGCATATGTGACTGCAGTGACAGCCAAGCTGCACTCAAAGCTGTGTCCAACCCTCTATCCAATTCCAAATTAGTGCATGAACTCAAGACCTTTTTGAACAAAGTCGGAAGACTGAATTCACTTAGGCTTGCATGGGCCCCAGGTCACTCTGGAATCCCAAGAAACGAGATCTCCGATGAACTCGCTAGAAGAGGCTCAGAGGAGAGTTTCCACGGTCAAATATGACATCAATGACTGAATCTTTAACGTACACAGTCGTAGATGGAGTGAATATCTAGGATGCAGGATGACTAAGCTCGTACGCCCTGATGTCTGCAAAAAGTCCGCAACATTTTTCTTATTCTTAAGGAGAAATGATTGCAGAAGGCTAACGGGCGTCATTACGGGCCATTACACCTTTGCCAAGCATCTCTACGTGCTTGGCATCAGTGAGACGCCTACCTGTGCTGCATGTTGCGAGGAGGATGGTACAGCAGAACACTTTCTCTGCGACTGTCCCTCCTTCGCTCGCGCACGGTGGCGCACCCTTGGGGCCGAAGTGGTGGGTGCCGAATCTCTTAGCTCTACATCACTGAAGTCCCTCTCCGGACAACGGGGAAAATACAATAAAGCCAAGGTGTCTGTCTGGTAGTACAATGGACCGGTGTTTGTGTCTGAGTGCTCCAACAGATAGTAAAAGCCTCCAACAAAAAAAAAAGGGAGTCGAAAAAGTAGGTGAATCTGATGCAAGTATGCATGAAGGAACAAAGCACAAGTTAAAGTAGAAAACGCTAAATCTGAAATATTCGAGATTCATGAGGGATTAAAACAAGTAGACGCTTGTTACCACTTTTCTTTAATTTGTTCCTCATATACGTAATAAGATCCCTTCAGAAAAATGGGAGGAGAATAATCCTTAATGCAATCACATTCGCTCTAGCACACGCTGCTGATCCCGACCTTCTGGGAGACATTAAGAAAACAGTTGAGGAAACGCTGAAAAGGAAGCAAGTTGAAAAGTAAATGAATAAAAAATCCAAATACATGGTCACTGATAAAACCTTTGAGGAAGTAGACTATTTCAAATATTTGGGAACAATATCGTCTGCCAAAAACGACATTAAAATCGAAATAAAAAGGCAACGCGTATTTCTAAGCAATGAACGAACTGTTCGGGTTTTCGAAAACAAGATCTTAGTGAGAGTCTAAGGTGGAAAGCAGAACACGTAGAACGAATGGACGAACAGTCAAAACAATAATGAGTGGAAACTTCGTAGGAAAATGATCGTCAGGGTCGTCGCATCGTAGATGGAAGGACAATGTAATAAGAAGAGTTGGAACAGAACTGCGAAACATGGAAGGAACACACTCATGACAGAGAGGCTCTGCGAAATATTGTCAACGAGGCTTTGATCTTCCAAACTTTAAATGCCGGTTAATAATAACAAATAACTTCCTAACTGGGCTTGGTAGGTCAATAAGCCTATAGCTTTCGATTCCATATATATATTTTCCAAAATATTTTTCATAAATATCAATAATAATTTAAATGCATTTGAACTGATTTTTATAGTTTGTTTTCCAACCTCTATTTTGGTTTCGAAAAATGTCCATCCTCCGATTGCCTGGAAATGCTTCCACTCCGAACATATTTTCGTAGACCCAAACAGTTGACGCCTTTGTGACTATATTTTATTTGGCCTGCTCATCGATCTTTTTTCCTGGGCATATCTTTAATTCCAATCAATGATACCACGTCCTAGACCTTTTGGTACGAGTAGTTATTCTTCTCTGGCTCACCAAGAAGTCTATGTAAAAGAAATCTCTTTACACTAGTCTAGAAGCATTTAGGGCTTTAGAAACTTAAGCTTTAGTTAGTTCTTGGTAAGTACAGTGACGATTGAGTTTATAATCCATATAAGGAGGTAAAAAGGGGAATAACACTTACATATTAGGGTAAATAGCAAAAGTTTGGCAAGTTTTAACATCCTCGAGAGTGGAAGCGATCTTCTGGAGGTACAGCAGCTGTAAGGCTTTGAGTTCTCGAACCATCAGCATAACAAATTTCACAGACTCAAACTTTACCAACACGTCCAGTGAGAATGTTAAAAGTGATTCCTAATCTCCAAACAATTCAAGGTTCTGTGGCATTAAATACCAGGTCGACATCATTTGGGCCAAACTATGCTGTGGTGAAATGGCTGCAACAGTTGTAAGTACGTATTGTAAAGGGTGTTTTTTTATAGAGTTACAGAACTTTAAGTTGGCAACACTGTTTTAACTGGCGGCCATTGTATCAGCTGGCAAGTGACTTATTTTTAGTTTGGTTTGGCATTTCAACTTGAATAGACTGATGCCTGAACAACTTTTCCAAATTGTGCAAATTTATTTTGAAAATCATGGTTCTGTTCTAAATACGTTTCGCGCAGTACGTCCATTTTACGGTCAACATAATCGTCCATCAGAACAATTAATTCGATTAACTATGGAACGTTTTCGCACCGTATTTACTCTAAATGATAATACGCATCCACAGAGACGTCGCACAGTGCGTACAGAAGAAGTCACCGCTGCTGTAGAGCGTAGCGTAGAGGAAGACCCGAATCAGTCTATCCGCCATCGTGCACAGGAATTGGATATGTGCTCATCCACTTTATGGAAGATTTTGCGGAAAGATCTTGGTTTGCGTGCTTACAAAATCCAACTCGTGCAAGAATTGAAGCCACAGGATCACCTAGCAAGGCGTAGATTCGGTGAATGGGCCCAAAACAAGATTGCCGTTGATCCCAATTTTCATAAGCGAATTTTGTTTAGCGATGAAGCTCACTTTTGGTTGAACGGATACGGCAATAAACAAAACTGCCTTATTTGGAGTGATGATAATCCTCAAGTGTATGTTGAGGCACCGTTACATCCACAAAAACTGACTGTTTGGTGTGCTTTATGGGTTGGTGGAATAATTGGTCCGTACTTCTTTAAAAACAATGCTGGCCAGACAGTTACAGTCAATGGTGACCGCTATAGAGCCATGATTACTGACTTTTTCGTTCATCAATTGAACAACCATGATATGCAGGAGCTGTGGTTTCAACAAGACGGCGCAACATGCCACACAGCTCGTGCCACAATTGATTTATTGAAGGAAACGTTTGGTAATCGCATAATTTCACGTTACCGTGAAATTGGCCTCCAAGATCGTGCGATTTAACGCCGCTTGACTATTTTCCGTGGGGATATGTGAAGTAGCTAGTCTACGCCGATAAACCGGAAACGATTGACCACGTGGAGGACAACATTCGCCGCGTTATTGCCGATATACGGCCGCAAATGTTGGAAAAAATCAGCGAAAATTGGACCTCCAGATTAGACTACGTCCGAGCCAGCCGTGGCGATCATATGCCTGAAGTTATATTTAAGTTATAATGTCGGAAGATTGTCTTTCAAATAAAGTTAATTTCATGTCAATTTAAAAAAACGATCTTTATTTTATTCTATTTCAAAGTTCTATACCTCTATAAAAAACACCCTTTATTAAGTTCGCGCCTGATCACGTATGAAATATGAAAGTGTGAGTGGTGAAATATGCAACGGATCATTGCCTACGTAAGTAAGAGGTTAAGCGTTCAACGTGCCATCTGCTTCTGCAATTACGGTCCGAGGCAAAATCAAGCAAAAAGCAAACGAATTACCGTTTTTATCGCTGTTAGCATCGATAGGTTGCTGATGGCAAAAAGCTGGGCTCAACCGGGATTTGAACCCGGGACCTCTCGCACCCAAAGCGAGAATCATACCCCTAGACCATTGAGCCGCTTAAAATAAGCCTATAGGAGTTAGGCCAAGTCATAACGAAATGAGCTTCATTTCTTATCATGCTTTAGATAGTAGAGCGCTCGTTTTGCATATTCAAACTTTTTGAAATTTAAGCTTACTTATCTTAAGAAACAAGAGAAAATATTTTTTTATATGCATAAATAAATGATCTGATTTGATTTGATTTTGCTAGTATGAATACCCAAAACCTGTTTCCGTTCTTGTGGACCGGATTTAATTAGTGACTTATTCATTGCCTAAGCTCATTTGTTTTAGCTCTAGCTGCTCTATCATCACTTCAATGTAAGGAGTATGTGCAACTATAAAGCGCGAAGTAACTAGTATACCCTTCGGATCCAAAAGGATCTTACTTGCTTATTAGAGTGCGATAAACTTTTTTCGCATTTTGGTGAAGATGAATCATACCCATACTCAATGACGATGTTCGAAAAGCTCGTTCAAAAAAAACAAAGAGCTTTGCTGGCGATATGCTTTGGCATTTGCCAAAGTCTATGATCCCCTTAGATCATCGATCATGCTTGGTTCAATCGTCATTAAAATAAAATTCTTTTCCAATATATAGTATCTGGCGAGAAAAATTAAGCATGGAACGATGTGCTTACTTCTGAACTCCTGATGTATTGGGACAATTGTGCCAGCAGCTTGCAGCAATTAAACGACTTTGCTATTCCACGCCCAGCACTTCCATCCTCTTCTTCTAATCCAGTACACGTATATTTTGCTGAAGACTTATGGAACACTAGCTTTCATCAGCAGAGTGGCTTCACTCAAGACGCACGGACTGAAATAACTCTCAATTCCAAAGCCAGAACTAACCACTGCGTGTCCACAATTTTTTTTCTGTGAACAGACTCGAGGATTGCGCCTGGTTGGATCCAGGGGGATGCCCATCGCTAGAAATCCTACAAGCAAAGCCGACCAACGGAAATATGTCAATTAACTTCACTTCAATCGGCACACCTTCTAACCAACTCCCAGGACTGACGACATTCATTGATATGGGCTCATGGGTCGACGGGGTTTCAAAGCGAGGATGTGGATATGCTAATTCGAAATTGTAGTAGCAGAGGCGTTATTATATTGTTCAACTCTCAACAAGCTTTACGTAGCTGAAGCCTATTGGATCAGGTACATACAAACAATTTTATTTTTAGGAAAATCTAATCTTACAGAAAGACAAGTCTGTATCCAAGACATTGGCGTCCTTTTCTGGATGCAAATGGCTTTATGCGATTGGGAGGCCGTCTTCAATTCTTAAATGCTTCATTGGACCAAAAACATATTGTGGTACTTCCATCAGGTTCATATTTGGTCAAGCATGTTTCATGGTAGTGTCAATGTTATTCTGGGCCAGCTACGTGAGCGTTTTTGGATTCGTAAAGAATTCGTCCATTGCACAAAGGCAGAGTTAAGATACATCAGTACAATTTTTTTAGCACGACCATTACACAGCCGTTTGCGTTCGAGTGAATTACTTTGAATTACCTTCCGACGATGAGCTCTACCAACCAGTTGACTTTCGATCCATGCATATAGAAACTGTGGCTAATTTAACCACTGGTAGCTGCGTAATGGGACTGAGGCATTTGATAGCACGACGTGGTGCTCTATCAACCAATTATGCAGATTATGCTCAAACTTTTCGAAAAGCAGCTCTAAAACTCAACAACAGCAATTAAGCGCCAGACGCTGAGGCTATCCGTATCAAATAAACGTGTTCGTCGGAAGTCTATTGTCGAGGGAGCCCCATGATGGGCAGAGTTCTGGGAACGGTTAATAAGAACGATTTAACATGTTTTAAAGGTTATAATCGGAAAGGCGAAATTAACCTTTGGACAATTACGGACCATAAAACTCACCTGGGCAAAGCGTCTTATAAACAAGTTCACGTCACTTTTTGAGATTCACACTTGCTTGATTTATCACCTATACAGCCTCCCGACCCTTTTACTATCCTCTTCAGTATCAATGCTTATTACAAAATTGTCGACCATATGGAAGTTATCCACTAACATTTTTCATGTATAGTGGAACTTCTCTTTCTCATTGTTCAAATGCAAACGAAGAGTTGCAATCAAAAGTTAAAAAAGGCTTATCGCACTTTTAAGATATTATAACAAGTTAATCCAAGTCGAAGGGTCAGGAATTCTAATAAGTAAACAAGATCCTTTTTGGATGCTCTGATGTTCGTACGCACGAAGATGAAGTCCGATCCACAAGAACGGAAACAGGTTTCTGGGTATTTATACTATCAAAATAAAAATAAAAACAAAGCGTATGCATATAGAAAAATAGAATCTGTTGTTTCGTAAGATAAGTAAATTTGAAATGCAAAAAGTACGTTTGAAATGCGAAAAGTAAAGTTTGAACGTGCGGAGCGTGCGCTACTATCTAAAGTACACAGCCAGCTACAAAGGGCAAATACCTTAAAATCACTTGTGGCGGTAGCATGGTTGGTAAGAAGTAAAACTCATTTCGTCATGACTTGGCCTTACTCCTATAGAGCGGTTTTAAGCGGCTCAATGGTCTAGGGGTATGATTCTCGCTTTGGGTGCGAGAGGTCCCGGGTTCAAATCCCGGTTGAGCCCTGCTTTTTGCCATCACCGACCTTTCGATACTATCAGCGATATGATGACAATAAGTGCACGCACATCATCATTTAACGAATTCGTTTTCATTTGCTTTTGGCCTGATTTTGCCTCGGTATGCAGAATATATTGGCACATATACCATCTAACCCAATTGTTTGCGTTATTTGAGGTCACCCTTCTTATACAATAGTGACATTTATTTTAAAACATTTGTCAACATAATCAAAAAGGTTCTAAACAAATAATAGCACAGCTTGAAAGTAGCAAATGAAGACACACGGAATCCACTTGTTGGTAGTCAATATGTTGTAGTTTTGAGTCATATAACTACTGGTATATGCCCAAGTATGTATGTAGTACGTAGCGAAATTGAAATCGACAATTGGAAAAGGTAGACATACTTGCTGAGACTCTTTTACCAATTGTTCGCTGTTTTATTGGTGCTATAACACCGCTAGTAAGGAGGTCGTTTAGTATTCAGTGTCAGGCAACCCATTGAAATGTACATACATAATAATTGTTTGTTTTATTGTCGCTTTCAGATTGAAAATAATACAGAGCTGGACGGGCGTGATTATTGATAGTCATGTGTGACCTTCCACTGTTTTTCTTATCTTTGTCTACTTAGATCATTTGCCATCAACTGCCCCTTTAATCTCCACCACACATAATCCTGTTCTATGCTTCATAAAATATAACAATTGTAATCGAAGGTAGTTTCAGGAACATGCGGCCTTAAAACGACAATGGGTAACTCCTACGAAATCCAAGTTACCTCAACCGTGACATAAAAAATGTCAGATATCAAAATACCAACAATTGGTATAAGCACCAGAAATCTTCTTGCAGAATTTTTTTAAACTAAATTATACTGCAGTTAGCCGGAAAAATACTGCGAACAGGGAAACCAACTGTATTAAATAAACCAATTATGCGAAAATGTCCTCAACCTTTCTGAGAATTGATTCAACGGTCTTTGACGTATTTTGAGTTTATGCTATATTACGCCACAGACAGGCACCGTCTGACTATTCTTATTTCGTGAGATATATGGCCTTATGACGGCGCCTGCTCCGTCGTCCACATCAAACAGCAAATTTCTGCGGTTATAATACAGCTATAGACCCAAACAGGGTAATTTTGCTAGTTCATGAAGTCCTTCAACCAACATTTTGGCTTCATCAGTGAAGACGATTTTCCCACCACAATGTACTCCATTTCAAATTGCTCCAGAACCCAGTTAGTGAAGACGACATTGATGATCTTAAGCTTCAGGTTTTGATCGTTATACTTCTGATACCATAGGCAGTAGCTCATGTTTTTTTTGTTTTTTTTTTTTGTTAGAAAATCAGGTTGATAGTAGGCTGGACAATAGAAGCTTCTGAGGTATAAGCAACGATTCGTATCATTAAGATGCTCATATCGTGGACACAGTAGATCTAAGTAAGATCGTGAAAGTTCGATGTAAAAAGAATCTGATTGCAAAATACGTCTAGACCTCTGGGTATGCCCCTGACCTTCGATTGATTTTTGCCCAATCAAAAATCAAGGGATGATCTTCTTAAAACACTAATAGCCCATCCAACCAGCATACACGATTCGCACTGCTCTATGACGCGAAAATGGTATGAATTAAAAAATATAAAAAATACTCTTTCTGTGGAACCATTTACGCTTTACTTCAAGGAGATATCACTATTCTATCTCGGGTTTCCTAAGTATACGTTTTTTCGCCATCGGTGGTTCTCTTACCGAGCGCGGAGTTTTGGTTATAATTTTTAATAAGTTCAAAACGTTGCTCATTCGTGAACTTCACCAAGATAGATCTGTTTTCAATAGATGGCTGTTATAAATGTTTCAGAGTGGTAGCTGATCTCAGTAATTTGAGAAAGGTTAGACAGCTGTCAGAAAAAATCAGTTTATATCACTTTGAGCTTCATAACAAAAACTTGTTTTTTATTGTGTTGTCATATTTATGTTTTATTGTCTAATTTTGTGTTATCTAAGAAACATCTGCGGGAGGTTTTAATTGTTTGCTTTAATTGGGATAAAAGTGCAGCTTATGGAAGTTTATGGTGGCAATGCTCCAATTAATATATCATGTAAGGAATGGTTTTGACGGTTCAAGAATGGTTAAAGATAAGCCGCGTTCTGGACAAAAAAAAAATCGAAGGCAACATTACTCGCTGAAGGTCTGAGTCAAGCGCAAATGGAGTTTGTAAATTCATAAGAGCATTTTCTGTACGGTTAAAATTCATGGGAATGACTCAGAAACAAGGCAATTGGGTTCCTCATGAATTGAAGCCGAGAGATGTCGAAAGGCGATTGTTCACTTGCCAGTAGCTGATTCACAGGTAAAAAGAAAAGAATTTTTTCATCGGATTGTAACATCCCCAGAAGAGAAGGTACTAAGCTAAGTGTGGTTAATTATCGTGAATTACCATCGACCTCAACATCAATACCAAAGTAAAATTTGTGTATCTGGTGGGACAAAAAAGGTGTTAAATATTATGAGCTGCTATAACCTGGCGAGTCCATTATACATATATATCCTACAACGAGAAAAACGGCCGAAACATGAATAAAGTCAACAAAACGTTAAAACGCAATAAAACAAGCTGTGTGAGAAATATTAACAAAATTCATTTTTTATTTACAAGGCCCATGTACGCCATTATATATAAAATATGACATCGTTCAAATGCTTACCTCGGCTTCTTACGATGGCACGTGACTCTTCTTGACCTGTGACGTCCTGTGTTGTGTTCACCTCAGGGGTCGATTTCGGGTTATTCGCATAGACCTGTGATTTCAGAAAAAAAGTCTAGCGGGGTCAAATCGCATGATCTTAATTTTCGTGGAGGCAAACACCCCCAATTATTGAGCTTAATTCAAGCTAAACTTTATCTAACTTAATAACTAATGAGAACGGGTGAAAGAAACTAAGGCTGGAAGGAGGGAAGGTTATTGAGAAGACGGAGTCTTAGGCAAGGAGTGCTGAGGTTGAAGTCGAAGTTAATATTTGAATTAACACTTGCCAGCATACGGGAAATGGGTTCATTGGAGCCGTATGAAGTGCGGGGGGTGGATAGATAGAAGACACGAGGATTGCGTGTATTACGGAGGTTAGTGTTAAGAGATATGGAGTTATAAAGGGTGGCGCAGTCAATGGTACCTGTAAGAAGTCTATGAATGAAGATTATGTTGGATACTCTTCTTCTTTCCTCCAAAGTACTCAAGTTGATTAGTTTAAGACGGTTTTGATAGGGCGGTAAGATCAAGGGATTGTTCCAGGGCAGACCTCGAAGAGCGAAACGTAGGAATAGACGTTGGATGCTTTCGATTCTAGATATGTAGGTTTGTTGATAAGGGGACCACACTTGAGATGCGTAATCGAGAATGGGGCGAATAAAGGTAATACAGAGGGATCGAGTCACGTAGGGATTGGAGAATTCTTTAGACCAACGTTTCACAAAACCGAGTGCAGAGTTGGCCTTATGAATTATATCGTCGATATGTGCGCGAAAATTGAGCTCTTGGTCACATAATATGCCAATATCGCGGATAACCTGAACGGTGGAGATGGGATGATTATTCAGGAAGTAGAGACGAGGGGGAGGTTTGATTCGTTTACGTGAGAAGGTAATTGATTGGCACTTGGAAATGTTAAGTTCCAAACAATTTTTGAAACACCAAACGGAAAAGCTGTTCAGATTCGATTGAATAAGGGAAGAATCTTATTGCGAGAAAATAGTCTTGAAGAACTTGGTATCGTCAGCGTACAGTGAGAAGTGGGAATGTTTGACGACAAACTCAATGTCGTTTATGGTAAGAAAAAAAAAAGTGGACCTAAGTCGCTGCCTTGGGGAACGCCGGAAGAAGCTAAGAAGGGGTTGGAAAAGGCAGATCTGAAACGAACCACGTAACGGTTTTTTTAAATAAGAAGATATCCACTTCAACGCAGTGGGTTCAACGCCAAGGGAAGACATTTTGAAGAGTATTAGTTTGTGGTAGATTTTTCTCTAATGCTGAGAGTGTGAAGTACACAAATTCGACAAGGTCTGTGGTTGTAGACCTGCATTTGAGGAAGCCATGTTGTTTAGAGTAGATTAGAGATTTGCAATGGAAACTTAGAGTGTCACTTATGCAACTCTGTGAATTTCAGATAAATATCAATGTAGTTAGAAAAGTCATTGGGGGAATGAGTACGAAGGAAGATTGCCCATAGTTTGTTTCTTGTGTTTCTTAGTGAACGGAGCCTGCGATTATACCAAGGAGGGGAGGTAGATAAATGTTTGGATAGGGAAAGGGGAACGTCAAGAGAAATAGAATTGAATATTTCTCTGTAGAAAATAGATATGGCGTCGTTTGTTGTATGATTGTCAAAATTGAAAGGGGCGTTACTGATATATTCATTGATTGGGTTGAAATTCGTTTCGTGGAAGTCGTAGGACTTAAGCGGAGGGGAAGTATTCAGTGGTGGAGAGTCTTGAAAAAATGAAAGAAGAAGGGGAGGATGGTAGTTGTCGATGGTTGATAAGGAAAGGGGACAAAGTGAAACAGAAGAATTAAGGTGGTCTGTTGTGAAGATCAGGTCTAGCTGCCTACCCATGTAATTTGTGATGCCACTAACCTGGCTAAGGTTTGAATGAGCTAGGCGATCTAAGGAAAGACATTCTTTGGCAGCAGAGGGATTAGTGGCAATGTAAAATGATTTTTTTTTTAGATTTAAGAGAAGGAAGATTGAAATCACCAAAGAGAAGGATTTCATCATGAGGATCCCGATAATCATTTATGCTATCAATCGTATTAATCGTTCATAGGCTGAGATAGCAAGATATAAAACGGTTGACATAGAGTGCTTTACAGGGCAGTACAATCTTGATTGTAACGAAGTCGAGATACGTAGAAGAGGATATTGCAATAAGGGTTGATGGCCAAAAGACGTCACCTCTACGAGAGATAACCTTTCCCTTAAATCGTTCATACAAAATTCATCCAAAAATGTGCCTCGTCACTAAAAATTATTTCTCGGCCAAATTGAGGTCCCCTTTCAAACGCTCTGAAGCTCAGTAAGTGAACGAACGTTGTTATCTATGGTCATGAACTTTGAGCTCCTAGGTCAGTTGGATCTTGTACGGGTGTAGACCCAAGTCCCGACGCAAAATTCGCCAAGCTTGCGAAAGGCCTAGTTTTATCCTGGCTCTGCAGGGATTGACTACCTCGAACTCTGTTGTACACTTTCACGGGCCGCGGTGATGTTTTCGGCCGATCTTGCGCTCCTTTGACGTACGAATATTGGTTAATTGATTACTGAACCGGTCGTCACACATCTGGCCACCAAACGATGAAGAGTCAACTGTGAAGGACCACCATGTCTATTGTAAAATATGAACAAAGCGCAACGTTTGCACTAAGGAACACTCATATTGATAATAAAGTCTTATCAATCAGAAGTGCGGTCAATCGCGTAACTTGTCATGGTGATTTGGTATCAGTAACCAAATAATAAGCAACACATTTGACAGATGTCACCAAAACAACATGATCATTAAAAAATACTTTACTCCCAATAAAAAAGCACAAAATTGTTAAATCCAAAAAAAATGTAACAGTTTATTATTTTTTATTCCTTTTGATAAACTTAAGCTTGCCGTTTACTTTTTAAAGATCATTTTGTGTATTGTTAACCCATTAAGAACCGAATGTCTTTAAAACAAAAAACATTTAGGTTAATTTTTTTTATTTTAAGGAAAAACACATAATGTACCTAAAACTATAAGAAACACTGGAAAAAAAATATGTAAAGTAGGTTTTTGGGACCTGTACCCAAGCGGGTACAATGGCACAATGCATGCTAATTTTTTTATTAAATTAAACATTTTGAAAGACTCCTTCTCTACGCAAAGTGCTACGTCGCATTGCTCGCAAGTCCATCTTATTCGTTTATGACATTGTCGACAGCGTAGTTGTTTAGCTATTCGCTTCGGAAAATGGTTTCCACTAGTAAATGCTACAGAGGGAACTACTGATCGCTTGGATGACGCTGAAGGCTATGTATAATTTCGCAAGTAGTGACGAACAATAGCACGATGAAACTGCAATAAGTCTAGACCATTTTATGCAACTTCCATGCATTGACCATCACAGAATTCATCATTACTGTAAAAAGTGGCCACCACCACTTTTTGCCGCGAAATTTAATTCGGTAATTATTAATGGCTTGAGCATGAAGGTCAACGCCTCCCATCTCTGAATTGTACTCTGCGATTATTTTCGGCTACTTTACATTTACTTTTGCTTTTCCTTCGAGCACCATCGGTTGACGGAATGCATCGGTTCGATAAGTTTGAGCCAACACACACAGCGCTGTTGTCATTCTATTTCACAAAAAGTATTTTATTGGCAGTATCATATCTGTGATCATAGAATCCTCTTTTTTCTTTTTTGAACTCTGCATTCGATTTCAGCGGACATTTTTTTGTTCTAGACTCGCGTACAGTCCCGATAGCTCGAAAACCTTTTTGTTTCAGCAAAACAAGCAGATCATGTGACGTAAAAAAATTATCAAAAAATACAATGTGATCTGAAGGATGGGTAACTTTGTCCAAAAAATCAACAACATCTCTGGATCCAAGCGGCGTTTGCTGTTTTGCCATAGTGACGTTTTTGGTTCCACAATAGGTTTCGAATTGGTACAAATATCCACAACTGCTCGTCAGCATCCAATTTTTTAAGCCAAATCTTACGGGCTTGCCTCTAATCAACTGCTTCGAAGAGTGGCTTCCGTAGTATTTTACCATCGACTCATCAACCGAAAGTTTTTCATGTATGTATCCAAACTGGCAAAATTTTTCGTTTAGAAGGGTTGCTAGAGGCCTTATTTTTGCCATTTTGTCGGTGAGAACCAAATTATTGTTGTCAGCAAGGTGGAGATATTTTTTGATTTCTTTGAATCTGGTTCGGGACATATTGTTAGCAACAATTGGTACACGGGTGCCTTCATCTGTTTGCCGGTACATGTTCTCTCTTGGCATAGAGTGATAGCCGCTGTAAAGCAAAATACCCAAAAAGACTTTCAAATCGTCTTTGGTGAATGAAAAATTGTGGGCATTAGACTGTGCTGCATAAACACGAGACTGTTCAACAATCAAATTTACTACTACTATCAAATAAAGTTTCAAAAATTTCAAGTTTACCTTTTGTCCCAAAAAAACACTGCTTTTTGGCATTTCAATTGCACATGGTTTCTTGGACCATTTTGGAAATATTTCACAACGTTTTGCGGTGTGCATTCTGCGCCGTAGCTCTTGAAGCGGTAAATCGTCTTCACTGTCACTGCTACAAAACACCTCTACTTCACCTGGAACATCTTGCGGCATGGTGCAAGCAACAAGATCTTCAGCATCACCCTCCTCCACATCCGTATTATATTCTGGATCTGGTGGAAGCAATACAATGTCGAAATTTCAATGGTTTGAAGACGTTTCAATGAAGTCTAAGGCGCGTCCTAAGTTCTGAAAGTTTCTGTCGTAAAAGCTTGATGGTTTGATGCTTTGAAATTCCATATCAATGTGAATATTTATCTCGATTATTTTATTACTTTTATTACTTACCGAATGCTATCAAAAGAATTTTTTTTCAATAAAACTTATTTACAATATGAAAACACAAGCTGTTAACGTTCTAAATTCAGTTATAATGCTTTCAATTACAATGCGAATTTCCTTTGACGCAGACAAATGATGACTAGCCTACTGAAATCGCGCAAAACTGACTGACACCAAGCAAAAGAAAGCAAACCAGAAAATAACGGTTTTCGCTGCAGTTATTTTGTGTAGGCGAAGTTGTAAAGCACAGTTTGCGTGAGCGAAACAAAAAACTGCCCAAAAACTCTTTTCGTTTCGGCTTAACGGCTATTTGAAAATGACTATTTTTTTCTACCCGCTTGGGTACAACGGCTATTAATGGCATGATTACTTGTTAAGTGATCGATACGAAGTGTCAATCGATTCGCGTGCGCCATCTTGCTGAAAGCGCACGTTGACCAGGTTCAGCTCGAGCATTTTGGCTCCGAAATCATTGAATGATAGAGGTGGCCATTGACTGTAAAGTTATTCTCACTGTCATCTTTGAGACAATACAGAGCAATAATTTCGCCGGGCTATAGATCGAACCAAACAGTGAATTTTTCAAGGTGTCGACCTTATCTCTTGCGCGAGCTGTATTTTGTAAGGTTTTAGACCAAGATTCTTGCTCAAAATCTTCAACATAGTCTAGTAACACAATCCCAATTGCTGCGAACGGGGACGAATGGACAAATCACGGTCTTCATTAATACTGACGGATACATCCAACATTGTTGCTATTTCGAATTACCTTTCTCGTAAGAGCCCTCGTCCCTATTAACAAAAAAAAAACTGGGACAGTCGTTTTTCACATGCCTCTCTTGAGGCGAATTTTTCATTACCGAATCGTTCGCCATGACCAGGAACGCGTGGTAATCACTTGATGCCAGGTCGGGACTATTAGGTGAATGCATTAACATAGTACACGATTTCTCTCTTATTGGCCAAGTTGGACGCTGCTTGTCGATTCCTTTCCTCAGAGGACCCGATCGTTGATAGCAAATCCAATCCCACCAAACACGCAGCAAAACCTTCCTGGCCGTCAATCCTGGCTTGGCGTCGGCTCATTGCGATTTGACCATGACCCTTTTCGCTTGAAGTTGTCATAAGTGATAAACTTTTCATCAGCAGTCACCGCTTAAGAAATGAATCGATTTTGTTGCTGTGAGGTTTTTTTTTATTAACTCGTGTGGCACCCATACATCGAGCTTCTTTTTGTGTCCGGCGTTATTCAAATGGTTGCAAACGGCTTTTTGTGCATTTTGACTTCTGTCACTACCTTTTTTAGCACTTAAAGGCGTATCATCTTCGGCATAGTTAGCTGAATACTTACCCACTCGCAAGGAAGTTCTTAATGATTCGGTTAAAGTCGATTTTATACACTTCATTTCTATGGCAAGAACATCTTTAAAGTAGTAGTATATGTTCTGCCGAAGCAAGAACATCTTTAAAGTAACTTTTTATTTTTGAATTCTTCCCATACGCATTCCTTCCTCGCAGTTAACTTTATACTTTACCGCGACATGGGACACATTCCTCATGCGACACCCACGTTCCGAGCACCGGAGTTTCACTTTTTTCCTCTTCCATTCAAATGAGATATTAACACCCCATAAATCTTCACAAGGATTCCGCATGTGATTTATGCCAAAGGGGAACCGATTTTTTTCCACAACACACTGCAAGAAAAACAAAACAACAAAACTCTCGCCACAAGGACCTGACGCAGGAAATTGATTTTTATCTCATCGGTCTTTTGCTGAGCTCATCCACCCGGACCCTACCCATCCCGGCAATCATACATTTTATTAATTTCCAAAACAAACAATAATGCCAAGTAAACAGTTACAAACAGACCCGCAACGCGACCATTTCAGACGCAGACCAATTAAATCCCAGCTAATTTTCCGCGGACTCTTAAACGGCCACGAGGTAGGCTAACCCTTTGATAAACGAAACAAAAACTTTTCGGCAAACATTTGACCCCAAAGGGCACTGCCTCTCGCCGCCAAACAGCCGCCCAGCGCCAGCACGACCACGGCGGCTTAATTTTTCCATTAAAAATAATTGTTCTTCGCAAAAGATAATTTCCTTGATGTAGGGTTAAAAATTAGTGTTGGCGCCAGCAAGGATACCATTATCCCATTTCATCTGTTTTCGGCTGTTGTTGTTGCTTTTGTGTTGTTTGGCGTTTAGCCGATTCAGCGAAAGTTTTCAAATTAAATTAAAAAAGAAAAGCAGGAAGCAGAAAAACAACCCGAAAAAAATGCAGATAAATGCTGATGACTGAGCCGGTTCTGATTAAAAGTCAATAAATCATAAAAAAAGGGATAAGACACGAGTTTTGTTATTTGTGAGACACTTCTTGGGGAGTTGCCGCTCCTTTGCTCGTCTCGGAAAGTTGTTTCTTTTCTAACGTGGTGGAAAGAGAATAGACAAGAATGGCAATTAGAATCGAACACGTTCGAGGGTGGTATGCAAATCTGCCGTGCAGTGGCAGATGTTCGAACACGGTTTTCATTCGCGATAACTTCAATATGCTCTTGTCAGGTTTGGTGTATTTTAAGCGTACACATGTGAGTATAAAAAAAAGATTTCTTTATGAAACGCTGCCAGATAAAGCAGGGTTCATAACATTGCCCGAGGTACGGGCCCAAAAAGTATTTAAACCCTTCGGTAGTTTCCACATGGAGTTCCGATCGAGGAACTAGTTTACCTCCGGAATGTTTTACCAATCGAAGATGAGCCATATTTAACGCCAAGGTGTGTCATCGATATTTGACGCTGTTTTGAGTGGGGCGTTTTAATGGTGTATCATTGTCATGATGTCAATGTGCATAGTGCAGAGTCGAAGAGCACGAAGGCTACCATAAACCTTTCATAACGCACTATTAAGATGATCATTCCAAGTAAGTGTACGGTTACCAACTATACCCAGATTTCTGGCAGTATCAACATAAGCATTAGTTTTACGATAGATGGGCAGTGCTTTTGACTTGATGGTATTTATATAAAGATTCTTTAGTTTAGACCAGCGTGAGATGTGGAGCAAGTCCTCATTTATCAAAGCAACTGCTTCGTCATTCGCGACAAAGGTCGGCTGATCAAAAGTTGCGCATCATCTGCATACAAGTGAATCAGGCAATTATTAATTTGTAATATATAATTATTAACTAATAATATATTGAATAAGGCAAATTATAACATTTAATATGTCGAAGGTCATTAATGTATATTGAAAAGAGAAGAGGTCCAGGTATGGATCCTTGTGGAATACCTTGAACATCATTAAGGAAATTCGGACGAAGTTAAGATATTTTTGAAAATAAAGGGTGGGCATCAGGTGGTTTTTTTAAAATTATACTCGTATTTATTTTGGCTGTTTCCCGCTCGAAATCTTGACAGAAAGTCAGTATCATACCTCCGCGGATCGAAATGAGTCTTTACGCTTGAACAATGTTGGGAAATATTTACTAAAAACTTATTTCCAGAATGAGTGCTGTGTAACCCTAACAGTGCGTTTTTTAAAAAGAAGTTTTGGGCAAAATGACCAACCACGACTGCTGTACGCAAATTTGTGCAAAAAGTTCGTGAGACTGCTATGTTAGTGGACAAGATTCATGGTCTCCGTCGTCGTACGATGCGCAAATTGAGAATGTGGCTGCTGTGGCCGAGAGTGTGAGACTCAATTCACGAACATCAAATCGCCATTGATGTTAGCAGCTCAATATTTCATACACTAGCCTGAGAAGAATTCTGCACAAAAATGTCGGATTATTCGCTTACAAGGTCCAATTGACGCAGCAATTGAAGGCGCTTGACCATCCGCTTCGTTATCGCTTCGAAGTTTGGGCCTTAGAGCAGCTTGAATTGGACAACGATTTTGGGCGAAAAATCATCTTTTCTGACGAGGCTCATTTTCATCTCGGCGGCTACGTTAACAAACAACATTGCCGCATCTGGGGGTCGAAAAATCCGCACGTAATTGTCGAGAAGCCAATGAATCCATAGAGGGTGATGGTTTGGTGCGGATTCTGGAATGGTGGCATCATTGGACCATTGGATTTGGACGACCTCTGGTTCATGCAGGAGGGTGCGCCATACCACACAGCCCATACCATAATCAAAAATTCTCGAATCGTGTTATCAGTCGTCTTGGCGATGTCAATTGGCCGCTTCGGAGCTGCGATTTGACCTCTTTGGACTTTTTTTTGTGCGGAGCCGTGAACAGCCGATGTTACGCCAACAATCTGGAAACGATTCAAGTACTTAAAGCAAATATCATCCAAGCAATCCTTGAGCTACAGCCCGAAGCCAACAACCAGGTAACAGAATGCGCTACTCTGAAGCCAACCGAGGCAGCCACTCGAACGACGTTGTATTTCATAATTAGTGGGAATGTTTGTTCTTACTAACAAAGCCATAACACATGAAAAAAAATTATTTTTTTTCATTTTATTGCATTTTTAAAAATAAACTCCTATTTGGCCCCCCTGTTTAGGTTAAAAAAAAAACCCAACAGCATTCGATTTAATTGATAAGATAGTCTCGACAACATTTTCTTCTGATAGTCTAAGAAAACTAAAAGCACTGCTTAAATATGGTTGTTCATCGCTCAATGGGCTTCTGTGAATGACATCGTCTGGTACTTGTGGTAGAGAAGTGAATTTATTATTTAAAATATCGCAAACAATATCATCAGGCGGAGCCGCTAGTTGTCTACCGATCCCTATTTCTCGCAGGTGTTTGCAAGAATCTCAGCTGGAGCTCGTGGTACTGAGCTTATTAAAATTCATTTGGGCCGTTCTAACCATTTTACCAACTTTGTTTCGTAGCCTGTGATAGTTTGGTGCTATTCTATATCGTCTTCATTGACACGGCAGAGATATCGCCATCCAGCCAGGGCGGAGACGTATGTCTTCTTCTTTTCCTTTTTTTGCGGCGTCATTATGGTCAGAAGTGTAGGACCATAACCTTCCCACTTAACTGCATTCCTACTGGTCCGCTTGTGGGGTCCGCCGGTTTGAAATCAGAAGGTAGCGGCAGGCTTCCCGGTTTGGGATTACTTCATCGCTGAGGCCAATCAAATGCTGGTGTTTTTGCATTTAATTGCACCAATTGTTTTTCGGCCTGCCTTTTTTGCGTATTGAAATTGGAACGTTGATTGATAACGCCTTTTGGACGGGGTTCAAAGGATCTCTCCTTTGAACATGGCAATTCAACTGAGTCGGTCGCACTCTATCTTTCTTGTGATGGTTTCTTTTACGTGGAGGCTTCCTCGGATCTTTGAACTTCTAATTCTGTCACGCTTTGTTACTCCCGCTGTCATGCGAAGCATCTTCATCTCAGCTGCCGTTAATTTGCTCTCATACTTTTTGTGCATTGTCCAGCATTGTGAACCGTATGTGAGCGCCGGACGTACAACTGAAGTGTAGAGCCTTCCTTTCAGCTTAGGGGGCATTTTTCGATCACAGAAGATGGCGGAGTTTTCCCGCCACTTCATCCACCCTACGCTTACGCGATGGTTGATGTCGTCATCACACGTTGCTTCTTTATTAATCATAGATCCCAGATATTTAAACTTTTCACACTTGGGAAGCACTCTTCCATTCAAGTAAATGTCTGGAATAGGCTGATGAGGGTCAGAGAACGGGCAGCACAGATACTCTGTCTTCTTTGAACTAATACGATACCCGTGTCCCTCAAAAATGTCCACCCACACATCAAGTGCTCGTTGTAGGGACGCCTGATCATCACTTATAATGGCCCCATCGTCAGCAAAGAATAGCTGGTGCACATTGGGGTCCGTCACTTTTCTTTCAAGCAAGCAATCAAGGACTGCTATAAAGAGCAGTGGGCTGAGGACGCTCCCTTGGTGTACACCGACTTTGATTGCGAACTCTTCGGTGAATCCTGCGGTGCATCTTACTCTTGTCGTTGCTCTCTTGTACATGTCCATGATCACTCGCACGTAGGTTTCTGGAACTCCTTTTTGTCTTAGCACTACCCATAAAATATCTCTTGGTTGCCGGTCAAAGGCCTTCTCGAAATCAACCAACACCATATGCAAGTCCTTTGAAGAATCACGATGCTTTTCCATCATGATCCTTATACTTTGGATTGCATCTGTTGTTGATTTACCCGAGACAAACCCGCACTGGTCATCAGATAGTCGTATTATTTTCCGCAGTCGGCTATCTAATACCCGTTCAACGATCTTCATGGTGTGCGACATCAGCTTGACAGAACGGTAGTTATCACAATTTCGCGTATCACCCTTTCCTTTGTGCAATGGAAGAAGATAGCTTTCCCTCCATTGATTAGGCATAGTGTCGCCTCTCATAAGTTTGGAGATAAGAACCATGAGCCATCTAGACCCGATGTCTCCCATCTTTTTCCAGAACTCAGAGGGTATCCCGTCCGGCCCAACAGCTTTTCTTTTCTTGGAGTTTTTAACCGCGTACTTCTTCGACTGTGATGTCGGGTATTTCGGCATGATTCGGGGCGGCTCTTGGAAAGTACACTCGGGGAAGCTGTTCGTTCAGAAGTTCCTCGCAATACTGTCGCCATCTGTGGAGAATTTTTTCGTCTTCCACAAGGAGTTGGCCTTCAGCATTGTTAATAAACTTTGGGAAACGAATCTCCTGAGCATTTCTTCTTCTCTGGGCGGCTATCTTAAAGATATTTGCTCCTTTGTTCAAATTGCTTTGTCGAAGCTCCTGGGTAGCCTGGTTCCTGTCAGACGCGGAAGACGATATTTCTTCCAACTCCTGATAGAGGCCTTCCATGCTTTTCGCTTTGAATTCGGCGCACTTTTCTTCGCGATACCTTTGCAACATCTACATACCCTTTCACGGCGAGCTTTTTCCTCTCTATTAGTAGAAGAGCACTTTGACCAAGCTTGGAAAGACATTTTCTTTTCGTGTGTCACTGCTTTGTCTGTCCACCACCAGGTTTCTTTTGCGTGTTGGCAGGGGCCTTTAGATGTTCCGAACAGTGATTTGGCTTTCTCCAGGCCAGATTTTTGTAGGGAATCCCACATGTCTTGTGCTCTGCACTCCTCATTACCGACCTCATCGATAATGGAAGAGAGGTAGTTTTTCATGTTGGTAATAAAAGCTTCGCCTTTTCCTTTATCCAGCTTATACCAATTGATTCTCTCAGACACCTTCGTTTGCTGCTTTGACTTCTTACTCGCTTCCATAAAAAATTCAGTTAGGAGGAGAAGGTGTTGAGGGGCGATCGCGTCTCCCAGGATCACTTTGCAATCTTTAACTCGTGGGTTCATGAAACTGGATACCAAATGATAGTCTATTTGAGTTTCATTTCCGCCGCTGCTATAATTAATCAGGTACCGGCTTTGTTAGACGAACATGGTATTTAGCACTATAAGACCGTACGACTTGCACATGTTTAGGATATCTTCATCTGAAGAGTTCCTGGTGCCGTATCCCAGCCCTCCGTGGTAGTCTTCATAGTCTTCGCTTGTCTTCCCAAGAAACGTGCCCGATTACCGGTGTTTCGCCATTTCGTCTCTTGTACGCACAGGATGTCTACTCGTCTTCTAACCATCATTTCTTGAAGCTCATAGCTGCGACCACTCATGCTTCCAACGTTCCAACTCGCGACTCTTAAGTGTGGCTTACGCCGTTGCATTACTTTGCTATCCCAGGATCACGACCATTAGTATTGCCTGACGGGGTAGTGCTTTTCCTTTTAGCGTTCTTTTCCATAATGCTACGGTTTGACCGTTTTCTTTCTTTCCCTCCTTTTTTTGACACGGACATGCTCCAGATTTTTATTTTTTTTGTTTGATCTTACTCTTACAACACCGGTGATCTCCAGTCGTGTCAACCCACTGATTTGCATGCACACTTGTGGGGCAGTTTAATGGTAGTATATGTGTCCCTAGGCTCACCTTGGTGTTTTCTAAATTGCCTAGATGTGATTTTTGTTTACCTTTGTTTAGTCGCCTTTTACGACAAGCGAGAGGTATCGCTGCAGGGATGTTCTTAACCCGTCCCTGCACAGGTAGGGCGGAGACGTATGTATGTTTCACAAAGCGGGTTTTAATAGGATCGTGACAATCATACAAGAAATTAACTTGTGTTTTAGGAAACATATCTACTCATTTACACTTTGCATTAAGTAGAGTGAGTTCCAGTCTATTCGATAAAAATCTAACAATCTTTTCTAAAATCGCGAAATTTGGCAATGGAAAGACAAGGATACGGTCGAAGGGAAAACTGATACGATCTCCTAAATGAGATAGTGCCCAACATATGCTCTGCTATGACGACAAAATCAAACAAAAAGGCTTTAGCGCAATTTTGAGCGGAATCGGTCTTTTATTGTGCCATTAGTAAACAGGTTTTGATATAATATGCTATATCGCCGAGGACGGTCACCAAATTAATTGTATTGTATTCCAGGTCATACATACCACCAACATTCTCCCAGAACATTCGAACTTGAAATGAATTGAACGCCAACATCTTGTGCTAAAAAATAGCCTGTATTAAGGCATTTGATTGGAATTTTTAATAGAACTTTTGAAGTTCTTGATCTTCCATGTGACACATATGCCTTAATGGGTTTCTAAGATTGCACCTGTATAGACTTCTTTACAGATAGAGAAAAATCAAAAGTCAAGAAAAAGCAAAAACGTGTGCAGTAGTTGGCAAAACTAGGGTATGGAGATGCGGGGCATCGATCCCCGTACCTCTCACATGCTAAGCGAGCGCTCTACCATCTGAGCTACATCCCCTTGTCGTCAGGTTCAACATAATTAAATTAAATCTCAAGAGAATTAAAACAAAAATATGCAAAAAAGTGTAATATCATAATACACGCACTTTCCAATTTCATTGCCAACAAAAACGACATTTAGTATGTCATTGCGAACTAGTTTGTTGACTCATTTATAGTTAATTGCATGTGTTGATAATAATCAGCTTTTTGTTTATGGCCAATCTATAGGAGCAGTTCAGGCAGGAAAATGAAAATAAAAAACGTCTCACCTTAACCACCTGTCTTGAGGGAGATACACAGATTGTTAGCGGCTCAATGGTCTAGGGGTATGATTCTCGCTTTGGGTGCGAGAGGTCCCGGGTTCAAATCCCGGTTGAGCCCGTTCAATTTTTGTTGCATTTTTGCATGTTATTTGTTTTTGGTGTTTGTACCCACGTTTGTATCTGTATCTGAAAAAATAAATGAAGAGTAAATCAAAATGATTCATGAATAAGAAAGTGGAAGGAACGATGGATGGATTCTTCAAGATACGCGTACGCGTCATCGTGTTGCTTCATATTTGTTTTTCGTATGTGGCAGTTAGAGTGCCGACGTGACTTAGAACGTAAAGTTCCGAATCTTAGGCATCGATGCGGGGTTCGATTCACGCATTCATTCATCCTTGGTGCACACGGATGGGATTCTTCGAGCTCGAGGAAAAATAGTTTTGTGCGCCTGTTTTCTTGTTTCTATAAAGATGAAGTGTGCGTAGGGGGGCACTATGGGAAGTTGGACTAGAAGAAGTTGAAGAAGAAGTCGTAAACATAGTAAAAATAGTTTCTTCGAACGCGTGGGAGACTTATCCGTGATTGTCCGGGTAGCTTATCTCCCATTTCATCTTTGCTCTGTCTTGCACATAGGAATTTCAAAACATGCAGCATGAAAAATCCGACACACGGATTGTTGTAAGCCATGAATTGAGAAACAGAAAAATAACCAAAAGGGAGAAAAATAACAGCGATGATGAGTAGCGAAGGAATTCGAGTTCGACATTCCTTTAGCGGTAGTACAGAATTAAAGATCCACCAGCATTGATATAATACGAGTATATCAGACTAGCAGACATAGAAGCTTGAAATTTAGAATACAATTAGTGTTTAGTGTATAAATAAAGGAAAAACTAAAATATTTTGCAATTTCGGTCCAGTTTTATATGCAATGCAACAATCAATTGGCGGTTGGGGAATTGGGTTTAGTGGTCAAGGTGGTTCATGTATTTGACGGAATATAAAATAAACTACATAAAGGAATATTTAATTAAATCCGGTTTAAATCACTCCAGCATTAAGTTTTTGCTAAATTTTATTACATAGTGCACCACTTCAGACAAATACCTTTCCAACGGTGCATCGCATTGATTGTGCGACTTTTAGTTTAGGAGGAGAAGCGTCTTCACTGGCGTATTATATATGTATATAGATTACATTTTTTTTCTATGCTTTTCAATCTATCTTTTTTGTTGCCTATTGCCAAGTTTCGTAGTCCAGCTTATGTTCTTACAAGCTTTTTTGGTCACGGCATATTTTACTATGTCCAATATGTATATTCAAAATCCGAAAACACCCCAATTGGGCACATTATAGAGCTAAGATAACCCAAAAACGTGGTCATGTCGAAACTAATTTACCTAATTTCAATAATGGGCAAAATGTTGATTCTCACATAAGTAATTTTACTCGGCAAATCCTAAACTCAGTTAATGAGAGCATTCCAAAAGCAGTTTAGTAGGACTTCTCCTCTAAACTTCCTTCTCATATGTTAGTTCTTATAAAAATAAGAAATGCTATATGTGTAGAAGGAATTGGCACAAATATAGATAGGCTTGTACAGAACCTAGTAAAAATAAAAAGAATTAAGAATAGACAGATATTTTGCTTTAATTACATATTTTCATCACGGACATCGAAAAAACAAATGAATTATAGCTTTTATTTTCCAGCTCAGTGGAAGCTCGTCAAAGTATAATATTACCCTTACTAAAGACCATTTAAAGTGGTCAATTTAAATTTCTCTCCTTATCTGTCCTCTGTTCCGTGCAGGGACGGGTTAAGAATATCCCTGCAGCGATACCTCTCGCTTGTCGTAAAAGGCGACTAAAACAAAGGTAAACAAAAATCACATCTAGGCAATTTAGAAAACACCAAGGTGAGCCTAGGGACACATATACCACCATTAAACTGCCCCACAAGTGTATATGCAAATCAGTGGGTTGACAAGACTGGAGATCAAACAAAAAATCTGGAGCATGCCTGTGTCACAAAAAAAAAAAAAAAACAGGTAGGCCGAAAAACAATTGGTGCAAACAAATGCAAAAACACCAGCATTTGATTGGCCTCAGCGATGAAGTAATCCCAAACCGGGAAGCCTGCCGCTACTTTCTGAGGTCAAACGGGCGGACCCCACAAGCGGACCAGTAGGAATGCAGTTAAGTGGGAAGGTTATGGTCCTACACTTCTGACCATAACAACGCCGGAAAAAGGAAAAGAAAAAGACATTCGGAAGTAGTCAAAAAAGCATGAGAGCGCCCAGTTCTTCCCTCCTTATATTTACTGGGTAAACCCAATACCACCTCCTATCAAGCAATTAACACGTTGGCTGCCACCATACAAAAAAAAAACTATTACCAAAATTTCAAATTGTAAATACCATTTCAAAGCGATTATTAGTCCTATATAAAACGTTATGTTTTTGTCTTTTCCCGTTTGTGACGTTTTTTGCGTGTTTTTAAAGCGTGTCTACCGGTGGCTCACATGGCACTCTGTTAATTATAAAATTATTAAGGTGCCATGTGAACCACCGGTGGCCACACATATTTTGTAGTTATTTTACTTTAGTTTTACTTAGTTTTCAGGTTATTGACATACAATTTGTATCCCTTGTAATATAAATTCAATTCCTAACCGTTTTTTTCTTTGTGCCTGAAGGAAGAGTTGCAGCTCAAAAAAAAGCTAAGAGGGTCTCCACATATTGTGAACATTGTGATGGTAAACCTGCTTTTTGTATGGATTGCTTCCTCAAAAATCATTAGTTTTCTACGAACTTCTTTATTTTTTCTCAACATTATTATAATATTAATTTATTTTATGTTATTTACATTGAAATAAGAATTTGAACTAAAAAGAAAGTAAAATAACACTTAAGAAAATGTGAAATACGTATATATAATTTTAAATAAAGCAAAAAACTGAGGTTTAAATTTTTTTTGCATTATATGAAAAATTTAAACCTTTATCTAGGTACCACGGAAGAAAAAATTAAGTTTCATTACAAAAACAAAAAAGTATCGAACATTCAAATCGACGAGGCGTGTGAACCACCGGTGGTACACGCAGCCTCCAGTTAAAAAAAAATGTGTACCACCGGTGGCGCACGTGGCAGTCAACGTGTTAAAAGCAGTCCTCATCAGATCTGGTAATGATTACTGTACACTCAACCACAGTTACTGAATCGCCCCCGCCCAGGTAGCTGCCTGTTAGTACTGTAAGGTCACGGTATAGCGCACGTTCTATGTGATTGAGTACGTCAATGGCGGATTTTTTCGTGTTTTTCTCTATTCTATTCCTGAAAGGACGCAGGTAGTTTTTATAAAACTTCCTCGAGCTCATTTCATCGTATCATTAGAGTATGTCCGAATGAACTTTTTTTCCTTGCGCGACGAGATGAGAACTGGGGCACCGATGCCCAAAATGCCGATACATAACGCCCTAAGCCACGTCGGCACGTCAGCTGCCACGTACGAAAAACAAACATGAAGCAGCACCATGACGCATATCTTGAAGACCCCACTCCCACTTTCGTAATCATGAATCATTTTAATTTACTCTTCATTCGTATTTTTCAAACCATAAAAGCAAACGTGAGTACAAACACCAAAAACAAATAACACGCAAAAATGCAACAAAAACTTTACGGGCTCAACCGGGATTTGAACCCGGGACCTCTCGCACCCAAAGCGAGAATCATACCCCTAGACCATTGAGCCGCTAGCGTTTTCTTTATCTTCATTAAAGTAGCTGGTTGGTGGAAGACGTTTTTTACTTTCATTTTCCTGCACAGGCAGCTTGTTCATAAACGAAAAGCCGATTACAAACGCATGCAATTGATTATATCTGGGTCAACGAACAAGTTCGTAACGCTATACTGACAGTGGAACTAGAAAGTATTGGCGCTTTGGCGTCCAACTTCTTTTGACTTATTTTTGTTTGATTTCTCTTGAGATTTAATTTCATTATGGTGAACCGGACGACAAGGGGATGTAGCTCAGATGGTAGAGCGCTCGCTTAGCATGTGAGAGGTACGGGGATCGATGCCCCGCATCTCCATACATTAGTTTTGCCAACTATTGCAATCGTTTTTATTATATCTTGATTGTTGATTTTTCTCTTTAGTGTATCCCGTTACAACCTTAGGAACCCAGCCAAGTGTATGTAAAAATTGGACGATGAAGGACGCCAAAAGTCGTATTCAAAATTCCAATCAAATACCCTAATGAAGGATATTTCTCTTCAAGGCACAAAACTTTAACACAAGGCGCCTAATTTCCATACCTTCAATATATTAATTACAGCGTGCGCACATACTCGTATATGTTCACTGATCGACTTGAATCAATTCAAACGTCGCGTCTCACTGTACGAGTACTCTATTCGTTGACAACAGTTGAACGTTGAACCCAACAGTCACCTCCGAAATTGGTTACTTTTCAATTGGGCCACACAGTATAAAATAAATTCATATAGGATGATGAATTTAAGAATGACATTTAAAAACGCTTCTTTCCAAATAATAATTTCGGAATTTTTCGAAGCAATTATCGCTCGTTGACAACTGACTGCAGAGCAACAACTGGTTATGCTAGCAATAACCAGCTTCTTCTCGCGTAAATCGGACATTTATGTTTCATACTGCTAGTGAGTTGTTGCACATATCAAATCGGATTGGGGATCAATATGAAACACGACACGATTTAAAATTTAACTAATATAGCAAGCTTTTCCAAAAGGGGGATTCATTTTTATTTATCCAGAAAGATACATGTATTTATATATCTTTACAAGGGCTGGAGAGATGGCTTGATTTTTGTGGCAATTGAACCCTTTAAGGGGCTATGATTAGTCTCGTTATGCATTTTATGAAAACATCATCTACAAAATTAGATTTAAAAACTTTGACAGTTCTTCCGGTCAAACTGGAAGAAAACACAAGACAAGGAAGACAAAAAAAAAAAACATAAAAGAACCATCTGCCATCATCATCTGCATCTGCTTCTGCGAAATTTGAAATTTCCATTTCAAGAAATCCTCAGACAGCCACAAGAGCGAGCAGAAACAAAAACAGACACTGACCTTCAGACTGTCCATTAACTGCGTCCCGGGAACAATTGTTGACGTTTTCTTTTACAAATTCCACTCCACACTTCTTGCTGATAACTTGTAGAAAGTTTATATTTCTTCCACACGTCTTGACCACTCAAGCATCCGATGGGTACCTTAATAGATTTTAGTGAAGCATTACAGGAAATGGCCGACGGTTGTGGCTCATAGGTGGAATTGGAAGCACAACCTTTTTCACAAGACCTAAATAAACACTGGACAGACAAGAAAACAATTCGCTTTTAATTGGAAAAAAGGAATTCATCATCATCATCCTCATCATTCTCATCAGCAGGAAGAGTGGTAGCAACGACCAACGACCGATTGACGCTCGAACGTTGAGAACCGATGATGAGCAAGTAATGCTTGGGGATGAGGATTGTTTTGATTTCATCATAACCAAGTGGCGGGTGGTGATGGATGTGGAGACTAACACTCCTGGGGTTATATAGGTACATAGTGGTGATAATAGTGGATGGACGGACGGTAAGGATGTCTTCATGAGACCAGTTGGATGATTTGGCTCTGTTCAAGGATAATAGGAAGCGAACAAGATGTGGAGTAAAATGTGAAGCGACCATAGTTGTGGTAAATTGATAGATCGAAGTAGTGGTCAAGTAGCATAGGTAAGTGAACATAATAGAGAAAGTAGAGGTAAGAACGGTTGAGTTTGATACATTTGAAGATAAGCCTGATGAAGGTGCATTCGTGAATATGAATACTCGAGCAAAGAAATAAAATACTTGAAGCTTGAAATCAACTTAAACACTTAGGTTTATAAGATTGATAGTTATGGGAAGAACTAGTCTCAAGAGAGGTACTCGTAGTTGTAATAATGGGTTCACATTTATTTGTGGACTTTCAAAACCCATTAACGAAATTAACAGGTGTACAAACGGAAATCTATCGTTCTCCAATAGATGGCGCTAACGGTTCATGCTGGTCAGAAATGGTAGATCAGAAACATCTCATGGTAAGCTTAAATGAACGAGTCGGTGATTTCGATGTGAAAAACAGTGAGGATAATGGATCATCCCGGTGAAGACACAGAGCTTAGTATTATACATTATTGGATCAAGATCCATGTTAAAAGCGACATACATAACTTTCAGATTCATTAGTTGATTGTTTGAAAGCTCTGGATATGGTCTAAAAGCATGAAACCGGGTGCCATACAATATGAAGCCGAGAGACTAAGCAGCATTTCCGATCTTTCGGAGAAGCCAGAAATCGTGGGTCGTCAATCGTTATCCCCGTCTAAGGCACCAACGGCCCTTACGTAGCTCAAAAGTAAGGTCTTGGTATGCTTTATCAGCGAACGGAACCATCGGCTCATATTGTTTTGAAAATTCCAAAGAAAAGTTCATAAATGTGAACAACGAAAGCTATGAGTGAAATTGGTATTGAAATTCGAAAAATGTCAGAGGGGCTATATCTAGCGAGTATCGTTCTTCCACAATTTGGCCATTCTTAGGGAATATTTCATTCAAGCACCTTATGACACCTATGTAAATGCCCTTCTAACTTTTTCGATGACCGTAGTCGGTAAATTTTGATTTTCAAACGATCTTGGCGCAGCTGTTTGGACTGTTTGCTTGTTTACATGTCATAATCCCGAGTCTCATCGATAGTTACGATGCGTTTTACGGAGGTGGAATTATTGAATGAAATTGAGTCTCCTAAGAGTTTATCGTGAAACGACGTATTTTATGCTCAAAAAATTAGGTGAGGGTAAAAGTCTGTGGCGTTTTCTTAGTAAAATTCAACTGGTTTTCTTATAGTGTGGAAATGAATTTATTGCAACCAAATATGCTCCATTATCATCGACAATGTTTCGCCACTTTTCGGGTGAATGTGATGTCATCGGTGAAGAACGTCCGTGGTTTCTTGTTGAAAAACTGAATCAAGTGGTTCCCCAGGCTTTTTTTGAAACCAACTTAACTCCATTGAAAAAGTTTTGCAGGGATCGGAATAAGTGATAGTCAGAGGGTGCTATATCTGCACTATACGGTGGATGCATCAAAACCTCCCAACCAAGATCTCGCAATTTTTGACGGGTCATCAAGGAAGGGCGTTATCGTGATGGAAGATAACGCCTTTCCTATTATTCAATTCGAGCCGTTTTCTTTCAACTCTTTCTCTCTAGTTATCCACAGTAGACTTGAGAATTAATCGTCCGACCAACTGGAAGTAGCTCATGATGGACGATTCCCTTCCAATCCCACCACACACACAGCATCACCTTTTTCTGCGTCAATCCTGGCTTCGCGGACGCTTGTGATGGCTCAGCATCCCTTGTCCACGATCTTTAACGCTTCTGATTGTCGTATGTGATTATTAGACATTTCAGAAAGGGCTCGATTTCATTGCGTTCCAGCAACGCGTCGCAGATGTAAATTCGGTCTATCATGTTTTACGCGCTCAACTCGAGGAACCCATACATCGAGCTTCTTTTTGTAGCCAGCTTTCTTCCTTCACTTTTTCAATAATTGGACGACCAGAGCGTGACTCTTCTTTCACATCAAAATTACCGCAACGAAAACGAGTGAACCATTTCCGTGCAGCAGATTGCGATAAAGTATCTTCGCCGTAAACAGCACAAATTTTTTCTCAAGCCTGCACAGCGTTCTTCTCTTTGTCATAATAATATTGCAAAATATGAAGTAATTTTTCATTATTTATCTCCATTTTCAAATGCAAACAACTGCCAACAGCCACCGCACCAATTTCGATGTTTACAAACTCAAAGTAACTCTCGGACTCTCACCTTTCCAACGAGAGCTTAGTGGTGTCGTTGCGGTCCATGTTTCCTGAGTTATTTGCAATTGACGCCATCTATCTGGAACGCCACGAACTTTTTTCCCACACCCAAAATCAGTCATAAACTTAAGAGACATGTTCCTCTTGAGCCAACCCCTTAACATTCATATAACCATTAGAGGTCGAGCAGAGTGAGACATATCAATTACCATTTCCCCATTATTTTTAAATGCCTTATATTATTTATATGTCTGTGCTTTCGACCTTCACAATCAACCGTAAATATTCTATTTTCATCGTGAAGATAACAAAGCAATCGAAAGTATGTCCACAAGTAGAGTAGAAGTTGACCAAAATCTCTGATATTAGAATGTAGCCTTTCTGGCAAGCTCTTCAATACTGATTAAAACCGATGGGGAATCAGGTCATTCAATCGTTTAAAGCTTCAGGCACATATAGTCCCTACTAGCTCTATTAGGCTCAGCTAATTTGCTATTTTTACCAAAACCTGGAAAACCTAGTGGGTTGCCTAAATCTTGTCGTCATAGACCCTCCTTGCCTGACCTTCTGAAAGTTAATAGCCTCGGAAGATTTGTCGGTGATAGTTTGAATAGTCAAAAGCTGTTCTCAGGATCGATTCCTTTCACCACTTTTAGGAACACCGATGAGCTAATTAATTTTTGGCTGGTGCATCAGAAAGGCTTTATCCCTTTATATACCCAACTAAATCTATGGGATCTTTACTGAATGGTAGAATATATATATCAGGAGAAAAACTGCATCCAAAAAGTCGCATACTACGGTATAACAGACACTGTGCAACTAGACACTGACTGACTGACTGTGCTTGCGCAACTAATCATTTGGACATTTAGTCTCAAAGCAGCAACCCAAACTACGGGAAACACACTTTTTGACAAAAAAACATACTACCCTTGAAAAAATACTGATCTTCTTATTATACGAACATCTCATTCGATGAACCGTCAGAAGTCAAGCGTTATGGTTTGGGCGACTGTGACGCGCACTAATGTCTTTAGGGTATTGTAGAGTGTGGTTGAATTTAGAAACATCCTTTGATGAAGCGAAATCCCTTTATTAAAAGATTGACGAGGCTTGTGGTGAGACGTAAAGGTAAATTATATGGAAGAACTTATGCTCCATAAGTCGATGGAACTGTTCTTTAACTACTCGTGCGAATTGAAGGAACAGTTAATAAAAGTTTCCGACCGTCACTCGGGGTCATTAAGAGGCTCGCATATCCAACCATTCTGATTATCCAACCTTCAACGTTTTCAAAGATTTCATTCTAGTAAGAGCTAGGATGCTGGATGCATTGGATAGTCCAACCCAACCATCTCTCAGTCCAAAATTAGAAAGAGTTCATCAGGGTACAACTCGATAATCTCCAAGTGTTCAATGTTTCAAGGCTCTCACATTTTAAATTCAAAGCCCTTGATCCATGGAAAAGGTGGGAACTTGTAAAAAAAAGAAGGTTAGGTTAGGTTAGTGATGGTTAAGCATCACTTCCACTCCGAGGCCAAAAGGCCCATTGTGATTCCCTTCATTGATTCCCTTTTGCTGGGCAGTGGCAAAGCAGATGTTGGATCGTCTCAGTTTCTTCCTCATCGCCGCAGCTCCGGCAGAAGTCGCTGGATCCCGAGTCCCATTTCCGGAGCATTGCTCCAATGGAACAGTGTCCTGTGATCACTCCGACGAGCATACGGATGGAGTTACGGTCCAGCGCCAAGAGCTTGTTTGTTTTTCCGATATTGAGCTCTGGCCACGATGATCTTGTCGTGTAGCTGTCGTTTCTTGTAAGCCAAGACGAGTTGGCTTCTTTGATGATTGTGTCATTTATGATCCGGTATAGTGCGCTGTTCGGTGGTTGCAATGACGTGTACGCTTCGCTGATTTCCACTTCAGACCCTTGCCTGGCCAATTCGTCAGCTCTTTCGTTCCCCGCGATTGATATCGTTATACAGGATTCTATTGACTTCAGTGCAGCCTGGCTGTCTTCGAAGGTAGTGATATCCAATGGTGGGATATCGGTTACCTGTACGTGTTTGGCTGCTTTCTCTATTGCTAGGATTTCTGCTTGAAAAACGCTGCACAGATCAGGGAGTCTGAATGATTCCTGTTTGAGGAGGGTATCAGAGTAGATCCCGGCCCTAGTGCCTGTGTCCATGTTCGATCCGTCGGTGAAGAGAGGGATCTCGTGGTCGTTGATCGCAGCGTTTGATACCCACTCTTCTCTGTTGGGGAAAAGGATTGGTATTCTGAGAGAGAAGTCATTTTGGGGGAAATATAGTCGGTCGTAGCTGCGAGGCTACTAAAACCATGTTTTTTTCCCAGGTCGTCTATTATTCTAAGTATGGCCGCATGTCCATAGTTGACTTGCTTCTACAGAGAAGACTCCGTTAGTCTGAGAGCGCTCTTTGCAGCGCAGCCTTTTATGAATAGATCCAAGAGGAGGAGATGAAGTATCATGTATAACCCTGCTTGCGGCGTGCTTCTCATGGCTCCCCTTGTACAAACAGCGTCTGACCTTTGTACTTTGTTGATCATGTTCATATAGCTTTTCGTGCTGCTAGCAGTCCACCAGACTAGGGCCCCATAAGTTAAAATGGGTCTGATGATTGCTGTGTACATCCAATGAATGATGTACGGTTGCAAGCTCCATCTTTTGCCGAAGGTCTTTTTGCATGCATAAAAAGCATTCAATCCTTTTTTCATCCTTTCCTCCAGGTTCCTTTTCCAGGAGAGTTTGGATTCAAGAATGATGCCTAGATATTTGGCTTCCGCTTTGAGTTTGAGGATTTAAAAAAAGGCGCTTATTAAGGCGGCCTTTTTTACATAAAATTGTACGAGCACTTTACATGTTCGACTACCAGTTAACGCAGTGTTTGTCAAAGAACACGCTCACTCAGAATCCGATTCATCGTCAGTCCAAACAATCCCCTTTTCCCTTCACCCTTCTCAAACAAGTTATTCAGGAATCTCAACATCCAACAATGGAACTACTCCAGCATACAATGATTTGATAGCCAGAAACAAACGAGTTCTTGTGGCTTCAGCCCTCATCAAGGTCATAACACTCGATGATCAATCAGTTTTGCTACTAGCGCTACGAGTATACCCTGGAACAGAGCCTTTCTTCATTAGCGAGTCGGTTGCAAGCCTGTTGCAAGGGAAGAGGACAAGGGAAAGGAGAAATGTTAGGATTTTATGCGTATGAGAAACCGTTGTATTTACACCGTAAGATATTTTTTATATTTCAGTTTAATACAAACAATAAGTTTAGCTTGAAACACAAAGCTTGAGTTTTACCCAAACTCAAGACGATGCTACCAATGCATAACGTGTCTTAAGCTGATTGGAATCATGTACAAAACCTTTAACTGGCTGACCCACTTTTCAACCAACCAGGTAAGTTCGATATTTTACTCGGTGGTGATGAATTGAATCAAAATACGCGATTTCCGCGATTCCAAAAATACAACGTTGCCTTCGTAGCTCATGTGGAAAAATGTACAGGTAAATTGCGGCGTCATCGAAAGAGCAGCCTATCAATTGGTTCTAAAGGACGGCGTCAAGGCAGATGGGGTTAAAACATTAACATGACATTAGCGTGACATTTGGCACTGTCTAGCTCCATTTTAAGTTCAGACGCTTCAACAGCTCGCGATTGATGAACAACAGAAATCCCACTTGCGTCTGAAATTGCAAGGAAAAACTTCTATGTCGATGACATAATTCATGGCCTAGACTCGGAAAAGAAGCTATAGAAATGCAGTCACAAGTTTTGCAATTATTCAAAAACCGGAGGCTACCTATTACGAAAATGGTTGAGCAACACTGCAAAATTGGTGGAATCTATCTCAAAGGAAGAAGGAGAGTGGAAGTACCGCTATCAAATAATAAAGAAAACGTCATTAAAATATTGGTCATTCACTGGCATCTTGTGACAGATAAAGTCGTCTTCGAAATCTCATGGGGGAAGACTTCAAAATGGACGATCTTGTCAGATATCGCCCGCCTTTGCGATCCAATGGGATGGACTTCATTGGACTTGTGTCATTTTGGGCAAAATTCTCGTGCATGGATGTGGGACGAGGAACTATCATCTACCATTGCCCCATTTGGTAGAAAATTTGAAACTTCACTTTCACGTACTCAATGCTATCGAGATTCCTCGTTGGATTGAGTTCACAAAGGTTTTTAAGTAGAAATTCATGACATTTGCGACGGTCCGGTGATGGCATATGCAGCAGCCATATATCTTTGAGTTGCTCACAGCACCATACTTGTAACAAATCTCACTGTCGCGAAAACTAGAGCTGCGTCAGTTCAAAACAAATGGCTAGTCTCGTTAGTAGAACTCCGAGCTGCAAAAACATTCGCTTGGTGCGATTCTAAAAATAACATTCTCGTGGATTAGGTCTCCCTCATACATTGGAATTTCTTCTTCTTAGATGGCGCTACAGTCCGGTGTGAACCTGGGCCTCAACCAACAAGCGTCTCCAACTGGCACGATCTTTTGCCAATTGTCTCAAGTGCCACACTCCCAGTTGGTTAAGGTCCCCTTCCACCTGTGTGTGTCACCTTTGACTCGATCGTCCTCTGCTGCGACGTCGCTCAGGGTTAGATTCGAAGACTCTTCGGGCCCGAGCTGTGTTGTCAATTCGCTCTACATGGCCTAGCCATCTCTGACAGCCCTTACAATTCGTCGTTGTATCTTCTCCTCCATTCTCCGTTTAGTAAACGGGACGATAGGTTGAACGAAGAATTTTCCTCTTGAAGCGACCAAGGACCTCCTCAACGGTTTGCGTTAAGATCCAGACCTCTGCGCCGTAAAGGAGGATGATCAGTGATTTACATATATAGTGCTACCTTGGATTTTCGAGAGAGGACTCTACTTCTCAATTGCCTCTTGAGCCCAAAGAAGCAGCCGTTGGCAAGAGTAATTCTGCGATTGATCTCAGCGCTGGTCACTAGTGAGTCAATTGTCGTCAAATAGCCGTCAATTGTGACGTTCTAGCCAAGACGTCGGTGTTGTGTGTCTTTTTTTTGATGACAGCATATATTTGGTTTTACCCTTGCGCAGACTTGAAATAGATCGTATCTCTTGTGTCGGCCAGTGAGTCTCGTATGATCTTTTCAACCATGATGTTGAAAAATTTACTTGAGGGTGCGTCACCTTGCCTTAATCCTTTTTTAACTTCGAATGTCTCTGTTATGGCAGAGATGTTAAAACTAAACATGACTCGGTATAGCTCGTCCCTATGCACACTATCATATGCGGCTTAAAAGTCGACAAAAAGATGGTGTGGGTCGATTTGGAATCCTTGGGTCTTTTCCAAAAACTGCCGCAATGTGAAAATTTAGTCTATTGTGGATTTACCTGTCCTAAATCACACTTATAGGAACCTATCAGATTATTTACAAATGCTTTTAGACGTTCACACAGTACGACATAGAAGATCTTGTACGCCATGTTAAGGAGACTCATTTTCTATAGTTGGCGCGTTTATAGGGGTCTTTCTTTTGGACTGGGCAAACGATGCTGAAATGCCATTCGTCGGGCATGCTTTCCTCCGACCATATTTTACAGATGACCTACCAACGCATCTCCAGCCGCTTTAAATAGCTCAGCATTCAAGCCATCTGCGCCCGCAGGTTTGTTAGTTTTAAGCTTCGAGATAACAAGCTTAGTTTCATCTAGGTCAGGTGGACGGAATTCTCTTGTATCTTCGTCCGTTGCTAATGGACGAAGCACATCAGAGGCAGTGTCTCTGATGGCGCGCTGCCAATGCTCCCACTGTTGTTCTGTGGATTGTGCCGGCGTCATCGGTCTTTGCGAGAGGTAAAGGGAAATCTGATCAGGGATGATCCTAGCGGTCTCCTGCGATTGTTAGCTTTCCGATGTCAAACTCTTGTTACCATACATCGAAACACCACTTTTGAAAAAATGTTATGTTTTTCTGTTGAATTAAAATCGCACGTCTTACTGGATGACTTTGTTGTGCTTCAACACATTCCTCATAGCCTGTATAACGACGTCCGATTGCACTATCCAGATAACCTCCTTAGAATCGTTCTGTTACCAGCCAGTATTTGTTCAATGGCGTAACATCTTTTATTGTAACTGAGCCAAAACAACTACAGCCACCATGCAATTCTCATTCCTTAAAAAAAAGCGTTTGCCATCGAAAATGTACTAAAGCAAGTGCCCAGTCCTCGTATTCGATCCAGTCCTCCACATCAGGTTAATCCACCGAAGCCAACTATCGCATCCCTTGTAAGCATTCAACTGAAACTATCACTCCTCGCAGTGTCCGTCCGCATGTAACCACATAAATTATGTTAACGTCCGCCTACAACAAAGCCCCAACCATGTATCAAGGACTCGGACACATCCGTTTAACTCCCAACTTAATTCATCGCATCGTCATCTTCCCCTTACCCGATTGGATATAATCATAAAAACCGACAACGAACACCACAGACAGACGAGGACAACGAAAATGCTGACAATTGTGGAAAAATCATGATCAGGATACGGGTACAACATTCAAGGAAATTAGAAAGGATATTGTCCACTACACGAACCACCAACGCCCACTACCCACGAGGAAAGTGTTCGGATGTGTTGTCGACAGCAGGACATTGGGAATTAAATCCATAAAAGTAATGCGTATAATAAAGCTATTGTCCTTATTATCCTGTTCCTTGTTTTGTTCGTTTGGGCATAAAAAATAGATAACGAAAATAAAATAAATCTGTGACAGGACATTGCTGCTCGTTCACCATAAACGGCCAATGGGTGCAAGTAGTTCGATCCCATTCCTTTCGATTCGACAAGTCGGTAAAGGACTTCGCATGCAATCCGAGGACCAACGATTATTTTTTTGGTCTTTTTGTTGCTTTCAGGATGTGCGAAGGACAAACAGTTGCAAATAAGATAATTGAATTATAAATTTTTCATCGATGACTTTAGTCCATTCATAGGCCCGGCAACTCCTGTTCTTTCGCCCGGACAACAGGTGGATCCATTAAGCCATCCTTCGTTATCCACTTGATTTCGTGCCAAACAGGACTTGTTTACACAACATGACATCGATTCATCGAACTCAATGCACACTCGCCGTATGCTGTCTCACCGGTCATTCGTTTGCATTCTGCATCGATAGCGACGATGCTCCGTGGTGGTAGCTCAACGGAAGTCGGAAATTGATGGCCAGTGGACAGAAAATATTGTCGTTCACTGATGAATTTGTCCTGCCGTATGAAGTCAATCAATTACAATTTGATAAGCAAACAAAAAACCCATCTGGCGAGATGCAGATGGTCGTCGGGTCTTGATTTCCAGACGCCACTCTACCTCGTCGATCATATTGATGTCACACACCCCTCCGTCACAGATTTGAAGGCGTGCAATTTCTCAAGCTTTGTTCCCGTTGACTTGCGGTGAAAGTGTGGCATTGCTGCTCATTATTATCATCGTGACAGTTCTCGTACGTTTTTGAAATTACAATAAAAACGTGCGACATTTTATTGGCACGTACGTCCTTCCAACCATGCCATGCTCTTCAAGCGCAAAACGCCTCCCTTGGAGATAAAGTACAGGCACTTGGCGCCGCCGGGCGGTGATGATGATGATGGTGTGGCACCATGGCACGATGGTGCTTTGTTTTGTTTCGAGGGCGTGAAGTGAAAATTTAAATCATTGTAGTCAGGAAGAGTGGAAAGGAGTTTCGACTTGCCACTTAGTTGGAATGTTTTGTGTCACCTGTGGGAGAGACTTCCACCACGAAGTAGCTGTGGCGGGAGCACGATTAGCCCGGCGCAGTCATAACTCATAGCGAGCCGGGTTAAAACCGGGTAAAGTGCGATAATTCTTGTCAGATGTGGAGTGTAATGTGCCAAACGGAATGAGACCGAAAATCGTCATACAACAAGGCTTCAAAGGGACGAGTGTGATGGGATAGAGAAGAGAAAGGAAAAAGGAGGCCAAGTTGGTGAATGTTTTTTAATAAAGAAATATTGTCGGAACGTGAGCTGGTGGATTTATGAAATCCTTCACAAGATGGGATGTAAAATGGTGGGAGGTGTATGTATATGGTTAAGGTGTAGGAGCACTTTATCAAAGCCAGGCTAGTGAAGCGGAAAAGTTAATTTATTTAAAATATGATCATTCGAGAGGGCGAAATGTGTTAACAGTGAAGTTATTCATCCAATGTTTGCCGAAGAAATTAAAGGATTTAAGCAAGGAAGGGATATTTGCAGAGTCCACTGTAATTTCTTTGACACTTATTAAGTGCGATCATAATAGAAGCCTATTATTTCGAGAATTCTTAGTAGTTAATTGACTCTCTTAACCACATGCAGCTATTGAAACGTATACGGCCGACCGTAATAGCTCTGAAAAAGCATAGGCCCCTATTGTGTATTCATTTCAAACACACTCTTGACTCAGTATAATTTGGTGAGCCTGACTAACCGATGTCAGGTGTAGAGAAAGTAACGATAATAAATGCTAAAGGGAAACTGTAGGTAAACGTCAAGTGCTCTCAGCCGGCTAAAACATTTAAAGCTCGCGTTAAAAGATTTTTGAAGGAAAACTTCCTCATTTTGTACGACATCCTAGAAAACGAAATGAACGAAATGAGTTTCTAGAAATGCCAAAGGTGTTAGGTCCGAAAAGTTAAAAGCATGTAGGAGGATCTTTGACAACTTGCCTTTTGAGCAAGAAGAGGGACAATCTCTTTCTTGTGAAAGCCACACTACGAGGATCAAGCCATTCTAGTCGTCTCTTTGGTTCGAACACCTCTACTTCATTACCTGTTTCATATTGGAAGGCGCATGCAAGAAAAACAATGAATATAGAACTGTGGCTGTTCCTCCCTCTCCAGTTCGATTCAAAATAATAGGCATC
The DNA here is from genome assembly GCA_958301585.1 of Merodon equestris. Taxonomy (NCBI): domain Eukaryota; kingdom Metazoa; phylum Arthropoda; class Insecta; order Diptera; family Syrphidae; genus Merodon; species Merodon equestris. The sequence goes on from OY284413.1 coordinate 44,293,421, forward strand.
AAAGGCAGCAACAACAACAACTTAAATTCAACCTGAATGCTCACGTTATCTACCTTTCCGTGGGAAATGTCACCACACGGCCTTCGCCGCACTTACAAGTTCGGAGACGAAGGAGCGAAGCGTACTTGAAGCACGTATGCTATGTACCAAACTATAGGCCGTAGTAGATAGACTGAATGAGATGAGACAGAGAGAGAAAGAAGGACCAACAGCCACTCAACCACAGACACTTTAACAACAGCAACAAAAACAAAGTCAACGGCATCACAAATAGCAGCAACTACAACAGCTGCAGCGACAGAAGCATCAACAACAACAGCCTCAATAACAGAAGCAGCAAGAACAAATCACCAAGGAGAAAGTGCCATCCATCTATACCCCTACCGCGGCCCTACGCGAGACCATAGATTTATGTAAGTATGTCATTGGCGTAGGTAGTTTTGTATTTAAAGATTTAGGTCAGAACCGCTTTGCTATTTAGTACAAAACATTGGAGCAGCACTACGGGTCAAGAACCTATTAAAGGAGAACAACGAAGTTCTTCTCCTTTACCCCCAAGCCCGAAAGTTAGCAGACGATGCTCGATCGATCGATCACGGACCCTGAAGAAATACTCTCAGAGCTCGAAGTTTTCGAGAGCGTTGACCTCCAGTTCGTGGTAGTGAAGTCTTTCACCACGGCGTGGGCTTCCTTCTTCCTACTTCCATAGATACCAGTCTTAAGATCGAATATATTCCGAAGGTAAGGAAAAATTGTACAATGTGTCCGATGCCAAAGGTGATGTATTGGTATGACTATGTACGGTGGCTGTTGCTGATCTCCACTCTTTTGCGCCAGTCGCTATTCAACTGTGATCGAATAAAGACAATGTTAATGCCCATACAACATGGCGCAGCCGGTTAATTTTTTTTGATAAACGTCTAAAATCGCACAAATCACCTAAAAGCAAAAAAAAATAAATATATAATAATAATAATAATAATAACAATAAATAAAAGCTAAAAGCAAGAGACAGACAAGAAATGTGTGTGAGAAGTGACCAGTTTAATAAACCCAGTCCATTATCGATGGATGGGAATGTTAAGGAAAATTGGAGAAAATTTAAGAATATGTGGGACGTGCACACGGTGGCTTCAAAAACTAAAAGCGAGTCAGAAGAAATTCAGGTTGCACGTTTCTTATCATGTGCAGGTGAGCACGCGATCGAAATTTTTAATACACTTCCGCTAAGTGAAGAAAACAGAAAAAAGATTGATGAAGTCATAGCGGCATTTCAAGATTACTGTATGCCAAGAGTTAATGTAGTGTACGAGCGGTACTTGTTTTTCTCTCGCTGCCAAAATGAAGGAGAACCAATGGAACAATTCTTATCCGACGTCACGAGGTTAGCCGAAAATTGTGAATTTAGGAGCCAAAAGGAATCGATGATAAGAGATAGGATTGTAATGGGGATAACGGACCATGCAGTACGACTACAATTGCTTAAAATGGACGATTTGACATTGAAAAAAGCTAAGGAGATTTGTCGCGTGGCTGAAGAAGCGGGCATTCAAGCAAAGCGCATGGAGTCTGAACGCACTTCAGTTGCGGTGGTTCAAAGGAGACCAGGGAATTAGGTATAAAGGCAATATTAATTTTAATGAAACTGAAAATTGCAAATCTCATTTCAGAATTGTGAAGAAGATGGGAAATCAGCAAAAGCGCGGTAACAATAGCTCTGAACCAAGAAAGCAGTGTCATAAATGCAATCGTAAACACGAGCAAGGGAGGTGTCCGGCAGATGGTAAGAGATGTCTGGCCTGTGGTAAATTAAATCATTTTGCATCTGCATGCAGAAACTCGAATGTCCGAAATTATAAAATTAATGAAGTTAAATACGACAGCGAGTCAGACAACTCAGTGTTGTATGTTGGTGAGCTATAATTATTTTCTGGTGGAGGTGCTAGTTGGTGTGAAACATTAAAAATAGGATCCTTGTTGATTGATTTTAAACTCGATAGTGGAGCTGAGGTAAACATAATTCCTGAGAAGGTAGTAAAGTCTATGCATGGAGAAGTGGTAATTAAGCCAACAACTACGAGATTAGAAGCATACGGGGGTTTTCAAATACAAACGTTAGGCTCCACTGTATTGCGAACAGAGTACAAAAGAAAGTTTTTAGATGTCGAATACATAGTAATTTCTGGTGCTTCAAAACCAATATTAGGACTAAAGACCTGTGTGGATTTTGATCTGATTCGAAAAGTGCAGGAAATTAATACAAACAGTAAGCAGGAGTTTATTGCCAAAAATAGAGACATTTTTGAAGGTTCAGGGTACTTTCCAGATAAGTGTAAATTAATTGTAAAGCCTGGAACCACACCGGTAAGCAAACCTCCACGGCGTATCCCGTTAAGTTTGTATGATCGAGTAAAGAAGAAGCTAAACGAGATGGAAAAACGAGGCATTATAAGGAAGAGAGAAGAGCCTTCTGAATGGTCACACCAATTGGTTATAGTAGAGAAGTCAGATGGTTCTTTGCGATTATGCTTGGATCCTATGAAACTAAATAAGAATTTAAAAGATGAGCATTTCTTGATTCCCACCTTAGAAGATTTTAGTCAGACAATGGGCGGTATGAAATACTTTTCAGTTTTCGACCTACGTGAAGGATTTTGGCAGGTGAAATTATGTCCGCTGTCTAAAGAACTAACGGTATTTAGCACACCATTTGGTACATACGAATACAACGTTCTTCCTTTTGGTGTAAAAACGGCAGCAGAGAAGTTTCAAAATTTAAATTTCAAATATTTTGGAAATTTACCTGGAGTTTTTATTTACATAGACGACATTATTGTAGGGGGAAAAAGTATTAAGGAACATGATGCCAATGTTCAGAGAGTCATAGATAGGGCACGCAGCATCAACGTGAAGTTTAACAAAGAAAAACTCCAATATCGTATGGACAGGGTACGATACCTAGGCCATATTTTTACAGGTGACACCATAGCTCCTGATCCCGATCGTGTTGCAGCAATTCTCCGATTTAAAGATCCGACAAATAGGAAAGACTTAGAGAAAATTTTAGGCACGGTTAATTATCTACGATCCTTTATACCTAATTTCTCAGAGCTAAATGCACCACTACGAAAATTACTAGCTAAAGATAGTGAATTTTACTGGTCAGAAACTTGTTCAAAAACATTGAAAACAATTAAAGACATTTTAAAAGAACATGCAATATTACATACGTTCGACCCATCCAAACCTATTGTAGTGCAAGCGGATGCTTCTCAAAATGGGTTAGGTTGTTGCCTTATTCAGAATGAAAAACCAGTAGTATTTGCATCGAAAAGCTTGACGGACACAGAGACTCGATATGCCCAGATCGAGAAAGAGATGTTAGCAATAGTTTTTGCCTGTGAGAAATTTAACAGGTATTTCTATGGACGGTCAATCACTATCCACACTGACCATAAGCCCCTCGTATCGATTAGCAGAAAGGACATTTATCAGGTGCATTCCCATAGACTCCAAAGAATGAAATTAAAATTATCCAAATATGAGTTAGATTTCAAGTACGTCCCTGGTAAATTTTTGTATGTCGCAGATTTTTTGTCAAGAAATTCTGGGATCGATAAGACTGTTGATACTGAAACACCATTTAAAGACATGATTCACAGGATAACCATGAGACCAAAGATAACCATTCATAGAAAAAATTATTCCAGGAAGAAACACGGAAAGATGAAATTTTAAAAAGCCTTATGAAAGTTTACAAAGAAGGGTGGCCGTTGATTAAAGATAAACTTCATGAAGATTTAATTGAATTTTGGAAAATAAAAGATAAAATTTATGTTGAAGATGATTTAGTGTTTGTTGAGGATCGAGTTTTCGTGCCCAGGAATCTTATAGAGGAAATGTTACAGGTGCTACATTCTTCTCCAGATACTTTCTTGTAGCAGTAGATTATCGTTCCAAAGGGATAGAATTGTTTCCTAGTCGTGACAAGACTGCTTCTTGTATTAAAGACTCACTGACGAAATTATTCGCAGCTCATGGGATCCCCAAGGTGATAATTGCGGACAACTGTTGTAAATATCAAAATATAGACACCACTAACGCCATCTTGTAGTAAACTCTGAAATCAAATCATTCTGTTGTTGTCTCTTTTTATGTTCATTAAATAAAATTTCATTCGCATTGTTGATCTCGGTCAAAGCACATTGTTTGATTATAGGTTATGGGCCCAGACCCATATATTAGCTAGTAATTGTGTTTATTGTTAGAATTATCAGTTAAAAACGTGTGTGATTGTCATGGCGTCTAGCTCGAACTATTTGGTTAGCGTACCGAAATTAAAAGGGCGAGAAAACTATGGCGAGTGGTGTTTCGCAGCAGAGAATTTTCTGGTATTAGAAGGAATGGTTGGGTGTGTAAAACCTGAACCCGATCAGCCGCCAGCAGCTGCAGATGATGCGAAAACAAAAGCCAAGCTGATTTTAACAATTGACCCGGCTCTTTACGTTCACATTAAAAACGTCAAAACATCGAAAGAATTGTGGGATAAATTGAAGATGCTATTCGATGACTCAGGATTTACTAGAAAAATCAGCCTTCTGAGAAATCTAATATCGATTCGATTAGAAAATTGCACCTCGATGACATCATACGTAACTCAAATAGTTGAAGCGGGTCAGAAACTACAAAGGACGGGATTTGGTATTAATGACGAATGGATTGGTTCTATCATGTTGGCTGGTCTAACCGAAAAATATATGCCCATGATAATGGCGATTGAACATTCTGGCATGACAATTACATCTGACGCCATTAAAGGGAAGTTGATGGATATGGAACCGGAAGACAGTGATGTCAACAATGCATTTGCATGTTTCCGCAATAAGACTTACCAACGTTCAAAGAATGTAAAATCTGTAGTCAATAAAGTTGGCGGCAGTGCACAAGTGACGTCTGTCAAAGGAAAGCAAAACGTCAAATGTTATGGTTGTAAACAACTTGGGCATTATCGTAATCAGTGCACTAATATGGATAAATCTACAATATGTATACATATGTATATCTATTAACAGATTGTAATATTGAATATTAAGGGGAAAGATGATGTATTGGTATGACTATGTACGGTGGCTGTTGCTGATCTCCACTCTTCTGCGCCAGTCGCTATTCAACTGTGATCGAATAAAGACAATGTTAATGCCCATACAACAAAAGGTTCAGGCGCGCCGCGTCGAACTGTGAGATGAAACCTCAATGCCCCAAGATAAGGTCGCAGATAGGAAACAACTCGAGTGTGTGCTGTGCAGGAACCGAGGACATGCTGCAATCTATCGGGGATGTCCTAAGTTTCAAGTCATAAAAAAATTAAATTTGGCTTGTAAGCAGAAGGCTAAGGAGCAACGTCCCGCAGGTCACTTCCAAACACTAGTCGCCACACCCCAAATGACCTACGCCCAAATAGCGGCAGATCTAAGGCAGACGGTACAAAAGCCTGTGACTTTTGTGTAAAGCCCTAGTGACTGTGACCAAGGCACCGAGCTCTAGCGCTCCTACAATTGTAATGGATACGCCGATAGAGAGTAACTTAAAGATCCTGTCAGTGAATGTGAATTAAATGATTAGAATTGAACGAAAAGACGTTTTTTTCAACTGTTGCAGGACGAATGCTTCGGTGTACTTCTGGTTAGCGAGACAAAACTGAACCAGAAGCACAAAATCCGGCGCAGTTCTTATAAAATATAATACTTCGAAGAGGTCGACCCAACGCCACACGAGGCGGGGAAGTTGCAATCTTCATCATAAATAACTTTAAAGATAAAATTATATATTGCGGCGAAGTACTAAAGACATGTACTGTGTGCATTCTCCATCTCCTGAATGGAAAGAGAATGTACATTTTAGCAGCCTATGCACCTGAAGCACCTCAACCCAATATTTTCATTTCAGAGCTCGAAACACTTTTAGATCTCTGCGCTTAAACTCGGTAGAAGACTTCTACATTCTGGCCGGCGATTTAAACGCCAAGCATAATGTTTTGGGATATAATACACCATCCTACGAAAAGGCGAGCCTACTAAGCCATTGGCGGGTCCTGCAGAGCGTAAGTACAAAGTCAAGTTACTCGCAATGTACAAATCGTCCTAGCCTAGGAGCTGGATCTCATTCTGATTGACTCCCGGCTGAGGCTAACACTGTGATCACCGTTCCAGACGAATTTGCGGAGTATGTTCAAACGCACTCCTACGATCACAGTAGGGCACGTTGGCATAGCTTTGCCAGTGCCCTATCGAGAACGTCCAATAGGAACCTGTGAAATGACGAAATCGACAGGAACCTCATACAAGTGGATGATAAAATTAAGCCGACGATGGACAGTTAGATACCACGGCTACAACATCACCAGACAGAAAATTAGCCTCCTGTTAAGACTCAAACTTTTGTGCAAGCGGCTTACCGACAGATATAACTCGAAGGTTAAGACACTGAAGTCACACACAGGTTGATCAATTACAGAATATCTATAAGTTTGTATTGGAACAATAGAATTCAATTCGTGCCGTAAAATCCAACAGCGCGAATATGTTCCCGTAAATACATAAAATATTTCGGAGAAACAATTAGAATGACATTCAGTATCTAAAGCTTCCGAGAACGTCAGACAATGAACGCTTGCTACGAACAGTCAGCATCGATCCAGAGAGCGCCGTCTTGGATGATGATTTCTTCGTGATCGAGGATCCCCAGGAGAAGGTGACGACAGTGGGAGCTGTATTCCAGGAGGTGTATAAGGTGAAGGGCAGCATTCGCCCAAACCACGACCTGGAAAACAGAGTACCACTTCAAAGCTTCTACCTTCGAAATTACATCGATCATTGGCGATCAGTTTGGTTTGAACCTCGATTTTACCAGGTTCAATGGTGATTTTATGGCAAACAATGTGGTTGCCAGTGAAGGGGCTAACACTCTGTTCATTTCGCTGGAGGATCTCCAGATGATATTCGAATCATTGAAAAGAAAAAAATCCGCGGGAGCTGACGGAATATCTAATGTTGTGCTCAGGCACATCCCACCATTAGTTGTGAGATTTACACCATCCTGTTCAACAATGCACTAAATAATTCATATTCTCCGGTGTATTTGGAAGACAGAGGTAGTGCAACCAATCCCGAAGAGGGCTCCATAGAGCCCTGTCTAAATGGGTTGAGGACAATAAAATCATTCCGGATAACCTATTTGGTTTCAGAGCAGGACATGACACTATTCAAGGCGCATCGAAACTCGTATTGGATATCCAGTGGAGGAAATATAAGAACCAATGCACGGGTAACATACGACTTCGTATGGTCAGAAGGACAAGCTCAGTCGACTGGACATAAGTAAGCCCAGATTTTTGGCATGTTAACTGGTAGAAATGTCATTGTGAAAATTGTCAACGTGACTTCGACCCAAACATTTGATATTAATAATAGCGTACGGTGATCCCATTTAACATTTATCTCAGTGATTTGATAGATTCTCTTCACCAATCAGGTCGACGTCATTGTCATTCGCTTGCAACGTGACTTCGAAAAAAAGTTGAAGATCAACCAGAATCAGAATCTATTCTATTCAGAACGCCAGTATTTAGGGCCTCTCGAGACACTAGAAAAAATTGGTGCCGGTTTTCAATTCTCGGACCGGAATGGCGAAACAAAGTACCTTGGGCTCTTGTTAGATCAGTGTCTCTATTTTGACAAGCACGTAGATGTGCTCTGGCAAGACCCCAGGGCGCTTTCGCTCTGACAAGATGGCAATTTCATAGCAGCCAACTTGATTCCAGGGTGAAGGTAATCTGCTACAGCTACATGGCCTTGATAAGGCACATGGTCTGGTTCAAAGCGAGAGTTAGCTTAATGGAAAGGATGTCTCAGGACTAGTCTCGGATTACTTTAACGAAATTTTACTCTAACGAGGTTTTATACAATTGGGCCACGATTTTACAGGTGAAGAATTTTCTGATAAAACTGATTCGAAGCCACATGGCAATGACTTCCGTCAATAACCTGATCTCCTGGGCTTACCACCCGACCTATGTACATGTACCACGGGAAAGTGCCCGTTAGCAGCTTTGTCCCCCCAGAGGCTTTCCCTTGTTTTTTTTTGGTTTTTTTTTTTTATAAATTTTTATTAAATTCTACCTTTAGGTTAGACAAAAATTATTAAAACTAGCTTAATTATGTTAAATATCTTAAAATAACTTACTAGCCCCACTCTAAGATAAACAACACATTTATTTGCCTTTCGGCTATTAATATCTATACCCTATATAGCTAACTTAACTTAATTTAGGCTAAGAATGGGGCTTTCCCCTATTTGTATCAATGCAGGATGAATTGGCGGAACTGATAATCTTTCACGTGGCCCATAGTTCCGAAAAGTGACGGCTCCTCTACGAACGTGATGTCGTGCTCCTCGCACGAAGATCGGGGAGGCATCGTCCGATAGCGTCAATGCTTCCGTGGCTGGAGCGGACTCGTCAGTGGTGAATTTTAATATGTCAGCCTCTTAAAGGTAAAGATCCAATAGCAGACTTGCATAGTCTAGGGTGGGCTAGAATTGGTTAAGGTAGGTAAGGGTACGTTAAGGCACGCTAGGTTCGCGGGTAGGTTTATTCTAGATTATATCGTGCATTTTCCTTAAGTTAATCGTCAGTCCAAAAGGCATAATCTTAAGTAGCTTTGCTTGTTTAGAGTGTTCCTATGGAGCCAGAAGGTATTTTTAGCTAGTTAAGTTACTTCAGGCATTTTTAAGCATTTACATGCTATATATGTATCTAGAATAAGTTGGTTCTAAAAAATATGAAACAAAAAGTGTCCTGAATTGTATAGAGTAACACCCTTTGCATCCCTTGTCATGGTGAAAACCTGTTTCGGGAGTACATAATACTGCCAGATAGACAAAATGCAGTCGAAGGTTGTCGTCTTCCCCGAAGGATCCAGGCCAGACTTCATACGGATTTAAGCTAACAGTAAAGACATTGAGGTAGCTTTTGATAATGCTACTTTCGACAGCATGTGTTACGCTACTAGACGGCATGGCGTAGATGAAGCACTGGTTTTGTGGATCAAAGCAATGCTTGTGCACAGGACACTGATTGCTGATGCAGGCCTCGAACAATGTGTCAAGTTTGGAGTAAAAAGGGACTGCTCGCAAAGTGGCGTCTTGTCTCCGCTCTTATGGTGCATGGTGGACGACTCTCTGCTCGATGCTCTCAATGCCTCTGGAATCTATGCCCAGGCCTATGCGGATGATGTTGCTGTGCTCTATGTCGGCTCATGTTTAGCAACTGTCTGTCTCTGGCTGTCGATCCTCTTAAGACTGATGTCGTTCTCTTCACGAGAAGGAGGACAAATACTGGGATTAATCAGCAGGTGCTTAAAGGCACTCCCATCCTGATATCCAAGGAAGCTAAGTACGTTGGAGTCATCTTAGATAGCAAGCTTCTTTCGTTGATGATGAGGTATGTTGAATCCAAAACCACCAAAGTGCTGCCAGCTTTTTGGCAATGCAAAGGTGCCTTTGGCAAAACATGGGGCTTATCGCCGAAAAAGGTCCTGTGGATCTCCACGGCAATGATAAGACAGATAATCATATGCATCGGTTGTTTGGTGGAACAGGCTAACATGCAAACACGTCGTTGCCTCTCTTACCAAACTCCAAAGAGCGGTCTGTCTCAGCTGCACGCGGCTTTCCTCAGCGTACCGGGAGCTGCTCTAGATGCTATGATGAATCTTCCACCCCTTGTAATATATATCAGAGGGTGCGCAATGAAAGCCATATCTCGCATCAAGAAAAATGGTTTTGATATAAATCGTATTGGAGTCACAGTGTACTTGCGCGAGAAATATCCTACGACCCCTGTCTCATGGATATGCCTTCCGACGCAATGCAGCCTGCCATTCAATTGCGCTATGATTTCACAGTCAAATTTCCATGAAGTCAGAACTGACTCTGGCCAGATACTGAACCTGGAATGGGCTGTCTTCGCATTTTTACAGATGACTAAAGGCCTGGACGGGGGCTCGGCGCCGGAGCTTTCTTTCAGCGCGAAAACATTCGACTGCCTTTATCGTTAGGAAAATATGCGTCTGTCTTTTAATCAGAGATTTACGCAATCCTAATGGCCATGCACTATGTTGCGAAGCACAAATGGAAGGGAAAAAGCATATGCGTCTGCAGTAACAGTCAAGCTGCAGTCAAAGCTGTGTTCAACCCTTTATCCAGCTCCAAATTAGTGCATGAACTCGAGACCTTTTTGAACAAAGTCGGAAGACTAAATTCACTTAGGCTTATATGGGTCCCAGGTCACTCTGGAATCCCAGGAAATGAGATCCCGATGAACTCAGGAGAGTTTCTCAGGACCTGAACCCCCCTTAGGTCTACCTGCTTCCACAGTCAAATCTGACATCAACCACTGGGTCTTTAATGCACAGGATGCAGGAAGTCCGCAACATTCTTCTTATCCTTAAGGTGAAATGATTGCAGAAGGCTTGCGGGCGTCATTACTGGCCATTACACCTTTGCCAAGCATCTCTACGTGCTTGGCATCAGTGAGATGCCTAACTGTGCTGCATGTTGCGAGAAGGATGAAACAGCAGAACACTTTCTCTGCGACTGTCCCGCCTTCGCTCGAGCACGGTGGCGCATCCTTGGGACCGATGTGGTGTGTGCCGAATCTCTAAGCTCTACATCACTCATCATTTAAGCCCCTCCTCACTTTTCTCCGGACAACTGGAAAAATACAATAAAGAAAGGTGTCTGTCTGATAGTACAATGGACCAGTATTTGTGTCTGAGTGCTTCAACAGATAGTAGAAGCCTCCAACAAAAACCAGTAAAGACACGAACACAAATTTTCCTGCATTTAATACATATCAGTCTAGAACTGGTCCTGATGCTACTAAAGCTGATTTTATGATTAGGCCGCAACTTGATGGCTGACGAGAGAGAGGTCGTGGGATAATTCTCTATTTCAAAGCAGAGCCTGCCAGGCTGAAAAAGACTTTCATGCAGGTCTTTCACCAGACACCTGAGACAGTGGGACTCATCATTATCGTATAGCCCCCCTGCCTGACCCATTTTGACTCGACGTTTGATCGTAGTCACTACAATCTGAGATAGTTCCCATATATTTAATTTTTTTGAAGATCGGCGTGGTGTGTTATTTAGCACCAGCTTAATCGAGTCATCTTCCATTACATTCGGTTGAGAAGCGATTAACTGAGACACTGATACTGTCTCCCTAATTGCGACAATTTTGGTTCTTCTCAGAGCACTTCAATCAAAATTTGAATCCGTTTCCGACAGCTCAAGAGCTCAATCAGCAAACGAACGAAAATCTTGATGATCCTAACGCTTCCGGCCTTGTGTCCATTGAATCTTATTCCAATACATACCCAGGCTTCCTGTGCAGGACGGCGAATCGAAAGGTTTTTACGCACGCCTCCTCTATTGACGGAGGGGATAAGGGTCAAGGGACATGTTTGAGTTAGGGCTTAGGAGAAAAATTAAAGTTGATGTTGCTGAGCAGGCTACTTAATTTTGCGAAGCTTGCTTTTCGGAAATTTAAGCAATATTTTCGGAGTGGAGAAGTGAATGTCGAAACAAAGTGTTCGATGTCATACGTATGAGAAGTTTGGGTCAAGTTGTCTATTCAAGTTTTGATGTTAAAGAGCTGGAGGAGACCAGAGTTGGAGAGACGATTTGTGAAGAAGATTACCTTACCAGGCGAGGTGTTAGTCATGTCAAAGTTCAAGTATAGAAAGTTGAAATCGCCACAGATGATGATAACGTCATTTGGGTCCGCGGTAGTAAATGTCATTTAGTAAATATGATTTCTATGAAGTCGATAGCCAGTTGATAACAATAGGTGGGCTGTGGAGAAACAGCAGGAAAGGTTTCTCCCCTTCCGTTCGGGGAAAGTTATTAAGACACTTGTAAAGTTGAAGTCAACGGAGTTCGACGACGTGAATGCTAAGAGATAATAGCGGCTGTTAATTTTTATGAGGACTTCAAACCCGCCCGGGTCGATAGTATTATCGTGGCCATCAGCACGAAACAGGGTAAATTATGATGTGAATAACACAATGGCTCCGACATCGAGGCTCATATTAGATTGAGGAGTATTGGGGAAGTTTTGGTGTGCAGCCCTCTGGCATTAAAGGAGGAGATGTTAGAACGGGTTCTCTACAGGCATGAGAGGTGCTTGGAGCTGAAGTTGGCAGCACACAAGGATTGTGTAAAATATTTAGACTTCCTTGAAACCGGATAAGGATTTTCTTCAGTTCATAAGGGAATAATGACAAACAATAAAAAAGGATACTCTGGAATCTGTGATTAAAAAGGAATAATGCCTACATGTTCATATAAATTATTTTGTAAAATGAACTCATTTCCCAGGTTATTAACCTGCCCTGTCTCCTTAACAAAATATTCCGTTCAAAGCTTATTAACATCCTCACTCCCTTAGATCAACTCGAACAACCCAATTTGCACCTTTTGCCATAAAATCAATGAAAACACCCTTCGCCGGAATCCGAAATGACTCAATAAAATAATATTTTGCCATTTCTTGAATACCATCAAATCAGCAAATTCCTCTCCCCACCCCGGCTCTCCATCGTTAAGTGCGGCATCCCGGAGAACAACTTAACAAAACCACATCACCCTCCAGATACCTTTTTTGCTTTTTCACCTTTTCTCAAATAGCTTTCGAGGAGTAAAACCAATATCAACGAAGGACAGGACGGGGAGGCGAAAAAGGTGTGGATCTCAAAGATAAATAAATATCTAGGTATTAAGAAGCAAATTTACTACGGATTACTGTGGGATTATGGCGGCTGACATGACTTTGACGGAATTTCAAAACGATGATGATGGAGCTTTTGTTGGAGGGATTATTGATAGATGAGAGTCATTTGGTGGTTCGGTTTCCTCTTAAGACGTCTCGTATCTTATTCCGGGTTTCCATTTTTATCCCGGTGTTCCGCAGGTCAATGCGACGCAAGACTTTGTTAAAACCTACAACTTTGTATACCTTTTCGCCCACGTCCTAGAAAAGTAAAAGCATTGAACGGGAAAGTTATTGTTTAGATATGCGGTAAAACCTCTCCCAAAATGTTGTTGGATATGTCCACCATCTCAAGAGTCTTATTCTCCACAATCAGCTGCATAAGTAGTTTCGTGATTGTATTAGTCATAGAGCATCCGCTGATATCCAGTTCTTTGAGCGGAAGATGAGAAATCACAGAAAATATTGCTGCCGCTCCATCACTATCGATTGGATTCAGTCGAAGAGTCAGTTTCTCCAAAGGCCTGCCCTTGAGACTTCGACTAAGAACAAACGCCCCTTCTGGAGCTAGACAAAGATTTATAATCAGACAGGAGAGATGTGCACATAGGACCTACAAATATAGTTATCGGTTAGATCCAGCTCCCTTAAGACTGTAAACGATTCCCGAGTGCATGGGTCCAGAAAACGTTGCAATCCGTCATCGTGCATTGAACAGTAAGTTATTGCCAACTTGGTCAAGTGCTGACAACCCTTATCCAAAGCCCGTGAAATGTATTCCAATTCGAACGGTTCAAGCTTAACGCTGTGGAGCCTTCAAAATTTACAATGTAAAACATCGATACAAGTTCTTACTGCCTTACCAAAACTCGGTGAGTTCATAGCATTGGCTGAGACCACGTGAGAAGCTCAAGATGTCATTTCGCGACAGTGCTGAGCAGCCGAGGTAGAAGTTAGTGCCGATCGTTTTGGTACAAAAAGTCACTCGAAAAGCCTTCAGCTCTGGAAGATTAATGAGCACGAGATCCAAGGGAATATGGTCTGCGGGAAGGTTCCATAATACATTGACAAAGTTGTTTTTATTTGTCCTTACCATTTCTCTCCCCCATGGAGGCCTGCAAACAGTCGATTTGAAGTCGGTTTATGTACGAAGCGCATATCTCGAGCACAGCTTGGACACTCTCCTGGTCATAATCGTGGACTTCGACGTTTTCGAGGTACTCCTGTAGATGCTTCTCCATGTAGACATTTATCCATGGACGATTGTCTGCATCTGGCGGTAAGAATTTCCATCGATAGTGAAAAGACTTCTTCCAGAAAAAATCTTCCTTAATATGCACGGCGACCACCTTTAGAGGTACGTTGAGATCTAAATGGTCCAAGATGTAGTTTTTGTCCACTTGACGGGGAATTTCTTGAAAATAGGGAGTTTCTACAACGAAACCATGTCACATGGATGCAAGTACGGGCATGGAGTAAACTCACCAATCCAATTCTCGATGATTTTATCCAGTGCCAATCGGCGAAGCGATTTCGGTTGAAGGTTGTCCCATTCAAGATTAAATGTTTGTATATGCCCAGTAGGTTTTAATAATTCCGGATTATAATACGCCTTAAAAACATTTATGTCCAAGGAGCAGGGTATGTTGTTCATATCTGGAAACGAGTCTGTTTGTTTAGTAATTAACTCAACTCACCCTGGTAACAAGACCGAACTCTAAGCAACGATATGTTGAAATTGAAAGAAACCAAGATAAAACTCTCAAAGTGTATTAAGGCTCCAAACAGCTTTAATGAGACAAGTATTCAATAACTATTTTCAGTCGAAAAATTAGAAAACTTAGTTTCACCTCGAGAATCAAATGCAGTTCCGGTCAATAAAGATAATAAGTTTGAAAGGCACTGGTTGAACAGAACAACGCCTAACATCGCATGCGGTTCGGAGCTAAGATAACTTTTCATTTTTCCGTTGCCATCAGCTAATTTTCAAACATTTTTGTCGTTAGCATTTAAAAATACAAAATAAAATTTAATTTTTAATTTGACATTAACTGACTTTTGACAACTGACATTAACAATTATTAACAATAACTGGTGTTAAATCTATCTGATGCAATATATACCCACAACTTTGATTTATTTCCTCTAAGCCTACAGCCGCATAGGTCGACAAATTAACCGGATTTGGTTTATACTGTTTTGGGGTTTCATACATAACCTTTGCTGGCATAGGACCACGAAACTGGTGCGTTAGTACTCGAACCTAATAGAATTGAGATTGCTGAACAAGAGGATTCTAAACAACAATGGGGATCTGTTACATGGTTGGCTGGGGAGCTGACTGAAGTGGCTCCTTCGATAGAATTGGTAATTTCCGCAGCTTCACATCTTTAAAATATTGAAGACAAGCCGAGTGGAAGCATAATTCATAAACCGTAAGAAAAAGTCGTGGGGAATACCTATTTGCTTAATTTCATCAATGCAGATCAACCTTAAAATCTATAAAAAAGAAGATAAAAAAAGAATTGCACGAGCTCAGAAGTTGTAACAAGGTAAGGCTCTTATTAGGGATAAGCTAAAGAGCCTTACCAGCTGGCCCGATTCTCAGACACACACCGTAACATTCAAGAATTGCGGTCGTCCTCTCAGGTGTTAGACCCATATAGGTTTGTTTGACCCAATATAGCTATACTTGCGTCCAGTGTAGGTCGAGGTTAAACCGTCTCCTCCACTTAGCGCCAACCCAAACAGCTTTAAAGATTGCACGCTTAATTTTCCTCTTACTGCAAAGTCCCTCTCACGTGTTTTCAATAAGTTCCAAGCCTTACCTCGCAGTTACATTGGTTTTTCTAGAGATGCCTCCCGAAAAAGCAAAGTTATTTCGTGTTTGATTCCACTGCTAAAATAATTGCCAAGGTACATTTAACAAAAAAATTAATTGAGAATTATTTCGGAACAAAAGGCTCATTTCCCACTGCGACTTTTATCCATCTTTCCGGCAGCATACGAATTCCACATTGAAAAAAAAAAAACTTTTGATGCAATCTACGAATCGACCCAATTTGTAGCTTCTTCCAAAGTTGGGAAGTGTTTCTCACCCTACATCATTCTTCTTCTTCTTTTCCTTTTTTTCCGGCGTCGTTATGGTCAGAAGTGTAGGACCATAACCTTTCCACTTAACTGCATTCCTACTGGTCCGCTTGTGGGGTCCGCCGGTTTGAAATCAGAAGGTAGCGGCAGGCTTCCCGGTTTGGGATTACTTCATCGCTGAGGCCAATCAAATGCTGGTGTTTTTGCATTTGCTTGCACCAATTGTTTTTCGGCCTGCCTTTTTTGCGTATTGAAATTGGAACGTTGATTGATATCGCCTTTTGGACGGGGTTCAAAGGATCTCTCCTTTGAACATGGCAATACCAACTGAGTCGGTCGCGCTCTATCTTTCTTGTGATGGTTTCTTTTACGTGGAGGCTTCCTCGGATCTTTGAACTTCTAATTCTGTCACGCTTTGTTACTCCCGCTGTCATGCGAAGCATCTTCATCTCAGCTGCCGTTAATTTGCTCTCATACTTTTTGTGCATTGTCCAGCATTGTGAACCGTATGTGAGCGCCGGACGTACAACTGAAGTGTAGAGCCTTCCTTTCAGCTTAGGGGGCATTTTTCGATCACAGAAGATGGCGGAGTTTTCCCGCCACTTCATCCACCCTACGCTTACGCGATGTTTGATGTCGTCATCACAAGTTGCTTCTCTATTAATCATAGATCCCAGATATTTAAACTTTTCACACTTGGGAAGCACTCTTCCATTCAAGTAAATGTCTGGAATAGGCTGATGAGGGTCAGAGAACGGGCAGCACAGATACTCTGTCTTCTTTGAACTAATACGATACCCGTGTCCCTTAAAAATGTCCACCCACACATCAACTGCTCGTTGTAGGGACGCCTGATCATCACTTATAATGGCTCCATCGTCAGCAAAGAATAGCTGGTGCACATTGGGGTCCGTCACTTTTCCTTCAAGCAAGCAATCAAGGACTGCTATAAAGAGCAGTGGACTGAGGACGCTCCCTTGGTGTACACCGACTTTGATTGCGAACTCTTCGGTGACTCCTGCGGTGCATCTTACTCTTGTCGTTGCTCTCTTGTACATGTCCATGATCACTCGCACGTAGGTTTCTGGAACTCCTTTTTGTCTTAGCGCTACCCATAAAAGATCTCTTGGTTGCCGGTCAAAGGCCTTCTCGAAATCAACCAACACCATATGCAAGTCCTTTGACGAATCACGATGCTTTTCCATCATGACCCTTATTTATTTTTAGATTTACCCGAGACAAACATGGTGTGCGACATCAGCTTGACAGAACGGTAGTTATCACAATTTCGCGTATCACCCTTTCCTTTGTGCAAAGGGAGAAGATAGCTTTCCCTCCATTGATTAGGCATAGTGTCGCCTCTCATAAGTTTGGAGATAAGAACCATGAGCCATCTAGACCCGATGTCTCCCATCTTTTTCCAGAACTCAGAGGGTATCCCGTCCGGCCCAACAGCTTTTCTTTTCTTGGAGTTTTTAACCGCGTACCGAACTTCTTCGACTGTGATGTCGGATATTTCGGCATAATTCGGGGCGGCTCTTGGAAAGTACACTCGGGGAAACTGTTCGTTCAGAAGTTCCTCGCAATACTGTCGCCATCTGTGGAGAATTGTTCGTCTTCCACAAGGAGTTGGCCTTCAGCATTGTTAATAAACTTTGGGAAACGAATCTCCTGAGCATTTCTTCTTCTCTGGGCGGCTATCTTAAAGATATTTGCTCCTTTGTTCAAATTGCTGTTTCGAAGCTCCTGGGTAGCCTGGTTCCTGTCAGACGCGGAAGACGATATTTCTTTCAACTCCTGATATAGGCCTTCCATGCTTTTCGCTTTGAATTCGGCGCACTTTTTCTTCGCGATACCTTTGCAATATCTATATACCCTTTCACGGCGAGCTTTTTCCTCTCTATTAGTAGAACAGCACTTTGACCAAGCTTGGAAAGCCATTTTCTTTTCGTGTATCACTGCTTTGGCTTCATCTGTCCACCACCAGGTTTCTTTTGCGTGTTGGCACTCACCCTACATCATTGATCGAAACAAATGATAGTCGAAAGGGCAGATGTTTGAAGAACACGGCGATTGAGGAAGCACGCCTCATCCTAAGAGGGGTGATCCAAAATTGATGGTAATGAAGATCAAACACGGGGGTTATGGTTAAAAAAATTATTTGTTTTTCAACATAGTCTCCTAATAAGTCAATAAATTTAATCCATCTTGTTTCTAAGCCCAGAATCCTTTTAGAAAAAAATCTTTGTCTCGACTGTCCGAAAACGCCCCAACATCGGGCATAATTTCGCTATCGTGTTCAAGTTTCTTGCCACGGATGTGTTCCTTGAGCCGAGAAAAAAGGTAGAAGTGACTGGGAGTTAGATCTGGTGAAGAGGCTCGTTGCCGAGTCATCGTTTGTGTTTTGGTTTCAAGACCAAAATGGTGGATCCAGGTCTCGTCCATGGTCGAGAAATGTAACAAAACCATTTCATGATCTGCTTGGAACTTCTTGAGGTTCACCCTCGAAATATCGATTATTTTTTTCTGTTGCTCGTCGGTTGACATTATCAATTAACGCAAAGACCGTTTTTATATGCAACTTGTTCGCAAGGATTCTTTGAACGTTGCCATATGGAATCCTTGTGACCTCAGTTACATTTAAGTTAAGGTAACATAAATTACAACACGCTACATAACATCCGGTCAAACTCCACACTCCAGATTGCACACGGCACCAACGTACCACGAACGGTTCCACCCGACACCAGTGCATTCGGCAATTGCACACGGAATTGCACAAGGCACCAACCGAGTGCGACTCCACCTGATACCGGCTCAGAACGAGAGGCACGCTGAACACTCGTCACCCGAGAAATTTGTTTATCCCCATCTGTTCCCACATTCCCACTAATAAAGGAGGGTCTCCTCCAGCGAAATTAAAAAAAATATTTTTTTTAAAACTCCAACAAGAAAACCTTTAATTTATATGCCTAAGCTATATATGGGTATATGTACATTAAAAAAATTTGTGTGTTTCAAAGAAGATTTTAAAGACCTGATTCCGACAGACACGACAAAGTATTTCCTCTTATTGTGGCAATTGTTCCTTCCTTCTCTTGTTCCATTAGAAATTGAAGAAATTCCTGTCGATATCCTTATCGAATCCGATCCAACTGTCATTAGAGACCTGAAATTGACTTTAGAGGAGTCAAACACTCGAAGTATTACCCAGGAATTAAATATTAGTTTGTTTGTGGGATCAGATAGATTATACAGACGATATAAGAATAACAGACACAACGAAGATTATCACAGGGAATATAGAATTTATCGAAACGAGTTAAACAAGAAAATAGCGAAGGCGAAAACTAGCTTCTACAAAGAAAAGTTCCAACGGTGTAGAAGTGATACTAAGGAGACGTGGAAGCTCGTAAATTCTATATTAGGGAAAAAGAAGATGATGTCCTAAAAAATAACTTTTCGAACAATGACAACGTTAAAGACATGACTAACAAATTCGCTAACAGTTTGTCATCTGAGGTACTAAGCATAGTGCACGAATGCAATCAAAAAACATTTTCTGGCTATGAAAGTAGTGTACATCATGCAATCTATGCTGAATTTGCATCTGTGGCAGAAATACAAAATATCTTAAGCTCTTTGGAGTGCAACAAATCGGCAGGGATAGACGAGATAAGGCCAAAAGATTTGAAGAACAACGCACAAACTCTAGCGATCTAAAAACTCATCAACATGAGCTTAGACCAAGCCTCGATTCCAAACACGCTGAAGACCTCAATAGTTCGACCGATCCACAAAAGCGGGAAAAAAAACGATATCTTGAACTACAGACCAATCTCAATCTTACCAGCTGTCGATAAGGTTTTAGAAGAAGTGCTATCAAGGAGACTCTACGAATTTGTCGAAAAGTTTAACTTACTGAATAAAAATCAATTTGGCTTCCGCAAAGGTAGAAGTATAAATAGATTATTAGGAGACTTTGCGAATAATGTATACCAAAGTCTGGATAAAAATCAGAGTGTAACAGCTTTATTCGTCGACTTTAAGAAGGCGTTCGACACACTAAGCCACCGACAAATCCTAAGACACCTGGATAAGAGTGGTGTACGTGGCCACATACTAGCATGGTTTGGAAACTATCTAAGCAACAGAACCTTCAAGGTTAAAATAGGTGATCATGTTAGCGAAGAGAAAAATGTTGAATACGGTGTACCACAGGGTTCAAAATTAGGACCACTTCTTTTTATTATATATGTAAACGATCTACTGCCAAATATAGTAGGGGTTATGCATATGCGGACGACACGGCGATAGTAGTTAGCCATAGGAGCCCTGATGAAGCTGCAAAATTAATGCAGTTAGACCTAAATAGAGTCACAGCTTGGTGTCACGACCATGGCTTAATTATCAATGCACTCAAGACCAAGGTAATGCAGATTCGCCCGCCCCATATCCCAAAAACAAAACTAAACATAAAAATGCACGACGTATGTAGATTGCCTACATAGAAATGGATGTGGCGGTAGTATAAAAGAAGATGATGACTGCTCCAGATACATCGACAATGCGTCAACATATAAATACTTAGGACTTACAGTTGATTATAACTTCAAATGGAGCCACCACATCGACACATTGAAGAAGAAACTGCGCCAATCGGCGTACGCAATATTTCACCTAAGTAACCTTTGTACACCAGAAGTGTACAGTGTACAGTGCTACCACGGATTAGTCGAATCGATCCAAAGTACGGTATATTAGCGTGGGGAAGAGCGCCACAAATGCACTCGCTTCAAAACACACAAAATAGGCTACAAAAAATGATACGAAGAGCAGGACGTAGTAACGCTGAGCAGCACCAGAGAAACCAGATAACAGATATGCTCAACATCTCACAAATATATAAATTGGAAATCCTGGTAAACTTCGGCAACGATAACACATTTATTTGTCACAAAGAGCTGTTTGCATAGACGACAAGCCCACGTTAAGAATTAGAATTGTGTTTGATGCTTCAGCACATTTAGATAAAAATGCATCACTTAATGATTGGCTTTCCAAATCCAAAAAAATTGTGACTTCTTGCGAATATTTCATATTCACATTTCCGCAGGTCCACTAATGCAAGAACGACCGCGACGTGCAGCGATTTTTCTGATTCGATGACAAGATTCAAGATCTGTGAAAGCTGCTGAATTGAACAAAGTTCCAAATGACTAGAGTCGCATTCCCAACTACAGTGGAATAAGTCTCCTTACAAGATCTATTCTGCTGCATTGTGTGAACCCCTTAAGCTTTTTGTGGATAACCTGAACGGCTCTTATCAGTGCGGCTTCAGGTCAGCCATTCACACTTCTTGGAGAAGACTCAAAAATTCCAAATCGACACCCATCACCTTTTCGTCGATTTTAAAGCAGCGTATGACAGTGTACATAGAGACGGACGAGATATACAAAGCCATGTCTAGTTTTAACATTCCTGCCAAATTCGTCCGGCTGCACAGGAGGATAATATAGAACTCCTGCTGCTCCATTGAGGTTGGTAATGAACTAATCGAGACCTTTGATGCTAAAAATGGATTTAAACTGTCATACAACTTTTTCAACATCGCAATAAAAGATCATGCAAGAGTCAGTGGCCAAAACAAGAGGTGTGATCTATTTTAAGTTTGTGTAATTACTTACGTACCCGGATGACATCGATGTGATTGGAAGGACACAACGAGATGTCAATCAGGCTTTCGTAAGCTTTGAGGCGAAAGCGGCTAAGACGGATCTTAAGGTCAGTGAGGATAAATCCAAATATATGCTGTCATCAAAAAAAAAAAATCATGACACCGGCGTCTTGACCAAAACGTCACTCTTGGCAGTTACATTTTCGAAGTGATCAAGGACTTCGTCTACCTTGCCTCAGTTAAGACTAGCGAAAAAAACACTTGCGCTAAGGTAAAACGCAGAACTGCTTCTTTTTTGGGCTCAAGAGGCCTCTCGAAAGACCAAAGTCGCGCTATACAAAACCTGGCGCACACAGGTGGAAGGGGACCTTCAAAAACTGAGAGTACGGCACTGGAAACAACTAACCAAAGACCGTCCTGGCTGAAGACCCTTGTTGGTTGAGGCCCAAGTTCACCCCGGATTCCAGCGCCACCAAAGAAGAAGGAGAGTCGCATTCAGCCCATATCTTTTAAGTGTCGCAATTCATATTCATTTAAAACACGAACGCCAAGACTACCCAGTTATATGTGGCAGTCTGCAAAGCTCATTTTATAAGGACAATTTGGTGTGCCGCATTCATGATTAGTTAGCTTCAGCTCAAGTACATAACCAGTCCGTCGATATTATGAGCAGAGCTGGTGTGGAACGGCATAAGTGGAATTCACATGTTTCAAATGTACGAAAGATTTTTCAACTCAGAGGAGACACCAAGGATGCAGAAAATATCGAGTCTTAAATGGTTTGTGAATACTTTAGTAGATATGAATTGAAGATGTGAATTGTCAGTCGATATGACGTACTTAACGTCAGGTGTTTAAGGGGGATAGTCACTGTGATGGGTCAAGAAAATTTTTTTTTTCTTTTGTCTTAAATTAAATTTTATGTTTTAAAAAATGTGTGTACAAAATTGCAAGCCAAAATTTCAAAAATTGACAAAGTTACAGCGATTTTAGTGAGAGCATGTAGGCCGACTGTTTGTCGCTTGACTTTCGGATCAAAATGTTACGCCTTTCAGTCCTTTGCTCTACTGTATTTAACATTGTGTGACGTAGTGGACTCTTTTCTTCGAATTTCTTTTTGTAATATAAATCTCTGTTATGCAGGCTTTAAAATACAATAGTCCCTTTCATCAATTTAAGTACCTAGAAGTTCGGCATATGTTCAGTTACTCTATGATTTCATTGCGAGAGAAATGGACTAAAATCTTTAAACGCGTTTTTCTCGAAACGACTTTTTTCAAACTGGTCGCATCGATAACTTGGTCAATTCTTAACCGATCTTTAAATTTTTTTTTGTGCGTAGCCGATTTGGAAAATTTTGTTTTTTACTATTTTTTAAAATACAAATATTTTCAATCGGTCGCCATTAAAAAAAAAAAAAACGGCTACGTCATACAAATTATAATAAAATTTTTGTTTGATTTTCAAGACTACTGGCTTTTGAATAATCGATGCGACCATGGAGGGGGAATTTTTTTTCAGGCTATACGGTCGTTTATACTGTTGAAACTATTCAATATGTATGTATATTTTATTCAGATTTTTTTTTAAAATTTACATGGTCTGAGTTACCGCACAATATTTAACACAGAGATTTGATACCTAATTGTATCTTGCTACTGAAATTGCCATTTTATTTGTTTACAAAGATGTACTTAAAGAAAAAGCTTTGAAAAAGTTTGAGGAAAAACAGATTCTTGAAAAAAACCTCATTTGAAACATGAAAAATAACTAGTACATAGATAAATAGATAAATAAATAGTTAAATAAATAAATAATTAAGTAAATAAATAAATAAATAAAATAAATAAATAAATAAAATAAATAAATAAATAAATAAATAAAATAAATAAACAAATAAATAAATAAATACATTAACGAATACAATGAATAAATAATAAATAAGTAAATAAATAAATATAAATAAATAAATAAATAAATAAATAAATAAATAAATAAATAAATAAACGATAAATAAATAAATAATTAATCAAATTAAATTAGTTGGATGGAACATGTTTTTTTTTTTTTTTTTTTTTCTAATATGGTTTCTTGAATATGCTTGGAAGTATTAATATGGTTTCTTGAATATGCTTGGAAGTATTGTCAAAATTAAATCTGAGAAAATAAATTTCTTATTAAGGGGTTTTCGGAGTTGTCGCAGCGAACCTTAAAGTGTTCATTAAGTTTATTTATTCTATCAGAGATCAATTCGACTTTCGCTCTTTTATGCAAGGCTTTTGTAGAAAAATGCCAAGGGAGATTTAGCATCATTTTTAGGAGTTTATTTTGTGCTATTTGTAGTTTTGCTAGGTGACTCTTTGCGCAGTCTGACGTAAACACATTGTACAAGACAGGACCAAGAACAGAACCCTGCGGAAGCCCAGCGTTAAAGTATTTAATTTCAGAAAGAACATTATTAACGGATACACTAAAAGAACGATTACTAAGAAAACTTTGGACTATTTTACAGAGATAAAGCGGGAATTTGTGACGAATCATTTTGAAGACAAGACCGTCATGCCACACAGAATCAAAGGCTTTTTCTATGTCAAGCAGGACCATGCCTGTAGACTTGTCTTGAGCTCGTTGTTCTTTGACATATTTTACTATTCTTAAGACTTGATGTGAAGTGCTGTGCGAATTCCGAAAGCCAAATTGTTCATTTGGGAAAATATTGTTCTCCCGTATAAAAACTATTCAATATTTTTCAATAAAAATTTGTGGAAACATTATTGGATGTGTACTTAATAAAATAAAAAAAAACAGATCCAGAAATTGATTCATTACTCGGTCAAAAAAATTCTTGAAAATCACTCATTTTTGGGGCCGTCACAGTGGCTATCCCCCTTAACCGCAATGTCGAACGAAAAGAGAGGTATTGGCTTAATTTCAAGAATTTTTTATACCTTGTGTGCTTATGGATCAAATACAGTAAAATTTAAAATAACCTTCCAAGAATGCTGGAAATACAATAAAACCTGAAGTGGGATGATTGATTGATTTAGCCGACAGTTTGCTGTAAAACATGGACAATACTGCCCTATTTTAAAAAGAAATCTTCCCAAGTTAAGTTGTACCACATGAAATGTCCGATTTCTTTGTAAAAAATAAAAGTTAATATTTCTCTTTTATAAAATTTTATTTAGCCAAAATATGAACCATTGACATCTATTACCTTCTTCCACCGTGACTCAAGGTCCATTTTTCCTGTTTTATAAAAGGCTCGATTTTTTGACGCTAAAAAGTTTTCAAAGGCTTCTATGACCTCTGCTCGGTTTCGGAACTCATTTTGCCGACAAATGACGCTAGACTGCGGAAAAGATGATAATACGTTGGAGAAATATCAGGAGAGTACCGTGGATGCATTTTGTTTGGCAGCATTTATCGTTTCCCCTTGTTGAAGAAATGAAAAGTGGATTGGTCTTTTCCATGTCCACCAGATTGTCATCATAACCTTTTCTGAGTGAAAACCAAGTTTGGGGGTGTGCTTTTGATGTGTAGTACAGATGTTCATTCGATAGCTTCTAATTGAGGACTTAGTGAAAAATCTGACATTTCATGTGGTACAACCTAATACATCTCCACACACCGAAAAGGAATTTCACGCTTTCGTTAACACCAGCCCAAGGGCGTATAGCAACGTAGCGTACATATACGAGTATTTGTTGCCAACGATTGCTGGACAAATGGAAATAAATTATCTTTGCTCTGAAAATATGATAGCGTAGGTGAACGATGATAACTCTACTGAGTTAGTGTTAACAAAACTGTTTTTTTGTTTGGGATAAAATATTAAAATTAATCAAAGGACACACAATACAATACCATGCAAACGTTTGGTAGCTTCTCTTCACCATTCATAGCGTATGAGGACGACATTATCGCGGACAGATCCAACAATCGAGGTCATTTTTACTGTCTTGTGGCGTGATTTCGAAAAAATTCAAGAGTATTGTGATGACTGGAAGTTGGAGATCAACATGGATGTACCGTGTGGTTAAATTTACTGGAAAGAATTCGGGTGTGCCTCAGAACTTGCCTCGGATTACATAAAACACCCGAATCTGAGTACACGAAATTTTACTCTAACGAGGTCCTATACAATGAGGCTAGGATTTTACGGGTGGACAATTTTCAGATAAAACTGATTAGAAGCCACGTTGCAAGAGCAATGACTTCAGTCAATAGCCTGATCTCTGGGACTCACTACGCCTCAGGGCATGTACGCTTTCGTCTCGAACTCGGAATCGGAGTACAGACAATTCTATAGCAATGAGGTATTATACAATGTGGCTATTTTCAAGAGGGTAGACAATTTTCTGCCGACGTTAATTCGGGGCCAAATTGCGAGAGCAACGATTTCCAAAAACAATTTAATTTCTGGGGGATTCTAACTCAATAATCAATATAATGAGAACAAATGTACATATCGATCGACTCGGTCTGATCCAAGACGTCACCAGCTCTACTAGTGACAGGCGATTAACTGATGACCAAGATATCGCACGAACACGAAACATAGTGTAACACCTTCGATTTAGTAAGGCAGTTGCTACTCGCAATATTCGGGTATGAGCGTCAGAGTTTGAGGTGGTTGGCGAACGTGACTCCTTCATCGTACCCTTTTAACTCGTGGCCTTCTTATCTCAATGTAGATTTAAAATATTATAAACAAAAAAAAAATTGTCTTCTCTAAAATAAATTACGCATTCTATAAGTTGACTTATTGAGTTATATTTTGAACCGTTGAAGCCATTCGCGGCACGTTCTTTTACTAATAGAAGCTTCAGCCTTAATTTATATAATAATATGACGGGTCTAAGCCGAAAATTTGTTCGAATTGTAGATGAATATTTGGCTCGTATTCGTTTTATTCTACAACCATTGCTCCTTCCGATTATAACTGGTTTCGACAAGGATTTTTACCTTTGCGACCTAAGTCGAAATGGCGAATCTGGTCTATTGTACCTCAACTGACCTACTGACAGGTAATACAATCTACCACATTATTGCAACATTATAAAATAAAGTGTCCTCGGTTCTGTTTGTTTTGGAGGAAGGAATTCATCGGTGAACTATTGTTTATGACCTCCTTGTGATTTGTAAGCCGAAAATGGCTCGAGAGGTATGTATTCACAACACTGAATAAGATTCCCAATTCGTTACAATGATTGATGAACACGAAGATAAGTGAAGGCAAGGCCACATTAGAATTAAATGGGCTTGCGCCAGACTTCTGAATTGTCCCATTACATTCAACTAGTAAAACACGGTCATAATGGGATTATGTTAGGTTTCGTTGAATTTTCGTTAATTTATGGAACTTAAGGAATGTCCAATGAAATGAGACATTTGACGCGAAATTTTGACAGCTCAAATGAAGAACAATATGTCGGAAAACCGAGCGTATACAATTTGACAGTTCATTGAGTTCACTTAGGCTCATTTTTGGTAACTTAACCCTTTTTGAAGTTTAAGTGAGATTGTCATTTGGTAATGAAATAAGGTCAATTTTCGTGGGCGCAAACAACCCCATTTATTGAGCTTAATTTTAGGTAGCTTAATCTAACTTAATAACTAAAAAGAACTAAATTGGGAGGGGCGCGATCCTTAGAAATTATGATTGAGAGAACGGGCTATTCGGATTAACACTTCCCAGATAGAAGAGACGAGGATTAGTGTTAAGAGATATGGAGTTATAAAGGGTGGCGCAGGCAATGGTTCCTGTTAGAACTCTATGAATGAAGAGGATGTCAAATACCCTTTTTCTTTCCAAGATCGTAGATAAGCTGAACGGTGTGATGATGTCTGATTATTGAGGATGTAGAGACGAGGAAGAGGTTTGATTCGTTTACGTGAAAAAATGATTGATTGGCATTTTAAAATGTTAAGCTCCAAGCAATTTCTGGAGCACCAGACAGAAAAGCTGTTGAGATCCAATTGACTAAGGGAAGAATGTTGTTGCGAGGAAATGGTCTTGAGATACATGGCGTCGGCGTACAGTGAGGGGTGGGAATATTTGATGATTAGCTCAATGTCGTTAATGGTAAGATCGAAAAGAAGTGGACCTAGGTGGCTGCCTTGGGAAACGCCGGAAGAAGCTAAGAAAGGATTAGAAAAGGCAGATCTGAAACGAACACTGTAGTAACAGTGTTTTTTTAAATAAGAAAATATGCACTTCAATGCAGTGAGTTCATTGTGGGAGATTTCGTCGAAGGCTTTACTAAGGTCAATTGAAATAACGGCTACTTCATTCCCTAAGAGGGTGAAGGACACAAATTCGACAAGGTTTGTGGTTGTAGACCTGCATTTGAGGAAACTATGTTGCTTAGAGGATATTAGAGATTTGCAGTGGAAACTTAAAGTGTCATACAAAATACTTTCGAAAAGTTTGGGTATATACATATGACGGTTTGACCATAGGGCGTTAGCTGTTAACGTCACTCTTCGGAACATTTTTGTGAATAGGAGTTAAAAAAGTGGTTCTCCATATCGGTGGAAATTCTTAGGGACAGGGATGAGTTAAATATTTCTGAGAGCGCGACAGAAAGAATGGAGGAACATTTTTTTAATAATTTGGCATCATTAAGTTGATTCAATTTATTTTCGATGATATGGGGTCGATGGTACGTGGGAGAAATGGTCCAAGGGCCATAATAGATTTAAGTCAAGCTCACTTAAATCTATTATGACTTTTACGTCGATCGAGAAAACACATTTTCTAAATCATTTCTTTTTTTTTGAAGTGAATTTTAAGTTATAGAAATATAGATTACCCATAATCTGACACTTGGCGAAATAGCAGTTCATGGAAAACCCCCGACAAGCCGTGAAAATGCAAAAAATGATTGAATAAATTCTGAGGTAAAATCCATTTATATAAATAAAATATTTGACAATCAATCTTTGTGCGGCTCAATGGTATGGTTCTCGATTTCTTAGCCTTAATTGTTAATTTTGATTTTGCTTTCGAGTGTCCCTATAGTTTAAATGGCCAGGAAGGAACTTAGTTATGCTATTTAAGCTAATTTTAAGCATTTTTTTCTACGGTAAGTTTGTTCTAAGAAATATGAAATATAAATTAATTGAAAACTAAAGCTAAAAATGATTCTCGCTTTGGGTGCGAGAGTTCCCGGGTTCAAGTTCCGGTTGAGCCCGACCGAATCGTTGCCATTTTCGTCTGTAGAAAAGGTTTTTTTTTAGCACTTAACATGTTTCTTTGCACAACGTGCACGCATAAATGTGGGTTAGCCTCATCAATCAGTCAGTCGTACATTGATCCGGTATTCCCGCTAATGGATTTACTCATTGTAGTTTGCTTATGAGCCCAAACAAATGTTGTTTTATTATTTTGCGTGCTACCCCCATGGTCAAGCACATTGGACGCACGTCATGCTCTTCATACCCAATTGACACTTTGCGATTAATTTTTTTAAATCATTCTCAATAAAAGCCTTGTAATACTAAACTAAACGCCTTCAGCGTGACGAGCGAACACAAGACGAATAAATGCGGTTGACCACAAAAACAAAGGGCTTGCCTGGTCCACTATTGCGTAAGAGATTACTGTTGCAGCACTGTAAACCGAATGATGGTTTTTAGTGCGGAACATTTCTTTACTTCATGCCGCCGTCAAGAGGGCCAAAAACCAGAAATTCATGCATGAGTCACCCCGCCTGTAGCATACACACCTGTGACTTTCTGGTCTCGTTGGAAATGAAAACGAAAGCGAAAGCGAATGTCTACCAGTGAGATGAGTATGCGACCTTGGAATCACTTTCGGTTTTGTTTACTATTTAATTGAGATAGCACCGCGATATGTGAATCATTGGTAAACAGATGTGTAGCAGTCGGTGTGGGTACATCTTTAGATGTTTCTTAATTAAGTTAATCAACATTCGTATCCACTTGAACATTTTATTTCTTATACAAATAAATAAATAAATCTTCTATAAGTCCACCTTATCCTTAGCCAAAGAGCCCCGGACCACCGAAACCGCCGCCGTACCCTCCTCCATAGCCGCCACCATATCCACCACTGTAATGACCACCATAATGGCCACCATAATGACCGCCGTAATGTCCGCCATACTGACTGCCATAACCACCTCCAAATCCAGGATAACCCGGATAACCACCACCCGGGTATCCTCCGCCGCCGAAGAAAGGCGGTCGTGGCCTATAGAATCCGCCACCATAGCCAGGCCCATATCCATGCCCAATACCATGTCCATAACCACCACCGCCATATCCAAATCCAGCTCCGTATGACGAACCAAATCCAACTCCACCACCAAGGCCCAAAGCACTGCCTAGCAATCCTAACGTTCTACCTTCAGCCTTTTCTTCTGCCATGGCACTGGCCACCACCAATATTGCAACACCAAGGAGTATCTGCAAAAATACAAACCGAGAAAATGAAAATGTATCCACAGTTCGCTGAGTGACGATTATGTGACTTACGAGGGCACGCATTGTCTCTAACTGGTTGTTTGCCTTCTTCTTCGGCCACTTCACTGGTTATTCAATCACGTCGAAAGTGATACTAACTTGATGCCATTCCAGTGGCAGTGTTTTATATAAGACGGCCGAGTAAACACGCCGATCCACGGAAATGGACAGAAGAGAATGCTTCTGTGAGACTCGTTGTTTCCTCCCAAGAATTCGTGCCCAAGTTCAAGTGCTTTAGCTTGGATTACGAACGCACGCCCGTGTTAATCGCAGTCGTCATTGTTTGATTGGACAGATATTACCATGGGTTTTATCGAGGGTCAATGGAAACAAATAATCATTATGGTCGGTCGAAGCCTCGACATCTTGGATGTGATAATAAGCCGGCATTTGAGGTGCCAATGTTTAGACAGATGATTGTGATGGTTTTGACAAAGGTCAGATTTTGGGAATTTCCCAGAGTTTATTGGTCTGATGAAATGGCCTCATGATGGCAACGCAGCTGGTACAAACTCTTTAGGGCCAAAGCAATTAATGCAACTTGAGAGTAGCAAAGCAGCATTTGTGAGTCAAAAATCGGTTGGTTAACTTTTTAATGACAGTTACAAACAATGAATTTAGAGGAGATGCCGCGGAGTTTGAAAGTGTTGTGACGTGCACCAACCAAACTCGTGATAGTGTTCATAACAGATGACGACTTGGCCAATGGCCCAATTTAAATAGCGACTCCTTTCTCCTTACGTTCCATCACGAAAGGAAAAACAGTCTCCTGATTTGGCCAAAGAAAAATCTGTTCATAGCAGCTCTATGCACAACAAATGCACTCTCGGATAAGCCAAACTTATTTTAGCCTGACTTACAAAAGAATGTACTACAAGTGTACGGAGCGATAGAGAGCTTCGCAGTTGCATCTGCTTGCTTCCCTTATATCGCGATACTTATTAAAAAACAGCCTTATATGAACGGATTCAAGACGGACGCTGGATTGAGTTAAAATAATTTGGTCAACGAAATCTCGACATCTTCTTTATCTTTCTCAGTAGCTTCATTTAAGAACAATACATAGTGCCAAGCATGGTACAAGAACAAAAGTTTAGGGACAAGTTTTACCCGCTATAACTTAACTTCCACCATTGACTGTGACTTAAGTGGTGTTAAATTTCATTGTATGTGAGTGATCAACTAGTAGGAGATACGTCGCATGCTAATTTTGGTAGCTTTCATATCCTAAGCCCCTTGCTCTCCTTTTTTTTCCAATACTTCAACTTAAACTCCATCTCTTACAATACAGAGAATTACACATATCTCACGAAATTAACAACTCCTTTTTCAACAATACCGCCCTACCTTCTCTCAACCATCTTTTAACTATTCAGCCCCCTAAAGTCGAACTTAACTATTGACCCCACCCAATATAGTGACGTTTTCTCTTCTACGAGATAAAAAGATATAAGAAAACGTTCGACTCTTTGGGCTATCTTCAAACAAATCAATTCCTTCTGTCTAAGAAGGTAAAAGGAACACAAGTGTAGTAATAGAAATTTTATAGGAAAGTCTGCCTACATAGTTCGCTGTATTTCTTCATCAGATGTCACAACCTGTTCAATATTTAAAAGTATAAAATAATCTTGATGCCTTCCGACGATACAGCAGAGCTGATCACGACATATTTTTTCATTCCTAATTGCCTCCCGCTTCTAACCCCCTAGCTTAATTTTATTTTTATTTTATTCTTCTTAAATTACTCGCGGACCCTGATTGCGATAGGTAACTACCTAAATTAAATTTTTCTTAAGTACATACATATTATGCAACAACGCATAGGGCTTCTTGTATGTACAAGGTGGCGCAAGATTTATCATCCAATTTTATTTTTGAATAACTTTTTTACTAAATAAAAAAAAGACTGAGTGATGGAATCTTTATTTGGACCTTTACAATTTTTTCTGTTTTGTGGAAAAGATGATATCCGTCCAGTGGCTGTCGCCAGTGTTGACACATTTGTACCCGTTTTATCGCATTTTCCCTGACTTTCCGCAATATTTCAGGTGATAAATGTTCACATTTCTGTCGAATATTCTTCTTAAGGGCTGCGAACGCGAAGGTCCAATGCTTGTTTGCATAAGCCCGCGACTTCAAGTAGCCCTAAAGAAAGAAGTCTGAGATGGTTACATCGGGCGATCTTGCTAGCCATGCCAAATCGCCAAAACAGGAGATTACGTGACCAGAAACCGCTTATTTCATAATATCCATTGTGGCTCGGGCTGTGTGTGTGGTTGCACCGTCTTGTTGAAACCAAATGTTCACCAAGCCCCGCTCATCGAATTCCGGCAGTTAGAAGCCGTTAATCATGGCCCTGCAGCGTTCGCCAGCAATAGTGACCGTATTGCCAATGGCGTCCTCAAAAAAATACGGCCCAATCACTGCACCCACATGAACGTCGCACCACACAGTGACTTTGAATAATGGCTCTACGTGAATCAAGATTTTGCTTATTGACGAAACTGCTTAAGTGTAAATGCGCCTCGTCGCTCATGATGATTTTCGACACAAGATGGTCCTCTTCGTTGTTGATTAAGGATGGCTTGACAGTAATTCGCACGCGACTGGCGGTCAGCAGGCATTAACTAATGCACTGTTTGCACTTTGTACGGGGACATGTGTAAGTCTTTCACTTAAATTCGCTGTAGAATCCGTCTGATGATACCCAATTGCGTGGCCCGTCGTCCTGTTGATGTTTTTTCGTTCTTAGCGACATCGGCAGTCACAGCCATCGGCAGTCACAGCCATCGGCAGTCACAGCCATCGGCAGTCACAGCCATCGGTAGTCACAGCCATCGGCAGTCACAGCCATCGGCAGTCACAGCCACGATATTCTTGGCCGAACGACCAGTCCGCTGGCGGCCACGCCCTACATGGTCTACTGTGGTTCCAGTCTGTTTAAGTCCAGTACCTAAGTGCCAGAATCTTTGCCCAGTTGGTGCGATACGATTAGGAGATCGAAGTCGAAATTCACGCTGCACTAACACCACCGACCGATTATTGGTCAAAAAAATTGACACAATTATTCCACGCTCTTACGGAGTATAGCGCTCCATGGCTTATCTGTTTGTAAGCTGCCTAGTTCACAAGTGCCAAATATGATTGATGTACGACGCCGTTTGCAAACCGATAGAGTGATTAATTTTGCGTCACCTTGTAGTAGAATCACAGTTGAAGCTAAAAACGTGGCCAGAATATTGCAGCCAATAAGAACGAACCATTCATACTTTACGAAGAGTTTAGATGAGGTTAAGACATCGATATCGAAGCTGAGGTGTAACATACCTTCTACCGCACATCTACTGCCTACTGGCTTACGATATATAACGTTTCAGGTTGACCGCGACACGTTCTAAATAAAGTAATTTCGAAAAGTTTTTTCAACGTCTAGCCATCGCTGTTCTTTTTTAAACTACAATGACGCCAATATTGAAAGCTACGTTAGCAGTGTTCGCAGCAAGCCTTCTGCCGATCAAGGATCATATAGAGCAGTGGCACACTTACTCATTTTTATATTTATATTTTTCTCCTATTCATTCTCAAAGTCTTTATCGTGTACAGTCAGATGCAAGGTTTGGATCGTTTCAAGTCACTCAGTAACCATTTATTATTATTTATTTTATTATTTTTGTGGGGGTAAACATCTCATCTATTGAGCTTAATTCAAGCTAGTTTAACCTAAATTAATAACTAAGAAGAACGGGAGAGGAGGGCGCGATTAAAGAGACGGATTTTTAGGCATGGATTGCTGAGGTTGAAATCGAAGTAAGCACTCGAATTAACACTTCTCAGCATTCGAGAAGTAGGTTAATTAGAGCCGTAGGCGGTACGGAGGGCGGGTAGATAAAAGAGACGGGGATTTCGTACATTGCGAGGATTAGTGTTGATTGAGACAGAGTTGTAGAGGGTCGCGCAGTAACATAATTGATGGCTGAAAGGAGACGATGGATGAAAATAATGTCAGCTACAATTTTTGTTTCCTCCAATGTGTTCATGTTGATTAGTTTAAGACGGCCTTAATAGGGTGGTAAAATCAAAGGATTGTTCCAGTGGTGACCTCGAAGAGCAAAACGTTGGAAGCGGCGTCGGATGCTCTCGATTCTAGAAATGTGGATTTGTTGGAAAGGGGACCATACTTGAGAGGAGTATTTAAGAAGGGGCCGGACAAGGGTTATGTAGAGAGGTCGGGTAACGTAGGGGTTGGACAATTCTTTAGGCCAACGCTTCCTAACACCGAGTGCAAAGTTGGCTTATATCGGTAGAATTATATCGTCGATATGTGCGCGAAAATTGAGTTCTTGGTCATATATTATATATAACCAAGATCAGAAGTTGGGCTGATTATTATTGAGGAAGTAGAAAAGGAGAGGAGGTTTGATTCGATTACGCGAAAAAGTGTTTGATTGACATTTGGAAATGTTAAGCTCCAAGCAATTTTGAAAAACTATTAAGATCTGATTGAATAAGGGAAGAGTCATGACTGGAGGAAATGGTCTTGAACAACTTGATTTCATCAGCATATAGTAAGATGTGGGAATGTTTAATCACCATTTCAATATCGTTTATGGTAAGAACGAAAAGAAATGGACCTAAGTGGCTACCTTGGGGGACGCCGGAGGAAGATAAAAAGGGTTAGATCAGATCTCAAATGAATTTCCAAGTAATGAAGATATCCACTTCAAAAAAAAATGGGATCGAAGCCAAAGGAAGACAATTTGAAGAGTATTAATTTAGAGAATTAATTTTGAGATTTTATTTTTATTTATTAAAATCGGTTGAAATAATTTCGGCTTCCTTGCCATTCTCTAAGGCCGAGAGGGTAAAGGACACAAATTCAACAAGATTTATGGTTGTAGATCTGCATTTAAGGAAACCGCGTTGTCTAGAGGAGATTAAAGACTTGCAGCGAAAACTTCCGTATAAAATACTCTCAAAGAGTTTGGGTATATATGACAGTTTGGCAATGGGACGATAATTGTTAATATCGTTCTTCGGACCTTTTTTGTGTATAGGGGCTATAAATGAGATTTTCCTTAACCGGGGGAATTCACCTAGAGATAGGGATAAACTGAAGATGTTTGAGGGTGAGAGAAGGTTATGGGAATTTTTTTTTGATGGGGATGCAGGGAGATCGTCAGTTCCAGGAGTGAATTCATCCTTAAGTAGATTTAATTTGTTTACGATGACATTGAGATCGAGGAGACTTTAAGAGGATGAAATAATTAAAGGGAGACATTCGGTAAATAATCGAAGTAAGCGAAGCCCGGAACAAAGGAGTCGTCGGCGAAAGATTGTTTAAAAAAGGTGACGAAAAGTTGACGATAATATTGGGGCCATTTGAGGTTTAACCATGGAAGTAGAGTGAGGTAGGGTAGCCATCAGATTTTCTTTTGTAGTGAAACAATTTAAAGAGGGACATAGGATCACTTATAAGATTGGCTTGCGTTTCAGTTTAATAGCGTTGATAGAGGGAGTTGTGAAGGGCAAATTAGTTTTATTTCCATTTACTTCTAAGCCTACTTCCTTCCTGACTTTACTAAATTTTCTGGTCGTCTTTTAGCTATTTCCTCATTATCTCTGAAGCTCTATGTTGTCAGCGTAAACTAGAGCAGGTGTAATTATATTAAAGGTTATTCCCCTATCGTTTTCCTAAATGGATCTCATTAGGTAGTCCAGCCCCAAATTAAAGAAAAGTGGTGACGCGGCATCTCCTTGTTTTAATCCTTTCCGTAACTCGAATGTTTCAGATAAGGCGTTTCCTTAGGGCAAACTAGTGTCAGTTTCAACAAGTTCGGGATTCCCAACCTTAGAAGGGTATACGAATAGTTGACAAACCGTTTCGTGGAATTCCCATTTCTTTTCTAGGAGTTTTCGTATAATGAAAATCGTCGAAAGCTATCTTCTAAAGCTACACTGTAGTCTCCAATTATTTCAATAGCGTATGATGTCAGTCTCTTTAAGAAACTATTTGACAGCACCTTGTAGCAACTTACTATATTCCTCGGTAATGGTTGCATTATGCTCGGCCATCTCTTTTAATACTAGAATGATGACCGAATTTTTCCACTACTCAGGGATAGTTTCATATAATTGTGATGGGCCCATGTAACTTCTCTGTTAACTCATCTGCAGCATATTAGGTCGACTCCTACGGCCTTGTTATTCTCAAGTTGATTTATTTCTTATTTTACTGCTTGGATTGTTGAAAGTTCTATCTGAATTTCTGCTGTGTGGATAACATTGTTTTCCGACGCTGCTTGTTCTCCATGCATCTCCTCTCCTCTATTGGGCTAAAATTCTTTCGTTGCCTGAAATGAGCTCTCCATTAACGTTGTGTAATCATTTTAATTGCTTGTTATGAATCTGAAAACCAGAAACATTTATTTTGTGAATGTGCAAGGCCATACAGTGGGAATAATATCCTTGGGCATGAAAATGGCCAATGGAACGACTTTAGGAGAATCGATACATGAGCTGACTGGGGAACATGTCTTGTATTTTATTGATATAATATAAGGCTCTTTAGAAGAAGTCATTAGTGTTTTTTTTTCAAATGGAGAAAACTGAGCCATTCTGCTCCTTAAATCTGCCCTAACATTTTGGCAAAAAATTATTCTTGCAAACATTTTTTTTTCAACATGTAAAAGCATAGCTCAACGGCCTTTCTCAAACGTCAATTCTGCCCATATAATTCAAGTATTCAAGATTATAATCGCAGTCATTCTTGAATGTATTCCTCTCACTCACTCACTATGTATTCCTTTTCTTTTTCCTCACATACTGATTAAACTAACTAGTTGATAGCCCTGGAAGCTATTACAAGCTCAGGTAATAATTAATTTTGTAATTTATTTAATAAAATAATAAAAAAAGTTTGTTCGTCCATACTGTTCTTTCGGAAACATCCTTCAATGGTGATGTCCGCCATAATGTTCCAAATGACCACCGAACCCGTGACCAAATCCATCGAAGCCCCCATGAAGTCCCAAATCGTGAAATCCACCATGAAGATGATTGTCATGTATCACATGTGTATGAAGTACTGGTGCATGCACGATGTGCCCATGGCTGTGATCCTCATGAAATCCAGAGTGATAGGTATGTATAGCTGGATAGTATATTCCATGATGGATAAACTCATGATGATGGTGATGGTGTTCTTCATGCTTATGTTTCTCATTTTTGTCTTTTTTGAAAAGATCAAATATCCTGCGATTGGAATCGTCATCCGTATCCTCCTCAGCCATGATGAATGACACCACGATCAGGAAAAGGAATATGATTATCTGAAATAAAAATGCTCTAATCTCTAAAGGATGCTTCAAGGATTTTTCTTACAAGGCCCTTCATTGTGCTTCTGTTTTGATTTGGATTTGGTTGAATTACTAAAGGTACTGTCAAACTCTCTCTGGTGTTCGGGACATGTGGAAAAATGCTTTTATACATCTCATCAAACTCAGTTTCCAATCATCTGTGACAGTTTGCTTATGTATCACATATTCCTCACAACTTTCTTAAAAAGATTAAAAGACGTGATGGCTAGGAACATCATTTCGGCCATCACGCTTGGAAGCATTTCACCGACAGTAAATTTCATAAAAATTCGGAAACGCACATGAAACAGTAATTCGTCGTGCTAGAAATGGTTTCTTTTTTTTTCTGAGCAGAAATCATCACGAGATCAGCGGACTGTGGAATGGGTTCGCTGGAAATTGCGGTAATAGCCGGGGCGGTGAGTGATCTACCTTGAAGTTTGTGAGACAGATTATGGGGAAGCGTTATTTAAAGTTTGCTGATGTAGGAGGCCACGACCATTACGATATTATGGTGTAGAAGAATTGTTGCTGAAAGCGAAAGCATAAAGCCAAAGTTGCCTGTAAGCGAAAAGGTGAATTGTTTTATAATTTTACTGACTTGTAACATGGTTAAGTGGTTTTTCGACAAACCTCGATCATGACTTATTTTCATAATAAATGTCTCACGAAGTGTGGTTATTGTTAATGCCTATGCGGCCGATATGGTGATTCTAGTTTCTGGTATATTTATCTTAGAGAGCGCTTTGAGTAAGGTTTATGGTCTAGGGTTGGATCCATACAAAAATAAAAAATGCAACGTTTTACACCACCCAAGTAAAATGAACAAGTTTTTATTCTCTTAAAGAATATGAATAAATTATAATGTGACGTCATCGAAGAGGGCAAAAATCCAAAATCATGCATGTCCCTAGTCAGTGATCAGAACACAACTACGTTACTACAGTGGTAGCTATCTCAAAGCTATTTCGCCTCTAAAGTCATTTCTTTCTCTAAGGAAACCCTGGAGGAACCTGTGTAAAATTGATATATCTAGCTGTAACCAAAACACTAAATGTCTTCTCGATTCTGTTGTCCCTGTGTTTTTTCGAAGAAGATTTATGTTTAAACGAATTTGATTATAATGAAATTATTAAAAGTGTAAGCCGGTTTCCTGGACTAATGGTAGTGAGAGTTGAAGCCGAGAGAAATTTTTTTTTTTTTTTTTTGTTGGAAGCTACTATCTGTTGGAGCACTCAGACACAAATACTGGTCCATTGTACTACCAGACAGACACCTTGTCTTTATTGTATTTTCCACGTTGTCCGGAGAAAAGTGAGGAGGGGCTTCAGTGATGTAGAGCTAAGAGATTCGGCACCCACCACGTCGGCCCAAGGGTGCACCACCGTGCGCGAGCGAAGGCGGGACAGTCGCAGAGAAAGTGTTCTGCTGTGTCATCCTCCTCGCAACATGCAGCACAGGTAGGAGTCTCACTGATGTCAAGCACGTAGAGATGCTTGGCAAAATTGTAATGGCCCGTAATGACGCCCGTTAGCCTTCTGCAATCATTTCTCCTTAAGAGAAGAATATTGCGGACTTCTTGCAGACATCAGGGCGTACGCGCTTAGTCATCCTGCATCCTAGATATTCCCTCCATCTACGACTGTGTACGTTAAAGACCCAGTCATTGATGTCAGATTTGAACGTGGAAGCAGGTAGACCTAAGGCGGGTTCAGGTCCTGAGAAACTCTCCTCTGAGCCCCTTCTAGCGAGTTCATCGGAGATCTCGCTTCCTGGGACTCCAGAGTGACCCAGTGGGACCCATATAAGCCTAAGTGAATTTAGTCTTCCGACTTTGTTCAAAAAAGTCTTGAGTTCATGCACTAATTCGGAGTTGGATAGAGGGTTGGACACAGCTTTGAGTGCAGCTTGGCTGTCACTGC
Organism: Merodon equestris; assembly: GCA_958301585.1. Lineage (NCBI taxonomy): Eukaryota > Metazoa > Arthropoda > Insecta > Diptera > Syrphidae > Merodon > Merodon equestris. The sequence goes on from OY284413.1 coordinate 44,332,786, forward strand.
AGACGCATATGCTTTTTCCCCTCCACCTGTGTTTCACAACATAGTGCATGGCCATGTAAATCTCGCTTGAAAGACAGACGCATATTTTCCTAACGAGAAGTGCAGTCGAATGTTTTCGCGCTCAAAAAAAATTCCAGCGCCGGATCCCTGCCCAGTCCTGGAGCCATCTGTGAAAATGCGAAGACATTCCATTCCAGGTTCAGAGTCTGGCCAAAGACAGTCCTGATGCCATGGAAATGTGACTGTGAAGTTACAGCGCAGTAGGATGGCAGGCTTCATTGCGTCGGAAGGCATATCCATGAGACAGGGGTCGTAGGATATTTCTCCCGCAAGTACACTTTCACTCCAATGCGAGTTGAACCAAAGACCATTTCTCTTTAGGCGAGAAATGGCTTTCAATGCGCATCCTCTGATATACTCGTATAAGTCAAGGGGTTGAAGATTCATCATAGCATCTAGAGCAGCTCCCGGTGTGCTGGGGAAAGCCCCCGTGTAGCTGAGACAGACCGCTCTTTGGAGTTTGGTGAGTGAAGCCACAGCGTGTTTGCGTGTTAGCCTACTCCACCAAACAACCGATGCATATGAGATTATCGGTCTTATCATTGCCGTGTAGATCCAAAGGACCTTTTTCAGCGTTAAGCCCCATGTTTTGCCAAAGGCACCTTTCCATTGCCAAAAAGCTGACAGCGCTTTGCTGGTTTTGGACTCAACATGTTTTGAGTGCTATCTAGGATGACTCCAAGATACTTAGCTTCCTTGGATATCGCGATGGGAATGCCTTTTAGCACCAGCTGACTAATGCCAGTATTTTTCCTCCTTCTCGTGAGGAGAATGACATCAGTCTTAAGAGGATTAAATGACAGCCCATTTCTCGTGCACCAGTCTTCGATCACATCTAGCGCCGCCTGCGCTTTGAGACAGACATTCGCTAAACATGAGCCGACAGAGAGAACAGCAACATCATCCGCATAGGCCTGGGCATCGATTCCAGAGGCATTGAAAGCATCGAGCAGAGAGTCGACCACCATGCACCATAACAGCGGAGACAAGACGCCACCTTGCGGACAGCCCCTGTTTACTCCAGACTTGACACATTGTTCGAGGCCTGCATCAGCGATCAATGTCCTGTGCACGAGCATTGCTTTGATCCACAGAACCAGTGCTTCATCTACGCCATGCCGTCTGAGAGACATTGAAGGGCATTTTTTTCGCGAGCGAACTGCTGCTCTAGCTGCAGGTGGACAATTTTCTGATAAAACTGACCAAGAAATATGCGCAGTAGTGAAACCAGATGTAAAAAACTAATTTAACTCGGTTTGGTCCAAAAACGCCTGCAATGAGGGAAAAGCCTTAATATAGCTTAGGATAGTTTCCAACTGCCTTACCAAGAGGAAGTTAAGACACAAGACAGAACACGAAGTTACCCGTAAATAATACTATCGCAAGGTTCCGACCTGGTTCCGCTCCCATGGAACTACATGTTCCAAATAAGACTTCTACAGAGAGTCAATATCATCGGTTTCGCCCGTTGCAAAACACATTTAGGTCAGTCCAGTCAGCCAAAAATATGGAAATTACAATTGCTCACATCAAGCAATGGCTTGAATCTGAAGGTCTCTAACCGGCCGATCAATATCTGAATCGGCGAGTGTAATATCTGATCAAAGGATGCGGTAAAAGATTTAGAAGTAATGCTCGATAACAAGCTGCGTTTTAAAATACATGTTTTAAATACATGTGAGCCAGAAAACTTCAAAATGGCATTGCTACAAACGACACTCTCCAGAATACTACCAAACACAGATGGACATAGATGCACAAAGAAGATCTAGATTAGTCACCCCTGTTCTTCTATATGGTATACTGCCCCAGTCTGTATAGAAGCTCACAGAAGAAAGTAATTTGCCGGAAACTGACATCAGAATACCGACTGCGATAAGGCGGATATCGGATGAAGCCGCATTTGTCATTTCTGGAATGGACCCCTTTGACATTTTTTTTATTTATTATGCGCACTCTCAAGGCTTTATGACGTCGGCGATACAGTGCGGGCAGAAAGTAAGAAGGAGATGCCGATGGACATTGGTCTTAAATGCTTGCACGTTATACTGGGGAGGAAAGACCGAATCCAGCAGGAAATTCCAGATTAGCGTGGTTCAGTTAAAGAAGAATTCTCTATAATTGAAGTACGTCCGAAAGTGGGCTTCAGAGTATATTAGTAGACATTCCTAGAGAGACGTGTGTTGCGGGAGAAATGTTGAAGGGGCGGAATGCAACTGGCTATTTCATTAGAGAATTTTTGTTGAAGTAACGATAAAACAGGGAAAAGCAAGAAACATCCTTGCGATATTCCAGCGAATCTAATGTTTTGATTATGCGAGTATTACCTGTCAGTTTTATCACGCGATTTTGTATTCTGTCTAGTAGGTTTAGCGAGGCCTTGTATGAACCGGACCAGACATGAGCGTTAAACTCTAATTTAGGGCGTCTTATAAATTGTAGCCAGATCTAAGGGTGAGAAATATTTCTTGCGTCTGTATAAGAAGCCTAGGCATTTCGCAGCATTCTTGGCGACACTGAATATGTGGTCTTTCCAGTTAAACAACATACGTGCCAAGTATAGAAAGCTTTTCGGTTTCTGAGATGCAAGTGCTATTCATGAATAATGGCTGCGGGTTGTGGCACGCTTTAACGACAGGAGACAGCGCTGTGTTTTGGAGGCATCAAATTCCACTCTATGCTTTTTACCCCATGCAATGATGCTGGTATTTAATGAGCTTAGCCTAGGCTGCCGCTCACTGTTTACAGCCGAAGAGCAGGGACGTAAAGAAATGAACGAATATAAGAAGCTAAGGATATTATCGTCGGCGAAGGAGTGGTTTGGATTAGAAGTGACAGACAAGAGATCATTTATAAAAATGAGAAAGAGTGTCGGAGGCAAGACGGAGCCCTGGAAAACACCAGCTTTTAAGAAATGGATGTCAGATTTGAATCCGTCCGAAACAAATTGAATTGAACGATTCGAAAAGTAGTTTCACTGAAGAAGAGAGTCACCGATCCCGAAGGCACGCATTTTCGACAAAAGGGCTTCATGCCAGACCTTATCAAATACTTTCGAAATATCCACTGCAACTATTTTGCTTTCATCTGCTTGATGAAGCGAGCGATTCCACTTTTCGGTGAGATATGTCATCAAATCACCAGTGGATCTGTTTCTGCGGAAATCACACTATCGCTCATTGAGGAGTTTGATTCAAGATATTTCATAAGCTGAGGTAAATAAGCGTTTCCATGACCTTGGAAAGAAAGGATGTTAGTGCAATGGGTGGGTAGTTAGAGGAAGAAGAAGGTTTGCCTTTTTTTGGTATAGGCCGGACAAATGCTGTTTCCCACCTACTCGGAAAGGGTCCAGAAGAGTAGGAAAGTTGAAGGAGCTTCCGCAATGTTTTGCCAGCGTAGAAGAACATCTCTTCAAAACTATTGGCGCAATACCATCTAGACCAGCGGAATTGTGTATGTCGAGGTCTTTGAGAACCCTTGCGACTGTACGAATGCGGAAGTGGGTTTGTCCCATGGTGGAAATGACGCACTCTAGTACAGGGGGAAACAAAGTACAAGTTGGGAACTGTGAACTAGCTGTGAAGTGGGTTAGTAGGTTAGCTTTTTTTTAGGGTGACAGCTAGAATGTCATTGTGGACTATGTGTATAAAAAACGAGTAGACACTTATACTACCTTTGGGTCATTGACGGATTTTACGCCCCAATTTTTTGCCGGATTGGAATTTAACCTATCGAATGTGGGTGTTGCAATTATTTCTGGCTCGTATATACTGTTTTTGATTAACCTTTAATATGTTTACTTTATATGCCCGAAAGCTTTGCGCTCGCAAAGACAGTCCATTTCAACTGATGCTGACATCATAAACCATTTAGGGTTCAAACTCTTATTCCATTAATTGATTTGTGGATAAATTTAAAGCAAGGAAGCTGCAACTACCAACTACGGCATCTACTTGTGATGAAAATAATTTTGTGGACTTTCGTATGTTTTTCGAATAACTGCCGATGGGCGGTCGGAATATTCAGCAGCATTGGTGTTTGAACATACGCGTTTGAAATCAGCAAACCATTTCTCTTTCATTTGTTTCGATGGAACAAAATCCTAATAAGACTTGGCTTTGCTTGAACGGTTTTCTTCCTCATTCCAGATTATCGTATGATTTTGACACGAGTCGTTGAGAGGTTGATGCTTCCTAAGAATCATATGGATTTGTCAATATTGGCACCATCTGGAGTTATGATCAACACAGTAAGAGCACCGAACATCGTTTTGAACTTGTTTTGAAAACTCAAATATTTTGTTACTACTAATTTTAATTTTTTTTTATTTTATTACTTTTAAAATAAACAGAAAACAAAATTAATTCATAAAACAAATATGTTTCGAATTTTATAAAAACGATTTTTATAAATTCCGAGAAATTGATATCGAGAGATCCGGGTCTTTTAGCCACCTCTTTACCTTACCTGCCGTATGCCTCGGGTGATAATTCAACATAAACTGCCACTTTGGTGACAATGCTGGTCCATGGTCCTTTTATACAAAGAGATGATCCTACATTATACATCGAAAAACATTCCCAAGCCACAATATTGCCGCATCCACGTTTAACGCTTTCGCTGGTGTACTGGGGCTGGTATGCTGTATTGGACGCCTGATCCACCTCTTACCATTAGATTCCATTTATTTTTTAAATTCATTTAACACTCGTTGGACCAAAATATATTTCGCCACTTTTTTTTCGTTTTTATGTAATCTTGAAGTACCAGGGATAACTACAGTAACCCTTTTTCCCCATGGTCACGACTAAATATCTACTACTAGTACGTATCTCTTTTCGCATGCCTGCCACAGTGTATAGTTGGAACTATGATTACAAAATGCAATGCAGAATCCAACGATCTCTACTGCAACTGAGAATACGAGTTTCACGTCCGCTCCACTACGGTTAGACGCTCTTTAAATCGCCTCCTGTAAATAATAGGGAAATGTTCTTCTCCGAAGACATAGCATGCAAGGATCTAAGGGATCTCTTGAAATTAATAAAAACCCTGAGAGGGTTTGCATCCCACAAATTACGAATGGATTCACAATAGAGCCATCAAGTGAAAGTGATTCCAAGACTTCACATTTCCTCCAGTAACTTACATACATAATCAAAAAAGCGGGCCACTATCCCGATTAAGCCTTTCATAGTTCTTCGACTAATTGCTGTCCTAACAAAAATCGGAATTGGTGTGTTGGCTTGTATTAATAAAGTCCTGAACACTTAATCGAGTAAGTTTAGTCATTCGAATTTGTATGAAGCTTCTATGTGCGATTGATTGGGGCTTGCATTTTAAGCTTTTTTCGTAAGCACGTCAGTTCCTTGATGCCCAATAAAAGGGCAAAGCTATACAAAATATCAGGATCACTTCAAAATACTTTAACGAATAACATGTCCTTTATTTCGTGGACATTTTCCACAATTATATAAACACATGGTACAAATGACAACATATTCCATCTGAGAGTTGAATGAGCGTAAGACTAACATTTGAACTTTAAATATCTTCCATGAGTGCTATCACAAATCACAATAAATACGTTATTCCCGCGGCACTACTTTCCAAAGATTCCACCTCCTCCGACAGCACCGACAGCGCCTCCGATTCCCCCACCGTACCCAAATCCAGCACCATATCCTCCGCCACTACTATAACTGCTGTGGTAACTGCTACTATGATGCTCATATCCATAGCTATGCTCATGTCCACCAAATCCTCCCACGCCTCCCACGGCTCCTATTCCGGCAAAACCTCCCACAAAACCACCACCAAGCTTGCCCTTTCTGAACCGTCGATGCAACTTTCCGGAAAACACAAAGCTAGCTAGTATCAGAACTGCTATCACGTATCTCTAAGGATGACGATGTTACATATACAAATTCAAAATCAAATTTTATTCAAACTTACCGTGAAATTCATAATCTCGTTTATGGGATCGTCTCTCTGCGACTCACTGCTGAAACGCGAATAGTTAAACTGGGTCCATTGGTTCGAACACCTTATATCGTCGCCTTATGCAATTGTGATCGAACAACCGAAAGATAATTTGTTCAGTCCACAGGTAATTTCCACTTCCATCTCCCCTCTATGTGTACCTTTTTATTTTTTCATCATTTTTGCTCGCATCCATTCGGCGTCAAGCGAAGCACAAAACTTTCGACCACACGTTGCCCAACACGTATCGACTTTAGCTGCATGTGACGAGATGGTCGGTTACAAGAGTAACGACCTCGAAAAATCTTTGTCTCTGTCACTCGGTTAATATTGTGATGTAATCTTGCGACGAAGGTTAAGCGTGTTAGCGACGCATAATTGTGCACCCACTAATGTCGGGTTTTTTTAGTAGATCATTAACTGCGAGTTTTTGACTGTTTGAGCAGTGAGGGGTGACTCACAATGGCTCTGGCCAATTATGCTTTAAAAAAAAACTCATAATGAGTTTATCTTGAAGCTTGACTTGTGAACCAAAGAGAAAAGAAAATACAGGGCATAATGTCTGTCCGCAACCTCAAGGGCAAGTCCTAGTTTTTAACATATGTATCTGCACACTAATGCGCTTCATGATTCTTCCGTAAGTGGAAGACACAACTGAGAGTGGTAGCTGTTGATGCCTCATTTCCTCAGTTTAAGGACCTGATGTCAATACTAAATGAAAGGTACTAAGCTCTCAGTGGCTAGTTATCGTGACAGGAGATTAGTGTTGAAGCTCATACTAGATGTTTTCGGAATTTGTAATTTCAATTAAGACGGCGAAACATGATGCACGACGGAGGTACGATCAATTTGAAGGAAAGATTTGATCAGCGAATTAACTTTTAAGGTCATACGACTTAACACCTTTCGGTAATCATATGTAATGGTTCTGAGGAGCTCTTCGTTAAGCTTTGCTGAATGTGAGATGCGACAGAAACTTTTGTTGCGGACTAAGCCTCCGCGGCTTCGTTTACAGGACTCGATCCGAGATGTCGATTGTTTCATAAGTCGACCATAGTTTCAATGATGTTGTTTATTTATTGCCATAAACCACCGATTTGACCTTTCATCTACATGTTTGTCAAATATAGATACTGGTCTAGCATGATCCCAAGGTATCTGACTACACTTTGCCTCGCCAGTGGACGCCCGTCCGGTCCAAACATTTTTTTCTTCTTTTTTCAACTTCCAGTCATCACAATACTGCTGAATTTTTTCGAAGTCACGCTGCAGAAGAGTAACAACGACGATCGTTGAACCTGATCTGTACGCGATTAAGTCGTCTGCGTGCGCTATGGAATGGTGAAGAGAAACAAGCAGATCGCTTTGGTAAATGCAGAAAAGATCGGCGAATTTACCGTGCTCTGTTGCAGTCCATTTTTGATTTCAAATGATTGGGTAGAAATCACGTTGGCAATTTTTACAACGAACTTTCTATCTGTTAACATGTCAAAAATCATACAATATATAGCAGTGGATTACTTATGCCCACCCGACTGAGCTTGTAATAAAGACCTTCTAGCCAGACCTCCTGTGCATTGCTTTTTGCATTTATTCCATTGGATGTCCGATACGAGTTTCGACGCGGCATGAATGGGTTATGCCCCGCTCTGAAACCGAATTGGCTATCGGGAATGAGTCCTTAGCCCATTTAGACATTGTCCAATGGATCACCTTCTCGAAGACCTTGCTGATACTTGGAAGGAGACTTATCGACCGGAGATTTGCGGGTTAGAGGTGTCTTAACCCTTCTTGGAGATTGGCTGCACCACCGATGTTGATCAGGATGGTGTATCTCTCCACAGCCACTGGCGGAAGATGCTTAAGAACAACATTGGATATACCGTCGACTCCCGCAGATTTTTTCTTTTTCAATGACTTAAAAATCATCTGAACATTTTCCGTAGAAATGAACAATGTATTAGCCCTTCACTGGCGATGGCATTGTTTACCATGAAATCTTCGTTGAAACTGGTAAAACCAAGGTTCTCTGATCACCAATGATCGATATCATTTCGAAGATAGAAATGATGAAGCAGGGCTCTGATCACCAGGTCGTAGTTCGGGCGAATACTATCATTCACTTTGTATACATACATACTTTCTGGGGGACAGCTACCAAAGTCGCCACCTTCTCGTGAGGATCCTCAATCATGAAAAAGTCGTCATCCACGATGGCACTCTCTGGATCGACGCTAACTGTTCGTAGCAAACGTTCCGAGATTAAGGAAGCTCTTGGCACTGGACCGAAACTCAATCCGTATGCTCGTCGGAGTGATCACAGGACACTGTCCCATCGGAGCAATGCTCCTGAAATGGAACTCGGGATCCAGCGATCTCTGCCGGAGCTATGATGACGAAGAAGATGACCAAGAAGATCCAACATCTGCTTTGTCACTGCCCAGCTCTCCAGAATCGGCGCCTAGCTTCCCTGGGCCATAGATTCTTCACAGAATCGCAAATGCGGACATATCGGATCTTCTAAAATTCACATAGAGCACAGGGTGGTTTCAGCCACCACGTGATAGGACAGGTTAATTATATGTGTACTTCACAAATGAAGGGATTCACAATGGGCCCTTTGGCCTCCGAGTGGAAGTGATGTTCAACCACCACACTCTCCTTCCTTAACCTAACCTAACATATGTACATAATTTCAAAATGTTATTAAATTGACAAGAGTCGAGTACACGATTATGTACATCGGTACTTATGTACGTAAAAAAAATGCTCCTTCTCAGTCTTCAGTCTATCCTTATCCCTAGGTAAATTCTCGCGCTTATGGAAAATCTCATTTATCACCAAGGTCCGAAGAACGTTGTTAACAACTATCGTCCCATTGCCAAACTGTCACATATACCCAAACTCTTCTCGAAGTTTTCTCTGCAAGTCTTTAATCTCCCCTAGACAACACGGTTTCCTCAAATGCAGATCTACAACCACTAACCTTGTTGAATTTGTGTCCCTTACCCTATCAGACTTAGAGAACAGCAAAGAAATCGACGTTATTTCAACAGATTTCAGTAAATCTTTCGATAAAATCTCCCACAGACTGATAATCTTCAAATTCTCCTCCCTTGGCTTCGAACCCCCTTTTAAGTGGATATTTTCTTACCTGGAAAATCGCTATTACAATGATCGTTTTGGATCTCCTTTTTTTTCTCCGGCGTCCCCCAGGACAGTCACTTAGGTCCACTTCTTTTCATTCTTACCATAAACGTTATTGAGATGGTAACCAAACATTCCCAAATTTCACTATATACCGACGACCATGTTCTTCAAGACCATTTCCTCCAGCCATGACTCTTCCCTTATTCAATCTGATCTCAATAGTTTTTCCATCTTGTTTTCCAAAAATTGCTTAGAGCTTAACATTTCCAAATGCCAATAAATTATCTTAGCATATTATTTCACCAGGATTTTCGCGCACACATCGATAAGATAATCCTTAAAGCTAATTCTGCACTCGGTTTCGTGAAACGATGGTCTAAAGAATTCTCGAACCTTTACGTTACCCGATCTCTTTACATAACCTTTGCCCGGCCCTTTCTTGACTACAAATATTGCAGATCGACTGTACTCATCAATGATAACGTTTATAATAAGTTAAAAGAGACTGATAACTAACTAACTAACTAAGTTCCACGACTAACTATAATTTCCCGAACTTTGTTCAATAATTGTGGTAGGGAATAAGCACCCTCTTCAAACAATTGGCTGTGTTCTAAGTTCCCATGAGAAAGTAGAGTTCATTCCCATCTGAACAAAATCCTCTTTTCAAAGTGGGTCTTATACCCTTTCAGTGGGAACTCATACCCTCAATGGATCTAGTTCCCGGCGACTTATTTTCCTTCAGCTATATAGGTACAATGGTCCGTAAACTGTTAATAGATCATCGTTCGTGTCTGCCAGCCTCCGTCGAGAGTCTATCAGCATGAGATCCAGATAGCAGCCGCTCTTACTGTTTTTCCTAAAGACCACTGCACACAATATTTGCTCTTATAATGCCTACTGAGCGAGAATGATTTTGATGATGTTTTAAGCGACGTGAGTTTCGGTAGTGCAGATGTGGTTATCAATTTTGCGCTTACCTCTGCCATTCATTTTATGGGGCAGAAGTCCACTAGAAGTTTAGCCGCCTCTTACAATTATTATTTTCCCTAACCAATATTTTTCCATTCGATTGAACAAAAAAAGGCAAAAAAATACAACGAAAAAGGAACTTCGCCCACTTATCTTGGATGTTTCCGCCCGGGTTCGAACCGGGGACCTTGTGCGTGTGAAGCACACGTGATAACCACTACACTACGGAAACTGTTGACACACGCTTGTCTAAACTGTTATTAAACCTATATTAAGGAAATATTTATGACTATATTTATATTATGTTTGATTGTTCATTAAAGTTATTATCTTTAAATTATCTGAAAAGAAATGACTGAAAGAAATTAATAATATTAGGACCGAACTGAATATTCAAATAAAAATAAAAGTTATTGATAAAAATGAATGATTAAAATTGCAAGAAAAGCACTACCTACTCTTACTATACTCAATGCCCAATTACTACATACTTCGCTTAGTAAAAATAATGACCAAATTTGAACGAACGCTCACCGCTCGCCTACTAATTATTTAATCACTCTCATCACCTTCTCCAATCATTACAAGGAAATAAATTCCCCGGTTGTGATGGAAAAAACGACTTTGGAGATGCGGGGCATCGATCCCCGTACCTCTCACATGCTAAGCGAGCGCTCTACCATCTGAGCTACATCCCCAGATGAATTCCGCTGCGCTAACTTTATAAACAAACTACACCCCTTTCACTCTCCCATGCACTCAAATAATACACTCATAAAGTGTTTTCTATTAAAATCTCGATTCAATTCAATTTTCATAAACTATTTTATTAACGACACTACATTACAACAAAAACAATATCATCCAAAGAACGGACTTCCATAGCCGCCTCCGTATGGTGGGTAACCACCATATCCGTATCCTCCACCATAACCATACCCAAACGGTGATGGTGGTGGTGGTGGTGGATAATAGTTGCCAAATCCTCCTTGTCGTCCACCGAATCCGAGTAGATTCGAGAAGAGTCCTAGTATTCCACCGCGACCACCGAATCCTCCGCCGCCCAGTAATCCCGGTAGAATCCTCTGTTGAGTGCTATCCAAAGACTCGAGTGGTTGTTGAGGGGCTGCCCAAACCATCGAGATGAAAAATGCCGCAGCTACTATAACTCCCTAAAAGGATTTTTAGCAGTAGAGTTTACAAAACGTTTATTAGATCCTTACTTTGACTTGCATGTTGTATGACTTCTAGTGCTAGTGGCAGACTCTTGACTTAAATCTCGAGTGCTTAAGTTTATATAGCAATAAAGTCGTTTATCTTGCGGGTAGTGACCTTTCGCTTGTATTTTACTCGTTTTGGAATTCAATTCTGTCTTCCGGGCTATTGGTTTTCCTGACTCCCAATATGGCTGACGAAGGCTTTGCTAACCTCAATATATAGATGAAATCTCTCGGATTGAGCGATCAGTTGGAAACGCACGCCCAATAGTGTCAAAATGAGAATTTCGGTAAGTATCTGTATTCTACTTATCCATCTAGGCCTGACTACGCTATTTTCAGAATCAAAAAACTATCTTCCTTGGAATGGCGATCTTGGTGACCTGTTGTACGGCTATAGATCCAGAGGAAGGACGTAGTTTGGGACTGTTCAGACCGTTTGGAGGAGGACAGACAGTTCATTACGAACGTTTTGGGGGTTACGGTGGAGGTCCTTTTCTCAAACAGCCTGGTTATGGTGGCTATGAGAGCTACACTCTGAGTGGAGGAGGATTTGGAAAGCCATTCCTTGGACATGGATTCGGCGGCGGATTTGGTCATGGATTTGGTCACGGATTCGGCGGCGGATTTGGGCATGGATTCTATCCAGGCTACGGATACCCTTTCTATGGATATGGACCGGGTTTTGGACCTGGCTTTGGTTACTTTAAATGAAGAAATAAGTTAAAATAAATGAGATTTGAAACAATTTTTTGGGGTTACTCAATAGCATTTGTCCTCGCAACGTGTATGATATACGGGTCAAGAGGTATTGTCGTGGTGGATCTAATCTTCAAGAAAATATGTAATTTGGTACAGAGAGGTGGTGAATTTCTGATCCTTTTTTTGTTTTTGTTAAAAAATAATTTGGCGATTGCCGATAGCTGTAACTAGCTTCACAGTGTCTTCAGAGCAGGAATTTCAAGCCTAATGAATCCGGACCTTTTGGCGATCACTACTTCAAACACCGATAGTTCTATGTTAAACCCTATTTATGACCAAGAACTAAGAATCCTCTCAGCAAGCAATGGAATGTCGCAAATTCTTGGGCGGCAACAAAACAAATAGCGAGCGCAACGTTTATAAAACAGGTTAAAGTGGCCTTCACTGAGGCTAGTTTGGTAGAATTGACTGTACCGTCATGGGTGTAAGTAGAACTATACTGTCGATTTAGCAATAAATCAGGATTAGTTTCAGACGACTTAACTTGTTAAGATTGTATAGACAAAGCCGACAAGTAGACAGCATGGTGTCATGGTCATTATGGGACTCTTAAGAATATTTACTTACTGTTTATTGATGCAATAAGCAATATGCAGCCTCTTATCCTAATGAACCAAGACGTATCCCCCTGAGCCATTTATATTTTCTACATAAACCTCTTCGATCAATTTTTAACCCAAAAAACAGACAAATTCTAGAGAGTCTAGATTCTACGTTGCCAGGATAGGTCATGACAAATTTTTTTATGAACACAATCGCTGTATGGGGTTCAGCTTTGGACTCTGTCGCCAAAGAAAAGAGTTTCGCATCTAGACAAAAAAGGGGCGTTTGGCGTTTACGGTAAAGGGAAACCCACGTATATCCACTATCATCAAACTCCAAAGAGCGGTCTGGCTCGTATGCAAGGGAGTTTTTGTCAGTACGTCAACCTCTATTTCGCGCTCTTTATATATATGGTATAATGGCGTGCGCATGGTACGTGAGAGTAGGGCATATGGTGCAATGGCGCCAACCACAAGTGTCGTAACATCAAAGACAGTTTTCATAGTTTCAGGACGGGTTCTGGACCGATAATAGGCCTGAACTGAAACGTTACGTATCTTCACGCCTGATGCTGGGGTATTTGTATTTGTCTGTAATTCCTTTTATAGTGAGCCACAGATGGAAAGAAAGGACCTTTTGCGTGCACAATTGATGCCAAGCTAGAAAAAAACAAGTGAGCTCAGTATTTCACTGAATAAGGTTGGAAGATTGGATGCATTAAGTCTCGTTTGTCTAAGTCTGTCTAAAGTCGTAGACTTTTTTGGCATATACGCCTAAGGTCTGCAAGAAAGTCACTGCTCATTCTCAACCCTAATGAAGATTGATTGACAGACTAGCTTGACTAGCTTTACTCCAGACTACTACGCTTTTCCACGCACTGGACATCGTAAGACGTTCCCCTGTTCTATAATTAGTCAAGATGGCTTGGTGGGACATTTCCTCTGTGACAATACCGCATTGCTCGCATCAAGTGGTTCACCTTTAGAGTAGACCTAGTATGTATTGAAACCTGAGATCCACATTACTGGAGCATCTCCTCTGTTTTGGATAAAATTACGTCTGCAACAGTCGTTATGTCTGAATGCTCCAGCGGACTGTAGAAATGCCCAAGGAACAAAGGTTATTAGCTTGGTCTACGATGGAGCGATAGGGTGAACAGAGTTCTTGATCTTAACAAGGAAGATTCCACTTAAAATTGGGAAACCCCTTAGTAAGAGTACCTAGCTTGACTGAGAAAAGAGAAGAGATTATATACAGAATCCTTAAATGGGAGATATTCGTATCAAATCCAATTTCCAACTGCCAAAATGTAAACTCATCCGCATTCGTAAATATAAAACTGTGGGCTCATCTTTATTAATAACAAAAACATAAATAATTTACAAAACTAAGCACATCGGGTGGATCAATTTTAACCGTATCTACTGTAGACTGATGGGGGTGGGGCGTTTCCACTCAACTGCTGAATGACCCCATTCACTGTGGCAGCTACATTGCCAACCAGTTGTCCGGGCGTTAGAGTAGGCTATGAAAGTAAAAAACTCATGAAATTGAAATGTTTCAAAACTATATCCTCCGACTTACCGCTCCAGTGTATGTGGAGGTGGAGCCGCCAACAGCTCCGGTCGACGTGCCTCCAGTGCCCGTGCTCTCTAACGACGGATCTATGCTTGGATCGTTCTGTATTCCAGAAGGTAGATTACTACCGGGATCGGATAGAATGGGGTTTGGATACGGACGTCCTGGATTCGGATTAAGCACAGCACCGGGTAGAAATAGACCCAATAAATTCTGGAAGAATCCACCATTGAATGGTCGAGCGCCATAGTAGCCACCGCCACCACATCCATTCGATTGAGGATAGATATTGTACACATTTAAGTCCCACAGAAATCGTCCTTCGGCAGGTTGTTGGTCAGCACTTCGGAAATAGCACGGATTTCCAAACAGTGCTTGCTGCTTTCTTCGTCGGATTAAGTTTAGAGTTTTCTCTTCCGGTTCCTGATTCCTAACGCCGAGAAATTTAGCGTTTTCAGTATCAGCCCGGTTTGCAATATTTTCTGAAGTCCTGCGTGTTTGTTTATATCGATTCTGAGCTTGTAGCCTCTGTGCCTGGAGTCTCTGTGCTTGGAGTCTCTGTGCCTGGAGTCTCTGGGCTTGGAGTCTTTGCGCCTGTATCCGCTGCGCGTTGGAGTAGTAGCCATATCCCTGAGGAGCACTCACAACAAAATCTAAAGCTAGGATCACGATAACAACACAAAACCGATTCATCTGAAACGAGAGTTTGGTTAAAACGTGGATTCTCCTGAACCCGATTGGCACTTACTTCGCTGATGCTTGACTGGACAATCCACACGGGAGCAGTCTTAAATCACAACTAACATTTGAATGCGACTTCAAGCGCCACTCATCACTTTTGCTAACCCGATAAATGCAACCATCGAATTGGTAACTCTCTAATGACCACTTTAGCTGCTGTGACATTGGGTGCTTTCGGGATTCCTGATAAGGCGTCATTGCATAATTTATTTCTCGAAATGTGTGCCAAACTACTTGCTCGAGGTTTCGCATGCATATTTAATGGAATTGATGGAAAGTGTTTTGGTAAACAGGTTGCTTCCCACGCTCAATTGCCATTTCGGGGGAATGAAACGTTTGGATTTAGGGAGCATCGTTGATGACTTGTTCAAGGAGATAACAGCAGTTTAGTGATATTTCCTTGTCGATTCATGAAACTTCCTCGTTGTCACAGTAAGACTCGATGAGGAACCGAAGATATCTTGGTGTCCAAATGAGTTTTCTTATTTGGCATTTTTGACCTTTTTCCATTTAAGACCTTTCCGGCTGCTGTTTGTATGTTCCATACCTACAGATAGTAGACCTGACAATGACGACAAGTTGTTTTTACATAAACTCCAAAAGGTTTATTGAACATCACTGTACAACAACTAAACACAGAAATTTGTTTACCGTTGCACTTGCTACCGTTAAACATACATTGGTCTTCAATAATATATAAAAAAATATATAATCTACCCTACAATTGCATTATTTTGTTTTTCACTTAACTACAACTAAAACAAAGGACACTGTACATGGAAAGCATCAATAGCATCGGGGGCGTCCACTGAACACCAATCCAATAGAAGTGAACGCCCGAGACTTACACAAGAAGAGAGCATAGCCCTTAAGTATACAAAGCATTGAAAGTTTACCGAGCCTATTCCTTTCGTTGATTTTCTTTCTTCTTTTTTTTTTGCAATAAATATTAACAAGATTAACAACAACTCATATGTACAGGAGAAAGCCGGGTGGGTTTGATAAATTCCAATTTGAAGATAAATTCCAGATTCGAAAATGGTCGAAAGGCCGCGTCTCGGTCTGGGTTGTACTAGACGGCCATTTTTGGTCGGGTTGCCTCGGTGCGACTACGGATTGCCTTTAATCTTTGGTTACAGTAGACTCGGAGGAAGATAGCAAGGAAAACAACAAGCACGCCGAACACGCCGAGGGGAGATATGCTGTGGTTGTAGATGATGCATGACAGCATTATGGCAGCGGCCTGGAAAAAAAATTTATAAAAAAGTTACAATTATCCTACTAGTCGTGAAACTAAAATTCATTTGTTAATTCTACAAAGACAATATGAAGACTATAGCCTATAGATATAAGACAAATAATTACATACATTCGACGAAGCCTCAGAAGGGGAAGAGCATTTGTAAGCCTAAGCCTCAAGTCCAATTAAAGCATATCAAAAACCTAGCCCTGCCAAAAGTTGTTACGAAATAAAACGCTATGATAAAAAAAAAAAAACATATATTCAAAATTATCTCATTTATTAGAACACAATATTAGTTATTAAAAAAAAAATGGATCCATTGGAAATGACCGCCTTTTGCCACAAGCTTTCAAACGGTATGACCATTGCTCGCGTTAATGCTGTTCTAAGGCTTTCCAAATTTCTGTGGAGAGTCTTGCAGGCCATGTTCTCCAATTCTGACGACAAACCATTATCCAGTGGATTCAGATCTGGACTCCCCGAAAGCCAGGAATATTGACTCTGAGCCAATCCTGCGTGGTTTTGGCTTTGTGCGCTGGAGCAGAGTCCTGTTGGAAGATCCATCTGTGTCCACTGAAAAGGGTATTGGTCAAAACCTTCACAACACCCTCTAGCACATCTTCTTGGTAAACCTTTGCACCAGTTTTTATAGAAGAAATGGAAGGATGTAACACCATGGTGAGAGCCCCCCACTAAACCATTACGGAAACGGGATGACGGCCACGTTAATCCCTTGGAACAACTTTTTTCGCTCCTTAGATGAAGTGGCATAAAGTCTGTCATTTTATTTATTGAAAACTTATTCCGCGGTAAACATTTTCTGATCCGTAAACAGAATGTTTTCATGGCCATCGATCGCATGCTACCGCAAAAGTTACTTTCATTTGCCCAGCCTAATTTTTTTTTAGTTGAGGAGTTAACCCGTGGACCAACGATAGGCTTTCATATGCAGATCATCCCGAATCAGCCTATATATGGATCTGGTTGATATATCCCATTCCTTGAACATTATCTTCTGCTTCCTAGGGGCATTCCTCTGAATTCGTTCACGCACTGCCTTTACTATCGCACTCGTAAGGCCAGTTATTGGCTTTTCCTCTACTCCATACAATTTGCCCAAGCAAGCAATAGCCCGATAAACAAGTATTCTTGATATTCCGAGTGGTTTTACGAGGGTGATCCGATAAGTACTTAGCTTCACCGCCAGATGGCGCAAGTATCGCAACACTTACTATCGTGTAGTAGACGGCTACTGTCGAAATTTCAGCCGGATCGGACTCGTTGTTTTGTTTTGACCGCGTGTAGAAGTGGGAGTGTCCGCGGATTTAAGAAAAATGGAAAAAGAGCAATATCGGTCGGTGATTCGATTCTTATTTTTGGAAGAAAAATCGCGCAGCGAAATCAAAGACTGTTTGGATGCTGTATACGGTGACTCTTCTCCTTCGATGGCGACCATCAAAAATTGGTTTAACGAGTTTCAACGTGGTCGCACGTCGGTTTTTGATGAGCCACGTCCAGGTGCCCCGAAAACAGCTACCACGGACGATAACGTGACAAAAATCCACGATCTCGTATTGGCAGACCGTCAATTGAAGGTGCGCGAGATAGCTGAGACAGTAGGCATTTCAAAAGATCGCGTGGGTCATATCCTGCATGAAATTTTGAGCATAAGAAAGCTGTCGGCGCGATGGTAGCCGCGTTTGCTCACTCCGGACAACAAGCGCAACCGTGAGACCACTTCAGAGCAGTGTTTGACGCTGTTTAAGCGCAATCCGAAGGAGTTTCAGCGTCGTTTTGTGACAGTCGACGAAACATGGATCCACTGGTACACACCAGAGACCAAGGAACAGTCGAAACAGTGGACTTGAACCGGCGAACGTGCTCTGAAGAAGGCGAAGACTGTCCCATCGGCCGGAAAAGTAATGGCCGCCGTTTTCTGGGATTCACAAGGTGTGATTCACATCGACTACCTGGAGAAGAGCAAAACGGTCACAGGGCTGTGCTATGCCAAATTATTGGGCCGATTCGACGACGAATTGAAGAAAAAACAGCCCCACTTGGCGAAGAAAAAAGTGCTCTTCCACCATGATAACGCACCGGCTCACACCTCCGCCCTTGCCACGGCCAAATTGGTCGACTTGGGCTACGAACTGCTACCCCATCCACCGTATTCTCCAAATTTGGCTCCGTGCGACTTCTTTTTATTTCCAAACTTGAAAAAGTCACTCGCCGGGCAGAAATTTCATTCGAATGAGGAGGTCATCGCCGCCACGGAGGCCTACTTTGCAGACCTCGAGAAAACGTATTTTTCGGAAGGGTTAAAGAAGTTGAAGCATCGCTGGGTCAAATGTATCGAGCCAAAAAGGAGACTATATTGAAAAATAAATCGCCATTTCTCCAAAATTTTGGTTTTTCTTTTGTAGGCTAAGTACTTATCTATGGTGGTCCATCGTACTTTTGGCAACGCTATTACCGTGACTCTAGTCTCTTTAATACCCCACTCCATGTTAATAGGTTGCAAACTTAAACCAAACTGACTAGTATCCTTCACCATCAATGCATGTGTTGTGAAAAAAAAGTTAACGGTTCTATTCCCGCAAGTTGTGAACGATTAGCGCTGGAAATTGTGTTATAGCAGGACTAGGTACATATGTACATGGAAGGCGCCACAACTGACAATCCACATGGTTTTACTGACGCTACTTTTATCATTTGGCAAGGCTTGGCATGGGTTATGCGGACTTCATAGAGACAAATGATAGAGAAATGGTTTGTTGGATTTAAAAACGACCATGCAGACACATACCAACGATGGCGAATGCCATAAAATTTGGCCGATCGAAAACTGAAGTTGTGTGAGATATCTGACGCCTTAGAGATATCAGGAGGCAATGTATTGAATATTTTGTATGAACATTTGAGCATCAGAAAGCTCTGTTTAAATTGGATACCGAATTTGATCCTATCTGACAGTCGACCAAAAACAACAACGCGGCGATTCCGAGCGCTGTTTAGAGCTGTTTCAACGCGAAAAAAATCGCATCCTATCTTCCTGGCAGCATATAAATGTCACATGGTATCAATCACATATCTTTATAACCATCCACGAATCGTTCCATTTTGGGGCATCTTCAAAAGAATGGAAGCGCTGCCCATGTGTTATGTACCATCGGATGGTACAAGCAAAATCGGGGGAGCACTGTCCGGCGAAGATGGCAGGTGGGGTAGGATTCCTTTTTACGACATCTGCGACGTATCTCTACTTCAATTCCGGCGGCACCCAATGTTCTCGCTTCTGAATCATTCCTGATGCTTTCAAACATTTCGAAAGTGTGACGACCTCTTCATGAAGTCTTCATGAAGTAATGATTAAAATTCTTCAAATTTTTTCGGTGCGCCAGAGCGTTCAAAATTATTATTCAACTATCATTACTTTTGAAGCGTCGAAATTAATGTCGTTTTTGATAGAGCGTGCTTTTCTCAACAAGACCTTTCTGGTGGTTTTTCTCTTTTGGGTTTTGAACTCATTATTTTTTTGAGTTTTCTTTTATACGTGTCCCGACAGTTTTGTTATTTTATTACTCGGATAATGCTTGGGGCTGAATAAAGTCCCTCGAGCGCCTGTTTTTTTTTTTCCTGTTTTTGACCATAGATTCCTCTTAAAATTTAGTATTTTAAGATCTGAAATCTCTTTTCCTCCTTTTTAATCGGAGAGCAAGCTTCGCGTCTGCATAGTGCCTCGAAAAAATATAAGAACACCGCATACAAGGTGATTAGCAAAGGTTGCTCACATTAATTGTATGAAAATTACAATGAAGGAACAATGAACCACGAGTGATCAAACCATGTTTATTATCAGCATTTCAGTGGCATTATTATGGTTTAAATACGGATTTCAACATTGCAAGACAAGATTTTTTTTGAATAATTTCTTCATGGCGAGGAAGCGTGCATTGCCCACATGCAGTTTTTTATTTATTTGTATCTTTATGTCGTCTATGGTAGTCAATACGGTTCCCAGGTATTTGATCTCCTTCACTTTTACAAAGCGCCTACAGAGTACAGTCGGTTGCGAGATTTGGATTGATCCATATATGGTCGGTCAGTGACCATATATTTGGTTTTCCTTCCGTTTCCTTCTAAACCTACTTCCCACCCAGCATTAGGCTTCCTGCGTTTCGTAAATGTTATCTCACTATCTCCCAGAAGAAGGTCCAGATTGCCAGCGTAAGCTAGGACGAGTATGATGCCACATCACTATCATGAGTGGATCTCATTACGTAGTCCAGCACCAGGTTAAAAAGAAGTAGTGACAAGGCGTCTCCTTGTTTTAATCCTTCATCTATCTTTTACTGTTTTTATGAGGCATTCAAAAGGCGACTAAAACAAAGGTAAACAAAAATCACATTTAGGCAATTTAGAAAACACCAAGGTGAGCCTAGGGACACATATACCACCATTAAACTGCCCCACAAGTGTGCATGCAAATCAGTGGGTTGACACGACTGGAGATCACCGGTGTTGTAAGAGTAAGATCAAACAAAAAAAAAAATAAAAATCTGGAGCATGCCCGTGTCAAAAAAAGGAGGGGAAGAAAGAAAACGGTCAAACCGTAGCATTATAGAAAAGAACACTACTAATGGTCGTGATCCTGGGACGAGCAGCAATGCTCGGGTCAGAGCTATAGGATTTCCGGGGGATAGCAAAGTAATGCAACGGCGTAAGCCACACTTAAGAGTCGCGAGTTGGAACGTTGGAGGCATGAGTGGTCGCAGCTATGAGCTTGAAGAAATGATGGTTAGAAGGCGAGTAGACATCCTGTGAGTACAAGAGACGAAATGGCGAAACACCGGTAATCGGGCACGTTTCTTGGACGTTAAAACAAAAGCCTACAAGATGTTTTACTATGGATTGGAACAAGGAAAAAACGGAATCGCAATCATCCTTGCGGCAGAGCTACTTGGCAACGTCTTAACCATTTCAAAGTCCAGTGACCGTTTGATGGCTCTCAAATTGGTGATGCATGGTGAGGTGTGGAACATCGTAAGCGCATATGCCCCTCAAGTAGGATGCGAACAAAAAGAAAAAGATGCATTCTGGCTAGATTTCCACAACCTTGTCAAAATCATCCCAAAGGAAGAGCTTTTGTTTGTTGGGGGAGATTTAAACGGACATGTCGGGAAGACAAGCGAAGACTATGAAGACTACCACGGAGGGCTGGGATACGGCACCAGGAACTATTCAGGTGAAGATATCCTAAACATGTGCAAGTCGTACGGTCTTATAGTGCTAAATACCATGTTCGTCAAACAAAGCCGACACCTGATCACTTATAACAGCGGCGGAAATGAAACCCAAATAGACTATCATTTGGTATCCAGTTTCATGAAGCCACGAGTTAAAGATTGCAAAGTGATCCTGGGAGACGCGATCGCCCCGCAACACCGTCTCCTCCTGACTGATTTTTTCATGGAGGCGAGTAAGAAGTCAAAGCAGCAAACGAAGGTGTCTGAGAGAATCAAGTGGTATAAGCTGGATAAAGGAAAAGGCGAAGCTTTTATTACCAACATGAAAAACTACCTCTTTTCCATTATCGATGAGGTCGGTAATGAGGAGTGCAGAGCACAAGACATGTGGGATTCCCTACAACAATCTGGCCTGGAGAAAGCCAAATCACTGCTCGGAACATCTAAAGGCCGTTCCAACACGCAAAAGAAACCTGGTGGTGGACAGACGAAGCCAAAGCAGTGATACATGAAAAGAAAATTGCTTTCCAAGCTTGGTCAAAGTGCTCTTCTACTAATAGAGAGGAAAAAGCTCGCCGCGAAAAGGTATATAGATGTTGCAAAGGTATCGCGAAGAAAAAATGCGCCGAATTCAAAGCGAAAAGCATGGAAGGCCTCTATCAGGAGTTGGAAGAAATATCGTCTTCCGCGTCTGACAGGAACCAGGCTACCCAGGAGCTTCGACAAAACAATTTGAACAAAGGAGCAAATATCTTTAAGATAGCCGCCCAGAGAAGAAGAAATGCTCAGGAGATTCGTTTCCCAAAGTTTATTAACAATACAGAAGGCCAACTCCTTGTGGAAGACGAAAAAATTCTCCACAGATGGCGACAGTATTGCGAGGAACTTCTGAACGAACAGTTTCCCCGAGTGTACTTTCCAAGAGCCGCCCCGAATCATGCCGAAATATCCGACATCACAGTCGAAGAAGTTCGGTACGCGGTTAAAAACTCCAAGAAAAGAAAAGCTGTTGGGCCGGACGGGATACCCTCTGAGTTCTGGAAAAAGATGGGAGACATCGGGTCTAGATGGCTCATGGTTCTTATCTCCAAACTTATCAGAGGGAACACTATGCCTAATCAATGGAGGGAAAGCTATCTTCTTCCTTTGCACAAAGGAAAGGGTGATACGCGAAATTGTGATAACTACCGTTCTGTCAAGCTGGTGTCGCACACCATGAAGATCGTTGAACGGGTATTAGATACCCGACTGCCGAAAATAATACGACTATCTGATGACCAGTGCGGGTTTGTCTCGGGTAAATCAAGGACAGATGCAATCCAAAGTATAAGGATCATGATGGAAAAGCATCGTGATTCTTCAAAGGACTTGCATATGGTGTTGGTTGATTTCGAGAAGGCCTTTGACCGGCAACCAAGACATCTTTTATGGGTAGCGCTAAGACAAAAAGGAGTTCCAGAAACCTACGTGCGAGTGATCATGGACATGTACAAGAGAGCAACGACAAGAGTAAGATGCACCGCAGGAGTCACCGAAGAGTTCGCAATCAAAGTCGGTGTACACCAAGGGAGCGTCCTCAGCCCACTGCTCTTTATAGCAGTCCTTGATTGCTTGAAGTGACGGACCCCAATGTGCACCAGCTATTCTTTGCTGACGATGGAGCCATTATAAGTGATGATCAGGCGTCCCTACAACGAGCACTTGATGTGTGGGTGGACATTTTTGAGGGGCACGGGTATCGTATTAGTTCAAAGAAGACAGAGTATCTGTGCTGCCCCTTCTCTGACTCTCATCAGCCTATTCCAGACATTTACTTGAATGGAAGAGTGCTTCCCAAGTGTGAAAAGTTTAAATATCTGGGATCTATGATTAATAAAGAAGCAACTTGTGATGACGACATCAACCATCGCGTAAGCGTAGGGTGGATGAAGTGGCGGGAAAACTCCGCCATCTTCTGTGATCGAAAAATGCCTCCTAAGCTGAAAGGAAGGCTCTACACTTCAGTTGTACGTCCGGCGCTCACATACGGTTCACAATGCTGGACAATGCACAAAAAGTATGAGAGCAAATTAACGGCAGCTGAGATGAAGATGCTTCGCATGACAGCGGGAGTAAAAAAGCGTGACAGAATTAGAAGTTCAAAGATCCGAGGAAGCCTCCACGTAAAAGAAACCATCACAAGAAAGATAGAGCGCGACCGACTCAGTTGGTATTGCCATGTTCAAAGGAGAGATCCTTTGAACCCCGTCCAAAAGGCGATATCAATCAACGTTCCAATTTCAATACGCAAAAACGGCAGGCCGAAAAACAATTGGTGCAATTAAATGCAAAAACACCAGCATTTGATTGGCGTCAGCGATAAAGTAATCCCAAACCGGGAAGCCTGCCGCTACTTTCTGAGGTCAAACCGGCGGACCCCACAAGCGGACCAGTAGGAATGCAGTTAAGTGGGAAGGTTATGGTCCTACACTTCTGACCATAACGACGCCGGAAAAGAAAAAAAAAGAAAAAAAAAAAAAAAAAAAAAAAAAAAAGAAGGAAAAGAAGATGAGGCATTTCATACTTTAACTCGTTTTTGTTTCCCTTGAGACATACTTGTAGAAATTTCACCAACTTTTTCCCAGTGTTACAAGGACATGATATATTTCCATCGATTTATAGTCATAGGCCTTTTTAAATTCAACGAATAGTTGGTGGACCGTTTATCCATTTCTTTTCCCTTTATTCTCTTAGCATATGGTGTCAGTAGTGTCAGTATTTTTAAAAGAAATTTGACAGCACCTTGTAACAACTTGGTAGCAGAAATATTCCTCACTAAATGTTGCATTGTGTTCGGTCACCTTCTACAAATACGGGAATGATGTCCGAGTATCATTGTTACATATAATGGTGATGAACCCAGGTAACTTCTCTTTAATAACTTAATTCCGATGCTATTAGATAGATTCCTGGGGGCTTGATTTTCATAAGCTGATGAATTACTTTTTTTACTTCCTCATTGGTTGGCAATTCTACCTGAACCTCTGCTGTGTGGATAACTCCGTTTTCCGTTGTTGAAGGCTCTCTACGTGCATTTTTCGGTGTTGAAAACGGGCTCCCTATTATCGCTGCCGATAAATCCTGATCTAACCTGGCATCATATTCGCACCGCTTTTAGCCCTGCATACATTACTCTCGTGTTTTTAGCCACACGTTCTTCCTGAATGCAATACTAAATTGTTTTCCTTTGGCATTGTCGTTTTTTAGGCCTTAGAAGGTGGCTGACTTCCTTTTGTAGGGCTTGATTTGTAAACGTGATCTCTTCTCTAACCTTTGAAAACTTTACAATGGCCTAGTTTATTTTCCGCTGCCTTTACAACACTTTTTATTGTTGACCATACTGCCTTCTACCTGTCTTGTTTCGTCGTCAGTTTCTATGCCATCCAGTAGAGCGAACCGGTTATTTATTTCGTCACGGTATTGATGCTGCATACGGAGGGCCTCTAACTTTTCAACCTTGAAACCTTGAACCCTGTTTATACCTTACTGTGTCCCTCTTCTGTGATGGGGATGTGATCTCAATCGCAATCCGCTTCTCCCATATACTGATATGGTGTCTTCTATCTATTGGGAAACTATCGATCTGGTTGCACGTTACTCGTGTGTATCAATGTTGTGGTTTTCATGATAATATTTATTGAAGTCCGGTCTGTACAGGCTTCGTACGTTCCACGAGCCTATCCTTGATTTCTTTCTGTTTGGAGCTGTTAATAAAAATATTTTTTTTCTTGCGGTATATAGCAATGGATAACACGGATCCATCACTATAGCACCCCTAAATCGGGCGTCAGCTGAGTGGACAACATGGATGAAAACTATCCAAAACGAACAAAACAATAATGTCAACTCGTAAGGCCTTGACATTGTTTTTTTTTTATTCTTTCTTTTTTAAGATTACAAGATTAACTTAAAATAAATGGATAATGCTCGACGGAACGTCCTCCAGCCCAAAAAAGAATTGATGCTGTCGAACAACGTCTCTCGTATCTCGACATGACACCGCTCCTCTTCTGAATCTGGGGTGTCCCGACATATAGAACATAGAAGAATCGCAGTTTCGGTGGATATACAAGATGCGTGGAAGATCAGCCTATTTTGATCGAAATAGGCTAATACTGTTGGGGGGACGACGCTATTAAGGCATATCATCTCGCTTTCGGGGTATGTGATCCCATACGTTGGTATGGGGTAGTAATCCTCGGATATCAGCTTATTGACAGAATTCATTGTCCTCTAACGGTTTCAAATCAGTATTATCAGAATAAAATAGCTCTGCAATACTAATAGTATAGAATCTCGTTAGGGTGAAGTGTTGTGTACTCAGGTGCAATCCGAGACAGTTTTGCGACTGTCTGTCTGTCAAACACCCGATATCTCCACATCTACTCCCATTGAACCACACGGGACTTCCATAGGCAATCATATATGTACCTGGTTAAGGCTATGTACCAGATTACCTTTACTCTGGAATCAGGCTAGTTGCTAAGAAACAACCATCTGGTCAGATCTCAAAATCCCAGATCCCCATACTTTGTTTCGCCAGTGGACGGCCATCCGATCAAAAAATCGAGAAACTTTGCCATTTTTTTCTAGTGTCTAGGTACACAAAGGCATTCTAAATAAAACAAATTCTAATTTCTAGAATTTTATTTTCAACTTCCGATCATCCGATTCCTCCTGAACGTTTTTCGACGTCACACTGCAAGAGAATGATAATGACGTCGATCGTTGGGCCTGATGTCTACGCGATCAATTTTTTCCGCGTACGCTATTGAATATTGAAGAGAAGCTGGATCACTGAGGTAAATGCTAAAAAGGATCTACGAGTTCACTTTATAGGATGGGTCAATTAGTGTTGTTTTTTTTTTTTACTCATAGGTTATTTTGACACTGATAGCTGTTTCCCGCTCGAAATCTTGACAGAAAGTCGGTATCATACCTTCGGAATGAGTCGCTTTACGTTTGAACAACGTTGGGAAATATTGAAAACTTATTCCCAAAGCGAGTGCTGTGTAGCCGAAACAGTGCGTTTTTTAAAAACAAGTTGGCGGCTATCGAAAACGCGCACGTTATTGTCGAGAAGGCAATGCATCCACATAGAGTAACAGTTTGGTGCGGATTGTGGAGTGGTGGCATTATTGGACCATTTTTCTTAGAAAATGAGGCTGGGAACAACGTTTCGGCCAACGGTGGCCGTTATAGAGCCATGTTAACCGACTTTTTTTTTTTGAAATTGAAGACATGGATTTGGACGACCTCTGGTTCATGCAGGAGGGCGCGCCATACCCCACAGCCCATACCATAATCGATCTTTTGCGCACCAAATTCTCGAATCGTGTTATCAGCCGTCTTGGCGATGTCAATTGGCCGCCTCGGAGCTGCGATTTGACCCCTTTGGACCTTTTTTTTGTGCGGAACCGTGAAGGGCCGATGTTATGACTACAATCTGGAAACGATTCAAGCACTTAAAGCAAATATCATCCAAGCAATGCGTGAGCTACAGCCCGAAACCATCAACAAGGTCTTGGAAAATTGGGGTGACAAAATGCGTTACTGTGAATCCAGCCGAGGCAGCCACTTGAACGACGTTGTATTTCATAATTAATGGGAATGTTTGTTCAAACTAATAAAGCCATAATACGTGGAAAAAAATTAATTTTGTTAATTTTATTGCATTTTCAAAAAGAAACTTGTATTTGGCCCAGCCTTTATTCATGTCACCACATGGCTCTATTTAGCTCAATGTCACGGCCTTAAAATCGACAAAAAAAGGAGTGCGTGTGTAGACCTGAACGTTTTCTCCAACATCTGCTGTAGTGTAAAACCACAATGATGGGAACATGTTAGAATGTCCACGAACGGCGTCACGCGGCACAGCACAGGAGATTTTGTAGGCAATGTTAAGGAGACTTATGCCCATATAAAGGGTCCGCCATCTAACGTTTTTTTTTCAAGTAGTGCTTATTTCGTGAATGGTAACACTTAGCTCATGTCTGATTTGACAGATAATTAGTTTTATCCTTCCGCTGAACGAATATGGTTGTGTATACGCTTGAACAACGCTGGGAAATATTGCGACATTACTTTGAAAATCATGGTAATGTTGCAGAATGTGTGCGAAAATTGCGTACGGATTTTGGAAGAAGAGAAGCACCGTCAGCTCCGTATGTTCGTTATCTTGTGAAAAAAGTGAAAGAAACTGGCATCCTCATCGATAAACCAAAGCGTGAAACTCCAAAAACAGTGCGTACACCCGAGAATATTGCTGCTGCGGCAGAAAGTGTGTGTGAAGCGCCATCAACATCAATTCACCGTCGTTCTCAACAATTGAACATTTCGGAGACATCATTGAGACGAATTTTGCATAAAGACCTTGGTATGACGCCATACAAAGTCCAATTGGTTCAGGAGTTGAAGCCAACTGACCATCCAATGCGTTTTCGCTTCGCTAAGTGGGCCTGCGATCGACTTACAGAAGATGCCGATTTTGCCAAAAAAATCATCTTTTCAGATGAAGCTCATTTTGATCTTGGCGGGTATGTAAACAAGCAAAATTGTCGCATTTGGGGCACAGAAAACCCGCACGCATACATTAAAAAGCCGGTGCACCCAAAACGAGCCACTGTTTGGTGCGGATTTTGGTCCAGAGGCATAATTGGGCCATTTTTCTTCGAAAATGAGCAAGGAGTGCCCGTTACAGTCAATGGCGATCGTTATCGGGCCATGTTGAACGAATTTTTGTTCACAAAAATTGAAGAGGAGGATATTGGCAACATTTGGTTTCAACAGGACGGCGCTACGTGCCACACAGCCGAAGCTACACTCGATGTTTTGCGCCCTGTTTTTGAAGATCGCATTATCAGCCGCAGGGCTGATGTCGTTTGGCCACCCCGGAGCTGCGATTTGACACCGTTGGACTATTATTTGTGGGGTGCCGTCAAAGATAAGTGTTACGCCGACAAGCCAGAGACAATTGACGCTTTAAAAGACAATATTCGTGAAGCCATTGGTGAAATACAGCTGCACACAATCGATAATGTGCTTAAAGATTGGACCGATCGTGTAGGCTACTGCATGGCCAGCCGAGGCAGCCATTTGAATGAAATTATTTTCCATTATTAACCGGAAGGATTGTACTTTCAAATAAAAAAAGAAATTTGAGAAAATATTCAGTAGTTTTTTTTATAGCATTTTCAAAAAAAAAAAAAATATTTGGCGGACCCTTTATGTAATTGCGGCAGTGCATAAAACGATGCTAAAATTCCATTCATCGGGCATGCTTTCCTACGACCATACTTTACGGAAAAGTTGGCCCCCGTTTTCAACTAACGCCTTTTCACTTCATTTTATAGTTCATCTATATTAGACTTCCGCTTCCGACTTATTCCTTTCTGTATCAATTGAACGTCTTCTCCGTTTATACAACCTGCAGAAGTGATCTTTCCATATTCTCAGCATCGAGTACGACTCACTCTAAGTTGTCCATGATCATTTCTTCGTCTTACTTTTTTATAGAACTTTCGAACGTCATCACTCTCACTTCTCGTGACTTTTCGCTTTTCTACCGAAAATCACGTGGTTTTTTTCTATTCGCAGCGTTCACGTACAGCTCTCGTCCAAACGGATATGTAATACTCATAGATACTAGTGGCCCGTACCAGTGGCATGCACGATTCACAGACCATACCCAGTTGCTTGGAGTCTGCACCCACGTACTAAACCACACCCTCCTGCCACTCTCCCCGCAGGAGTGCCGCTACGTATTACTTCGCGGGGCTGGCAAGCAATTCATGCTACTCCTGCGCTTATAAGTCGCCTCCTGCTTCTTCTGCTTTTGTTTCCTTCTACTCTCCTCATCTCTGTCCGCAGATTCTTGGTTAGTGCGCAGATAATTGCCAGTATTCTTCCGACTCCACCATTCGATGAATATTTTCTGGTCCTGGTAGAATACACCTTCAATCTGCGAAGCGTCTACATTGGAAGATCACGTGCCTCACGTCTTCTTCTTGGTTTGGATAGTTTGGACAAAGAGGAGAAGTATCGTGTCCAAATCGATACAGGTATTTACGGTAGGCACCGTAAGGAGTTTCAGTTTCCTTGTGTTCGATTTAACCATATATCGACTGATGGAATCAGGGTGAGTCTATATTCCCTTTGTAGTGCTATCCCCCTGAGATTGCCATTGCCGTTCTTTACTTTTCCGGCTTCCGTTGGCCTTGATGGTTTTCTCCGATAGATTATTTTCATCTCCTCGGCGAGAATGTCAATGGGGACCATTCCAGCAATGACAAATGCCCCTTCGTCAGCTAGCCGCTTATTATCCTCAGGACACAGAGCAGGTATACCGATGATAATTATAGCAGTATAGACCTTTCTGGAGGACCGGGTTGTTGCTTGCCCTAAGAATAAGAGGGCGAGCCCCGTCACTCTTTAGCGTCCTGAGCTTCGTATATTTCGCAGAAGCCCGAATAAAGTGTTCTCCAATTACTTCACCACCTTGGTGGCCGCTTGGACTCTTCCTTCTTTCGTTTGCTGCCTGATCGCACTTAAGGATCAGATGAAAACTTCCGGAATTAGTACCAGCTTACAAGCATGGAGTAGTAAATAGTCACTGATTGTACCGCAACACAAGTAAGCTCTTTCACAGCCGACAGTAGACTAAAAAATACAAGCACCAACGGAACCAGGAAAAAAACGTAAGAATCGGTCTAATACTCGTAGAAACTGCGATAATACAAAGTTTCTGTAACTTTTGGAACAAACTAACCAAGCATACCCTGGCCGAGAAGATTTTAAAGGGTCAAAACCTAAACCTAATGACGCTAATATATTGTAGAAGCAGACGTACATATGTGGAATTGTAACGATCAGTCCCCCATAGTGTTTAAGCAATAATAATAATAAATCCTTAAATATGCATTTCGGCGGTAGCAACACATCTGTACTTCGCACGAACCATTTCATTCACGTGGCAGGCACCGCTGAATATGTCGCAAACATGACACCGCATATGTGCCGCTAAACAAGCATAAAACTCACACAAAACTCGTTAATTTAAAATACCCAAAAGGTGTGTCCAAAAACAAAAACACCTGCACAAATTAAAGCGTACAAAACTCACCTGTCGCAACGTCATGATGATCGTAAACACCACCGGCCCAAATACCGAGATCGTGTAGAATATAAACAACTGTCCGATCGCTGAGCTGATCGACAGAATCAGGCAATCAAAGATGAACTTGGGATGCTGTAAACAAAACCAAATTAAAGTAAACACAACCACACTCGACACAGCAACTCACTTCTGTGGCAAACGCCAGGGAATCCATAAATCCGCCCTGCAACGTTAACGATGCCGCTGTGAACACCGTACTGAATAAATTCACTCCACACATCATTTGAATCGGCGATATCGTGTACGCCTTGAAGAGTGCTCCCTGCCAATTCGTCGTGAAGCTGTCGAAGACCATGTACATCGCGAGCAGGAAGACTCCCGTCAAAGTGGTAACAGATGAGGCCTTGCCCTCATCCGCACTGCCCGTCATGAAGAACACCATTCCCATTGAGATCATCACCGCCGTTAGGTACTCGTAGCACTCATACTTGGTTCGTGAGATAATCTTTCCCATCAGCATGACGGGGATGATCTTGCACGACTTGGCCAGCACTTGGGTGGGAAAGTTGACAAACTTCAGCGCTTCGTACTGGAACCAAGCGCTCATAATGTTCGAGAACGAGGCGAATGAGTATTTGAAAAGCGGAGTACGATGCCTGGGCTGCTGACGGACTCTGATGCACACTCCGGCAACCGTGAATGCCAGCAGACGATTGGCGAAGACCAGGAACTGGGAGTCTTTAAAGTGTGCAGTCTCGCCATCGAAATTCCTGTATTCTTGAGTCATGATTTTCTCTTGAAGCACGCCCCACGTTAGATAGGAACACATCAGACCGAGGAAGCAGTAAATCAGTAGAACGGCTTCTTGGGAACTTGTGCGTTTAATTGAAGAAACCGTGGCCGCGCCATTTGGTGGTGTTGTCGCCGAGGCAGATTTGGTTTGTGACGATGGATCGACACGTTCGTTGTCACTATGTGTGCTGCCGGTAATGCACATGAGTACCGCCGAGTGGAGGGGAGTTTTATCTGAAAGAGATAATGGATTTGAGCAGGTGGAATATACTTGGCGACAGTGTCGTGCTAGTGTAGACTTTAAACGAAACAAGCCACAACTACTGTTCCCTAGATCCAATTCAACAACGTATTTCTAGTGAAGAGATGGCAAAGCAAACATCAAAACGCATTCCCAAGTGGGCCACACGCAGCGTCTAATGTTTAGCTTCCCGTCGGCGAATTTAATTTGTTTACAAAGTTACTCACCGGCCTTCTCCAGGTAATTTGTGCGCTCGACATACTTATAAATCAGATAACCAGGTAAAAAGACACAGCTGTAGCCGAAGCAATTCACCATCAGCTTCAGTAGCCAGGAGTATTCCTTGGCGTGAGATTCCACCAGCTGCGATAGGGTCTGATGCGTGTAATACCCGCCCAAGCTGGCGCGCAACAGATCCGAAAAGAAATGTATCACCAGCAACGTAGCCAGAATCAATCCGCTGAAATCACATACAGATTAGTGCCCTCGAGAGAGAGGTTGTATAGAAGATTCCTACCAGATTATGAAATCAGGAACTCTATTGCCCATGGTTAGACTTGCTGGAATCAACATATGGCTACAGTATTGAGGTACAGGTCTTGATTCTCCCAAGTTCTAACGTCAACTGACACGTAGTCGGTGTTTCCCGGCGCGTGTGCTCGATAAGTTTTAAATTTTACCAGCGGGACAAAAAGTTCAAATACCAAACGCCGACGTAGTGTATAGCCCGAGGCATGGAATTAGGTGGAATGATCGATGCTTAGACGCGGCATTTCGGTTTCGTTGTTTTGTTTTATCGCCAAGTGGTGGAGATCGGCCGGGGGGGAACGGAAGTTTGTTTGTAGGTGTTGTTTTCTGCTATCGGCTGGCGGGGATTGACTATAATGAATGCCCGGGAGATAGTGGCCACGGGCGATCGTTCGAAATTGCATATGAAATGAAGCGAATCTGTTCAATTCTATACCTCCAAAGGGTTATTTTTCGCAAGTGACAGCAAATGTCATTCACCTATGGAGAGGTTGAAAACAAAAGGAGTAAATACTCCATACCGATAAGGTGACATCTATTGGGAGGGAATGTAGTACAGTCGGAATCAAAATTTTATATAAAATCGGAATAATAGTTGATTTTTTTTTATTTGAATTTTATTTATTATTCTTGATTTCTGTTGTTTAACATGATGGCATGACGAATTAATGATGAAATGTTGAATATTCGTTACTAGCCTTAGGATATGAATGCTTTACCTATCAAAATTGGTCACGGCCCCAAAGAAATTTATATATAGAGCACAGTTAAAGGACTTTATGCCAACGTATCCGACATCTGGAAAAAAAATTATAGACGCCAAGAAATAAGGCCTAGACTGCTATAAGGCATGTCGCAATCCAAGAAGTCCGATGGGATGGACCGGTCAAAAAACTGATGAAAAACTGCGACATCTACTACGGCGACTGCTAAAAGGATAGAAGACAACGCTTATTCATTGGCAAGCACAGCCTACACGACACCATATCCGAAAATGGGTTTCGGGCTGGTAGCCTTCGTAACGGGGCGAAATCTTCTAGTTACTTCAACCAGATTTACCACATTGCGATTGATGGCAGGCACGCATCCGATAGTCTGGATGTACGAACTTTCCGAGGAGCCAACATCGACTCGGGCCATTATTTTCTGGCAGACAGGTTACGACTACGGATATGCCTGTCCCAGTAAAATTGAGTAAGGTCAGCGGCATATAACATCGCAATGTTACAAGCGCAAGAGACTGCCAAAGCCTATGACAATCGCGTCTCATTCAAACTCTCGGAAAACCCTCGTCAATAAGCCTTGGAGTGAAATGGGATTCGAAACGCTGCCAACTAGGAATCCATGGTTTGACAACGAGTGTAGGAGGGAACATGCAGCTAAGCAGTAAGCATATCAAAAAGCGCTGCACTGAAGAACGAGAGCTGCTCGTGAGCAGAAGAGTATGAAGCTTGAGAAGCTTGCAATTGATGAAATTGAGAATGCTATCGAAGGAATGGTTAGGAGTATGCACCAGCTCATCTGTCAGATATGGTCAGAGGAATACATTTTTGATGAATGGAATTTTAACATCGTTTGTCCGATTCACAATAAAGGAGACCTTTTTGTTTGCGCCAATTACAGGGGTAAAAGTGTCCTGAACATCGATTACAAGATCTTCTCTGCTGTACTGTGTGAACGCCTGAAACTGTTCGTTAATCAACTGATTGGTCTATATCAGTCTGGTTTCAGACCCGGAAGTCAACTATCGAATAAATACACACACTACGGCAGTTCCTGGAAAAACCAACGAGTTCTAGAGCGGCACTCACCATCTATTTGTCGACTTTAAGGCCGCATATAATAGCATGCATAGAGACGAGCTATACAGCGCCATGTCTAGTTTTGACATCTCTGCCAAACTCGTCAGATTGTGGAAGGATGACATTGGAGAACCCTCGCTACTCCATCAGGGTCAGTAGCGACTTAATCGAGACTCTTACGTGTAATATAAAAAAAGCATAAGACAGGGCGACCTCGTCAATACGAGGGGCACCATATTTTTCTGGACAATTGCGCGCATATGTCGATGAAATTGACACTATTGGACGAACTCAGCGAGATATCAATGAGGCCTTTACGAGTATTGAAGCGAAGCGTCTAAAATGGGACACGAACCAACGCGGTTTTGGCCAGAGCGTACATATTGATAGGCATAATTTCGATTTCATCTACCTTGGCACGGCAGTGACATGTAGCGATGATACCAGTGGCGAAATCTTAAGGCTCGGGATGCAATTGAGAAGTAGAACCCTCATCATCCTGATCCTGCTTTATGGCTTTATGGCGCAATGACATGGCCTTATCGTAAGCGGATGAGGAGGCGTACATTTTTCGGCCCGATCTGCATAAATTGGGAATCTAAAAGAAGACTTACCAGTGAATTGTATGGGCTGCACTGCGGCGCGAAAATGGCACCTACGGATCCAACGCCTAAGATGGCTAGATTATGTAAGGCGCATGAACACCACAGCTCCGGCCCGAAAGGCCTTTGAATCCAACCCGCACGCAAGTGGAAAAGGCTCTCAATCAACTAAGTGTGCGGCACTGGAGACAGTTGGCAAAAGATCATTATTTGCTCAGAACAGACCCGCCAAATACAAATACGTTGGAGCACCATCTAAATATACTAAAGAGCTACCACCGCGCAACATGCGGCCACTTCACGGGAACACCCGTTGACCTAGAGAGCTGAGATTTGGGGTGTGGGTAGGTCTGACCCCAAAGGGTGGCATAAAGGGGTTAAAGCTCAGCTGACTCCACGCCTCGAAAATAAAGGCGGCATTTAGTGATTTCGACTAGGGTTATTCCAAAAGGCAAAAACTCGTGTTACTGAAACTACGAAAATGGATTACAAAACAATAACGTTTTATTAAACTTTCGTTTAAAGACGGATTTTCGATGCAAGCAATCCTTTTCGTTAAAAATCGTTCCCTCTCTTTCACACAATGTAGCTTCTTTCCACCAATATGATCGTGCGGGATTCACTGATCAATACAAGTGGCACGGCATATTACAAGTCAGTACATTACTCATGATATGGTAAAGCTAACGCAACGAGATGAGAATGAAGCTACAGTGGGGCTGAGGGGTAATAAAGGACGCCACCTTCAACTCTATAACTTTGAACTAGTCAAGGACTTCGCCTACCTTGACTCACTACCAACAACCGGCAACGACACCGGGGCGGAGACCAAGCGCAGAAGAGCTCTTGAATACTTCCGCTTCTATAGACTCAATTGTAAGCCTCCTTATCGCAAAGCGAACATAACTCTCTACTAGACCCTAATCCTCCCGGTTCACATATACCCTTGAGAGGTTTGGACATTATCAAGATTAACTTAATCCAATGGTTAACTTAATGGTTCCAGTTCAAATTCACCCCGAAATGCAGTATCATATAAATAAATAAATTTCCTGCTGATTTATTACCATTAAAAGGCATTAAAAAAAAGTCTGTGACACTCTGGATATCAAGATCTGATTTCAATCGAATATAAGGGAGGATTTGTTTCATTTTGGGTACAATTTAGATTTCGAAATTTTTCTTTTTTAAACACTGAATAAAAATGTATCCTCCGAACTTTTCGTTCCGACTGTACAGAGACATCTGGCAAAACACATAATGAATTATGCCATCATCCTGTTCACTCGTTCATCTTGTTCACACGCCATTTTAATTTCGCATCGGTAGGATCAATTCAATTCGTCGTGTAGAAAAAAACATATTTAAACTAGCTTAATTCATTAAAGAGTTCAAGTGCATGTGTCAAAATATTCCCAGTTCAAGAATTAACAAAAATCACCGAAAGAAACTTCAAGGATTTATCAATAAACTCGTGAAATCGTAGTACAAAATCTTGGGGAAGAGGAAGAAAATTTTCTCAATCGAATCATTTCGAGAAAAAAAAGGTAATTTTACACTTACTTTCTGGTTTTTTTCGTGAAAAAATTACGTCATTAGGGAGTTGTTTTCGGGTGTCTTATTATGTATTGAGTTGTGGAAATATTAATCAACGATTTGGAACTGCGACTTCTTTTTGCTATTTTTAGATCTTAGTAATTTTAAATTTCTTTTTTGTGGTGATGGAAGCTTCTGTATACTGTCTTCTTCTGTCGTGAGACAGTGCGTGGGAAGGTCATTGTTCAAGTATGTAATGCAGAAATGGGCATAAGGTGAGAGTGACTTCGTGTACAGATGCCGGGCGCAAGTAATATTTCCGTTTTGAGTAGAAAACCGAAGTTTCTCTGTTATTATTTCTATATATGTAAGTAGTTAAAGTGTTTATGGGTTTAATT
This sequence comes from Merodon equestris, assembly GCA_958301585.1. Taxonomy (NCBI): domain Eukaryota; kingdom Metazoa; phylum Arthropoda; class Insecta; order Diptera; family Syrphidae; genus Merodon; species Merodon equestris. Next base: position 44,369,333 of record OY284413.1, read on the forward strand.
AGGTATAACATTTTGAAAGAGTATTCACCTGCGCACGAACGATTTCGTGTTTTGCCTTATGGAAACCCTAATGATACCAAACCAGCATACCTTTGCCGGCTAAATGTTCCTCAAACTACTTTTCCCGTGTAACTTATTGTCATTTAGCCCAATGACAACGCAACACTATTTTTTTATTGTATTGCAAATTGGTCGTATGACTAACTCACCTGGAAATACAAGATTAATAACTGCTCACTTCGTTGGACAAGATTATCACAAATATTAACTCAACCGAGATGCTTGAATCATAAGACGAATTTCGACTCAGCGGTAGGGAATGTATTCTTGTGTGACCTTGAAGCAACACCCTCGGATATGCAGAGCATCCTAGTTTGCAGCAATTGTTCGCAGTTCTAATGGATGTCCATGAACGAAACTTCCTTGCGAAATGTAATTGATCTTATGCCACAAAGCGAGGAATTAACTGGAAAAGTAATTCTTGGTTGCAACACGATAACCAAAAAAGACAATTCCAATCTATCACTTAATAGCTTTCTTGCGCTTGTGACCCATGTTTTATTTTTGCTAAGTCGCGTTTGTGTCGTCCGCATTTGCCATCGAGTGGGGACATACTAATTTGCATTAATGCAAATCATGTTCCATGTCTGACAAAGAATTGTGCGCTATCTTGGTAGGGATTACCCTAAAGGCCTAAATATTTTGACACGTATTTATCTTTGATAACGGCTTTTTCACTGGGATTGAGGTACCACAAAACCATGGATTATGAGGACTTAATTCGTCCAACGAAAAGCATTTACCTTAGTAACTTAAAAGGCGCTACGATTTAGAGTGAAAATGGTCTCAAAAAATAAAACTCTAGTCGGCATGATTTTTAATCAGCTATTTCCAGTCCTATTTTGCAGTGATCCTCTTAGACTTCGGATGTAAAACTCCCTGTTTAAGCCTATCTCGCTTACATCTCGTACAGCTCGTGGTTGAATCTTCTCCCTTTTTCTATAACCCCAGAGGGATCAACGATTTCATCAGAATTATCCTCCCGAAAGGCCAGAAGAATGTTCATCTGATGGCGATAGAAGCCTCTGTACTGTGGAGCTGTGCTATTCTGCAGCTGATTTACTGCGGTCTTTGTCGCTTGTTACAAGTGACTCGAGATAGACGGTCCTTGACTATAGTATTTACAATTTTTAATTTTCCCTAATTTAACCTAAGACTCATTTTAGCTGGTGTGTTTGTTCAATCATGTCAACCGCATATGACATATGTCTAGTTTTAACATCCCTGTCAAACTCCTCCGATTGTGCAGGATGACAATGGGGAATTCTCGCTGTTCTATTAAAGTCGATAGCGAATTAACTGAGGTTTTAAAAAAGGATATAGGCGAGGTAACGCACTGCGTTACATTGTGCTTGAAAAAATCATAATGGCTTACTGGCCAACACAAGGGGTACGATCTATTTCTAGTCTACGTAATTGCTTGCTTACGCGGATGGCATTCATGTAATTGGGCGAGTACAGCGAGATGTAAGTGAACTGTTCAAAACCATTAAAGCAAAAGCGATTAAAATGGGTCTTTCGGTGAAGGAGGGTAAAACCAAATATATGCTGTCATCCGAAAAAGACGGACAACACCGACTTCTTGGCCAGGACGTCACAATTGATAGCCACAAATTTGAAGTGGTGAAGGACTTCGTCTACCTTGGCTTACTAGTGACCAGCGACTACAACACCAGCGCTGTGATCAAACGCAGAATTACTGTTGTCGACCGCTGCTTATTTGGGCTCAAGAGCAAATTGAGAAGTAGAGCCCTCTTTCGAAATATAAATCACTGATCATCCCGGTCCTTCTGTATGGGATGTACAGCGACATCGGTCTAGTACGACGTCTCCGGATCCAACGTTTAACGCGTCAACGGCTAGGCCATGTAGAGCGAATGAACACCACAGCTCCGCCCTGTAGAGTCTTCGAATCCAACCCTGAGGGACGACGCAGCAGAGGACGACCGAATATAAAGCGGCGCACACAGATGAAACACAACTGGGAGTTCGGCACTGGAAACAATTGGCAGAAGATCGTGCCAGCTGGAGACGTTTGTTGGCTGAGGCCCAAGTTCACATCGGACTGTAGCGCCATCTAAGAAGAAGAACCCTATTTTAACATCGGAGATCTCGTCTAACTCGTTATCGACTTGATGAAAGCGAGACTTTTCGTTGTCATAATTTTACAGCCTGACGAGTGTCGCCTCAAAACACGACATGGTTTTGTTGTGTCGTCTTCAAGTTTGTGGTTTTTCTACATAATCTGCCGCAGCCTGAATTCTATCAGATTGCTTACGAAAAGGAGGACAAGATTTTGTATGGGATGTGAAGGAGACTTTTTGTCCTATAGTTGGATCAGTTATTGGGATCTATCTTTTTTCGGGTAAACGATACAGACTTTGCTTTTATAAGCCAAACTTTGATGTTCTTTTCGATATAAGCCAAACTTTCTTCCGGTGTTGGGTCCAACTTCGGTGTCGCTATTTCATCTAAGTCAGGTAGATGAAATTTTGTCCCGTCTTCGTCCAGAGTGAATGGGTCTTTCTTCCCGTTAGTGATTACGTACTGGTTGCGTTAATCTCTTCAAGCTTCCGCGCGCTTTATAGTTTTGACGTGTTCGTTATCCTTTTGGTAAAACTTCCGAATGTCATTCATATGATTGCATTCCTCTTATCTTCCTGAGCTTTCGCTCCATGTACTTCTTTTTCTTCTGTAACATTTGAATGCTCCTCCGTGCTTTTCTGAACGTATAGCCCACGATTAGCTCTCTTCCGTCAAAACCACGTAGCCCTGGTCGTATTCTATTTATCTACATGCACGGTTCTGATTATGCTTACCATCAAACTAGGGGTTTCTCGTAAGTGGTAACTTGAAGCCCAGCAAATCAGATTCTATTGTTTGTGCAGATTGCCTCGGATTTCTAGCAAAAGTTGCAAATTCAACTGTCCGATATCAATTTCATGATCTTATTTTTCTCCATTGGTTCCGTGAAACCGCAGGCTTACTTAGGCTGCTATAAGATTACGGGTAGAGTTGATGTCGACTCCTTGGGGATGCTGGATGAGTCTTTGGAATTGAACGCAACGTGATCAAGCTAGTTGATTGTCCATTAATATGATGCGGCAATCGTGTGCCGGATGGGTTGTTCGATAATTAACGTGGTTTTTTTTTTTTTTTTTTTTTTTTTTTTTTTTTTCAAAGCAAATTTATTTATATTAACAACAAACGTTAATCAACGATATATTGACCATTTTGCTGGATGACCTTTTGCCTCCTTTCGGTAAGTTGTAAAATTTAACGTTCCAACTAGCCTTGGTTTTTAAAAGCGAAAAACTGGTCCAACTCATTTTTAACAGCCTGATCGGAATTGAAAGTTTTACCATTCAAATGGTTTTGAAGGGAGCGAAACAAGTGGTAATCTGATGGTGCTAAGTCAGAGCTATAGGGTGGATGTGGCATCAGTTCCCAATTGAGCTCTGTTCATTTTTGACGCGTTATTAAAGAGATGTGGAGGTCTTTGGTGAATATTGGCCTTAGATGTCGTTTGTGAGGGCTAATTTTGCTTAGTCCATGATCGTTTTCGGACTACTTATCGTAAACAATCTATTTTTCATCACCCGTTATGAGTCTTCTTAGAAATGATTACGATTCAGCAAAGAGTTGCATATGTTAATGCGTTGGGTGCGGTGGATTTGCTTTAACTCGTGAGGAACCCAAACATCCAGTTTGTTTACGTAAACAAGCTGTTGTAAGTGCAAGTAAACGGTTGAATTCGATATGTCGACCTTCTCTGTTATTTCTCGAGTTGTCAAACGCCGGTTAGTTTCGATTAAAAACTTTATTTTGTCGTAATCAGTTGCGGTTGGACGACCAGTATGTGGTGCATTTTGCACATTAAATTTTTCAGAACGAAAGCGAGCAAACCAACGCTGACGCTGGCGTTCACTAAGGCAGTCCTCACCTTAAACTTCACATAATTTCTTCCGAGCTTACACCGCGTTTTTGCCTTTTGGAAGTTAAACAATAAAATATGCCGATAATGCTCTCTTTCAACTTGATTTTTAACCAATTTGTTTCTTATTAATGACGCTCAGGTTTTGACTGAAGATAGTCTAAAGTCTCTATGAGACAAAAAACGACATTAATTATCGAACAACCCAATAAAAGACTACTTCCCGTCATAAAGTCTATTAGCCTAACTCCGTTTTCCGACGGGCTATATACCTTCACTCAATCTCGCTTTAAAATCCCAGAACCATATGGTGTTATAGTTGAGGCATTAGATGCATATCTAGAAACCCTATCTATCTAGAAACCCATAGAAATCATCCTTGAGTCGGCCGTCTTTCTATTCTGTGGGGTAAAATAAAAGAATGCGGTGAAAAGTGTTATGATGAACAAAGTAACGAGTTTGCATCAAATTTTATTAAATCTCCTTCTAACTACTCTCCTTGGCTAGAGAAGCACTTATTCTAGCGTTGATTCCATAATTGGAAGCATTTATTTTTATTTATTTAATAAGGCTAACAGTGTAATAAATAAAATTACAAGCTAGCTGGGGTAAGCCAGAGCAACGGAGGCCTTCGGCTGTCTTGATTACAGGCGTTATTTGGAAGCATATTTGAAAGATTTCTTTCGGAAACGCCTCAATTGCCAAAACATTTTCCTCTCAACACGATTATTATTTCTGGAAAGTACCAGAAATTGCATGGTGCTAATTGCAGAGAGTAAGGCGAATATGGACTGAAAATAACTTTTTGTCCAAAAATTTAAGGTTTAAGGATCAGAAGCGAGGTGTGGCATGGTGAATTGTCAAGATGAAGCAGAAAGCCTTTGTCGCATTTACGAATCTTCTTTTCTTTACATGTTCTCGCAATAAAACAATGAGCATCCCCTGAATGATCGAATTGTTAGTGATCCGCCATCTAATGGCGAGGAGAACCACTTGTTTTACACTGGACACCCTGCAATTACCTGCAGGATCATAGCCATACACCCAGCTTTCATCTCTGGCTATAATTTTGGCCATGAAGCCAGGATCTGCAATAAGGCGACACCCGGCTTTTCTACTGTTCGCCACCCAAAAGTCTGGGAACAAATTTTGCACCTACTCGCCTTTTGCAAATCATCGGTCAAAATGCTTTGCACTGAACCGTACGAGATGTTTAGTTCCTCGGAAAGATTCCGAATTTTCTGTTTAAACGATTGATTTTTGCATCTTGGTTTGTTTTAGAGGTCGAATAACATTCTGACCGTTGTCGACTCATTTCCTCTTTTGACCGTCCATACCACTTGCAGACAAGGTTCAGAGCTTCTTTGGTACTTTTTTGCCACTTAAAACAAAATTTTAGTTTATTTTGTTTCCCTGCAAGCAATGCTCCCATTTTAGTGGCATATCCTCTTCAGTATTTGGGATATCAACGTAGTCCACAGCATAAATTTTAGTTTTTTTTTATCCAGAAAAAATGGTCCAACGCCAGATGCTGAAAAGCAGCCCTAAATCATCATCCGACCACAAGACATTGTTTCAGTTTTCACAGTAGAGGTGTTTGTTGGCAAAACAGTTTGTACACTATTCGTACCTAGAAAAGGACTGTTCTTAGGCTCCTTGGGTTCAACTCATTTTTAATTTCTTTCAAAGAATTAAAAAACGGCTCAGTTTGCCAGCATTCTTGCACCGAGATGTTGTTCTTCAGCTTCTTGTTCTTTGGGATGATGGAGGTCCGTGTATGTCTTGTTTTTAGAACATTCCATTGTCTGTGATGTTCTTATTGATTGCGTAACGTGCGTTTGAGACACAAACATTTTTCAGCATCGATATATCCGCAAAGCTTTAATTCAATTTGATCACAATAGTATATAAACGAGCGCTAGAGTGGCAGTGAAAAGTATTTTCAATGCATGAAGCATAGGCTTTATACCTTTGTCGAACATAACAGGATAGACTCCGTCAGTTCATAGCGACTTTAAGCCATCGGACTTACACAGTACTCCATTCACAGTGAGGCTGGTCTGTTGAACGCGTCTTTCATTTATTTTCACACCGAATTCGGAAGCGTTCCATTGTTCGCTCAATAGTTGAATGACATAATTAAACAGCCCATGGAGCAAAAAGCGGTTGTCAAATTGTGTTTTAGTTTTGATAGAACTGCTTAAGAAACATTCGAATCAATGACAAAAGTTCACGGTGACCAGTGTCTATCCCATGCATAAATATTCTGTTGTACAACAAAATTTCGTGATTGTTGTCAACAATTTGAAGACGAAGAATGCTCACCGAAGTCGAGAGCCTCAATGAGTGAGGACAACATTGGGGAAGTGTAAGCCCATTGTGGGCACTTCTAAGAGTGTGGTTCATCGCATTCTTACCAATGATTTGGAAGGGAGAAAGATCTGCGTGCGATTTCTTTCACCTTCCCTCGCGGAGGAGCTAACAGAGAGGACAGTGAGTCATTGCAAAGACTTGAAATCTGCCAAGAAAATACATTTATGTTGTTTATCGTTTATTACTAAAGGGTGGGCCAAATAAAAGTTACTTTTTAAAAATGCAATAAAATGAACAAAATTAATTTTTTTCCATGTTTTATGGCTTTATTAGTAAGAACAAACATTCCCATTAATTATGAAATACAACGTCGTTCAAGTGGCTATCTCGGCTGGCTTCCTTCCCAGTAGCGCATTCTTACACCCAAATGTTACTCTCTGTGGATGCATTGGCTTCTCGACAATAACGTGCGGGTTTTCCGAGCCAGATGCGGCAAGTTTGTTTGTTAACGTAGCCGACGAGATGAAAATGCGCCTCGTCAGAAAAGATGATTTTTCGCCCAAAATCGTTGTCCTATTCAAGTTGCTCTAAGGCCCAAACTGCGAAGGGATAACGAAGCGGATGGTCGCGCGCCTGTAATTGCTGAGTCAATTGTACCTTGTAAGCGAATAATCCGAGATCTTTGTTCAGAATTCACCTCAGGCTAGTACGTGAAATGTTGAGCTGTTGAGATCGATGGCGAATTGATGTCCGTGAATTGAGTCTCACTCTCGGCCACAGCAGCCACATTCTCATATGTGCGCACCATACGACGACGGAGACCATGGGTGTTGTTCACTAGAATACCAGTCTCACGAACTTTTTGCACAAACTTGCGTACAGCAGTCGCGGTTGGTGCTTCATTTTGGTCAACACTTATTTTTAAAAAACGCACTGTTTGGGCTACACAGCACTCATTTTGGAAATAAGTTTCAAATATTTCCCAACGTTGTACAAACGTAGAGCGACTTATTTTGTTCCGCGGAAGTATGATACTGATTTTCTGTCAAGATTTCGAGCGGTGTCAGATGACCTAGAAACACTATCATCGTGTTCGACGGGATTACAAGGAAGTTGTCAGTTTTTGATAATACGTCATCGCATAAAGCCAACATTTCATAGGAGTTTTTGCTCGATCAACCGCCATACTCGCCTGGTCCAGCGATGTGCGACGGTCTGTTTCCTTAACTCAAATAAGTGTTGAAGGGGAACACATATAGTATGATTTCTATCTAAAAGGCTTTGGCCAACATATTCAAGACTATTCCGTCCCTCGAATAGGAGATATTCTTCGGCACGTTTCAGGATCGCTTACAACGCTGTATTGACTCAGTGGAGGAATATTTTGACTAAAAATGATGAAAAAAATGCACCGCAAAGCGTCTTCTTCTTTACTTAAGAGCAGTCTCATTGGAAATGGGACAGATTGTGTGTTCGCTACCGGTAGAAGATTCCGCAGTGAGTCGATTTCATGGGAAGTCAGTGTGAAACAGAGGACTAAATAGTTTTGCTTTTGACTCAGAGTGTGTACTGTTAGATTTTCAGAGCGAATCCAGCTTTATTTGGTTTGCTTTGTTTGAGGACAATAACTCACTGCTAGTATCCGGTTGTAACATAAGCCTGTATAGCCGTAAATAATTTTTACCAAATGCAAACAAATTAGTCGTCAATGTAATTTCCTTCATTACACAACACGTGGTCGTCATTTTCCAAGTTTTATGACTTTTCCCATTTTTGTTAAGAGTCGGTAGATGATCATATGGCTTACGTTGAGTTCACTTGCGAGTTCCCTCAAAAGTGGGATTTTCTTTGACTCTTGACGTGCAAAGGAATAACACCTGATAACTAGTGATTTGATCAAATGTGCCTAGAAGAATCAGTTCTCGGTTTACGAATTCGTTTCTTATATTTCTTCTGCTTCGACTGTAGGTCGATCCAGTGATCTTCCGAATTCGACTTAGGTAATCTAGTCGGAGGACCCTTCGCTTCCATTCGAATACTTCGGAATTTCGCTAAAGAACTGATTTACTACACGGGGGGCTTTAGTGACAGAACACGATGCTGATGTGCATCGCTGACACAAATTTGTCGAACCTTTTTTATCGTACGAATCTGACCTACAAATTAAACTTTTCTCTAAAATTGAATGTTTCTCTTTACAGGAGTTCAAAGTATAAACTAATCACCAAAACCAGAACTATTGGCTGCAGGAGTACCATAAAAAGCTGATATATAAAAACTAAGCCAATTAAGCCTACAACAACAGATTCAATAGCAATAAAACGGAATCTAAACAAGAAAACCAACGTAAAAATCAAAAATAAAAATCTCCCGCAAGACGGAAAAAGGACTCTACTAAAAGAAATCAATAAAATTAGCCAAAATGTCTAATTCCGGATCACTCTCGGCAATCAACAAAATCCATATAAACAACTCAACGAAAATGACGCTAAGCGATCGCTTTACAGGGTTCTCGGCACAACCGAAGATCCACCCGAGAACCTCACCACGCTACGATATGCCTGACAATAATATCACAGATCGAGCAGCATCGATCGCTAATCGTCGTCTACTCAAACAACTCGCCCAGAAGCACACACGGGAAGCAGCCCTCAAACTGAAAAGAGTACGCACCGTTTTACTTACTACTTCTATCGCAGACACTACTTCTCTATTATCTATTCCACATAAATGAGAAATCAATTTGAAATCCGCGCCCGTCGTGGCCGTAGGAACTTTTAAGTCATAAAGCTACACAAATGCGACCCACGTACGTCCCTAATAATGGCGTACGATGTGTTCGAATAGACTCAGAGAGCTAGAACTAGAAAATATAAAATAAAATAAAAAACACAAATGAACAAAACAATTACGGAGCACTGATTCCCTATTGCCTAACTGATATCAAACTTTTCTTTTCTTTGTCATTGAACATTGCAGAGGAGCATGAAACCGAGACTACCACCGACGGCTGCATACACGAGGGTCGCGAATGGCGTACCACTGAAACGCGGATCGGTTAAGGCATTACGCCTTGGCCCCAACGGACGCCTGATGAAAGCAAACAGCATAACAAATGTTGCAACGTAAGGATCAACAATTATTTTTTAAAAACAGATTTTCCCTAAACTGGAAGCAGAGCCAATAATAAAGAGCGAGGCAGAGAGAGGTAGAGAGCGACTCGCCAACAAGTAATATAAAAATCGTAAACGAAAATATAAAATGAAATCGCGCTTTGTATACCCCAATACCAACCGCTCTCTGTAGTCACACAGACGTCCAGTGCTCTCTACTCTACTCTACTCAGCAGAGCTCATTGAGTCTCTGTCCCAGTGACAGAGACTTAACCAGCATAGCATGCGAACAAAACCGGGAGTCAAACAATCAAAAGAAAAAAAAAACATTTTTTTGTCTAACATTCCCCCCAGAAAACTAGAAAACAAAATCCTCATAATGTGTATTACCTACCTCCCTACAGAATGGAAGCAGATTTCCTAGGACCGCCAACAAGACGGTCTAACTCTGTCTCCCGCGTTGCGGAACGCATAGGAGGACGATCATTGGAAATGTCTGGAAACAACGGTGGCGGTGGTGGCCGATCACGGCGAATCTCCCGCCCGGTTTGGCGTGGTAATAGCTCGCAACTGCCACAGCCACTACCTATGCCGCGTATGCGATCTAGGAGCCGTTCCCGCACACGTCGACTTAACCCCGCCGCCATGGCAATGTCTCAGAATTCACAATCCGGAATAGCACAACGCCTAGCCCGCGTCGGACGATCGAATAGCCGTTCACGCTTACGTACACGTGCAGTCAATCGCAGTCGATCCCGATCAACCAGAAATCGTCTTATGCAAATGATGAACAGCCGTGCCGGTGGCACTACTGAGACGGCCGTGCCGATAAAGAGCCGTCTGGGCAGACGACCTTCAGCAACCGCACCGAAAAGATCACGTTCGGTTAGCCGTGGAGGCGCTGGAGGTCGACGTCCCCGACGAGACGGAGTCGTCTCGGGACGTATTCAAAAGAGACGCAACTCACTTAGGCCCGTAACAACTGGCGGTGGTGGTAATAGCATTCAAAACCGAATCAGCCGTACCCGAGGAAGGTATACAACACCACAACGATCAGCTCAACCGGCTTACCAGAGACTTAATACTCAATTTCTCAAAAACAGAAATAACGCTACACGCGGACGTGCTCGATCGCGGAGTCGCACCGGCAATAGATCCACCACTACACCAAGGAGCAATGGAACAATTCAACCACAAATCAGACAGAGCACACGTGGACGCGGAGTTGGAGTACGCGGCACAAATCGTCGCGGGCGCAGTCGTCAACGAGGAGCAACTCGAGGAGTACAACGCAGTAACAACGGTCCAAACGGACAACAACAGCAACAACCACAACAACGACGTGGTCGTAGCCGCAGTCGGCGTCGCGGAGTTTCACGTGGTGGAAGGCAACTAGGTAAAGACGAACCAAAGTCACTGGGAGCCCAGAAGTAGCCGTGAGTGATTCGATTCGCTGCTGCCAGCCAAGCCCCATCAACAATGAGTTCCACTCCACATTCATTTTCATATATTTCCATCCGAGAATGCAATTATTAACATTTCGTTTGTTCTTTCTTTCTCTATAGGTAAAGACAAGCCCGAGGTTAAGAGGGAGGACTTGGATAAGGAACTTGACCAGTATATGTCCAGCACAAAAACCGAACTATAAGGCGGAGAGAGGCGGCCGTATATGATCAACCGATCTATTAATTGTAGTAGCGCTTAACCACGACGCTTAGTCCCCAAGTGACATCTGTTTTCATCCGTAAATGGTTAAAGAGTTTTTTTTTTACTGAGCAAGCCGTGCTGCGGAGTAGTTTTAGTCTTCTAATTTTGTTTTTGTTTTACGTTCTTCATCCATTCTTTTGTATTTCAAAGTATTTCAAAGCAAACTGAATTGAACTGATGTATATTATATATAAGGAAATATATAAAAATATATGAATCTGAAAAGGATTTTGTTTTCTTATTAAGGGAAGTGGGGTGTGGTGGCGTTTCTCTCGAGCTTTTATTCCAGGTAGGTTCCATTGAGTGGATCAACTTTTTCACTTTGATTAAGAAGACAAAGCATTGATACCTTGCGGCTTTCATTGCTTCTCAAAGGGGAATTCGATAATGTTAACTTGGACTGACTAAACCTATGGTGACTCAGCTATTAACAGCTACATACACCATATAACGAGTTCTCAGACAATGGGTTATTTCATCAAATTTTTCGACATATTCTCTCTTGACTTAAAAAATATTTGGCCCGGAAGTGGAAGTATGGAAGGCTGTGAATATATTCATCTACGGCCCTCCCAACTCCTTTATTGGGCGCGAAGCGCTTACCAGGAACAATTTCCTTCAAGCTTGGGAACAGATGGAAGTCCGAGGGTGACAAATCGTACCTAAAATCACCCAGTTTTCCTGTCGCCAACACATCCTCGTGTACAAGTGCGTGGTCCTGGTGAAAGATGATTTCTTTCTTCTTCAAGCCAGGTCTCTTACCGCGAATTTTCGCATCCAATTGGTCAAGAAAATTGGAGTAATATTCTGTCCCTTTCGCATCCCAAAACACGCTGGCCATGACCTTCAACCCAGGTACAATCGACTTTGCTTTCTTTGGCTTCCACACACTGTTTGAAGTGCTGTTCCATTTCTGGCATGTAGTGGTGGACCCAAGTCTCGTCTATGGTGAAAATCGTTCGGACCAAAGGTTGTTGCGAAAATCGTTTGCACATTTAATAGAAAAACATAAATTGAAAAAAACAACTTTTGGTAAAAAATCATTAAATATACGAGTACAAGGTGGCGCAAAATGAATCACCCCATCGGAAAATGTTATACTTTTTGCAAATGGCTACGTCAACAAATTTGTGAACTAGGCAGCTGCAGTATGCAAACAGACAAGCGCTATCCTCCACAACAGCGTGGAATAGTTGTGTCGGTTTTTCTGACCAATAATCGGTCGGTGGTGTACATAAGTGCAGCGTGAATTTCGACGTACATATATTTCCTGATCGTGTGGCGACAACTAGGCTGACATTCCGGCGCTAAACTACTCAGATCGATCAAACCCACATTTTTTTTTATAGGGTTCGCGCAGGTTCCAGAGTACGCTCTTATGGTGTTTGTCACACAACCTGGATGGGTTGCAGATGGATTGTGTCGAAGATGTTCGTTCGTTCACTACTCTCCGGAGGTGGTTGTCCTGGATATGATTCGAGAGATTCGACTAAATTTGTTGCGTTGGCTGTAGTTCGCAGTATCTTTTGTTTCCATGTCATTAAGATGTTATATTGAAAATGTACACACACAGTATAAATTTTGAAGTGTTCTTATATTGCGAGTGTTATGCCTTCGTCAGCATTTTTTGACCATCTTTTATTCACAACTGGTGTTGTTGCACAGTTTTTCCGTGTAGGAATTGCTTTTGACCATGGACAGACTTGAACTTCAGACCTTCCGCTCAACAGTCAGTGATGATTACTATTGCACCACGACCACCCCGGTCTGTAGCTGTCGATGTAGATGACATTAACCAGACGACGGGCCACGCAATTGAGCATCACCAGAGGGACCCTACAGCGAATTTTTGTGAAAGACTTACACATGTTTCCGTAAAAAGTGCAAACAGTGCATCAGTTAATGCCTGCTGACCATCGGTCCCGTGTGAATTACTGACATGCCATTCTTAATTTCAACAACGAAGAGGACGATTTTGTGTCGAAAATCATCATGAGCGACGAGGGGCATTTCCGCGGTTACGTCAATAATCAAAATCTTCGCTTCTGGGGCACTGAAAATCCGCGTGTGATGCACGAAGAGCCATTACATCCACACAAAGCAACTGTGTGCTGCGGCGTTCACGTGAGAGGAGTGATTGGGCCGTATTTTTTTGAGAACGTCATCGGATATATGTACGGTCACTATTACTATTACTATTACTCAGAATTGTATGAGCGTGGCTTGGTGAACATGCGGTTTCAACAACACGGTGCAACCGCCACACGGCACGAGCCACAATGGATATTGTGAAGGAAGAGTTTCCTGGTCACGTAATCTCCCGTTTAGGCGATTTAACCATCCCAAGCTTCTTTCTTTGGGGTTACTTGAAGGATTTATGCTAATCGCAGCCCAGGAGAATTCGACAGGAATGCGAATAGTTATCACCGGAAATCTTGTGGAAAGTCATGGAAAATTTGATAAAACGGGTACAAAAGGGTATCAGGAACTTGAGGAATATTATCTTTTCTTCTTAACATAAAAAAATTGTAAAAGTCCTAATAAAGATTTGCATCACTCAAAACCATTTTTTTTTCATTTAGTAAAATAGTAATTCAAAAACAAAATTGTATGATTAATTTTGCGCCACCTTGCTTGTATGTGTTGTTGCAGAAACACATTATAAATTTAATACAGCTATGAGACTGCGCGGATATAAAGTATGTCACACTCCACACCCACACAATATACTTATAGGGGAGACTACAGTGATAATCAAAGATACAATCAATCACTGTGAGGATACAGCTTACCAGGCCAGTGAAATTCAAGCAATCTCTGTCAAAATTAAAACAACAAGCGGTCAGTATATAACAATAGCAGCCGCATACTGCTCTCCCAGCAACAAGCTAAAGAAAAGAGAATTGATTTTAATGACTTATTCAAAATATTTGGAAATAAATATATAGCAGGCGGAGATTTTAATCCCAAAAATAAGAGTTGGGGATTGGGATTAACTTATTCAAGATGATGAAAAAACCAACTGCATACATACCATCTATTAAAATAGAAATAGCAGTGCAAACTGAGTGAAGACAATCTTGCAAAAAGCTGAATTACAATATTTGCGGAGTATCTTAAAAATGTTTTTCAGCCGCATGATAACACAAATAATGTACCCGCATAAAAAAAGTCTGAAATTGACAGACCGTTAAGCTTGGTAATATCTTATGATATTATCAGAGAAATTAAGAAAAGTATGAATCCAAAAAAAGTCCATAGGAGAAATCCTCAAACAGCTCCCTAAAAGCTTCACAGATCATTAACGCCGGGTTCAGATTGCGATACGTATCACGTACATATGTGAAAGGTCGCAGAGATAATTATGATACCTAAGCCAAGCAAACTACCTATCGAAGTAATCTCGTACCGCCCGATATCTCTATGGCCCCTGCTATCAAAACTTTTATAAGAACTATTTTAACCGATAATACAAGAAAGATCTCTGATACCAAAATATCAATTTCGTTTTGAAACAACTACTGTACCATAAATGTGCACAGGTACACAAAATAACTAACAAAATAGAAAAGGCTTTAGAGGAGAAGAAAATTTGCTCTATCGTATTTCTTGATATAAGCCAAACTTTCGACAAAGTTTGGCATCGGGGGTTAATCAACAAATTAAGAAAACAACTTCTTCTTCTTCTTCTTTTCCTTTTTTCCGGCGTCGTTATGGTCAGAAGTGTAGGACCATAACCTTCCCACTTAACTGCATTCCTACTGGTCCGCTTGTGGGGTCCCCCGGTTTGACCTCAGAAAGTAGCGGCAGGCTTCCCGGTTTGGGATTACTTCATCGCTGAGGCCAATCAAATGCTGGTGTTTTTGCATTTGTTTGCACCAATTGTTTTTCGGCCTGCCTTTTTTGCGTGTTGAAATTGGAACGTTGATTGATATTGCCTTTTGGACGGGGTTCAAAGGATCTCTCCTTTGAACATGGCAATACCAACTGAGTCGGTCGCGCTCTATATTTCTTGTGATGGTTTCTTTTACGTGGAGGCTTCCTCGGATCTTTGAACTTCTAATTCTGTCACGCTTTGTTACTCCCGCTGTCATGCGAAGCATCTTCATCTCAGTTGCCGTTAATTTGCTCTCATACTTTTTGTGCTTTGTCCAGCATTGTGAACCGTATGTGAGCGCCGGACGTACAACTGAAGTGTAGAGCCTTCCTTTCAGCTTAGGGGGCATTTTTCGATCACAGAAGATGGCGGAGTTTTCCCGCCATTTCATCCACCCTACGCTTACGCGATGGTTGATGTCGTCATCACAAGTTGCTACTTTATTAATCATAGATCCCAGATATTTAAACTTTTCACACTTGGGAAGCACTCTTCCATTCAAGTAAATGTCTGGAATAGGCTGATGAGGGTCAGAGAACGGGCAGCACAGATACTCTGTCTTCTTTGAACTAATACGATACCCGTGTCCCTCAAAAATGTCCACCCACACATCAAGTGCTCGTTGTAGGGACGCCTGATCATCACTTATAATGGCCCCATCGTCAGTAAAGAATAGCTGGTGCACATTGGGGTCCGTCACTTTTCCTTCAAGCAAGCAATCAAGGACTGCTATAAAAAGCAGTGGGCTGAGGACGCTCCCTTGGTGTACACCGACTTTGATTGCGAACTCTTCGGTGACTTCTGCGGTGCATCTTACTCTTGTCGTTGCTCTCTCGTACATGTCCATAATCACTCGCACGTAGGTTTCTGGAACTCCTTTTTGTCTTAGCGCTACCCATAAAAGATCTCTTGGTTGCCGGTCAAAGGCCTTCTCGAAATCAACCAACACCATATGCAAGTCCTTTGACGAATCACGATGCTTTTCCATCATGACCCTTATACTTTGGATTGCATCTGTTGTTGATTTACCCGAGACAAACCCGCACTGGTCATCAGATAGTCGTATTATTTTCCGCAGTCGGCTATCTAATACCCGTTCAACGATCTTCATGGTGTGCGACATCAGCTGGACAGAACGGTAGTTATCACAATTTCGCGTATCACCCTTTCCTTTGTGCAAAGGAAGAAGATAGCTTTCCCTCCATTGATTAGGCATAGTGTCGCCTCTCATAAGTTTGGAGATAAGAACCATGAGCCATCTAGACCCGATGTCTCCCATCTTTTTCCAGAACTCAGAGGGTATCCCGTCCGGCCCAACAGCTTTTCTTTTCTTGGAGTTTTTAACCGCGTACCGAACTTCTTCGACTGTGATGTCGGATATTTCGGCATAATTCGGGGCGGCTCTTGGAAAGTACACTCGGGGAAACTGTTCGTTCAGAAGTTCCTCGCAATACTGTCGCCATCTGTGGAGAATTTGTTCGTCTTCCACAAGGAGTTGGCCTTCAGCATTGTTAATAAACTTTGGGAAACGAATCTCCTGAGCATTTCTTTTTCTCCGTCAGACGCGGAAGACGATATTTCTTCCAACTCCTGATATAGGCCTTCCATGCTTTTCGCTTTGAATTCGGCGTACTTTTTCTTCGCGATACCTTTGCAATATCTATATACCTTTTCACGGCGAGCTTTTTCCTCTCTATTAGTAGAAGAGCACTTTGACCAAGCTTGGAAAGCCATTTTCTTTTCGTGTATCACTGCTTTGGCTTCGTCTGTCCACCACCAGGTTTCTTTTGCGTGTTGGCAGGGGCCTTTAGATGTTCCAAGCAGTGATTTGGCTTTCTCCAGGCCAGATTGTTGTAGGGAATCCCACATGTCTTGTGCTCTGCACTCCTCATTACCGACCTCATCGATAATGGAAAAGAGGTAGTTTTTCATGGTGGTAATAAAAGCTTCGCCTTTTCTTTTATCCAGCTTATACCACAAATTAAGAAAACAACTACCAAGGCAATACTCAGAAATACTAGAGTCATACTCGTACATAATGAGCGATTAACGAGTATTCAAAAGAGATAAAAGCCGGTGTACCACAAGGCAGTGTTTAGGACCAGTGCTATTCGTGCTATATGTACATATATCACAAGGAGAAGGCACCACTCTCAAAATGTTTGCAGATGATACAGCCGTCCTTGCCTGGGGAAAACTATCAAGAAAGCAACAGGAAAGCTACAGGTGGCGATCAACAATATATCCGATTGGACTGTAAAATGTCCAAAAATGATGTAAAAACCAATTTCAGGGACAAAAATGTATAACAATTCCCAGTGTATATAAACAACAACCCAATTTTTAATTCCAACGCAGTTCGCTTGGAGCCAAGCTACAATTCCAGGTCTTCTACCTTGAATTTTGCAAACTTTTAGTTGGATCTGTCCAGATGGACAGACAGGGAAGCATAAAAATTGGCATAAATATAATAAATATCAATTATTTAGTCAGAAGATTAAGAAGAATAAAACCCTTTGAATTAATAAGCTAGCGACTACTACAAAGGACAAAATGACATCGTGCGGAAAAGATGATGGTGATGACAAACCAAAAATTAACCGATTTTAAGCGGTTACTAGATAAAAAATGGCTGATTACTCTTACGACTGGGTACTATATGTAAAACACGTATTACGTGAAGGTCTTCTAGGGGAAGTGCTAAGTCCCACACTATTAAAAGAAGGTGCGCAATGTCTATTGGAGATTTTCACCTTTCTACGGAAAAAAAAAACAAAAAGAAAAAGATCGGCATTCAGCAAATGTGACACCGATCTTGCGCAGAGCTTTCACAGCTCTAAATCTTGGTGCAAGATGTTTCGCACCCTTTTTTCAGATATCCCTACAAAGGGTTACACTTTAGTGATGCATGCAATACGCTCTCACAAAATCCAAAAGTCCAAAACAAACGAATCAATTATATTTCATTTAAATGCATTGCGAAGAAAAGATAGTAAGAGATTTTTTCCTTTTTCCGGCGTTGTTATGGTCAGAAGTGTAGGACCATAACCTTCCCACTTAACTGCATTCCTACTGGTCCGCTTGTGGGGTCCGCCGGTTTGACCTCAGAAAGTAGCGGCAGGCCTCCCGGATTGGGATTACTTCATCGCTGAGGCCAATCAAATGCTGGTGTTTTTGCATTTGTTTGCACCAATTGTTTTTCGGCCTGCCTTTTTTTTTTTTTTTTTTTTTTGTGACACGGGCATCCAGATTTTTTTGTTTGATCTTACTCTTACAACACCGGTGATCTCCAGTCGTGTCAACCCACTGATTTGCATGTACACTTGTGGGGCAGTTTAATGGTGGTATATGTGTCCCTAGGCTCACTTTGGTGTTTTCTAAATTGCCTAGATGTGATTTTTGTTTACCTTTGTTTTAGTCGCCTTTTACGACAAGCGAGAGGTATCGCTGCAGGGATATTCTTAACCCGTTCCTGCACGGGATAAAAGATAGTAAGAGATATTGCAAACAAATAAAAAAAAAAAAGCTATTAAATTCAACTTATGGAAATTATAACGCATATTAAGGGCAGTACCGACCCATCACTGCACCGAGTATTCTTCTAAGGTAATGTTACGAAACCGTGTGATACAATTTAATGACCGCCAGTCATTGAAAAACAAATAAGAAAATCTTCAAGAACTTA
This sequence comes from Merodon equestris, assembly GCA_958301585.1. Taxonomy (NCBI): domain Eukaryota; kingdom Metazoa; phylum Arthropoda; class Insecta; order Diptera; family Syrphidae; genus Merodon; species Merodon equestris. The sequence goes on from OY284413.1 coordinate 44,388,022, forward strand.
TAATTAACTTCTAAATGACTTCCCGGCAACAGTTTTTTTTTCTTTTTCCAAAAATACAATTTACCTAGTATCAAGCAATTAATCACTAGAATCCAGGGATTTCATTAACTATCCTACACTTGTCTAATAACGAGTTCCCTCTTCTTATAAATTGTTATTTCTCCCTCTCGCCCACTCCCTGTTGCACAACACCGTTAGAGATTCTACAATTTTACTGATTAAAATCGACTTAGCTTTAGATACCGGTGAGATGTTTTTCGTCATTTTATAGACGAGAGTGTAGAGCGCTGGGAAGTTCTGAATAACGAAATAAACTGAGGTCAGGTACGCGGCTACCAGGATTGTTAGGAAAAGATCGAACACGACAGGCTTCACCCGATACACATACAGATTAGCTTCTAATCCATTGTAGAGCATAAAGTCTGGTTCGCGTGTGTCAGGTTTTTCATAAATGATTTTAACGTTCTTTAAGTACTTTTCAAAAGCATTCTTCAGATCGTTATTGTGCACAGCAGATAGCACACTCATCCAGGACTTAACGGTGTTTTTGTTAATTTCAATGGCACCGGCGAATATCTCGCCTTCTTCCACATTGTTGACATATGTATCTGGCCAGCACCTCGGCCTCTTTAAACGAAGTTTTTCGGACTGGTTCCTTTGATGATTTAAGACTGGACAAAGTGAAGGCGGGCAAGCTTTTCATACTGAAACGTTCGTGCTCCCATGCGAGTTGGGCATAAGCCAAGTTTATCTTTTTGCATACACCGTCAATGGTTAGGTTTTCCTACTGTTGCCCAATGGATTTGAGGAGTTTAGGGAAATGGCTTGAATGTGTGCCTTCTTTGGGGGGCTTGGAAACGTGTATGTGCATCGAACCGCTTTCGATATTAAGTGCTTGTGTGATTGTATCCAGACCTAAAACGAAGTCAAAATTGTGCAAGTGAACCAACTATTTCTTAATTCCCTGGAAATTCACCAGTGATCCAGATTCGGAAAGTAAGAACATCAATTGGAACTTTGGTGCTGTGCTCATTATATTATAAAGCTTGCTTCATTGTGGAGACCAAAGGTGTTTAAGTGAGTGATGATAATTATCAGGAATAATATTGAGTTCACTTCAGCTTCAACTCCTTTCACATTCTCCATCGGCGCGAGTTCGCGTTGAAGAATTCTGATTTTGCTTTGTTTGTTAGCCCCCTGACAAGCACCCGACCAGTTGATAGCTATTGGCAGAGATCAAATTGAAAAGTTCCTACACAGCTAAACCCCGATCAACTTTGCCACCAGATGACGGGGCGGCTTTAGCGGCATCATTTGCTTTCGTTATGTCGCCTAAAACTTGAGAGAAAACTTGGAGAAATAGACAGGAATCGAGCAGACTTGCACCATCATGGCTTGCTCAAGGAGGTAGATGTGCTCTTTACCTTCAACTGATAACGAGGCAATGTTCTTCGGTAGCAGTATCACCAGACCGCCTGCTTTTTGGCGGATATCTCGAAACTGATCTGCCATCATATCTTGAAATTTCGTCACAACATTATGTCGGGAGATGCTCCAAGAATACAAAGAATTCGCCTCGAGAGTTAAAACAGATGCCCGACAACCTTATGGAACACCATTGGCATCAAATTGGGACATTCGCTGGACGGTGAATTCACTTGAAGCCAAGACTGGGTTCGATGAACAAAATATAAAATTGGTTGAGTTATTAAAAAGTAGTAGGGTAGGCCAACGCGGAATATATCGTCAAAATTATCAGCTTCTTCGAATTTTGGGTTGAGGTCAGATTTGGGATGAACTTATATCAGAAATTAACAAAAAAAAGTTGAGAAAGGAAATTGTGGGAATTTTCCGGTTAGAAGAAAATCTCGCTGCTCACTGACTCAGCTACATATCTCAGTCACCTTCACTCATCTATTGTCCATCACGATATCATGCAGTTTGTCAATCGTTTCCGGTTTGGTTGCGATTTTTGATCGTGTCTCCCGTGGGTCATCTTCGTGGGATGTTCGACCACGTTTAAATTCAGCTGGCCACTTGTATACGGTTGAATTCGAAGGAGCAGAGTCCCCGTAAACTGTTGTCAACTCCGTATGAATTTCACTAGGAGATAATCCATCCAAACTGAAGAATTTTAACGCAGAAGATTCAAGTTCATCCATTTTAACGAAAAACATGAAACGTCTGCTGAAAAAAAATCTGAAAACAAACTATTACTTGACAGAACAAGTTGATACTTCCTTTCCACACTCAGGCAGGAAACATACATTGGACGAAGAGCCGTTTTTCAACCTGTTGCATGACGAATGCCCCGATTACTTTTCGGTAGCGAAACAATTCTAAACGAGAAGCACAAAATCCGGCACAGTTCTTATGAAGTAGCGCGGGGGAGTCGCGATCTTCATTAGAAATAACTCTAAACATAAAATTATATATAGCAGAGGTTTCAAGTGCACATAATCGTCTATCTGAGGGTACTAAGGTCAAAACTGGCTCTGTTTCGGGAGTCTTAATGCCTATCCAACACCGACATGCACATGTATCATTTGTCATCATAATATTAAGACCCAAAGTAAAAGCCCGTGACGTTCTTAGATTTCAAGTCCTGATCAGGAAGAGATCACGCGTACAGACTCTACGAAAGGAAGTCAAACGTTTCCTTCGGAATAAAACACGATAATGCCAAAGGAACAAAAATGCTAAAATTCAGGAAGAATGTGCGGCTAAAAACACAAAAGCTATGTATGTAGGGCTAAACGCTATGAAAAAAAAATATCAGGCGAAATCAGGACTTATTCGCAACGATAATGGGGAGCTAGTTTCGGACAGTGAAATGGTTACAGCCCAATAAAGGAGAAGGAGAGCAATCGGCATTGGAAAACGATGTCATCCATTTACGTCATCCATCTACCTGAAATCCAGGTAGAGCTGCCGATCAATGAGAATGTAAAGGAAGCAATGCATCGACTGAAGACTAACAAGACCACAGGAGTTGACATAATATCGTCGGAATCAATAAAATATGTTGAAGACGAAGTTACATCACAACTATATGGAACGATGAAAGTATCCCTGAGGAATGGGAAAACTTAGTCAACATTCCTGTATTTGAAAAGAAAGACTGAATACCATGCAGAAATTACCGAGAAACATCGCTGTTACCAAGCTGTTACCAGGTGACAGCATTACTACTACTTCTCAGGCCAGCGATCCATTGAGCGGTGGAGCCTGAGCTAAACTGCCTTGCATCCTTGAAGTTCTGAGCCTCGGTGACTGTTTGTCCATTGTCCATTCGTCCTACGTACCTTACTCATCAGTTTTCGCGATTTATTCACTCGGACAATGCTTGGGGCTGAATAGAGTTCTTAATTGTGTAGTTTTCTCCATTCACCTTCTTCGTCCTGTTTACCATCATAGTTCATCCTTAAGATCTTGTTTTCAAAGACCTGAAATCGATTTTCGTCCTTCTTAGTCAGAGATCAAGTTTCACATCCGTAAAGGGTCACCATCATCATTATGGTTTTATAAATATCAAATTTGGACAATGCGGGACAAAAGAGTTTTGAATAATATCTTCAGCGAGAAGAAGCACGAGTTTATTTCGATCTTTATGTCGTTTTTGGCGCTCAATATGGTACCCAGATATTTGAATTCGTCCACTTGCTCAAAGCGTCTATGGAGTACAGTCAGATGCGAGATTTGGGTCGATTGAAGTCGGTCAGTAACCATATATTTGATTTTCTCTTCATTAACTTCTAAGCCTATTTCCTTTCCTGCTATTATTAGGCTTTCTACATTTTTTAGTTATTTCCTCTCCCAGCAGGTCCAGATCGTCAGCGTAAGCTAGAACGGATAAGGGCTATTCTCTTCTCATTTTCTTCATTACCAAATATTGTGATGTAAATAATCCGGTACAAATTAAACAATTAAGAAGTGGTGACAAGGCATCTTATCATTTTAATTCCCTGGATGATCTCTCTTGGATAGTTCACACGCGGAGATCCGATCGGGGAACTAGTTTACCTTCGGAATATTTTACCCTGCGCCTTCCTATGTCATTTTTTTTCACGGGGGGGAGATCCATCAGGAATTTAGTTGCCGCTTACGACTGGTGCTCCGAACCATCTATCTCGGTGGGGGAAATTAACTTTCTAGAAAGATTTTATTCAACATGTCATTCGTGAGGTAAAAGATCGGGAGATCCAGAAGAAATGGGCTCGGGAAAGACCTTAGAGAGAATATAACATAATTATGCAAGCCAACGTGAAGCAACTTCTTGCGGCCTAACTTTTTGAGTGGTTTGTGTCGACGTACACGGTTTTAAGATGTTTTAAGGAAAAGATAAACAGGCAGGCAAGATTTGGCCTCATTACCCTCTAACTAGCGCCTAAAATCCGTATCCAAAATTGTATCGCCCAAAGCAATTCGCCATACCATTCGTCCTCAAAGTAAAACACAAAGTAAAATATTAAAAGAAATCCACATTCATGTACTGCATGAGTGACTCCGCTAATCCCAGAATCCCAGACACCAGCATTGTATACCGTCTTACCTCATTATATTATTTGGATAAATCCTAGAACCCACCATCCGCACTCCACCACAAGTCGCAAGAGAGGAATTCCTAATTTACACCTACCGCACACCACCGCTTGTCCAAATCACATCGCGATGTAGACATTTTGATATACAGCCGTCGCGCAAATCTCTCGACTGAGCTCGCTCGAGTTCACTTCCACGCGAAATCCCCAACCGTAAGCCCGAATATAACATTTCGTAATTAATTATCCTCGTTTCAAGCGAAATAAATTCAATTTGATATAATCCCCTAAAATCGTAAGCCTTACCACCTGGGCTACCGGGGGCGGCTCGCTTCCTTCTCGGTATTTGAAGAAGTTTTGTGAACAGTGGCAATAAAAAGGTGTAGCAATTTGAATGGGAACGGCTTTGAGGTGTGATGTGATGAGGAGGGATAATTAACAATCGATGTTATGGTTATCGTTGCCACGCGGCAAACTAATGCTCCGGAAAGCTTGAAACGTGTAATACGGAGATTTCCTAGTGAAGGTACGTCACGTGGATAACCAGTAGACTTTTGTAGCAGAAGGCCATTTCTATGGCAGCTCAGAGACTTAAGATAATCAGTTAGTTGGCTTCATTCCTTCGAAAATTCCGTTTGTATGTGCGATATATCCTGTCCAATTGAAAAGAAATACGAGTATTAGTTCTATAGGAAAGCCCCTGAGTAATGGGCCTTTCTTAACAGAGCACTTAGAGCTACATAGATATTTTGACGTTGGAGATTAGTTCGCTAGGCAATATTTCACTTCGGATTATTCTGGAAGGTTTGAATTAAAGCCTGAAAATAGTAAAACTTTTTGACAATATCGGTTGAGGTTTTAAATGCGGTAATATGCGGTAAATGCGGTAATAAGCTTAGCCTCATATCTACTTTACTAAACTTAAGAGTTTGATTTAAGATGGGGAACCTCAAGACAGGTCTAAGGGGCTGTTAATATGAGAGCAAGTAAGGAAGAAAGTGCTTGTAGTAATACATCATATCTTTCACTAAGAAAATGGCGTATAAATTCTGTAACAGTCTCACGCATAAGTCATCCAACAAGAGGTGTCATTTTAAATTAATAGAAAAACACATAAGCTGCAATATTTTCCAAATATCTGGAAAATAGCAAAAGTGATACCAATATTAAAACCGGGAAAGGAACTCGTAAATCCAGACAGTTACAGACCTATAAGTCTGCTAAGCCGTATCAGCAAAGTTTTTGACAAAATTATAAAAACAAAACTTATGAAGTATATTGACGGAAAAGGTATATTCCCAAATGAACAGTTTGGATTTAGAAACCAGCACAGTACATCACATCAAGTACTCCGAATATGCCAACATATAAGGCGCAACTTTGACATAGGAAGATCTACAGGCCTGGTTTTACTTGATATTGAAAAAGCTTTTGATTCAGTCTGGCATGATGGTATAATATATAAAATGATTAATCTAGGATTTCCCTTGTATCTTGTCAAAACTATTCAAAGCTTTTTAACTAACAGAGCCTTTAGAGTATATGTTAATAATGAGCCATCATCCTTACAACACTTTTTTGCGGGGGTTCCCCAGGGTTCTGTCCTGGGCCCTATATTATATAACATATACACTTCTGACATTCCCAAGCTTCCAGAGCGCGAATTAGCTATATACGCCGATGACACAGGTATTTTTTCTTCCCATGAGTTTGCTCTCAATATTGAGAACAATTTACAAAATGGGATCAGAATATATGCCGAGTATCTAAATAGGTGGAAAATTAAAATTAATGCTGATAAAGTGCAACCTATCTTTTTTAGTCGGAAAAGAAAGAGTTGCTATTTACCCAACAATCCACTTAACGTTTGCGGAGTCAATGTGCATTGGAATACTAGTGTAAAGTACCTAGGAATTTATTTGGATACAAGGTTAACATTTAAGAAACATATCTTAAATACAATTAACTAGGAATTCAATGCAGGTGGGCTGCTTTGAAAAAATTGAGCTGAGCGAACCCTTTTGTCTCACTGTTTAAATTCGATTTACATCACCTGTTTACTGTGCACCTGAACGGTCGCACACTTAGCTAAGGCCGCGTGCTCCCTCCAAACTGTGCATAAAACACTACTGCTTAGTAGACATCGCAAATGATGACCTCGCCACTCAGATCGTTGACAACTCCACGCGAGACTGTTAACCTGAGAGCTGAATGGATTGTTTGGCCGTTGATGTTGTTAGCGGCAACACCAGTAGGAGCCATAAGCAGGACAGCACCGTTTCCATGCAGCAAATTAACTGTCTTAACCATCTCATTGATTAGAAAAGATTTGCCTGTACCAGAAGCGCCTTGGATGATAGTCAGATTGTGGCGAGACTCTCCACGAAGTTGTTGACGTAGGTGGTATAACACTTGAGATTGCAATTCGTTCACGCTAGACGCTGCATGATCCAAAGATGGTGTTGTCGATATGTGGTTTTCTTTAGAGTTTTTGATGAATGAATTGTTGTTTGAAATATCAGGATATTTCTCATACGCAGAATACCAGTTAAACATACGATAAACGTTCCTCTATCGTACCAATTGGAAAATTGGGTTTTCGGTGATTATTCCTCAATAATAAGTCGGATTTGAAAAAAGACAACGTATGGACACTCAGCGATGTCCACATGATCACCTTGGTAAGTTTAGTCAAAATCAGTTGAATGGCTTCGGAGGAGTATTTGTAGGAAGAAACGGCTGTCCCGGGTATAAGAGGTATTGCCATTAAGCTGCTTTACCCATTTATAAATAGAAAATCAATGCTTAATACGGCCAATGAAACTGTAATACATAAGGTCATATTTCAATTCATATTACTTTATGGTTGCCAAGTATGGGGAGATTGTGCAAACTGTCACATTAAAAAGCTACAAATAACCCAAAATAAACTGTTGAAAATGATGCTTGATCTTTCTAGATATCATTCCACTTCTGATCTTCATATAAAATCGAAAGTTGAATTGATCTCCGTTCGAATAGCTAAACTTATGGATAAATTTCGACAAAATTGCGTATTTTCAGATAATCCTCTGATACAACAACTAATTCACTAATGTAAATGTTTATTGACTACTAATTATTTATTTATTTATTTATTTATTTACTCATTTATCTATTTTTAAAGTATATTTATTTACTTATTTGTTTATTTATTTATTTATTATATTTAAATTTACATATATACCATATGTATATATTTATTTATTTATTTATTTTTTTATATATAATTTATTTATTTATTTGTTTATTTATTTATTCATATATTTATAATTATATATGTGTATATTTATTTATTTATTTTTTTGTATATTTATTTATTTATTTTTTTGTATATTTATTTATTTATTTGTGGATTTATATACTATTATTATAGATATATGTTTTTTGTTTTGTTTTTTTTTTTTTTTTTTGTGTTATACATTGAAGGTTTTTTGCTGTAATTTTCCTTCATAATCGTTGTTTCTCGAGTACAAAAAATAATTAAAAGTCATTTATCCAGCTGAAAGAAAGAAAGATATATAGATATCGAATCTCTGTATGTAAATTGTGTGACAACCACATTGTAATTTTATACGAAATAAAGAATATCTATCTATCTATCTAAAATTGGACTGCAATAGGGCAAGGTGAACTCGTTCAATCTATGGTTCCGTTTGTATAAAAGGAAAATAGAGGAGACGATACAACGACGAACTGTATGGGCTGAACAATGACATCGGCCTAGTACGACGTCTCCGGATCAAACGTGGGCAATACAGCTCCGGTCCGAAGAGTCTTCAAGTCCAACTCTGGAGGACGACGCAGCAGAGGACGACCGAATTTCAGGCGTGGAAGTGCGGCACTGGAAACGTCGGGTAAAATATCGTGCCAGTTGGAGACGCTTGTTGGTAGAGGCCCAGGTCCATACCAGACTGTAGTGCCATCTAAGAAGGAGAAGAAGAAGAAGGTGAACTCGCCTATTCCTTCAGCACTTTACTATCCGATTTGATAGATTTTTTCGCCATTCTAATATGAGCTTTAGTTTTAATTCTCAATTAATGCCAGTCATGTACTTCTTAAATATTATTTCGTTGACCCTTTACGTGGTCCATACGGAGAGTCTAATTTTGAGTCACTGTTTCAAGCTAATCGCCTGGTATCTCCCTAATAACACCTGTAATGTTGTCTTCTGACGTGGCAATTGACGCTGGCTTATCGGTTTATACGAGTGATTTGACAAATAAAAAATAATCGTACGTCACATCGCACGATTTAGCCGGTCAATCCATCGGTCCAAAATGAAAGATAAATTGCTCACCAAACTCATTTCTTAATTGGTCTGTTCGCGCGCTGTTTGGCACGTTGCGCCATCTTTCTGAAACCACATGCAGAGTTCACTGGATCTAGACAACTACCTTGAGGCACACCTGATGTAGCTTGATATTGAGGTCATTGGCTGTAAATGTTTGCTTATGTCGAGAATTTAATGGTAAAAAATGGGAGTTTGGCCATAAATGGGGGCAACAGAGTACCACAGTTCTCAACATGATGTCACATTACATGTTATCACCATGGTTTTTCCTTCTCGAGAACGATTCAGAAGCCTATTACGTGTTCTTGGCATAATGCATATAATGTCATTAAAAGTAAAAATTTACTTTAATAAACTTGGCATGTGGTACTGTAAGCAGCTGGCGGGCTATGAGAATAACATTCAACTTCTCAATCCGCAAAGTATGAGTGTAAAAATGGGGATGGCAAATTTAAAGGAGGGTAAAATTTACTTTATAAATAAACTCGTTGGCTTTTTGTTAAATCAAATGTCTAAAATGCGAATATGATAAACACACTAACAAGTTCATCAAGCATAAAAGCGTTGAATTGACACTCGTAAATATTGGGCATTTAACTAGATGATGGTCATGAGTCATGACCGTTGAATGATTTAAATATCATCTTTGTATCATCTGCTTAAACGAAGATTGACGAGTTTTTGGTTAAGCATTTGAATTTATGAATATGACCCAGGCACATCTGCTTTGCACTGATGTGACAAAGTATATTACATTTGAAAGAAGCGACTAGCAGGATGGGGACTTATACACTATAGAAACACAGGGTTGAAGCTAAAAATGTTTTGCTGAAATTAGTAAATCAGGAAAGCAATAATTGCAAACGACATTATTAAATGCTAATAAGGTGCACAGGGAGTTGTTCTAAATAGTAAGCCACTAGATCAAAAATGCCCAAAATGTTGCATTTTTTCCTAATCTGACACCCATCCGTGAGATAGGCTAAACGTCTTCGGATCTTCATGGACAGTCCCAAGTCTGGGTAATGGTCTGATGCTGGGATTCTTTCCGTCCACTACAATATTCAAATGCTCATTTCATAAGGCAAATATGCTACGGTTTTTTGAGCAGAGAACTATGTAATTCTAATGTTCCTCCCTACAGTTGTAGCAAGGGAAAGAACATCGGCTTATGCGGTGACAACAAAGCTAACTGTCCCCTATTCCAAAATAGTGCGTGAAATCAAGACTGCTTCGAACATAATCAGCAACCTGAATTCATTGAGTCTTAAGCAACTCTGGTATTTCGAGAAATAAGATATCTGTAGAATCCATCTTACACAGCACCACCCGTTTTGGCTTGGATGCAGGAACAATTTCTTAATTTGCGTTTTAGTGATGTGAACTGGTCACCATGATCGCGAGATTTATGGGCGTTGAGGATATTTTTGTGAGGCTATGCAAAAGGTCGTATTTATGCACACAATCGCTTTGAAAACAGGAATTTTTCCTGCCAAAATTTCTGTAAAGGTTATTTGAATGATGTTATCCCCCATTTGTAATAGCAAGATTCAAGCAATATTTTGAAGCAAATATGAATCATAAATGTGTTTCTTTTAAACTGACTTTCGAAATTAAAAAGTGGATGACCCTATATGTAGACAGATTTGAGCAATCTGTATAATGATGTCGTGCTCCGTAGTAAAATGGTGACCACTCGAAAAGTCTACGGCCAAAGCACCGACAGGGCTATTGAAAAACACTTTGGTTTCTAAGAATAAATCCATTAAGGATTTCATTTAGGTCTTGAATTTTTGTGCCAGTTCATTAGCTGGAATAAGTCAAATTAGCAAATTGGTAATGATCGACGTAATACGATATTCAAATCCTGTCCGGGTGGAGCCAAATGTTGCTTCAGTTTCACTTATATAAAGGCGAAGAATGATTAATAATGATTAAAATAGATTTTCAAAATGTCTGCTTATTTTGTTGTGTGTGCGGAGGTTGAAAACCTACAATAGTCTAGTATTTTAGTCTTATATGGCTTGAGCCGACAACTTCAAAGCGGCCTTCGATTCTCTGAACCGAAATGCAATATATTATAGATTTTATAGATTATATGGAATGGGAATATCGTCGAAATTTGAAAAGTTTTACCAAACCTGATACTGTTATTTCTCTTTTATCTGTTATTTCTCTTTTAAAAACAAACGTTATATTTAATTTTTTAGCGTACTTGTGCCTTATTTCAAAGTAACAAAGTAAAGCGTGAAGTCTTGCATCTGTTTTCTCTCCAGAAGAAAAATAGAACGGATAAGAAAAGCCTCATGAAATGTCTCTTTTGCACTTCGCTAATGCTGTCAATACCAAATGATTGCGCTCAAACAAAATTACTTTTGTGTGGCGTTTGGCAACAGATACCATGGCTGCGGTTTGGAATGGAGAGGCGCTATCTGTCGGAATCGGGATTAAGATAGGGATGCCCACTAAGCCCAACTCTTTTTCACTTTTTTATTGAGGATATTGTGGAATTCCCACCTGGAGGCGTAGAGTTTGCGGGAGTGTTCATGTCATTTGCAGATGACATCATGCGGCTGGTAAAAATCACCGGAATTTCTGCAATTGATGATCAATAAATTAAGTGAATACTGTCTCTAAGGAGTTTGATTGTCAGTCTAGAGAAATCGAAGACAATCGAAGATTTTCAAAAAAACGTGGAGGGTGACGCGACGCAAAATCCCACTATAGAGGGGTAAATTTAGAGGTCGTACAGGAATACAAGTATCTTGGAAGTATACTATTAAGCAATCTAAATATAAAAAGGCATGTGAGCGACAAAACCTGTCAGCCTGGAAGAAATGTTTCAGCAATACAAATATTCGGCACAATAGTAGTAGCTTTACGAAGAAGTATTCGAGGTAGTAATGCTGTATGCGAAGCAAATTTGGGGACTTATGAGGAAGTAGAAAAATTGCAGCGTTGTTTATTAAAAAGAAATTTAAACTTCCTCCAAAGATTCCAAACTATCATATATGCTTATGGTGGAAACAGGCTTATCTCTATTACATATAAAATCATTGAAGTAGCAAAGTAATTATATACAGGGTGCGCCATCTCATCTCAGTCGATGTAAATTTCGAATAACTTCAACAATTCTCAACCGTATTTAGGAATTCAAAAACTTTTATTCAATTTAGACCTTTACAAGTTATTTTGGTTAATTCTGGAGAACAATATCAATTAAATGACCGCCTTTATTGCCGATGCAAAAATTGGCTCGTTTTCGCGCATTCCCCTTGACATTTTCGAGCATCCTGGTCGAAATTTCTGTGATTTCCGCACGAATGTTTCTTTTGAGCTGTTCTATTGTTTCCGGGCCGTTAGCATACACCTTGCTTTTCAAGTATCCCCAAAGAAAAAAGTCTGGAGGAGTCAAATCCGGCGATCTCGGAGGCAAGTCAATATCGCTTTTTTTTTGACACCAATCTTCCAGGGAACTTCTTACGCAAAAGGTTCATTGTTTTGCCCGCAGTATGGCATGTCGCGCCGTCTTGTTGAAACCAAAAGTGAAATAAGCCTTTTTTTACGCATTTCTGGGACCACATAATGGACCAACATCCACCGATATCGATCGTCATCCACTGTATCGCCAACTTTGAAGAAATACGGTCCAATGATGGTTTTAGCGCATACACCGGCCCAAACAGTAATTTTTGGTCATATACCGGTTCTTCGTGAATAATATGAGGCTTTTCGGTGCCCCAGAAGTGACAATTTTGTTTATTAACTGAGCCAGAGAGCGTAGAATGTGCCCCATCGGTCATCAAAATTTGCTGCCAGAACTCCGGCTCAGCATTAATCATTGCATCGACATTTTGTGCGTATGCCAAGCGCCGTGGCTCATCTTGTGGCAAAATTCTTTGAGTTATCTGCACTTTGTATGGAAATAAATGAAGATCATCCTTTAAAATTTTCCGCAAAGTGGTAGCGCCGATATGACAAACTTGGGTCTTCTTGAATACTGAATAGATGAGTTTGAACGCCGCGGACGTGGCCTAGGTTGCCCACGAGGGCTTTCCACAGAAGCAAATTGAAAAAAGTTCGAGGCCCAACGACGAATTGTATCTTTTTTGGGCGCAACACGATCACGATATTTTGCACGATACGCACGTTGAGTTAGCACAATCGAGCGTTAATTTTTAATGAACATTAAGACTATTTCCGCGCATTCTTTTGGTGTGAAGCGATTGGTTAAAATTATATTGAATTGACGTTTCCAAAATGCTATGACATATGAAAATCGGTTGACAATTATTGAAGTTATTCGAAGTTTACATCGACCCATATGAGATAGCGCACTCTGTACTAATTAGATAGAGGATGTTTCTGAGAAGCGATAACAAAACGATAACACTGCAAGAATAAAGCATTTTTCTTTAATTCCTAAAAATGAGACAGGTACCTAAAAAACTCATTTTTCGGTCTAACAACTTTTTGCTCCCCTGACCGCGTGTGAATAATTTTACACACACACGTATCATAAATGTATCATGAAACAATTGAAACCGCATAAGAAAACATCCTCATTAAAAAATATATAGTTATTGCAACAAAATTGACAAAGTTCGAAAAAAAAGATTGACCAACATTTTTCGAACCGCACTGTATAATGCAACATAAGTTTTTGCTTTATGTGTATCGCCACTTGCATGAAAATTCACTGAAAAAAAATTCCCGAAATTTATGGACCTGCTCATGTACTATGTAAATATGTGATCGCTCGTTCGAAGATATTTGACCAAGAACAACGCAGAATAACTATTCTAAATGTGATAACATTAAAACCCGAAAATTCCCGATACTCTTTGTACATACCTTTAATGGTAACCGACACTAATTGACGGTATTCGAGAAACCTTTAGTACACAAGTATAATATCAGGATATGAAACAGCACTTCCCTGTTACCCAACTTATAAGCTCCACATTGGGCTACGGTTTCTTTCTAAGATTTTAAATGCCTCCATTCAGATAAGCCTGGCAAACAGACGTTTTATTAAATGCTGGATGTTTTGAAATGTAGTGCATTGGGCTTGAAAGAATTTCAGACCGCCACTAGGAAATACTCGAGTTTCGAGCTTCCTTTGATGTGCGGTTGCCATACCATTGCCATAGGAAGCGATTTCAATCTAGAAAACGTATACAGGTCTACGTGAACTGAAGGTAAAAATAGCAAAGGTTTTAAGGTCTCATGTTCCCGATTACGGTTAACCTGCCTTTCAATTCTGAAGTGCCCCAAGAGTACTTTGGAGGTACTGAAGTATGATATATCAAAAGAGCTTAAACGCCTGATCCTAATTTGTTGCGGTTTCTGAGTGTAATTTTAATACTTTTAAATTTAAAATTACATTTCCCACTCCCTTTTTAGGTAACAATAAACAAATTATGTTTCCCATCACGCCTGGATCAGAGCACGTGCACATTGTGCAACGTGCCACTCAAAAAAATCTTGGTTTTTAAAATTGCTTCTTAACCAAATTACCGCTATGCTTCAATCGTATTTCCGTTGGGAGAAATTAATTTCAACTGCCCTTTGACACATGTCTTTACCCACAATTCGACCAAGCCAGACCCTCGATTGGTCCAATCACAAATCTGCGGACATAGGCAAACTTCCCGCTACGGATCGAGAATATAAAAAAGAATTCAATTGAAAGAAAATTATCATTCGCGGTTGTGAATTGAACTTCGCCTTCGCAGACGCCAAGGAGTAGCTGAAGAGGCCAAGGAGTAATCGAAGAGAAATAAGGAAGTCGAAAGGAAATTCCATCGTACGAAGTGGAAAGCACTTCGACCCACGAAATACAAGAATTCCAATTTGATTGATGAAGTAATTTACTAGACGAAAAGCGAAAAAAAGACAAATCGAAGAAAGTGGTGATGTAGTGGTGTGGAGCGCCCGGGACTAACGACGATGCAGCCACGATGGAGCAGATCTGAAGTGGCAATACTAAACCACGATGTGCTGATAGCAAATCGATTGTTTTTCTTTCCAGCTCTTACTTTGTCGTATTATCTGCCCGCCCTTAAAAAGGATTCACTAATGAAAATCCTTTCTTTCATTCTTAACCCACAAGTGGTTAAACCGTTCATAGAATCACACACCCATAGCGTTTGTTCGTGAACACTTGACTGGACTGCCATGACGACGCATGGGATGTAGAGGATAAAGAAATCAATTGTCCGAGTGACGGCTATATGGAAGGAGCAGGAAGCACAAGTCCTCGTCCGAAAATGAATGCGTGATTAACGGAACGGAAGGAGATGAAGTGATTTGTACAAGTCTTGGAGTTTGCTTATTAGCCGTTAAATTAGAAAGATATGAACCGAATGTACAGGTCGCAATGATGTGGAGCGGAAGTCGGAAGAGATGTGCTCTGCTGGGAAGGAGCTGGAGGTGATGTCCGCCGATGAATGAATTGACGATTAAGAGAACGACGTTGAATGACAATGTAAATGAGGGTGACTTTGCGAGATTCAATGAGACTAATGGCATTAGTGATTCTGTTTCAGTTAAGGCAGGAAGACAAATTCAACAAGGGGGGATTCTTAGGTACATAAGTGAGGATTTAGGTAAAGGACCTCAAAGCACGAGATGTAGCAATCAACACAGTCAAAGACAAATCTTCAGAAGAGCCACTGAAATCCTTTATTCTTCCGGTAAACTTCCCTATTTGTTAAGTAGGATACAGCATCTTTAATTTGCATTTTACTGAGCTCTGCCAACTTGTCTCTTTGAATAAGTCAATAACTGAGAAACGTCCGATGTTAAGCATCCTTGGTTTATTTATATCAAAGCTAGCAGATAGTGTTATAAGCATTGGGCGAGCGGAGTCGAGGGTTGTTTTATAGATGAAGAGTAACTAGAATTTGTTGCTCTTAAAATTTGGAACTTTATTTCGGATAAATGGTTACATGTTACTTTTTGAAACACATATCCAACCCTACAGGGCGCGAATAAAATCTATCTCAACATGTAATCGAACAAATAATTTTAGATTGAAACTGGTAAAAGCGTAAATCTATTTTTGCTTAAACCGCCACGCTTCAATAATGTCACAATAGCTTTAAACAGGGTACCTTCCGCAGCATCTAACAAATCCCTAAAAATGGGATTAAACTCTCAATAAAGATGCGAAGAAAAAATACCAATAACAATTCAGTTGAGTTTAGGTGACTGTGTGAAGGAAATTAAAGAAAGGGATTTATTCTCTATTGATTTGTAAAAGGGATAGACGTGCAATCCTTAGAAAAGCGTCGAATTCTAGCTTAATTGCTTGCCAAATCGTTGAACAAGCATGGGTCATTAAAGTGGTCTTCAATGATAAAGCATACAAAAATGAAGAAAAACCTCCACTCACGGCAAAACAGAAGGAGGATAGATTAAAATTTCCTTTAGTTGGCGTCGGGTATTACTCACGCACGAGAAGAAGTTTAATCTCGATGGTCTCGATGGTTTATTATACTTTCACCACGATTTGAGAATATTCACTCACTCACTCATATTGATTCATCGACAACATGGTGGAAATGGTAAAACTGATATGAAGTTCATAACTTCATACCACCAAAATAACACAATCAGATCGAGAAAATATCAATTTGCCGTTTTCCAGTAAGAGAATGTGCACTGCAGCATATGGGACATATTGTCAAAAAGTGTAAGCTCTAGACTTATATATGATAAGGAGCCGATCAAATAGGAACCGATGACATCCTGCAAACTATCGTGGAAGTTCTAAGACAACAGAAAAATAAATTTGGCTTGTAAGCAGAACGCTCAGGAGAAACGTTCTGCGATCGCTTACAAACATCAGTCGTCACACTTAAAATGACCTACGCCTGCCTACAATCATGCTCGCCATTGATTGGTTTTGCAAAGGATAGAGTACAGAGTCAAGTTACTCCCAACGGATAGTCCGACGTATCCTAAGAGCGACTCCTCCCTGGATCTCATGCTGCTTAACCCTCGACTGCGACTGACTCACACGAAGGAATGGCCTACTCACTGTCTATGGACCTTTGTATACAACAGTGACCATTGCGAACTTTGTCTACTTTGTCTACTTATGTCTACTACTACTATGATTATAGTAGGGCGCATTGGTACGCTTTGCCAGTTCCCCGACGAGAACGCTCACTTCGAGTGCCTCTTTCCCACCGTCCAATAGGAATCTGTCAAACTATGAGATCGGCAGGTACTTCAAACAAATGGAAGATATATTTAAACAGGAGATGGACAGTACAACACCACGCCATCGACATAACGATACCATGAACCTGTACCGAAACGCGACAATCGACGCTCTTCACAGACAGAAAAGTAAACTCCCACAAGACTTAAAACTCTTAGGTCAGAACACTGAAGTCACTGATTAAAATTCTCCAACAGTTGATCAAAGAGAAATACAGAATATCTGTAAGTTTGCATTGAAACAACAGAATTCATGCTGTAAAATCTAAACGCACGAGTATGTTAAGGAAGTCTCTCAGAAAGTGAATAAAGTGATTTCCAGCATTCGCCCAAACCACGACCGGAGAACAGAGTCCTACTGAGTATCGATGAATGGCTATCAGAGAATCTTGGTTTTATCAGATTCAATGACGATTTCATGGCAAATAATGTCGTTACCAGTGAGGGGGCTAACACCCTGTTCATTTTGGCAAAGGATCTCCTGATGGTATTCGAGTAATTGAAGAGAAAAAAAATCCGCGAAACCCGACGGTATGTCTAATGTTGTGCTCAGGCATTTTCTACCAGTGGTACGAGTAGAGATGTATACCATCCTATTCAACGATGCACTGACCAGTGCATATTATCCGATACATTGGGTGACAGCGGAGGTGCAACTAATCCCCAAGATGCATAAAGCATCCCCAACCCGGTAAATTTCCAATCAATAAGTCTTCGTCCTAGTATTAGCAAGGTCTTCCTGAATACTGTCTATAGAGCTCTGTCTAGATGGGTTGATTCGGCTTCAGAGGTAGGCATGACACTATTCATGCCGCGTCGAAACTCGTATCGAATATCCAATGGAATAAATGCAAGAACCAATTCATGAGTGCTTGTCGGACATCGGCTTTCGACACCGTACGGTTAGAAGGACTTTATTACAAACTTAGTCGACTGGGTATAGTAAACCACTGCTTTATATGATTTTTGACTTGTTTACCGGTAGAAAGTTCGTTGTGAAAATAGCCATCGTGACTTCTACCTTGACATTTGAAATCAAAAATGGACTGCAACAGGGCATGGTGAACTCGTCGATACTTTTTATTATTTACCTAAGTGGTCTGATAGCATCCATTCACCATTCGATAGCATACGCTGACGATTTAATTACGTATGGATTAGGCCCAAGATCGACGACATTGTCATGCTTCGAAAAATATTAGTACAAGTATTATGAAATATGGAAGTTGGAAATCAACTGAAATCAGAAACAATTTTATACAGAATACTTTTTTTAGGGCCTCTCGGGACACTTGAAAAATTGGCGCAGGATCTCAATTTTCGGAATGGACGGGCGCCCAACAAAATGTAGTCAGATTCCTTGGGATCTGGCTAGACCAGTATCTATTTTGTGACAAACATATACATAGATGCTGCTCTGAAAGGCCCGTTTGCTGTTTCATAACAGCCAACTTGATTTCGGAGTGATCTGTTTCATGGCCTTAATCAGGTGTATGATTGCCTATGGATGTTCTGAGTTTTTCGATGTGAGAGCCAGATTTATGGAAAGGAATTGGGTATTTGAATGACCATGTCTCAGGATTTGTCACGAAATTTCACCCTAACGAGGTCCTATACAATAGGGCCAGGATTGTACGGGTTGATAATTTTCTGAAAAAAATGTGCAATTAGTACAATGGTAATCATCCCCGGCTGTTGAGCGGAAGGTTTGAAGTTCAAGTCTGTCCATAGCCAAGAAGAATTCCTATACAGAAAAACTGTGCAACACCAGTTTCACAATATAACACCTTAATGACATGGAAACAAAAAAAAAGTTACTGTGAACTACAACCAACGCGGCAAATTCAGTCAAACTTCTCAAATCCTATCTAGGACAACCACCCCCGGAGAACGAGACTATGAACTTCCGAATTCCAAATGGTCGGTAATAATAATAATAAAATGACAAAATTAAATGCTTAAAATGTGTTCTCTTTTACATACCTTACGGCTACCTATAGTCGTCTCATCGACTTTATTTAGCTATAGCCACAGCTCTTTTTCAACTTTGGCAAAAGATCCTTGTCAATTAAAGGCTATTAAATTAATTCCGATAACTGCCAGACAATTTTCGCATCATTTACATTTAAACCCAAACCAATTTATCAAGGATTGAAATAACAATGAATCATGATATCCGACTGTTTGCAT
Organism: Merodon equestris; assembly: GCA_958301585.1. NCBI lineage: Eukaryota > Metazoa > Arthropoda > Insecta > Diptera > Syrphidae > Merodon > Merodon equestris. The sequence goes on from OY284413.1 coordinate 44,407,318, forward strand.
TCAAAATCCAACGAATACCTACCTATTTTCTACTTCTCTCATAGAATTATTGGCGATGTACCTTACATACACAAGAGTTCGTGTCTCCGCACGGATAAACCTCAGTGGTTACCCTGCAAAAATCTGTTAAATAAAGCAATTTGTCTACGTTGACCTTCCATCCACATTGGCATTCCATTCACACCCGGTATCCGCATTCTTCCGTGAAAACAAAGTATGTACTCAACAAAAACAAAAGTTGCGAAACCGCTCCATTCTACCGACTAATCATGTAGATCAACCTCTTTGCACTCCCATGCACGCACGTTCTCCCTTAACTTGTGTTCCTTCCGCTCCGTAATCCATAAAAAAATGAGGAAAAACGAAAAGAAGCAAAAATAAGGTAAAACACTCGACAGATGTCGCCCCGGTGTAAGGAACAAATCTCAAGAAATTTCGCATGTAATCCATTATGTGACCCATTTATTTAGATGAGCCTTATGAGGCTTAATAGGTCAGAGAGAATAGGTCGCATAGAATGGTGTCCCAAATCCGGATCCTTCGTCGGTGTTGCTCTGAAGAATTGCTTGAAGGACATGTGCTATCAGCCTAATCGGCATAGCCGTCATCATCGTTGCCGCGTTCTAGAACGGGTCATTGTACACGTAGCTAAACTCTCGTCTAGGCTTGTACAAGTATCAAGGTGCAGGGGAAAGAAATTGTCACACACTATAGGCCGTCTATCGGAAATGTCGTTGTTTGGATTTTAGTTTAATTTAGGCCGTGAAAATGGCACTTTCCTTTCGTTCTATTTGGTTTGTAGGTTGCTTTTTGTGTTTGTCCTTGCGAGCGTAATTTCAAAGAATTCCACGAGTGTGTTCTTATTGCAGCTTGTTTTTCGGTTATACGAACACGTGTCTGTGTCCCGGTGGTTCGTCTTGATCCCGGGAATTGTTTTCATTCGAGGTCTTGCTCCGTCGTCATCGTAAATCTAAAATTGGATAAACAACAGGACAATGAATGCTTTGAACAACGTGTCCTTTTTTGACAGGTGTCGTATCGCTTTTGCCTCTTCCTTTAGTTCTGTGTTCTTTGACGTTATGCTCGATAACTTTGTTGCATGTTTTCCTTCTTTTTTATTGAGCTGGATATGAAAGGAACGAAAGGACTAATATAAAACAAAAAAACTTGGTGGAAAACTTGATGGCGAATTAAATGCTTTTCCTCTCTGGTTGGGTGTAAGCTTTGCAGGTGCAGCAAAAAGGTCTTTGAAATTGAATGTCGGATCTTCAGGTCTTGGCTGTTACGAAGGTGCCTTTTCAATTTGATTAAGTATATGTAGAGTGTCAAGGTGTTTGTGATTCCGGTATGAAATCGTGCGAGGTGATTTGCTACGATTTCTGAAAACTCCTAACGTATCCTGGAGTGCAAAACAGTGAATATTGGGTGTAGAAGAGCTATAACTTCGTGTTATTTTATGAGGACAATTTCACATTCATAGTCCTCTTTGCCTTTAAGAGCGGAAAGGAGTCAAGGATTTTTCGAGACTTATGATGGGTGTTGGCTACTCTGTTCCACTTGAGTAAAAAAATAGAATTTTGTCCAAGAATATGCTTTTAAGTCAAAGGAAATAGGTAAACAAAAATGGTATGCAGCAGCCACCACCTCCTCATTCCACATAAGTACGTTCATGCGTTTTCCCCATACAAGGACATGGGACAAGGATATTCTTAGAGTAAGTGGCACTTTTATTTGTAAGTACCTTCGAGTTTTCCTGTAGTAAAATGTGCTCTTGGAAGGAGCACCTTCGTCAAGGAAATGGTTTTACGCAAGCTTTTTCAAGTTTTGATTGAAGGGCCGGAAAACTCAAGTTAAGTAAAAAAAAAACTTAAAGCGTGAGGCAGACATTAGTATGAAATTGTTTTCTTTAGGAAAACTGGATAGCTAGGTCAAGTCTATATCTTTAGTTTCCAGTAATATTGCTAAAGCCAAGATAGGTGATAGGACCTTGATTGGACAATCATTTATAGCCAGGAGCTAAGAATTCCATACAGTCTGGTTGTTGGTGCACAGCTTAAATCCTTTAGGGTTACTATCCATATTTTGCATGCATATTATATATATACTGCGATTGGGATCCTACAAAACAATTAGCGTCGTTCACTTCCTCCTTGTTGGGGGTACATGCAGGAGCAATTTTCGAAAGTGGCTGAGAGTCTCGTTTCTATTACTATCCTTGCAGCGGCAGCCAGAAATTCTATCAAAAAACAGACTAATTCCTTTAGACAGTTGGGTCCATCCAACCTTGGTCAACTCAACCGTTTCTTCGTTATCTTTAAAGTGACTTACTTACCTAGAGTCCCGTACAGTTCGAAACCTTAGACACAGTCGTCCTCTTCTGCGTTATACCTAGGGGTTGAAATAAAAGACTCCATGGCCGTAGCCAATTCGTTCTACTTCTAGGCTGATGTTGTTGTATAGCTCCTATAATTCTTGGTTGCATCTGCTCCTCTATTTTCCTTTATAACAAGCGGGACCGATTTCAAGCAGAATTTTTCTTTTCTGCATCTAATCTCAGCGCTGTCGTTGGAATTTGTGAGCCAAGGTAGCTGAAATGTTTGACTTCAGAGTTTTAGATGCCAAAACCGAGGTTCTGTTCTTCCTTGTTACACGTTGGCAGAATATTTGGGTTTGCCTTAAATCACGCTTAGACTGTAAATATAGCCTGCGTTTTGTAATGACCAGTTAATAGAAGGTCTCGATTAATTCATGCGGACTTTAATGAAGCAGCGAAAATTTTCTATTGTCATCCTGCACAGCCCGACAATTTTCATAGGGATGTCAAATAATATCATGGCTTTGCATAGCTTTCCTCTTTGCGCTCGGAACAAAATATTCCTAGAACTATTAATCAATAAGAATCATACAGTTAGGTAGTTGGCGAGCTAAATTGTCACTAGGCTCAACCCTGAAAACACCGGAATAATCTGGTATAACCTCCTAAGACCTGAGCACGAAGCAAATGGAAAAATAGTGTTCTAAGGGATTTTTTTAGTAATTGGGGTTTAAATGAAACACAGGATTTTTTTCAAATTTTTTCTTTTTACTAAAACTATTAGAAAAAAATGGTGCACATATGTACATATGTGTACTTGGAGTTTCAAACTAACCAATGTTTTCAAAGTTATGATATTTTCCAAAACAGTTGTTTTTCAACTGTTTGGTAATGTCAGATGACCGACACTATCGAGCCTTATTTCAGGTTGTGGTTGTGGTATAACTGGGCGATGTTTCTTTGCTGGAGGCTCGCTGGCGCACTGCGGTGTGACGTTTTTATGAATGAGATTAGGTGCCACTGAAGAGCTGTAGCTGGGACCTCTTGAACCGCCAATCGAAAATGTTTGGAAATAGCTTTGGCCAGATTCAACCTGTATTGGAGTAAACCCAATTTATCCTTGCGTTGTACATGTTACAAAGACCTGCAGCGGTGCCTGTTTTTAGTACTACTAGTGTACTACTAGTGTGTATAAACACCGCAAACTAAGCCGGTGTCGGCTCAGCACATCAAAAACAATACACGGTAAAAAAAGACGTGCTCAAAAAAAATTACTCTGTCATTTTTCTGAGTCCCGGGCTTGCATATTCTGTTTTGTTTCTTTATTTTACTCCATTGTTTTTATACAGCGTAGATTTGCACCGCCACATTACACGAGTGTATGTATACCTATCGCAACTGGCTATGATCGTACGAATATTTATGCGTAGGCTGGCTGTTGATTTGCTTGTACCGTTTTATTCTTTGGTTTTATCTTGCTGCTTTTTTTGTGCGCTGCGGCGTGATGGCTACTGACATCAATATTCAACCAGTTTTCTTTTGATACAGACGTGTGAAAAGTTATTGAAATGTCGGAACCACAGTTTATTCTAAGGCAAATAGAGAGTGCTACAAAATCTTTTTGTCGTCTCGATGAAAGGGAAAGGGGATTTCGGCCGATAGTGCCGAAAGGTTTTGAAATGTGTAGGACATCAAACCTCCAACTTAGGCCGCCACAAATGCTGTCAGTCACTAAAGCAGCCAAATACATTGAAACGTGTGTCTGCGCCAGATAAAGCAGAAACACTCCATGCAGTTTCCCAATGGATTGTTGAGGATTGTTGCCCCTTTTTCGTCCGTAAGCGGTTCTGGCTTTAAGAAAATGGTTAAATTTTTCATAAAGATTGATGCTACTTATGGCGAATGTATCCTGCCGATGGTATGTTGCCGGATGCTACAACAGTTGCTCGTAAGTGCCAAAAAGAGGCTGAGGGAAAAAAAAGGAAAGATAAGCAATGAGCTGAAAGAAGTTTTGAGTAGCGGTGGAGCGTCAGTCACTTTGGATTTGTGGACCGACAACTACATATGTATGTATGTCAAACGAACGTTCTTGGGAGTCACGTTGCACTTTGAAAAGGAGTATCAGATGGTCGCTATAACGTTGGGTTTAAAATCTATGGATTTTCAGCGATCATCTGCAGCAAATATATTTGCAAAATTAAAATCTCTTTTGCAAGAATTTGACATGAAAGATCTGGTCGCGGTGCAAATATAGTTTAAAAACAATACGCGTTTGAACTACAGTAGCCACTTATTCCCTAATGTGTTGGGCAAAGCGTTCGAAGAAACGGAGGAACTAGCCGACTTGTTAACTGCTTGCAAAAAAACCGTAAAATATTTCAAAAAGGCAAATTTGCAGCTCAAGTTGGCAACTTCATTAAAAAATCCATGCCAAATGCGTTGGAACTCAAACTATACAATGTGTAAGTCCCTTCTGGACAATTGGCTAGATATAAATAAAATCTTAACTGATTGTGATGAAAATTACAGACTACTACATATTAATATAAATATTCTCACTGTCCTTGTAGAATTGTGCAAAAATTTCCAAATTATTTTAAAGAAATGCAAACTTGCAGTTCCGCCTTCATATGTTTTGTAATTCTATCAATTAATAAAGTGAAAAGCCTTTGTGAGTCCAATATTGGTGATCCACCAGCCATTGAAATATTACAATAAATGAAAAAATACTCATCAATGTCCAAACAATTTTTGAAATAAACATATGCATATGGCATAAAGTAGCCTTTTTTTATACCCGCCAGCTATAAATACGCAATCAGAAGACTTAATTTTACGTCTCAAAAATTGAAGAACTGACTAACACTTCCGAACAAATTCCCACAAATAGTGACATCAACAATCTCATATTCAGATAGTCCGGCTACACCATCCTCCACAACTTCAGATATTAATTCCCCAATACTTAAAAATAAGTTATTTTTTTCAAATTTGTTGCAAAAAGCAGAATCTGTTAAGGAAACTGCTTTCGAAGAAGTGGAAAAATATGTTAGAGAAAGGGTCACCATAACCGAAGAATTTGAAGTTGTTGCATGGTGGAAAAAGGATCAGACATTTTATCCAAAATGATCAAAGTTTGCATTGCAAGTACTTTCCATTCCAGCGAGTAGTGCAGCAGCCGAAATAGTATTCTCTCTGGCATGAAATATTATTACTGAAAAAAGAAAAAGCACTTGATAGTTTGATATTTTTGCATTCGCTATATAAAAATAAATATATAAAGTTTTAAAATAACCTTTACGCATCATTTTACATTACAATTACTATGTACGAGGGTGGTCCGATAAGTACTTAGCCTACAAAAGAAAAACAAAAATTTTGGAGAAATGGCGATTTATTTTTCAATATAGTCTCCTTTCAGCTCGATATACTTGACCCAGCGGTGCTCCAACTTCTTTAATCCGTCTGAAAAATGCGTTTTCTCCAGGTCTGCAAAGTAGGCCTCCGTGGCGGCGATGACCTTCTCATTCGACTGAAATTTCTGCCCGGCGAGTGACTTTTTCAAGTTTGGAAATAAAAAAAAGTCGCACGGGGCCAAATCTGGAGAATGCGGTGGATGGGGCAGCAGTTCGTAGCCCAATTCGACCAATTTAGACGTGGCGAGGGCGGAGGTGTGAGCCGGTGCGATATCATGGTGGAAGAGCACTTTTTTCTTCGCCAAGTGGGGCCGTTTTTTGCGTCGAATCGGCCCAATAATAATAATAAGTCGATGTGGATCACAACTTGTGAATCTCAGAAAACGGTGGCCATCACCTTTCCAGCCGACAGCGTCAAACACTGCTCTGAAGTGGTCTCACGGTTGCGCTTGTTGTCCGGAGTGAGCAAACGCGGCACCGATCGCGCCCTCAGCTTTCTCATGCCCAAAATTTCATGCAGGATATGACCCACGCGATCTTTTGAAATGCCTACTGTCTCAGCTATCTCGTGCACCTTCAATCGGCGCGGCGGTCTGCCGATACGAGATCGTGGATTTTTGTCACGTTATCCTCCGTGGTAGCCGTTTTCGGGGCACCTGGACGTGGCTCATCAAAAACCGACGTGCGACCACGTTGAAACTCGTTAAACCAATGTTTGATGGTCGCCATCGAAGGAGAAGAGTGACTGTACACAACGCTCTTTGATTTCGCTGCGCGATTTCCCTTCCAAAAACAAGAATCGAATCACCGACCGATATTGCTCTTTTTCCATTTTTCTAAAATCCGCAGACACTCCCGCTTCCACACGCGGTCAAAACAAAACTACGAGTCCGATCCGGCTTAAATTTCGACAGTAGTCGTCAACTAGAATGTACTACATAGTAAGTTGCTCTTGCGGTACTTCCATCGGTATGTTCACGATTTGTTCTACCGACATTGGGGGGTAGGTACTCCTCATCATCTCCAGAGAAGTCAAGTTCACTATCATTGAGTAAATCTTCAATCTCTCGATCATCCATGTTGAAGCTGCAAAACCATCATACATACTTATTACACAAAACTTTAGTCCTAAGCTGCACATATGTGCTTCAATAAAACTTTGGGTTTTTTCAAGATGAAACCAAAAAGCAATTAAGAAACTAACCTTTTCAAGCATTAGTTCAATATTTGAACAACAAAAAACCACAATAAATTTTATTTGCACTGCACAATTTAATTTTTTATCCAATTTCAAAGCTACCGATCGCACATTTGTTGAACAGTTTCCAAACTCTCAAGTTTAAAGAAAAATAACGGCAGCAGAATTTTGCCAAGAGCCATCTATTGACATAATTTTAACTTTTATTCATTTAGATAGTATAACAAATACAACTTGTTTGACGTATGATTGGACTACTGTAGTCGTTATTTGAAAAAAATAAGGCACACCCACGGTCAGAAGAGGATAAGGAACCAGCAGTAGGATTTTCTAAGTCTGATCGCGCTGCCGAAAGCCGTATCCTTAATGAAAAAAATGAAAACAGTAGTTCCTATACACACCGATGTTAAGATTTTCATTTTAGGTTGAAGATCTCCCTAAATGTTATCATAGACATGGGAGGATGATTTTGCATTTGTAGTAGTTGTTGGGTCTTCATCTAGTTGTGGGATCTAGCGTAATTCCTAGATACCTGGTACGCGGATAGAGTGAGATGTGTGAGAAGCTACAGTGGTGGCCACAAAATTAGAAACGACAATGTAAAATTGTAGATCGTAAATTGTAGATTTTTTTTAAAAGCCTTCTGTTCAGTTTGGTCTATGGTTCCATTAATTACCCTTGATCTATAGAACATTTTTAGTTTGTATGATGTAATACCCTATTAACCTAGCACTGGCATGGTTTTGCTGGACATATAAAAAGGTTTCGATACAGTGTGGCATGAATGTTTCTTCATAAACTTATAACTTTTAACTTCCCGACTTACTTGGTGAAAACTATCCAGACATTTTTAATTGCACGGTATTTTAAAGTCTCTGTTAATTGGTTTTGAGACGACAATTCTGTGTTGTCAGTGTACCCCAAAGTTCCGTGATTGGTCCTATTTTATTTACTTTATGTACGTCTGACTTTCCACAGTTAAACAATTGTAAATGTTCGCCGACGCTATCTGCATATTGTCCACAAATTCCTTTGGTATCATTATGGTATAATTTAAAAATTGGTTTGAGTACATTCGAAAAATTCGCCAATGATTGGAAGGTTAAAATTAATGCTTCAAAGACTCATGCTGTATTTTTCACCCAAAAAAGACAGTATTTTTCTTGCCAAGCAACAGTCTCCAATTAAACGGCATCATGACCGAGTGGAAAGACAGTGGTAAGTAAGGCTAACCTTCGGCTTACATATCCAGATAGTCTACATGACTATCAAATCACTTTATCCCTTCATAAATCACAAGTCGTTCTTGAGCATTGAAAACAAACTTATAATTTAGAAGGTTATATTCCAAGCAATTATGCTTTATGGTTCTCCTGTGTGGGTTAAATGTGCTAAAAGTCATCTCCATAGGCTACAAATAGAGAAAAATAAAATTTTGAAGATGATTCTAGACCTTCCGCGGCACTTCTCTATTGAAGAGCTGCATGTTATAACAAACGTGCAAACAGTTGCAGAAAGAAATTCTGTCTTGACTAGATGTTAAGACAATTCATGTGATAAATATTTGATTTCTAGTTTAGTTACTGAATCTTAATAATATAGTATTTAAATCCCACACTTATCTATTTGTCATATGCACATAGTTATATTTATTTATTAATTAATTTAATTATTTATTTATTTATTTATTCACTTATTTATTTATTATCTATATATACTTATCTATCTATTTATTTATCTTATCTATCTATTTATTTTAATTATTTATCCACTCATTTATTTATTTATTTATTTTATTTATAAAATTAGAAAAGTAGGTCTAATTTACTTATTGGTTCATTTGTCAATTAATCAATAAATACGTGTCTGTACATTGTTATTCGCTATATAGTTCTTGTTGACCCTCACTACCACTCCTAAGAGTGGCTCTTAAGAACTTCAAGTACAATTTAGTGAAGGTTTTTCTTGTAGCTTTTCTTTCAACTCAAATTTGCCAAACATGATATTACTAAAATAATATTATTATTTTATAGTAGCAAGGTAGCATATACTATTTACCATATCCCTGTAAATACAATAAAGAAGCATATCATACCCTATTAATGTTATTAAAACAAAAAAATAAATATTTTTTCACTCACATTATACCTGGTCACATAATTAAAAACAAAACCAAAATGTAGATATTTTATTATAATAACTTCGATTTTTCTTACAAAAAAAATAATATTTTGTAGGAAAGCCTTTATTTTAAATAACTGCATCACATCTTTGCCTACTTTCTATCTAATGGCGGCAATTTGATGGATGTATGTTCTCCCAAATATCCTTGATGTTTTCGAAGAGCTTTTCAGAATTTCTTGATTTCTTTGCTCAAACCTCTTTTTAGGTCTTCCCATAAGTTTTCGATTGGATTCAAGTCCGTACTTTGATCTGGCCCAAAGCATTAGTTTTCGTATTTGTAAACCACTGCTTAACATCCCGGGAAGTGTGTTTGGGTTCGTTATTGTGCTGGAAAATATAAGTAGTGGGCATGTGCTCGAAGAAATAAGGCTCCATTATTTTGTTTAAGCTACCTTTGTATATGTGTTGGTGCATTCGATCCCTTATTCTTACTAATGGGCCAACACCGTGCCGAAAATGCACCCCGACCCATTATGCTACATCTTCCATTCTTAACGGTTTTGACTGTATATTGTGGGTCTAAATATTTGTTAGAAAGACGTCTTACATAGATTTTACCGTCCGAACCAATTAAATAAATTCGGATTATTCACCCCAAAGTATTTTAAACGCTTCTTAAATGGTTTTTCGTAACAAGCGTCTTTTCCGGGCAATGAATCCATGCACATTATTTTCAAGAAGTTAGGGTAGGTTAAGATAGGCTAGGGTGATGGGTAGCTTAAGGTTAGCTCTTGACAAAATATAAAAACAAAAAAAAAAAAAAATAAATAAAAAAAAAAAAAACAAATCGTAAACAGAAAAAAGATATATATAACATATATTAGATAGATAGATATTTATTTCTTGCATAGTATAACAGTGTTTTACAATAGTATTTTAATTTTCTCTGGCTTGCATAGAGATATGGTTTTATTAAACCTTACTGCTAAAAATACAATCGGTGTATGGATTAGGATATGCAGTACATATAAAATATTTTAAGTATGGAGTTGGAGGAAAACTATGGAAAAAAACCTCCATTTAATAACGAGAACAAAAGAACAAAAGCAAAAAAAAAATAATTGCAAATATCGCAGATGTTAACTTGGAGATAGGTAAATATGTATATGTACAATATATAGAAAAAAAAAACAAAAAAAAAGTAGTAAGTAAATTAATAGATGATGGATAATAAATAAATAAATAAATGAATAAATAAATAAATAAAAAATAAATAAATAAATAAATAGTAAATAAATAAGTAATAAATAAATAAAAATAAATAGATAAATAAATAAATAAATAAGTAAATAAATAAATAAATAAATAAATAAATAAATAAATAAAAAATAAATAAATAAATAAATAGTAAATAAATAAGTAATAAATAAATAAAAATAAATAGATAAATAAATAAATAAAATAATAAATATATAAATAAATAGTAATAACTGAATAAGTAAATAAGGCAAAAAGTTATAACAGCCGTAAATCCCTAATAAGCGGGTTATCAATATCAGAACATCTGGACATGAATTATAAGGACATCAATCTTTGCTATAGTCTGTTGGATGTGATGTCCGAAGGTCAATTTCTGGTCTAAGTACACTCCTAGGTACTTAACAGAACTGACCCACGGAATATTGGTGTTTTCTATATTTAAATTTCTAGAAGACAAGAAACAGCTTAGTCTTCTTCTCGTGAAGAAAATAGCTGTGCACTTGTCAACGTTTATTTTTATTTTCCAATGCTTATAATATTCAAAGAAAGATTGAATCCCGATTTGAATGTTATTTTCGATTGTTGAACCATAGTCGTGGGAAGAGTATAAGGCCAAATCATCTGCGTAAAGGCAATCTCACACCTGGGAACGCTGGGAATATCAGCCAGAAAAATGTTGAAGAGAACTGGGGCCAGGACTGAACCTTGCGGAACTCCGGCTGGGACTGTTTTTGTAGAAGAGTAGGCTCCATGAAGATTGACTTTAAAGGATCGATTCAATAAAAAGCTTTGTAGAATTTTTATAAGATACCTAGGAAAGTTAAATTTAATCAATTTATATATTAGGCCATTGTGCCACACTGAATCAAAAGTCTTTTCAATGTCCAGGAGGACTAAGCCAGCTGACTTTTTTAGGCTAAGCTGTCGCTTAACAGTCCTGCACATCCTAAGTATTTGATGCGAAGTGCTGCGATTTTTCCTGAAATCGAACTGTTCAGCAGGAAGAATGTTAGTAGCACTAAGAAAGGCATCAATCTTAATTTTTATGACTTTTTCGAAGATTTTGCTAAAGGCATTTAAAAGGCTGATGGTAACTGCTTGGGTTGGACGGATTTTTCCCGAGTTTTAATAGAGGTACTACTTTGGCTTTTTCCATTTAACTGGGAAATATAAAGTTTTTAGACAGGCATTAATTATAAATGTGAAATATATCAAGGCACTTATTGGCAACTGCTTTATCACTTGATTACCAGGCCAGGAGACTTATGAGTTTTTAGGTCCAAAACTATGATATATACATATATGTATATTAAATATATGTATATTCTGTATATGTATATATATTTTGACTAAGGTAGATTAAGCTAGTTTTAGTTAGTATTAAGTTTTTATAAAAAAATCAAAAATATAAATCGGATGCTAAGTTTTTGTAAAAATAAACTTTTTCTTAGCTGAACTATTTTCTTTTTTAAATTATTTTTAGTCAAACATTAGGTCGAAAGACATAGTTTAGGTTGTTCTGTGTACTTTAGTGTGTCCGTATAGGGCCAGTAAGGTATTTTAAGTTTGTTAAGTTATTTAAGATAGTTTTAAGCTTTTTTGTCTAGCCTAAGATAGCTCTAAGTAAAAATTGAATAGAAATTAATTAAAAAAAAAAAAAAATTATTTTCAAAAAGTCGACGCTTTATGGTTCAAGCTGATATTTCCTGATGATTTTAGATGAAACAACCTCTTTTATTTTTACTGAAGTCAAAAAATGATCGGCTTTGCTAATTCATCATAGCAATCGACCTTCTTTTGGCATTGTTTTTCGTTCCTTGGCTTCTTTTTTGGGGTTTTAAAGCTGCCAGTCTTTATAAAGACGAGAATTATACCAAAAACTATATTTAATAGAACATTTTGATCTTTTAGCTATGGTAGCCATTGACTTATTTTCGTTTTGGTAGAATTGCACTGTGAGTCTGCGGAGTTCCGGATTGAATGATTTATTTTTACCCATTTTCTCACTGTTTTATTGTATATTAATTAAATTATAAATTAACCACAATAAACAAAAAACACAACATGTATAGGTGTATAGAAAATACTCATACTCCGATGATTCAGCGATGAATCATACTAAGAGCGCTAATTTAAAGGCTTTTCAATAAGAGAGGGTAGATTTTAAAATAGAATAAAACAAGCTGTGTGCGAGGTATTAAGAAAATCCTTATTTCATTTGAAAGGCCCATGTATGGAGTACGACATCGTTCAAATGCCCGCCTCGACTTCTTACGGTGGCACGGATCCGAGTGGTCTAATTTTCAATGGCTCTTCTGCATAGATCCAGCTGAATTTGAGCGATGGCCTGTGTTATGTTCACCTTAAAGACATCGGTCGATTGCAGTTGACTGACATAGACCTGTTACTTCAGAAAACCCCACAAGAAAAAGTCTAGCGGGGTCAAATCGCATGACCTTGGTGGCCAATGCCTGTCACCTCTGCGAGAGATAACTTTACCCTCAATCGTTCATGCAGATTGTCAATTGTGGCGTCCGCTGTATGGCACGTAGCAACGTTCTACTGGAACCACATGTCGTCAATGGCGCTCGCCATTGACGGTTATCGCCTCACCAACGTCGTTTTCGAAAAAGTACAGACCAATGACGCCGCCGAACATAAATCCACACCAAACGGTAACTTTTTGACGATGCACTGTCACCTGGTGAACCTAGTGTGGGTTGGTGTCGTCCCATATGCGACAATTCTGTTTATTAACACAGCTATTCATCTAGAAATGCGACTCGTCGCTAAAGATGATTTTTCGGCCAATATTGTGGTCCTCTTCTTTATGGCCATGAACTCTGAGCTCCTGAGTTAGTTGGATCTTGTACTGGTGTATGTCCTAATTCAGACGCAAGATTCGTGAAGTTGAAGTCTGCGAAAGGCCGAGTTTTTGTGCGCGGCGGAGAATTGACTGCCTCGGGTTCTGCTTTACACTTTCACGGATCGCGGCGATGTTCTCGGCCGATCTTGCATTCCTTTGAAGTGCGAATGTTGGCTGATTAATTCCTGAACCGGTCGTCCTAAATTTGGGTGCCAAACGTTAAAAAGTTGACTGTGAAAGGCCACCACGTTTATTACACCCATTTTGATAACCAAGCTTTATCATTTGGACGTGCTTTAAAGCCTAATGGACCTTTCCTACTTGTTTATTATAACATCCGATTCTTCGTTGAGGCTGAATATTTGGGTCTTTTTTTTATATTGCTGTTCTTCATATGGATGGATTTGTTTTTATTTTTATTTATTGTTTAATAATTATGAAGAAAAAAAAATATGAAATGACTTTTTCCAATTTCACTTATTTTTCAGTAATTTATAATTTTTTTTTAAAGAATGATCTTTGGCCGAAAATTTGTTGGAACAACTGTTAATACTTACGAGTTAAGTTAATTTATTTTAGGCTTAGAAAATTGTTTTATTTTTTATTTTTTATTCAGTCTCGGATGACAGTTTGTTATGTCAAATTAGATTCACAGTTGTACATGGACTAGTCAGTTGAAATGGGGTGGTTCGTATAAGGCTTCGCAAAGCTGAAAGGCGGATTCGGTTAGTGTAACCGGGGGATAGACATAAAAAAGCAAAACAGAGACAAAAAAAAAAAGAAAAAGGATACTTTCCCGATGGACGCGGTCTCTTGATGTTTTTGTGAAGTCTATCCTCGTAGTTTCCAAGTTCGCTCACGTTTTCCACGTCTCCGTTTTGTCTTGCTGTACGTCCTTCTCTTTTTTTCTGTATTTTTCTTTTTTTTTTCGAACGGCCGCCATCCGTCTTGCTTGACTGTCGTCTTATAATTAATTTCTGTCCTCTGTCCAACTGGTGCTCAAATACACGTCCACATCTACACACATAATATTGGATAATTGGAACAAATGGAATTACGTCCATAGTTCCAACGCCTCCGCAATAAACATTTGGACATTCATTCGGTCGGAAAAGGGTTGTTGCCTAGTATTCATTGGCCGCATTCACCGCTGTGCTCTACAATATATTTTTAACAATTATTTTAAAAAAAAAGGTCCTTTTCCTCCCTAGTCTGTGCCCAAGTATCTACTCTAATCTTAAAAGGGTTGCATGTTTTCATTTGTCCACTGCGTTGGGGTCATCCGCCCGATGCCGATCACCATCCCTTTAGGTTCGACGGTCCATCCTTTCCAGACCGCCCGTCCATCATACGGACGCAATTGCTTTAAGGTGATTGAACAGACACTACTACGGTTCTTCTATTCGTTATGGGAATCGCTGCAAGTTTCTTTCGTCTTTTTGGACCGCGGAGAAAAAAAGGCATAAAGGATAAAAAGCAGAGAGAAATGGAGAAGTCCCGGATTTGATGAGTGTTTTCCACGAAACAAGTGTGATTTGACGTACGAGTATGTTATTGAATTAAGATCTCAAATCCGGACTATGAAGTGGATATTTGTGTTCGACCAATCAACTCAATATCATCCGCGTAAGCTAACAGTTGAACGGACTTTTGGAAGATCGTGCCTCTAGTGCTGACTTGTGAATTTAACACTATCTTCTGTGGCCTTGCAATCGCTGACTACCTAGGTGAGTGTCAATATGCAATTTTTGGGCCTTTTCCAGGAACTGCCGCAATGTGAAGAGTTGGTCTGTTTTAGACTTCCCTAACCTGAAAATACAATGATCAATAACAACCTATCAGGTTGTTGACGAACGGTTTCATGCGTTCACACAAAACGGCAGAGAGGATTTTATATCCGATGTTAAGGAGACTGATCCCTCTGTAATTGGCGAAGGGGTCACCTTTCTTGTGGATCGGGCAAACGATATTGAGATCCCACTCGTCTTCTTCTTCTCTTCCCTCATTTTCTGTTCATAGAGCTCACGAACAGCTCTCGTTGTTCTATGAAGCATTGCCTTGTAGGCGTTTTGTTTGGCTGTGTACTCGTAAGCCTGTCTGTACTCGTCGTCAAACCACGGTTTTTTTTTTCTGGGTGATGTCCTAAAACCCAGCACATCAGTGGCAGCTTCTTTGATAGCTTTTTGACAACGTTTCCATTCTTCTTCTATTTCGAAGAGTTTTGGGAAACTAGGTCGGCAAAGTTCCAAGCGGTCAGTTGCTTCTGGTGTTCTTTCTCGACTCCGTTGTTTTTTTTTGATATCCGTGTTCTTACCTTTTTTTTATGATTACGCCAAAGGATGTGTAATTTTCGAAAGATATCTGTAGCCCGGGGTACTGGTAAACTCGGATACTCGATGCCAGGAATACGCTTACGTACTAAACCACACCGTGCGCACTTCAACCACTCTCCTCACGGGACTGCCGTTAGGTATTACTTCGCGGGGCTGGTTAGCAACTTATGCTATGTGCTCTGTATCTGCCGTTTCAGCTCTTCTTATCTTTGGAGTCTTCTTAGCTTGTTTTGCACGCTCGTTCTATGAAGGAGCAGATCTCCAGCCAGTAGTCTCCTGCGCTTATCATGTGGCTTACTAGAAGCTCCAGGATCGGTAGATCCATTCTGTGTCTGCGAAGCGTCTGTAGTGGAATATTGCGTGCTTTGTGTCTTTCTCTTCCTCTGGATATTCTGCACAGAAGGGCGATAGCCGCCGTGACCTGACAGAAATTGCGTAAGGTGGTAATTACATTCCCCGTGTGCTCCTTTTCCCCAGGCCTCGATTGTTATTGTTTATTTATAGGGTTCGCGCAGATTCAAGAATAACGCTCTTATGGTGTTTGTCACACGACTTGGACGGGGTGTAGATGGTTTGTGTCGAAGATGTTCGTTCACTACTCTCCGGGGGTGGTTGTCCTGAATAAGATTCATGATATTTGACTGAATTTGTCGCGTTGGTTGAAGTTCGCAGTAATTTTTTTGTTATGTAAACGTCATTAAAGTGTTATATTGGAAATGCACATATAGAGTATGAATTTCGGAGTAATCTTTTATCTACCTTTTGTCGCATTATCCCATCTGGCTTGTCACAGTGCCGCAGAAGTTGCCCTTTTTTCTGCTTTTATCCTCCGGATAACGCTGGTCTCTTGACGGACTGTAGTTCGTCAAAGTAAACCATGGGCATCATGTCAGCGAGGATATCGAGAGGGACCATATCCGCTATAACACAGGCTGCTTCATCTGAGATTGTCCGAAAGCCGCATACTCTCCTTATTGCCCAAAGCCTGACAAACGAGAGCTTTCTTTTATTTTTCTTCTTGTTAAGAGCTCCCGCCAAGCACCGGCGTAGCGTACAGGTATTGTATGTAGGTGTGTATTGTTCTCACCACCCTGGAAAGCAGAATCCTCCTCGCGTATCCTTATCCACTGATGTTTGGATGTTTGCTAGCATTCTGGAAAGCGCTGTCTGCATGTGTGACGCCTTTTTACTGCAATATTTGACATGGGTCTTAAAGTTAAGTCAGTTGTCGAGCTTTACACCCAAATATTTTCGTGCCTTTTTTGACCTAATTAATTGGCTCCTAATCCGGATGTTTGAGTACTCCACAGTCTTTCAGCTGGTTATTAAGACAGTCTCCGTCTTGTGGCCAGCTAGTTCAAGGTCGGTGGACTCTAGCCAATGTTTGATCTGGCGGACGTGGCGGACTGTATCTCGTGGATGTGTTTCGTTACGGTATCTACGGCGATGTCGTCAGCAAAACCGATAATTTTGACTCCTTGTGGCGGCGTTAATATCAAAATTCCATCATATATTATATTTCACAGAAGAGGTACAAGGACTGATTAATGGAGGACTAGTGCGGAAACATTATAATATTTAAAGCCGTAGTCTGTCTGGTACTTCAGTTTTCAAAGTAGTCTGCCATATATGATACGCAGACATATTGGCCGGTACGCCGAAGGTTCTCCAGGTTGTTTGTTTTCCTTAGGTAGCAACACCAGATGTTGGAGTTTCTATAGTTTAGGGAAAATTCCCTCCTCAAGGCATATCCGTGTTCTTACCTTGGCTACAAGAAAATGATTCGAGTCGACGTTGGCTCCGGGCATCGAGAATACTTCAAGAGTGTCTGACTTCGATCCCAATCAATCTGGTTGATGGTTAATTTATCAGAGGACCGCTAGGTCTCTTAATGGATGTTGAGGTGTGGAAACCTCGTATTCATTACAGAGAGATTCCGCCCCGAGCCGAAGTCTACGAGCCTGAGTCCGTTTACGGGTGTGCTGTCGTGCATGCTATGATTTCCGATGCCTTAAGCAAGGATAAAAAGATATTCGTGTCGTAGTTGGGGCATTGTTCTTTCTAGGAGATCATAGAAGCCATCCTTGCTGTTGTTATCCTAAGTCTGCCTCAAACAACAAATCCACATCCAAATCAGCCGTAGTAAGGGTCGCAGTTTTTCATCTTCTTTTTGCCCGGCCCATTCCATCGCGCTTCCTGGATTGCGATAATGTCTGCATTGTAGCAATAACAGTAAATCCATCCTTGTTCGAGACTTGCTATGTTTTTTGTACGTGGTGAGGGAATTAGCCTCACGCACAAGAGGACGGAGGGTCCGGGTACATCCGGTGTCGGTAACCCGGCTGAGGCTATGAACTGTGTAGGGTTCATCCGGCACTGTCTCTTTCAAGGGTCCCGACCCAACCTTCGAAGTCTCCTTTTATACCTGGACTTTGACATATATGTTCGAGTAGCTCTAAAAGGAGTGTTGTTCAGATGACTTCCACTAACTGGAGCTGTGGATGGCACCGTTGACCGATCGATTTATTAACTCGTCGCCGTCGTCTCAAAGAAGGGTTAAGCTTCTTCTTATAGGCTTCGAATCGTTAAAAACTAGACGCGCCCAACATGATATTACGTTTGCTAGGAGCAGCATACTCTGCGTTTTTAACTCCGTAAGAACTTTGGGAATATGATATCATCGTTTTGATGCTGACGTTGATCTTGTTGCTAATGCTATTTCCAAGGCTGGTATTGAGAATTGATGCTGACGTAGGTAAGGTGAAAAGGTCTCGACCTGACACAGAAATGGGGTTCCAATCAACAGTTCCAAGTTTCTTGCCTGGGTGCATTTGTCATTAGTTCGTTTGACAATTTTCAACTTATTTTTTAAAGTAGTTTGTTTACACGAATTTTTGCAGCTAATGTCTTGGGTTTTTTTTTTGTTTGTTATGAATAAACTTGAATATCGTGCGGTCATAAAATTCTTCGATTTGGTAGATTAACTCCTAAGCAACTTCAACTGAAGTTGACACAAGTGTACGGGGACTGAATTTAAACGTGATCGAATATCGTTCAAAGGTGATACACGTGAAGGACGGTTTTCGCATCAACCCTTATACTGACTCAATAGGGACCCGACCGATTTTAAGCAGCGATTTTGTTACCATGGATGAGACATGGGCCCACCACTACATGCCAGAAACGAAACAGGAGTCTAAGCAGAGGGCCCAAGCAGAAGTCGATGGTTCAGCGCGAAAGAAAACGAAATCGATGACATCTACTGGATGCGAAATGGATCCTGTTAATTTATTACTTTGCAAAAGGCATAGCATTTATAGGCGAATGCTACTTCAAGCTTCTTAACCAGCTGAATGCCAAAATTAAGGAGAAGAGGCCTGGCTTGAGCAAGAAAAAAAAATCATCTCCCAGCAGGATAACTCAGGGTGCATTATCGATGAAAAAATTACTGGATTTGGGGTACAGTTTGCTCGGCCACATCCCTATACTCTTAATTTGGCACCCTCACGCTTCCATCTATTCCCAAATTTGAAGAAACTTGTTTTTAGCAAGCGCTTTACATCCAATTAAGAAGTTCAGAGGATCTTGGATCAATATTTTTGCTGCCTTCCAGATTCTCACTTCCGGGAAGGAATACTGATGTTGGAGAAACGCTGAACCAAGTGTGTTGAAGTCAAGGGAAATCTTATAAAAAAAAAAAAACATTTTTAACTGAAAATTGCAGTCTTTCATTGTCAGGCCTGGAACTTTTCACCTTACCCTCCTACGTTAACGCTTACATTGATACTGATGCCGATGGTGGTGTTGATCCTGGTGTTGTTATTAAGGCTTAAACTTGTTGCTGAGGTCGGTGCAATTGCTGACGCCGATCCTAAGGCTGGTGTGGATACTAACACCTATGCACTGACGTTTTTTATAAGTTAACTGATCGCTCATGTTAATAAGATATTTTGTACCCAAATGTCTTTGTAGGCCTAAGGTTTAGCTATATCTCCTTCTGAGGTCATTATAACTTTTATGAGATTTAAAACCCAACTGGACCACTAAAGAAAAGGACTTCCGTTAATTAACTCAAATACAATAGATATCACGTATCATGTGTGAAGCAATGCTCTCGGTTCCGCATCCACTCTAGGCGCGTTATTCATCATTCCGCTTCCATTAAATTCCAAACGTTCTTCCATTTCCAGGACATTCATTACAATGTAGCCCGCGATCAGCGATTCCCACTTCAAAGTCATTTCCACACATTAACCGCAGTATTGCATCGTGCCGTGCTCAACGAAATACCTTATCCCGGATGCCCTCCAAAGATTCCTAAACTTTAGACTAATTCTTGTTGTGTCAAGATATTAAGTCCTTGGCACATATCCCCCCAACATCGTTAGCCTACGGCTGCCATTTATACATCTTCCGAACAGCAGTGTGAGAGTACAGCATTCAGCTCCGAACCTTTTCCAACTTATTTTTCTTTTCAATTCCTGTAAATTTCCAAATACCATATACTGATGCATCGGTTGCCATCCCTCGACGCACGCAATCGAGTATCCTGTCGAAATGGCACAAGAATAGAATCTCGAACAAATAGCACTCGAGGCTACTAATGGATATTTGAAGAATGAATCCTTGTAATCCTTTCAAATTGCTTGGCATCGGTTAATAACTTGTCCTTCAGCAAGCAAGGATTCTATTCCCGTGTGATGAGTGACGGGTCGGGCGAGGATACAACGGTAATCATGGACAATTTCAATTAACTCGCCGTGAAAAGAAACACAAAAAGGACAGGAGAAGGAAATGAAAAGATGAAATGATGGCGGATGAACGAGAGCAAGGAATGGTCACCCCGCGTAATTATGGCCATAAATCTTTCCAACGACCCGAGAAGCAATTTGGTGTTTTTCTGCTATATCCTTGTAATCGTCTTGGCACGTTGGAATGCAATTTTTCTATTTGTCGTCCTGTGGGTTGAAGAACTACGAGGTATTAGAGCTCCGAGGAGTTTGCTTCGTGATTGTCAAATGTTTATAGATAACGCGTAAATTTTATTTCTCCAAAGAGGATTGAATGCTCCTGGAGATAGGATTTTGTAAACATGAGATACGGGATCGGACGGGATCTTGGAGAGGATATTGGTATATCCTGTATCCGACATCGATATCTATCGTCTGTCTCATCTTTAATTCGCAGGAATCCTTCTTGATGTTGGGTCCTTCGGCTCACTTGTAGCATGTCAGCTAACAGTACTTTATCATCTCCTCTACGTTCATCCCAACATCATTTTCCACTCGTTTACTCAAACAACATAACACTTCAACTACTTCCGTTTATCCCCGTCACCTTTGAAGGACTCCATCTTAGACGGACACAATCTCATACGCACCGTAAATGTCTGTAAGTTCTTCTCAGAATTTCCTTTTTTTTCTAAACACGTAACTCATGGAGGGCTTAGAGCCGAAAACCCTCTGTGTGAACACGTCTTGACAGCAGTTTACTTCCGCTTTGTGGACAGTCAACAATCATTCAGAATGTTTTTTAGGGTAAATATCTACGCTACCTCGGCTGCTTTCGTGGGCGCATTCTACCCTGTGGTCATGGGCCAACACCCCCAGACAACTGTTTTACTTAGGATTTCATGTCAACCTCTCTTGTTTGTTTATTTGTTCTTCATCGTCCTCAAAATACAGCTGAAGGGGCCTTCTGGTCTTGCTGTAGGTAAAGTAATACATCACATTTGGTTTAAGGCGGCTGATGTAGTCTTAGATGTTAGGTGAGTTTATTTATTGTCTTGACTTCTTAGAAGACCTTCAAGTCGATCAGAAAAGGGTAATCGAAAGGTTTCGATAATCTGATTGTGATATAAGTGCGTTTACATTTTAACAGGTGTAATCTGTTTTGATGATAGGATAATGGGAAGTTGGTAATCAGTTTGACAAACCACAAGTGTCCGTTGTGTCTGTCGGGTGCAAGGATTTTTGATCTCTTGATCTCAGGGCATTGGGACTAATGATACAGCATCCTGCTCTTCTAATTGTGTAATATCTATTACTGCATCGACTGGTTCCAATGATGATGTAGCAAGTTGGTTTCTCTGTGTAGATTCTTAGTTCCGACGGCAGTTGATTCATAAATACTCGGTATTAAGTCAAGCTCAGCCATATGGATTGTAAGTGGAAGTTATTTTGCTCAAATGCTTTACTCTAAATTGGGATGCGTTAATTGGTGGAGATTTTAGAAGATTTTTCGGATTAAAAATAAGGATTACGGACAATATTTACAACATGCCGGTTGTAAGCAAAAACAATCTTGAGCGTCCCTATTCTTTATAAGGCCATCCAATAAGAGGTGTCATTTCAAACCTTGCACCAATACTGAACTACTAGCGATGACTTGTGAAAAGCTAAACGAGAAGATTATGATGTAAAAACTTCAACTCGTATACGCCCTACAAGATCAGCTACCGTAGTGTAGAGTGTCTAGGTCTGTCTATTTCGAGATGACCGTGTTAAGCCTGTTCGTTGTCACTTTTTATTACGATTTGCGAAAAGATTTTGGTGAACATGCTTATAAAGCTCAGTTGACTTCACAACGAGTGACAGTTTGGTGTGGGTCTTGAGCTGGCGGAGTCTTTGGGCTATAGTTTTTTTGAAAATGATACTGGTACGAACGTCTTTATGAGTGCATTGCGTTGTTTAACGTGGTTGACAGACTTTCCTTTGCTTTAAATTTGAACCATGGGCATAGGGGAAATCGCCGCGTGTCATAGAGTTCTTAAAACAATCGCTTTATTGCGTGACGAATTTTCCCGATGTGTGATTTCTCGAAATGGAAATCTCAATTGGTTGTCGAAATGATGTGATTTGGCACCATTCACCTATTTTTGAAACTATAAGTTTCTAAATTGCAATACACCATCTAAAGCCTTCGCTCTGTACTACCAAAATGTCAGACGATATCGGTTCAGGGCATTTTAAGTCTATCTTACTGCCCAATCGCTTCTTTATGACATCGCTGCTCTTACAGAAACTAGTCTTTCATTCCATGCCCTTAATTGCGAATTATTTACTTTCGACTTCAATGTTTTTAGAGCGAATATTCCAAATTTTCCTCCTGGACGCGTGCTTCGACTCAAACCTTGTTAAAACCTTAAATTACTCTTCTTTTTTTTCGGCACTACAGGTCATGGGGAGCTTGGGCCTTCTTTAAAAAGTCTCTCAAACTGGAATTATCTTTTGCCAGCAGTCTCCAGCATCGCAACCCTACTTGGTTGAAGGGAACTACAACTTGCGTGCGCCACTTTCAATTTGGTCGTCCTCGACCGCGTCGCCCCTCAGGGTTAGATTCAAAGACCTGTGACGGAGCTGTGGTGTGACCTAGTCATCTTTGTCGTTGGATTCGTAGACGAAGTGCTACATTCATGTCGCTGTATAGCCCAAACAATTCATTGCTAAGTTTTCTCCTTCATTCTCCATTTATCGAGATTGAGCCGATAAATTCTTACCCAGAATTTTTTCTCTCAAAACGACCACGGGCCCCGTCGTCCGATTTCGATAAGGTCCATGTCTCTGCGGCATAAGGCAGGACAGGAATGGTAAGAGTCTTGTATATGGTGACCTTGGTTTCCAGAGGGCTCTGCTTCTCAATTGTTAGTCCGAAGAAACAGCGGTTGGGAAGGGTTATTTATTGCTGGTGTCATTGCTGCATGTTACTGCGGAGTTAAAGAAGATGAAGTCTTTAATTACCTCCACATTATGCTTGCCAATATGTGTGCTCTGGCCAAAATGCCTGCGGTTCGTGTCCTTTTCCGATTACAGCATATATTTCGTTTTGCCCTTGTTTACCGAGGGTCCCATTTAAGCCGTTCACACCTCACTGCTCGTATAGACCTCAATGAGATCTCGCTGAGTTCGTCCAATTATGTCAATGTCATCGGCATATGGGTGCAGTTGTAGGGACTTGAAAAAGATCGTTCCCCTCGTATTGACCAGTGAATTTTGTATCATCCTTTCAAGGATGATGTTTTAAAAAAGTCACATGATAGCGTCTCAGCCTGTCTAAAACTTTTTTTGACCTTTTGCTGACCCTGTGGATGTACACAGCCGTTCTCTGTCCTATCCTTACCTATGACTCCCTAGTTTGGTGGACAGTCCCAAGCAAAGCTTATAACATCGACAAAATTAATAATTTATAAGATCAACAGGAATCGGAATAACGGGACCCTTGAAAACATGCCCCTGCGGAGCACTTAATACCCTACTGCATCTCCCCTTGGACCTTCTCGTCAAATACAAGGCGGTGTGCGGCACCATCAGACTGAAGGAAGCGAGCCATCGGTCTGATTACCCAGAATAGCCACGGCAGAGCTCTATCGTGTCTGTGGTTCGTGTCCTGTGCTCTATCACATCTATTTGTGATGTGATGCATTCTCACTTTCCTTCCAGAGAAGAATGAAAAGGGTGCAATCCAGTCGCGAAATTCCAACTCCTAATTTTCTCTGATGGCTTCAAGCTGGAGTACGGTAGGATCGGAAATATTCTCGACACATATCTCAAATTCATTCCGTACCCCCCGATTACTCGAGCATCTTACAAGCTGAAGTGCTAGCGTTCCGGGAAGCGTGCAAAGTACTCAGTGAAGCCCGCTTCAATTATACGTCCACCGCTATTTGCAGCGAGAGCCAAGCCGCTATTATAGTAAGTTCGGGTAATGTGGTATACACATTTGTTTTCTAGCAACTATTCGTAATTTTTATAACATACATACATATCTTATACTGCACTATGCGTTATTGCTTTTTGGTGTATTATACCTAAGGTGACCAGACGTCCCGCTTTTGGCGGGACACTCCCGATTTTTCACAATTTGTCCCGCGTCCCGCGACGTTTTTCAGAAGTCCCGACTTTTAGAATTAAGTTAAATTTTATATTTATGAAAATCATTGTTTTGCGTTCTAAGAATCCTTCAATTTGTTTTGCGTTCTAAGAATCCCACGGGCTACGACGACTAACATATTGCTTTTGCTACCCAGTTCCATTGTATTTGTCGCTCAGATGATACACTTCGTGTTCGTACTGCGTGCTAGCAAGCTAATTAAACAAATAAATATTACAAATCTGCTCCTTACCATAGAAAATTAAGGTAAGTAATTTATTTATATATTTCATAAATACATAAATTTTCTTAAACTTAGCTTAAAATACTCGTAGTCTTCATATTTTATATTGGAAATTTTAGAAAGAAATATACGAATAAAATTTTGCAAATATTTTAAGTCAATCAAACTAATTTCGTTATAAACAACAATAAAATATGTTCATGTAAATTATGTGTTAGAGCAAATTAATTCGGCTAAATGTTGCCGATGTGAAACGAATATTTGTACTGTATGTGTTTATAACATTTTAGTATTTTTTTTAATTCTCATAGACATATAATATTGTAGTTTACTAAAGAACAGTTAGATAATCACAAATAATTTTAAATTTGAATTTATCTTTAAGAATCAAAACATACAATTATACGCTTGACGATTTAAAAAATCGAATTGTTACTTGCGTGTTTTTGGGTATATAATAATTTATAATTTGATTTAATTTTTTAGATTTTTAACAAAATGAGTAAGAAAAGAGGATGTAAATTCAACGATGATTTAAGGAGTGAATTTCCTTTTATTAAAAAATCTAAAAACGATTACATAGTATGATGTGAGACATGTAATGGCGAATTTAGTATTTTGCACGGCGGGAGAATGATATTTCAAAGCATTTGGAGACACAGAAACATGAAAGATGTTTAAATACTGCTGCATCATCTTCCAAAATGCTGGATTTTTTTCGAAAAACAACTTATGGAGATGAAGAAAAGAATTTAGCATTAGCAGAAGGACTTATGTCTTTTCATGCTGTTAATCACAATCATTCCTTCAGATCTATGGATTGTACATCACAAGTTGTCAGAAAGCTATTTAATAAAAAATTTACCTGTGCTAGAACAAAGGCCGAGGCAATTGTATGTAATGTGCTTTCCCCATATGCATTTTCAGAACTAAACAAAAATTTACAAAAAATTAGTTTTGTATCCATATATTCTGACGCATCTAATCATAAAGAAATAAAATTATTTCCAACCATTATAAGATATTTTGATTCAGAAACTGGAATAAAAATTAGAATTTTAGATTTATTTCTTTGCCCGGTGAAATTTCTGAAATAATTTTCAGTTCCATTATTGATATTTTGGAAAAAAATAATTTAAAACAAAAAATTATTGCATATTGTGCAGACAACACGAATACAAATTTCGGAGGAAAAGCAAATAATAAATACAAATAATATTTTTTATAAATTAACGAAAGATCTGAATCAAAATATTATTGGTGTTGGATGTGTAGCGCATATAATACATAACGCTATTCAAACAGCTGCTGACTTGTTACCCGTAGATGTGGAAAATATTGTTGTTAAAATATATTCTTATTTCTATATATACACTGTACGCGTTGAAATGCTTAAAGAATTTTGTGAACTGCGGAAGTTGAATATCAGAAAATGCTTGGATACAGTAAAACGCGTTGGTTAGCTCTTCTTCCAGCTATCGAAAGAATTTTGAAAATGTATGATCCTTTAAAATCCTACTTTCTATCAAAGGACAAATGTCCTAGAATTTTAGAAAAGTTTTTTGAAAGAGAATCTTCAAAAATTTGGCTAGAGTTTCTACAAAATCAAGCTGCTCTTTTTCAAAACGTTATAAAACTTATTGAAGGTGACAAAATATCGGCAATCGAAGTAGCAAATGAAGTTAATAATTTAAAATGTCAATGTCAAGAGAGGTTAGAAAATAATTTTCTACCGTTAACTATCCGCAATAGTATAAACCAGCTCGAAGAGCAAGGTGCAATAAATCGTCAAGATATCATGAACGATGTTAAAAAGTTTTATAGTAACTGCAAAGATTATTTGGAAGACTAGACGGTACAATATAATGATATTGATCATTTTCGTTGGGTTACATTAAAACCAGAACTTAATTGGAACGATGTGCAAAAATCATTTGATTATATTTCTCAAAAAATTAGTAATATTTCCGAAAATGATCTTTTTAATGAAGTGTCATTAGTAAAAAAATATATTGATAAGGAAAAGCTTAAATATTGGGCATCAGATAAAATCACAGTAGAAAACAAATGGTTAGAAATATTTCATCATTTGGAGACAAACTATGTTCCATACAATAAAATTGTGGAATATGCACTATCTTTACCTAGAACTAACGCTGCGACTGAACGCGTTTTTTCTACAGTAAATCAAGTGTGGACATGAGAAAAATCAAAATTAAGTGTTGAAACTTTGAAAGCCATTTTATGTGTCAAATATAATTTGACAAATTCTTGTGAAGATTTTTACAATATTTTAAAAAATGACAACAATCTACTGAAACAAATTCACTCAAATAAAAAATATGTCAAGGAATAAAATATTATACACTTTTTTATATTTATAAATTGTACTTATGATAAGAATAAAAAAATATTACGATATTATTTTTATTCTGTATGAAAATTTTTGTCGATACCTCCCCTCCTTCAGAGTTGTCCCGCTTTGCCCATCTAAAAATCTGGTAACCTTAATTATACCATATTATATTAAACGAAGAGTTTTTAACCTAAAATATAATACATCATCGTTTCCATGAGAAATTAAAAATATTTGTATTTTCCTTTTATTTGTAAATGTAAAAATAAATTTATTTATTATTTGAAGAAAGTATGACATTTTAACAACTAAAATATAAGAAACACAAGAGAAAGTATAAAGAAACAAAACGAAATAAACGGAATTCCATAGAAATAAAGAACATTTATGGAAGTATAATAAAAGTAAAAGATCACGAAAGTAGATGCACTTGTATTACATTTTTTTAAAGTGGTTTGCATGATTGACATACAAAAATAGCTTGCCGTGTTGGAAGATATTCACTGTGAGCCCAAACTAAATCGCACAAAAGCATAGGACCCATGCTCCACTTGAAAGGTTTTTTTTGATAACATCAAATTAGGTTCTTTTTCGGTCCTGCTCTTGCATAAATATTCTGATTATAGTACGTCATTATAGTACGTCTTTAGAGGCCCCATAAATGCTCTATCCAGAGGGTGCATTTTATACGTAAAGAAATAATAATAACAGCATTTTGTCGAGCATTTTTGAGAACCTGAATATTTTGGGTATGACTGTAATGACCGTCAAAAATCAGCAGTACATAGTTTTCTTTGGAAGAGCTTGTAAATCGCAAAAAAATATCAAAATATTTTGAAAGTATAGAGATTTTTATCCAGCCAGATATGTTTTATTTTATTTCATTTATTTTTTCCAATAAAGTGCTTACATGGATACATAAAGATTTAAATCTTTTAGAGTATCTAAATAAAGTTTTGACAAGATTCATTTGAAGAAATAAAATAAATAAATAAATATGTGGCAAGCAGAATCGAAGCCAGGAGAAATATGTTTCATCAAAAATGGAGAATGTTTTTTTTTCTGGGAAAAAATTAAGTATGGTGGAACAAAAGCTCCACCTGCGCATGCAGCTGACAACAGTTATAATGGAGCCCCTGCAGAAAAAATGCATCCTATTTGCGTTTTTCTTTCGCTGCCTCAATCACTTACCAAATACGAGTTGAAAAATTAAATTTTTCATATTCCTGTTGAAGCAAAGAATAAAATCTGCCACATTTTCAGCATTAAAACCTTCGGCTCTATCAATCGACGTTCCGGTTGGACACAGGAACAACCTTTCCTATTTTTTTAAAATAATTCTGGGTAACTTTTGACTTAACGAACATAAAAAGTTCACCCGAAAAAAATTCGACCGCATCGCTAAAAAGATTTCACCATACTGACTGCAACCATAACGAATATGTACGTCCATAAGACTGCAGCACATGTCCTTTTCCGTTACAGTTATGTCGTATTTCAGAAAATATTGTGGTGTATCACATTACCCGAAGTTACTCTAAAGCTCTTTCATCTGCTACCACCTTCTCTTAAATGGTAGGTTAATTCAAGAAATAAATAAAACGAACTGGCGGCTGGACTGACATCACGCTCCTTCGGGTTTCAGGACACAGCAACATAGAGTGAATGAGATTGTCGATGAGTTTATCAAGCTCAGAGCCAACTCAAACGACCCTACTGAAACTGTGGGCCTGTCGCTGAACCTCCTCAAAGGCAACATCCTGCAGTACTTTTTCCAACATAGCCAATTGTAAATGGGCCAAATCAACTAGATATGGGATATCAAGAAAAGCCTGACCCTCCTATTAAAAAAACAAAACAATCAATAGACACCGTTCTAAGATAATGCGAATCTTGGCGATCAGCACGGGCCATTGGCCTACAGGAACTCACGATGCCAGAATAGGCATTCGGTCTAATACCCACTGTCGTAGTTGCCACAACACCCACGTAGAGGAAACCGTGCTCCACTTTATATGCGAATGCCCAGCACTGGCAAGTCACAGGTTCTTTGCCTTTGGCAAATACTTCCTCGACGACCTCTTAGAGGTAACCAACCTCAGCTTGGCCAACATAACCAGTTTCCTTAAGTCCACAGGCTGGATTTAAATGAACATCCTCCTTCACATCTCTTGGGTTTTATGAGTTTTGTGGAGTAGCTACCTTAACCTATCTCAACCACCTCCAGCATTCTTCAGATTTCTTAATATTTCATACTCCAACTCTAACACCATATCAAATCTCTTTGCCTTCTTTTTCAATCGATCACACAGTAATAATATTCGGGAGCTCGACTGCGATTTCTTCCATTATTTAAATAACTGCATCCAAACTTTATCTCGACAAGCATAACTTCCGATAGTTAACAAAATGAATGACTTAAAAAAAAGCTACTCTTCTTGTTCTGACCTGGCAATCGTCTTGAAAAAGTGTGACCAAACACGTTCTTAGACTGTTATAACCCTATTTCAACGTTCTCTCTCCATTGCTACTTCCCCTTTACTATGGAAGAATTTAAACAGTTTTCCCATATATGAAAAGGGGAACAGGAAAGAAAAAGCTAACAGTCAGATTAAACCACCAGATGAGCCCTCGTCATACCGCCCCATATGCTTGCTTGAAACAAGGGGTAAAATACCAACTGACTGGAGGTGGCGATTGATGAAGCCGGAGGATTCTCAAGTCAGCAGTATGGATCTAGAAAGGTTCATTCTACAGTGGATGCCATTCGTAGAGCGACCACGAACTTAGGAGAAGCGATTCAGAGCAAAAGATGGAGAGTAGATAAAAAAATGTGGTGCCGTAGTAAGATTGGACGTCAAAAATTGCGTTAAATTAAACAAACTGGGGGCTTATAACGCACTCTCTTTGGTCAATGATGGTGCCATGGTCTCTAATAAAAATAATGATAAGCACTTTGAGACACGGTTCCTGCTCTACAATACCGATTATGAAGTAAAGCAGTATCACATAACTGGCGGAGATCCACAAGGATTGGTATTAGGACCTGTCTAATGGGATATTATGTACGTTATAGTTCAAAGGCTTCGAATCCCAAATAAGGCGAATATCATATGCTTTGCCGATGAGTTGGCAATTGTTGTGTCTGCGAAGCACCTGAAAGAAATAGAATGGATTGGAAATGAATGTATCCGAAAAGTGAGACGGTCGATGGTAGCAGAGGGGCTAGAGCTCGCAGAACGTAGAACAGAGCAGTATTAGTAAGCAGTCGCAAGTTAAGAGAAACAATCACAATCAGGGTAGGTGATCATGATAGTATAACATCAAAACGGGCTAGCAGATACCTAAGTGTGATGATCGATGAAAGGAACACTTTGAAAGAAAGTGAGGCAAGGCTCCAAAGATGAGTGCTGCCTTATTCAGAATAATGACGAACATTGGAAGTCCCAGACAACAAAAGAGACTAGTTCTGTCAAGGGTGGACAGTCATCATAATGTATGTGGCACCAGTGTGGGCCAAAACAGTAACAATAAAGCCATACGCAAAAAAGATTAACCCCGTCAACCGACTAGGTGCATTGAGGGTTTGCTGTGCATATCGGTCAGTGTCGTATGCAGCTATATTTCCCATTGCAGGAATGCTGCCAGTAGATAAACTGGCCAGCGAGTTACAATGACCTACCATGCTAAAATTCGGCAACCCAGACCTTTAGCCAAAGATAATCAACTAGAAGTGAAGCAGCAATGCATGAGAGCGTGTGAGGAAAGATGGAAAAAGTCTCCAAAGGAAGATGGATCTATTGATTTATAGCCGATATCCATAAATGGATGGAATGCAAATATGAGCTTATGCTTCTATCCGGATATGGCTGCTTTCGAGCGTACCTGAACAGATTTGATCTGAAGGAATCTTCTCTCTGTTTAAACTGCGTAAAAGTCAGAGAAAATCCGGAGCACTTATTTTTTCAGTGCGCAGAGAAATAGAGGAAAAAATTGGAAAAATACCAACTCCCAAGAACAACGTAAATTATATGCTAACATCGAGTGCAGTATGCCGTGAAACAGGACGCAGCAACATTCACCTAAAGAAGTACCCGAGGGTAGAGTGGTCGAAGTGTGTAGGGTGTGTGTTAGTACTAGGCACATCCCTGGCATCGAATAAAAGGGTTTGAGAATCGTGCATGCCAGGTACGCGGGTTACTGGTATCTTTAGAAAATTACACATTCCGTCACGCTACCAAGAAAACATAGTCGATTAGGCCCATTGATATTTAACATTTGACTATTAACGATGTCTTTTAGAATTTAATATCAGTTAGCGTCAGGCAGCTCGTTTCTTATTTACTCCACTATACTTTCATTAATGAAACAATATCTCGCGTTAGAAATATACGTGATCTTGGTATTATTGAACAGACTATTACCGAATCTTTTACCGCTATTTCAATTTCCTTACCTCCTTCCCTTGACAACTCGCTTCTTCGGGACTGAGTCTTCTCTTCTAACGTAACGATAATTTTAAGTTTATAGTCTAAGTCTTAATTTAAATTTATAACTGCTTGCATTAAGCTTAATAGATACATAAATAAAATATACTCCTAGAAAATATACTCCTTTGCCGCCCGTGATAAAAATATCATAACTTCTCATGACAATATTACATCTTTCTATTAATTTTAAAGGACACTTTTCGTTAGATAACCTTAGTTTGGCTTTAATAACATATAAGTAGTAGCAGTAGTAGTCTGGTAATCATTTATGGTAATTAATGCCTTGAAGTAACGTGGGAGGAAGCATTCTTACTACTATTTCAAATGTAATTTCGTATTTTGACTCACTCCATCAATTTTCAATTTGATCGTTTTTGGACTTATGCCCTCTTGTCTTACAGCTACAATAATCTAATTAACTTATATATGACAGTGGGCTCCCATTAAAACAAATATGGGGTCTTTCCATCAATAATAATTCGTGGATTTTCAAATTAATAACGTCCACGTTCTTTGTTCTTATTGCTGACAACTATTGTGATTAAACGGCATTGCAGCAATTTCTCATACGTACACGTATACTGCAATTTTGATTTTTTAATGATAAATTACAGTATCAATTCCATCCCCCTAAGCGTGGGCCATCCAATGGTTTCTCTTCAAATTACACATTACTCGTATTTTGACATTGATAATATTGATTCGTTCAAAATATTCGCAATCATCTAGTGTCAAGACCTGGGGTATGAAATGAATCGATTGTACTGAACAACGGGGGTACCTTGGAACTATCATTGATTTTGCTAATAGGAAATCATTTTCACAAAAAAGGCGCACTTTATTCAGTAGCTACACCAGGTATACAAATAGGAAAGTGGGAATCCACCTTTTCCCAATAGATCAGCCATGCCTTCGGCCTTAATATTAAATAACGTGGTGATTTTGAAATGGAAGGCTCGGATCAAAATTCATGTAATACGTAATAAGAACTTGAAAATTCATTAACAAACCATCGTTTGAAAGCCTTGCTTGAATGGTCTAAATGCAAGAAATTGGATACCATACACATTATAACCGAGAGATGTGTAGCCGCGTTTTTGTAAGGAGCGAACTGTTGCTCCAGCGGCAAGAATTGTATTGTGACGATAATTAAACGTGAAAGACGTGAAGGTGCCACGGTAATTCATTTACATCGATGGTTAATCCATTTGTCGAAGCTCATGCTTGGTGGGATCAGTTTGGCGTGTTCTATTTTAAATTATTTCAACCAGGTGAAACTATCATAGGACCTCGCTACCGTTGTTGTCACGGTCAGTTTTGAATAAATACTCAATGAAGCCGCCGGATGATACACTTCTCCAAACAGTGCATTTTCCCGGGCGCATGGACAGCTCTTATATTGCCTGAGGTTGCTCATAGAACCAAATATGGTAGTTTTGTTTATTAACATACATATACAGGGTGTCCCACGAGCAGGTGCCAAAAAGCTAGAGTGTGTAGGTCTGGTCAAGACAAGAAAAAAATCGTATGGGAGGGGGGGGTCTATTCCCCCCCGTTTAGCCGGGAGGGGCAATTTTCTAAAAAATTGACTTAATTTGGAAAAAAAATTATTAAAAATCAACAGTTACATCCACAATGCCGTGATATACTTTTTTGTAAAGCCAGAAACCTCTTCTTTCATCTTGTTTCTAAACGAAGCTGTTTTAAGAAATAGTTTTTGAGAAATTAATTTTCAAACTCAAAATTTTGAAAAAAATATGAAAAAAAAAAAATTCGAACTATTTTTTTTCAAAATTGTATGTAATTAAGTACTAATTTTTTTTCAAAAATTCAATTCTCTTATTAGTTTTTAGTTAAAAACAGAAAGCCGGATTTAAAACTGTTTTGTAGTTTTTGAGAAATTAAAAAAAAACCCGAACCAATTTTTTCTAAGAAAAACCTTTTTTTTTGGTTTTAACGCGGCTGGACTTGTAGGCAAATTAATGTATGAAACATTGACCTCTTTTTTATTATTTTTAAAAAAATCGGAGTTTTATGAGGATTCAATAAACTGACACAGTATTGGAATAACCCTGGATTAATCCTTTTTTTTCATTGATAACGCCTGAAAACTGACCTGCGAATTTCGTCTGGGTCCGCCCGCCGCCGATGGGTTCAACCGGCTAGGACCTTAAGACAATAAAACCGTAATTTTTGGATTTGGTCTGACGTAATCCCTCCCTTAGTACAAGTAGAATAGCTATTATGCTTGGAGTGCCCAAATCTAGAGTACGGAGAGTGCTTCATACCGAAAACTTACACCCGTACCATTTTAGGACAGTTCAGGAACTCACCTCAAACGACAAGTTTTTGAGAGCAGAATTTTGTCGATCATTACTGCTTCGAGATGAAACTGAACGAAACAATTTTGGAAGGATATTCTGGACGGATGAAGCACAGTTTACCAGAGATGGGGTTACTAACTTCCACAATTTGCATCATTGGAGTAGCACCAATCTACACAACAAAAAACAAAATAAATCACAACACCGCTTTAGCTGTAATGTTTGGCTTGGTATTGTTGGACAAACTGTAATCGGGCCCCGGTTTTTGAATGCCGTTATTAATGGAGAATCATACTTGCAGTTCCTACGAGACCTTTTGCCCGATTTGATGGACAACGTTCCTTTGGCCATAGCAGATAATTTAATCTACCAGCAAGATGGAGCACCAGCACACTACAGCTTACGGGTTAGAAACTGGCTGGATGATCATTTTAGTGACCGTTAGATCGGAAGAAAGGGCCCCACGGAATGGCCACCTAGATCACCAGATTTAACTCCTCTAGATTTTTATGTGTGGGGATTCATGAAGAATTATGTTTACGAAGTGGAAATAGTATCTTTGGAACGACTGAATGAACGGATTGAAGTCGCTGGAGTCAAATTGCTTGACTTATGTGCAGCCATCTTTGCCTTCTAAAAAATGGGGATCATATTGAAAATTGATTATAATAAAACTCCAATTTTTTTAAAAATAATAAAAAAGAGGTCAATGTTTCATACATTAATTTGCCTACAAGTCCAGCCGCGTTAAAACCAAAAAAAAGGTTTTTCTTAGAAAAAATTGGTTCGGGTTTTTTTCTAATTTCTCAAAAACTACAAAACATTTTTAAATCCGGTTTTCTGTTTTTAACTAAAAACTAATAAGAGAATTGAATTTTTGAAAAAAAATTAGTACTTAATTACATACAATTTTGAAAAAAAATAGTGCGAAATTTTTTTTTTTCATTTTTTTTTCAAAATTTTGAGTTTGAAAATTAATTTCTCAAAAACTATTCCTTAAAACAGCTTCGTTTAGAAACAAGATGAAAGAAGAGGTTCCTGGCTTTACAAAAAAGTATATCACGGCATTGTGGATGTAACTGTTGATTTTTAATAATTTTTTTTCCAAATTAAGTCAATTTTTTAGAAAATTGCCCCTCCCGGCTAAACGGGGGGGAATAGACCCCCCCCTCCCATACGATTTTTTTCTTGTCTTGACCAGACCTACACACTCTAGCTTTTTGGCACACTGCTCGTGGGACACCCTGTATATTCAACCAGAAATGGGCTTCGTCACTAAAGATAATTTGTTGTTAAAAAAGCGGGTATTTTTCTACGGTCACGGACAATTCGAATTTCTGGCAGTTTATTCCGCTTCAGTTATTGCATGAGCGATATTTTGTAAGGTTTTAGATCAAGATCCTTATGTAAAATCTTAAACGTAGTCGAACAGCGAAGAATGGACAATTCACGTTTTCAGTTAACATTAACGGATACCGCAGCAAAAGTTTCCTCTGTACGTACTGACACAGGGTAATTTGGTTCAAAATTCGGTCACTATGGTTTGAATTGTTTGCTCTGTGGGTCGATTATGACGATCATAAAATGGTCGTAGAGCACGAATAGTATTTTTTAGGGAAGTCGAATTTTTATTACAAAATTCAATAATTTACAAGCTTTATTTGAAGTCTTTCCACAATAAAATGTCAATCTTAAGTGAGTATGTTTGACTTTAACACATGTCATGAATAATACATGAACTATCAAAAATACAATAGAAAACTGAAATAATCATTCGATGGCGTTGGTGTTAGCGGGATCCAAACTCGCTCATCACTCGTCAGCGGCCGGCACATTACCCACTGCGCCACGGTGTCCTACTTTTTGGAGTATTATTCCTGCGGTTGCATCACCCCATCTTCTCGACCTCACGCTTTTCGTCCTCTTTTTTGTAATTCCTTAAAAGTGTGTGTTCCTCTCTCTTTATCTGCTTTTTCTGCTCACGAGCGGCTCTCGTCCGCTTATGTAGCCTGCCTTTGCAGACAGTTAACTTTGCTACATGGGTTTGTTCGCATCGCTCGCATTGCTCATCAAGCCAGAGATTTCTAAGTGGCGGCGGTTGGAAGCCAAATAAATCAAAGACAGCGTCATTTGATGGTTGTCAATGCTCCACTGTTGTTCTGTGGATCGTGCTGGTGTCATCGTATTTTGTAAGAGATTGAGGGAAACTCGATTGGCAAAGGTCCTAGGTGACTTCTGCGATTGTAGCTTTCCAACGTCCTACTTTCTTTGTTCTGCTCGGCTCCGTAGCGTCCTTGATATCCTCATTCGTACCTTAGAGACATCAAAGTAGTGATCCGAGTCGATGTTGGCTTCTGGGAAGGTTCTTACATCTAGCATGCTGAAGAAGGGTCTAACCACAATCGCAACGATCGTCAGGTTCCTTTATGGATGTTGAGATGCGGTAACCGTGTGCTAGCTAGAAGGAGATATCGCCTCGTCAGTAAGTCAAGTAGATGTGATCGACTCAAATATGTCCTCTTTGCCCGATGATTGGCTTTCAGAAAATCAACATTTATTCGTACAAAATTTTATACAGTCTTAGCGTGTGACTGTTTGGAGTGGCGGTGTCATTGATTCAATTTTCTTCGCAGACCGGCACTAAAACACGGCTTCCGGTAAGAAATTGAACAGTATGATTAAGGAGAACTGGATGGCGAGACGTTTCGTCCATATCGTTTAACAATCATTCTTTGGTCTTTAAGTTTGATAACCGGGTAATTAGCTGTTTTAGTGATGTTATTTTCGATTTTTCGCCGTTCAGACAGTAAAATCAGTCAAACCAATTGTCAACTGTCCATGTCATTTTTATCCAATTTTATTACGATGACACACTAACAATCAATCAAACTTTATAAATTCGGTACCAAAATTATGGTTCTGCGTTCCAAATGTATGTTATAGAACACTTGCATCTTATCATATTTCACATAATTGACCGCTTTTTTCCTTATTATTAACCGTTTGTGCACAGCATTCTCTTTACAAGATGCAGTGGCACCTAGACGTATAAGAACAGTGCGTATCCAAGAGAATATACGTAGTGTTGAAAAAGGTCCAAATTTACGCACGTATCCATGTGACGTCGTTCACTAGATCTCGGTCCTTGTTCACCCAATTAATTGAAAATTTTACACAAGGCACTTGGTTCGTGCCAGTTCGTGTAAAAATTGAAGCCGAAAGGCTATTGTTTGATTGTGTGGGTCGAAAGACAGATAGACAACTTTCTTTATTGTATTTTCCCCGTTGTCTCGAGAAATGTGAGGAGGGGCTTCAGTGATGTAGAGCTAAGAGACAGTCGCAGAGAAAATGTTTTGCTGTGTCATTCTCCTCGCAGCATGCAGAACGTAGAGATGCTTGCAACATCAGGGCGTGAAGCCTTAGTGAATTTAGTCTTCCGACTCAAAAAGGTCATGCACTAATTTAGAACTGGATAGAGGGTAGGACACAGCTTTCAGTGCATGAGTGCAGTGTGGGTATCAGACGTATGTGCTTTTTCCCTTTTACTTGTGATTCATAACATAGTGCATGGGAATTAAGACTGCGTATATGTACCTCTGATTGAAAGACAGACGCATATTTTCCTAACGAGAAGTGCAGTCATTGTTCCCGGTGTGCGGGGGAAAGCCCCCGTGCAGTTCACACAGACCGCTCTTTGGAGTTTGGTGAAAGAGGCCACAACGTGTTTGCGTGCTATCCTGTTCTACCAGACAACCGATCCATATGAGATTATCGGTCTTATCATTGCCGTGATCCAGAGGACCTTTTTCGGCGATATGCCCCATGTTTTGCCAAAAAGCTGACAGCGTTTTGGTGGTTTTGGACTCAACATGCTTTGACCA
The DNA here is from genome assembly GCA_958301585.1 of Merodon equestris. Lineage (NCBI taxonomy): Eukaryota > Metazoa > Arthropoda > Insecta > Diptera > Syrphidae > Merodon > Merodon equestris. Next base: position 44,444,992 of record OY284413.1, read on the forward strand.
ATGAAGCTTGCTATCTAAGATGACTCCCAGGTACGTAGCTTCCATGGATATCGGGATGGGAATGCCTTTTAGCACCAGCTGAGTAATGCAAGTATTTTTCCCCCTTCTCGTAAAGAGAACTTCAATCTTAAAAGGATTAACCAGCAGCCCATTACTCGTGCACCAGTCATCGACCATCGAGAGAAAAGCAACATCATCCGAATAAGCCTGGGCATAGATTCCAGAGGCATTGAGAGGCATCGAGCAGAGATAAGCATGTTTATTGTCCGAGAAAGGATGCATTAGAGGGGGAACTTGTTAGTCCGATTAGTCTAAAACTCTTGGCGAGTGAGCTATCTTTTTCTTCTATTTTGGGAATAAAGACCACTTTCACCACGCGCCAAGTAAAATTTTTTTTTCGGAGTCGGAAGTAGCTGTCTTATACCTTTTTGCAGCATAATGGGGTATATCCCATCAGTGTCCGGCGACTTGAAGCCATCACCAAAGATCCCAAAGCAAACTCAATGGCCTCAGTAGTTGCCACGCGTGACGCAATATATCAACAACGCCGAGTTGTTTTCATCGTTTCAGTCGTTGTTACCATTGGAGGAGTGTGCAACGAGCCGATGACAGTCTAATTTCTCGGGAAATGGGTCTGAAGCAGTAAACTGAGAGTTACCGCTTTAGACTCAGTACATCTAGCTTTGTCGATTTTCCTCGTTTGAGAACGTTAACCAATTTGCTGGTCACGCTCATGGATTTGATCTCTTCGTATGTAGAAGGACTTATAGGAATCATTCTTCGATTTACGAATAAGTCTCTTATATTCCTTTTGTTTCGATCGATATTTATTCCAGTTATCTTGCGAGTTCGGCTTAAGCGATTTATTCAGGAGACTTCTGGCTTCCCACCGAAGACATTGGAGCTCAGCGTTCCACCAGGGAACCAATTTCCTGCAGGGAGGTTTTTTTGGCAGGACATGGTGATGGCTCAAAACAGTTGGTGATGGCGCTACTCAGGTTATGAACGGCATCCTCCTACAACTGATTTGTTCTGAGTTTAGGCAGGGATTGAGTGGATTTCCCAAGCTCCTCCTCTGGATCGCCCGTCTTTCTCGGATTCCGCTTGGGCTGCGAGGGGGAGTTCCCACACTTCAATTGGAAATCGATATATCTATAGTCCGACAATGTAGCGTCTGGTAAAACTCTCCAGTTAGTGATGGCCTTCACATGCCTATTAGACAGGGTTAGGTCAATCACTTCTTGCCGTCACAAAGGTTGGTTGAGAGCCAACATTGTTGATGATAAGGTCAGACGAAAGTGTGAAGTTTAAAAGATGGTCTCCTCTCCGGTTACATTTGCTGCTGTCCCAAACAGTGTTTTGAGCATTATCATCGCAACAGATGATGAGTCCAATCTTTCTGGCTTCACAGTACTCTCCGAGTTCAGAAACCGCCTTCCATGGTGGAGGCAGTACCGAGTCGTAGGGGAAGTAAGCAGATGCCACGACGAAGTGTTCAATTTCTCCGTGCACTTTGTAGCTCACTCTACCAACCACCAGATCTTATCCACAGAATTGACCAAGTTTGGTCGCCGATAGTGTGTTTGATATGATGAGGCAGACGCTAGGCCTTTGGGATCGCTCATTATAAAGAATCGTAGCATCAAGTATACCACCAAGACCACACAGGCGTTACTATTTCACACCCATGGTTCCTGAATGGTTGAGGATTGATTACGGGATTTTTTATGGTAAAAAAAAATACGCACAAGCAAGGATGAGTGAGCAAGAGCGTTATCGTGATGTGCTAGCCATGAATTTTTTTGAGTGATTGGGCTTTGGTTTAGCAATTTCGAAACAAACTTCACTGTCACACTTTTCATGCTTCAAACATCTGAAAAATATTTCATGACACGAGACAACGATTTTCCATAACTATTTCTTCAGTGCTTCACCATGGCAAGTTAAACGATTGAACAGCATGTCCAAATAATAAAACTTTATTATCAAAATGAGTGCCTTTAATGCAAACGTTGCGTCCATTTTATGGTAGACATGGCGGCCCTTCACAGCCGACCCTTCAACGTTTAGTGGTCAAATTTGAGACGACCGGTTCGATAATCAATCACCGAACATGCGTCAAAGGAATGCGAGGTCGGCCGAGAAACCGCCGTGGTTGGTTAAAGTGTACAGCAGAACCCGAGGCAGTCGATTCTTCACTCAGCCTTTCGCAGACTTCAACTTGGCGAATTTTGCGTCGGGACTTCAGTCTACACCCGTACAACTGACCCAGGAGCTCAAAGTTCATGACCATAGACAACGCCGTTTGTTTGCTGACTGGTCTTCGGAGCGTTTGGAAGAGAACACCCATTTTTGGCCAAAATATATCTTTAGAGACGAGGTGCATTTTAGGATGAATGGCTGTGTTAACAAGAAACACTAACCCACACGAGATTCATCAGTCGACTATGCAGTTACTGTTTGGTGTGCATTTTTCGAAAACGATGTTGATGAAGCTGTTACCGTCAATGGCGAGAGTTGCAGAACACCTATAACTAATTTTTAATGGCCCAAATTGAACCATATGAACCTATACGACATATGGTTCTAGCAGGACGGCGCTACGTGCCATACAGCGGACGCCGCGAGAACGATTTGAGAGTAAGCTTATCTGTCGCAGAGATGAAGTGAATTGGCCACCAAGGTCTTGCGATTTGACACTGCTAGATTTTTTCTTGTGTCGTTTCCTAAAGTCCATTCCAAAGGTCCATGCGAATAAACCACAAGCGACCGATGCTCTAAAGATGAACATAACACAGGCTATCGCTTAAATTCAGTCGGAGAATTGGATCATTCGAATTCGTTGAACGATGTTATATTTCATACATAATGGCATACATGGGCCTTTCAAATAAAAAAGGAATTTTGTTAATACCTCACGCAAAGCGTGCTTTATTCCGTTTCAACATGTACCCGCCCTTATTGAAAAACCCTTTATTAGTCCAATACATTCGATGTTTCATTGGTAGACGTTCTCGAAAGGTGACCAGATGAGCTCGTTCCTGAATCTACTGTTGAATATATGTCCACTTTAAATGCTTTTCGCCAAGGACTTTTTGCTTATATATTCAGATATTTTACTTATTAAGATATTACGTTTACGATTATAAGGACGTAAACAAGACCTTTTTAGCAAAAATGCAGGGATTTTTCAGGCTTAGTTTGATTCCATACCCAATTTCGCCTCGAATTTTGGGTTGAATAAAAAATCGTATTTCATATTACCTCAACACGTTCTTCACTTTATTTTTATTTAAATATTTATCCAATATCATAACAATGCATAAAACAAAACAAAATAAACTTTAGAAATATAACAGAAAATACCGTGAAGTTCATTTACATTAATTAGGTTCTGCATCCTGATTAAAGTATTTACAACAACATAGAGAATAAACCTTAATTCAAATTAACAACGATCAGTATTAATAAATTAACAATAAAATAAACAATTCTCGTCCAATTTCTACTCAGCTAGAGCTATTATTATTTTTTAAATTAATTTATTGCTATTTTGTACCTTAACTATTTTATTTTATTTAAGTTGTGTTATAATTTAACTTAGTACCTAGTCCTACGCACAACATGTAAAAATAGACTATCAGCTAGAAGTGGCTTCTACTTACAACAAAATTATATTCACACTATTGTTAGATAGATCTAATTTTATTTTTCAGGATGTACATACAATACATATCTTTATGAGTATAAATAAGGATTTTTATATTTTTAATTTGATTTTATTGAACTATTTCTAGAATTTTATTTTTAGTGACTTAGCTGATCTATTTCCAGTCGATTTTTTTATATTTTATATTTTCTGATTGAGTACATATGTAGATGTAAGTCGGAGCGATCCTTGCTATTAAGTACATTTTGATTACAATTATAATATCTGATTTTTTTTTTTGTTTGATTTCGCCTTATATAGGATTTTTCTACTTATATTAACACTTTTGTGTCGCTAGGACTGGGTAGTTTAGTAATACTTTACATGTTTTAGTTGATTTGTTGCTCGACGCGATATATTCGATCTTAGTTAATTAGTTTGTTTTGTTCTTTTTTTGTTTTTAAACCATTGTTACGTGCTCGTGTTTGTCCTCATCCTCATGATGAGTACATAACCTGCAATAAAAAAAGCATCAAGCAATTAATATTTTATCTTAACAACTCTGGCGATATCAATGTCCAAAGCAAGATTTAGAAAAACAGCAATAGCAACGAGGAGACTTTCTTTGATTTTATTCTATCTCCTGACTTCAGCATTAGAAATGCAGCATAAGGTATCAGTAGGCGGTTGACTTAGCCTTGACTAATGGGTCCATAAGATTATCACTCATAGGAAGATACCCTACCAGATCCAGTACAAGAAAAATCAATTAAGAATTCGCTTCGGAACTGGTCTGTCCTATCACCAGACAGACTTGCAGACAATCAGTTTCCTGGTGGGCTTCTGAGCTTCCATGTATTCTTAATTAATTTTTTTTTTAAATTTAATGTTAAATTGACGCCCCACAGGGGCAATTTAGCGTAATGCAAGCCTTAATATAATAACAAAAATAACTTAATTAATTAATTAACTAGGTGAAAGGGTGGGAACCATTAAGGAGAGGGTTACGTGGGACTGTCACTGTTACCGCTGAGAACGTCGTGAATAAAAAGAATATCTGCAACATTGCGTCGTTTTTAAGGGGTTGGAGGTTGATTAATTTTAGGCGATCCGTATAAAGTGGTAAATTAAGGGGGTCAGTCCCTGGGAAGGCCACGAAGAGTAAAACGGATAGCAGAACGGAATGGCCTCCATACGCGTAGTGTGGGATTCGTAAGAGGGGGACCAGATTTGATTATTGGAGAAGTAGCCTAACGAAAGTAAGGTATAGTGATTTCGTAACGTAAGGATTCGAGAATTTGTCGAGTTTACGTACGAGTTTGTCAACCGACAGCTGCCTTGTGTGATTTAGGCGATTTATAGCTCGAAGAGGCGCTCCATCTATAATCTACTCCGATAATGACCGGACATTTCGCAGAGCCGCTTATGAGATGGCTGGCATTGATCAAATTTTCAAGGATGAGGTTCTCTAAGAGTTTTTTTTGGCAAATAAACGAATTTGATAACATTCAACGAGCTATAAATGAGTCAAGTGAAATTCAGAAGCTTTGGAAAAGACGACTCAAATATACAAGTACGCTATGGGTTCGATGGCGCACCGAGTACATGCAGCTTTTGCGCTCCTACCACCATAGTCGAGGTATTTTCGTTACAACTAACGAAAAATGATGTTGTTCTAGTGTTCGACTCCGGGAAGCCTTGAATAGTTTGGAGATTAGCTGTTATAGAAGATGTTTCCACAGGTCGTGATGACAAAATTCGTGCTTGCAGAATACGATACTCTGGTGGTACAAGAACTCGAAGAGCCGTTCAGCTGCTTTCAAAATTATTTGAAACTTTACCCTATACTATTTCAGCCTATTATTGCTATCTCGCTTATATAATGCCTTCTTGTGGAGACTTTGTAAACTGAAATGATTTGTCATCTTTCTTTAACGCCACCCGGTCCTTCTTTTATTCGGAACGCATTCTTTATTTAAACCCCTAGATCAACCAAGAAGTTGACAGAGGGAACGGTTTCATTACGAATAATGTCCATTCTGGGTGGTGAGGCAAAGCGTTTGCGGGACTAAGTGATGGCTTGCCATTTACTGACGTTGAGCTCGAGATGGTTTTTTTGACACCAAGTAGTGAATCTGTTAAGGTCTGATTGGAGAAAGCACGAGTCAACAAGGGAAGATATGTGTTTAAATATTTTCATACCATCGGCATATATGGAAGGCCGAGAGTTTAGAATAACGCTGTCAACATTATTAATGGGTAGAATAAATATCAATGGGCCGAGATGACTACCTTATGGGACACCGGTGGTAGGATTAATTGGATCAGAGGTAGAAGATCTGAAGATAACGTTATAATGATGATCTTTTAGATGAGATGAGAGATTTGATTTGAAACCGGGAGGGAAACCGAGTGCAACGAGCTTGAGGAGAATAATTTGGTGAGTCATTTTGTCAAAGGCCTTGCTTAAGTCAGTGGTAACAACATCTACTTTTTTGCTGGCTTCGAGTGCACACGAAGAATGTGGAACAAACCCGACTAGATTAGGGTATGCATGACAGCTTGGCAATGAGACGATAGTTGGACAAATTATTCTTAGTCCTTTTTTGTGGAATGAAATGAAATAATCATATTTCCAAAGATGAGGAAAGAGCCCTTGAGAGATAGAGCTTTCAAATAAAGCGGTAAGGGGTAAAATAAAATGATTCGCGCACTTTCTTAAAACTATGGCAGGCAGATGGCCGGGACCGGGAGATTAGTCGTCTTTTGGGTTGCGGGGTAGTCTTTCAAATATCGAAAATAGTTATGATCGGATTGAAGATCCTGATCGGTGAATGATTGGCTGAAGAAATGAGCAAAGAAGTTGGCGATTATTTCGAGTTCGTTGGAAGTGTTATTAAGAAAATTGAATGTAGTGGGGTAGTTATCGGTTTTTGTTTTTGTGAAGTGAAAGAAACACAAGAATTATTGTTTCTTTTATTGCGCAAAGAGCGTAGTTCCTTGGCATACCAGGTGTAATTCATTTTTTTGGTGAGTATCGGTCTGAAAGAATGAAGCAGCTGAGGATTTTGGAGTTAAAGAGCGCAAGAGTTTCATTTAAGGATATGTGTGAGTTAGGGTTAAGAAGAAAGTTAAAATTAACATTGGTGAGCAGATTATTTAGTTTCGCGAAGTCAGCTTTCCGGAAATTGAAACTGTACGTATTTTCGGAGGGAAGAATAGTGAATTGAGTCTCGAGTGAAAAAGTTACTATCAAAGGTGGATGAAGGGATTCTGAAATAGACAGTATGGTTACTTGGGATAACGACGTAGTTTACGGCACCAGATGAGAAAATCGGGCTGAGTTGTCTGTCCATGTTATTGGTGATGATACTGAGCCGCAGAAGGCCGAACTATGAGAGATGATTTGTGAAAAGGATTTCTTTCCCTGAGGGATAGCGGCGATATAATGGGTTTCATCCTCGTAACGAACACATTTCTGGTGTGGGAGATTAAAATCGCCACAGATGATGATGATGTCATTGGGCTCGGCGATGTCAAATAAAGAGTCGACCAGATCAACGGCGAGTTAGTAGCAATGTGTGGGCTTTAAGGATCTTAAGTAACCTTAAGTAGCAGGCAAGATAAAGTTTCCGCTTATGGAGACTTATTCGGAGAAGTCTTCTACTGAATTCGGAAATGTTTGGAACAGATGCCAATCGAAGCAGAAGAAAGAATAAGAAGTTAACTCTTAAATTGAAAAGTGATCCCTTTAGTCATTTCTGTGAAAAGATCAAATCACTGAGTGCTATTAGCAAGCTGGTTTAAATCATCAAATGAGGCAGATCGGAAAAAACTTGATGCGCTAAGAAAATCGAATGGTATCTAGATGGACAGAGTCAGAAGCTTAGCCTTTAGTCTTCTGCTTCAGACTCACTTTCCAGGAAATCAGATCCATATTAACAGAGAGTGGAATATACCACTGGAGATGGCGAGTGACCTTATGAAAACCACCAATTTGTCTCGCTATGCTGCAGAAAGATATGCGGGGACACAAACTGTATCACCCGATTGGAAGATGTTATAACTTCTGCGAGTGGCCGAAATTGCCAGCTTTGTTTTGATATTTGTGAAGTAAATAAGGTGGCTTTAATCAATATAAATTTTTTCAGAGTAAGCCCATTCAGATATAATATACTCCTGCGCCCTTTGGTATAGTCTTGTGCTCTTCCAGCGAAGGCTTTTATTTCCCCAGGCTTGGCAAATCTTCGACCTTACATGGACTGTTTTTTCGGTTTTGGGAAGACAAAGCAATCGCAAGGGGCCAAATCTGGTAAATACCAAGAAATTACGCACCAGCAACGACCAGTAAGCAGGTACATTATTGTGATGCAACAACCATGCATTATTTTTCTACAAATCCGGATGTTTTCTTCACATTGCTTCATGTAAATGGCGCATATCTTGAATGTTATATTCTTTATTGACCGTACAAATTTCCGGCAAGACCTCGTGATGAACCACCCAACTCTCGGCTCTTATAGCCCCTTCCATTGGGATGATTGGCCTTTGGTTTCGTCGTCATAATTGTATACCCATGTTTCGTCACTAGTGATGACTCTTCTGAGCAAAAACAAATATCGTCATTCACGTCATTCATCAGCTTGAGTGTTGCTCATGCGACAGTTCTTTTGGTCAAAATTTAGCAACATTTCGGAATAAATTTCGTTGACACACGTTTCCCAAAATATTTGGAAAAAAATCTTGATATGAGCCGACAATATCCTCAACAACTTCTTTGATGTTTATTCGACAATTCTCCATAACAATTTCTCTCACTGCTTTAACGTTTCCATCACCTGTTGAAGCGCTGGGGCGTCCAGGACGAGCATGGTCGAAGTCACTGCGCCTTTGGCAAGTATTTCCTCGATGGCCAGCAAAACCAGGCTGGATTTAAATGAACATCCCCTTCACATCCCTTAGGTTTCATAAGTTTTGTGGCATTAAATTGACCAAATCAAATAGTGTGGCTCGAATCTATAGGTCTCGAAATGGCCTTATCCAGGTCGATAATCACAGTATTTTATATGTGCGTAAAATACTTGGAGTAACTAAGTGGCATCGCTACAAACGGCCTTCTCAAGAACAGAACTCAGCCCGGATACACAAAGAGACTTCTAGAGTAATCAGGTTTCTTCTCCTCCACATTGCATCCTGCCGAAAACAGTCATCAGTGTACTTGCTTCGTGCGCTAAGGACAATGAGCTGTTACCAGATGATATCGGATGAAGACGCTTTTGTTATTGTTTGAATGTTTCCTCTTGGTATCCTCGCGGACGAGATAAGAAGAATTTATTGCAGGAGACTGTCCATATCAACTGAAATTGACATACTATGAAGAAACGACGTTCTCAGTGATTTTGTGGCATACTCGGTGGAATAGGAGAACCAGAGACTCGCAATCTTCAGCTGAATATGCTTCATGGAATCGCGAAGTATTCTATGAATCCAGCTTCACTAATTAGACGAATTGTTTGACAGCACGTGAAGCAATACCTAACGGCGGTCTATAACGCAGGCACAAACTTAATGAATAGTAATATCCCTTTGAGGTATCCAAAAAATGAATGTAGGTTTCAATGACCGAGGCAACATTGAATCAAGCCTTCACTTTGCCATCCCTTTGCTCATATCGTTGTCGTTTTTCTCTTCAATGGTTGGCTAGAACGTAGTATTAGTGTTCGATAGCAAGCTCTTGTGATCGTTTCACTTGATTAAAACAATTCATAATATGACACGCCGAGCTGGTTCCACCAAATACACAGCATCACCTTCAGTTCATGTATGATTTGCATTTCCAATATAACACCTTAATGAGATGGAAACAAAAAAAGTTACTGTGAACTACAACCAACGCGATCATTTCAGTCGAATGTATCGAATTATATCTAAGACAACCACCCCCGGCGAGTAGTGAACGTCGAGGTTGTGTGACAAAACATCATAAGAGCGTAACTCTTGAACCTGTGCGAACCCTATAAAAAAACAAGAAAATCACAATTTTTGTAGCGTTAATAACATCGAACGAATATTTATATAATCACTCGAAACACCAAAAAAAGATATGTAGTCCGCCGTTGAGAAGTACTTGATGAGGACCTATTCACAGACGTCCAAGCTTACCATGTGACGTATCTGATGTGACATTTTTGACCAGCATGTACACGTAGAACGAATGGAGAGCGAACGAATAGTTAAAACAATAACGAGTCGAAGACATGATCGAAAAATACTGCCAGGAAGGCGGCGTCGGTGGAAGGGCAATATAAGGATGAACAAAGGAGGGATGGAACAGAGGATTGGAAACATGGAAGGGACCCTTCTGTCTGGCGAAGAGTTTTTAAGGAGGCTCTTAACTTCCGCGTTCCAAATGGTCAGTAATAAAGTAATAATAATATCAATAATGAACGGCTAACTCTGTCTACTGGAAAAAGGTGGGTTCCGCTTGGTATCCTTGATAATATACATACATAAATGCAATGAGGTCAGAGGTTGGCGTGCTTTTGACGCCGATGACACAGGGTTCGAATCTTGTTTTGTCTCAACGGGATTCTGGCTAAACCTCCTGTCGTACTACTCTATGGTACTTGTCTGAAAAGGGTGTTTGAAATTCGCCATTCGGAATCCTTCCACCGATGGGTGGTAATGAATCACAAACAACATACACGGCCTTTAACGTCAGCTATAACACATGAGTGAGTTGCTCTCAGTCCATCAACAACGTGTTGGATCTGCCTACGCAAACGACGCGACCATTATAGCGAGCCACAAACACGTTGCATAAGCAGTTGAAATGAGTCATAAAGAATTCAAAGTAATTACTGCGTGGTGTCACGACCCAGGCTTGGTCATTAACGCTAAGAACACGAAGCTCATGCACATATGAACATCCTCCATAAACTAAAATTGCTATAAAAAATGCATGATAGGAGTTGCCTTCACGAGGTCGGACGTCATTTGCAGCTGGAAGACAATGACACGTGTAGCAAAACGATTGCGAAACGTTTTACAAATATTTTGCTATTTATGAGGACTAGAATTTTAAATACAGTTATCATACGGAAGTATTGATAGGAGAAACTCCTATGCCCACCACCACTTGACCGACTTCTGTCCAGCGTCAGTCTTATGATAGTGTTGCTAGAATCCCATCTCAAATAGACATTTACCGTGCTTAATCAAAATCAAAACAGAAAACGATTCAAACCATGATATACAAGGAATCATATTCATCATAGTTGGTAAAGCTCCTTCCAAGAATATTTAAACTAAATGAACAAATAACATTACTCTACGAAATGCCGAAGATAAAAAACGTCAAGAGTGAACCGTAAACTGCACTGAATCCCAGAAATGCTCATCTCAAATCCTGGAGATCAGAAATGTTACTCGCCTTAGATGGTATCCATTCTCAGAAGTGTGTTTAGTTCTCTAAACCAACCACAATCCTCGAAAGCTATCAACACTGCAACGCAGTGCCCTCTCGTCTACTTCGTTTCATAAGATAAAAGGATTTAAGAAATCTCCTTTTCCCTAGATTGCATTTCACAGCATCTCCTCAAGCGCATCATTTGCTCACTACTTACAACCAGTCGCTACTCGCTACCACTCACCTTCAGCACTCGTCATCAGTGATTGTATAGCTGCCACGGAAGTCGCTTAACGGAGTCGCGTTTGTCGTTGACGGCGTCATTAGCGGTGCACCCTGGAATGATATCGCTAACGGCAATGCTGATGGCGCGCATAAGCTCAATGCACTTCGTCCCTCAGTCACTGAACGATATCGTGGCGGTCTACCCGATCTGAAACGGGGAAATAGAACAAACACCACAACCACATCAATAATGCAAGTCCTTCCAATCATCATCATCGTCGCTCCCATCTCACGTGATGTCACAATTACCTTTCGCAGTTGCATTTAAGCAAACGGATGAAGGCCGCACGAAACGTCCGGTTGAAAATGGTATAAATGATCGGATTTATCGTCGACGACACATAGCCCAGCCAGAGGCAAGTGTCCACAACATGTTCAGGTACATGACATTCCGGGCAGGCCGCAAACAGGATGTTTAGAATGAAAAATGGCGACCAACAGAGGACAAACGTGAAGAAGACCAGTCCAAGCACTTTCGTTGCCTTTTGCTCTGTAGCGACAGCATTCGCCGACAGATTGTTGCGTTTGTTGCGACTGTTAAGGAATCTATTTTAAAGCTATACGTAGAAATGCGATATAACGGTATGATGATTGAGATAGATACGTACCGTAGATTGAGTGCCGGAGTGGTGACGTTGTTCAACGAGAACTTGAACGATTTCAGTTTGTAGCGTCGGGTTTCGCGGCTAATTGAATCGGGCGTTTGTGTTCCCTGTTCACAGGTGCCCTGTCCATGCATCCCTCCCTGTCCGGTTGAAGAGGTATTTGCACGGGAATGACTGTGAGAGTGGGAACGGGAATGGACGCCGGCACTGCTGTTGCCATTTGTATAACCTAATTGCGGTTGCGATGAACTTGTCCTCACCGCTGATGTTCGTCTGGAATGAGAAAATGGAAATGACCATGAGTAAAGGGACTATGGAAGGAAGTGGGCGAAATTTAATTTGGAAGCTAATGAAGGTTGTACAGGATTTTAATTAAGTTTTTAATAATTCGTCGTTTCGAGAATTACTGACGCAAGGTGTGTTGGCACATGTGTGAGAGCGGACCGGGTCGAGGCAATGACGTGCAAGTAACCTTCGGCAAAAGAGGTTTAATGGTTGTTGAGCACCGGACTGTTGGCTGGTTATAAATGATTTATCGTCGACTTGAGTGGGTGATTACGTGATTCGAACAAAGCTTATTTCGCTATAAGGTATTGACAGATTACGTAAATACTTTAAGACTTACGGGTCTATTTCGGTATTGACTTTGCCTAAAGTGGTTTAATATTTGGTTATTTATCCTGAATGGGCCTCAGGCGACATATGCTACTATTGAACTCTCAGTTGGATCGGTTGTAAATGTACAGTCAGTACCGACAAAAAAGTTATCATAAAGCATTGCAGAGACCATGGGAAGCTGGTGAAATTTGTTAAAATCCCATTTAAAGATAGACGGTTCATTCAATCATGGAATACATTTTTGCATTGGATAAACCTAGCTTCGATAAACAAGCCTCTCCGATGTCGTGTTGGCTTTTAATTCCGGGAGTGACCAGTGTCTATATCCCATGTCTAGTGTCCCCTAAGAAAACGATTTTTATTTTTGTGTAGCATTGTGTAGCACAGTGATGGCTTTAGGCAAAAAGGACAATGAAATTACAATGAAAGGGCCTTCGCTGCAGAAATCTTACGTATTGTGGAAGGGATGGTAAATCGCACTAAATTAGAAACAGGCAAGATTGTTGAGCCTGCAGAGGATTCAAAAGCTAAGGCAAAATTGATATTGATGAGTGACCCATCCTAATTTGTTCATATTATAATGGAATTCATTTACAGGAATTGTGGAGCAAACTAAGGATATTGTTATAAAATTCCGGACTTTAAATAAAAATATCCCCTCAACGTAACTTGGTCTCAATTTGCCTTGAAAATTGTGATCAATGACAACTTTCGTGACAAAAATCCTAGACCGCGGACAAATTTAAGCGGCGCGGGTTTTAACACCAGCTATGAATAGATTGGATCATTATTGCTACCCGGTTTGCCCGAAATTCGGATCAATGATCATGTAAACATATAACCACAGGTTCTCAGATCCCAGTAGGTCCCAGTAATGGCAAAGGAAAAGAAAATGCTGAGGTGATTATCAATTGTTTAAATCGAGCCCAAAAACGTGCTCGAAATACAAGCAGCAATGCGACTATAAAAGTCAATGACTCTTGCTTGCAACTGTCTGTGGACTTGATAAAAGCCTTATCGGAATCATCTTCAATCCCCCAAGTCTAAAGCGCACCACTACAGCTTAATTATTTATTTATTATTTAAGTAAGTTAATCTTAAGGTCACTCATTGCGGGATAGGGGTTAGAATATCCGGATGCTAAGTTAACAAAAAAACCTTTCTGATCTAAACTAATTTTAAAACCATTTTTTTTTTTAAAATAATGAAATTGAAATTTTAAATATATGTATCTCTGTCCCATGAAAAAATTGGCAGGAGTGGGCGCAGAGCTGATGACACTGCATCGCGCACACTCAGATCACTACACGGATATGCTTTCGTTTGTGGCGGTACGGATACCCGCAATTTTGGAACAGGATTCTTCTTCAGAAACAAAATTATGCAGATCGTAATTGAAGTAGAATTGTACACAGTGCGAATGTCGATAGCCAAAATCCGGGGCCACGCTATAAGGATATCACCGAATAGAGCAACGCTCAACTAAATTGATCATTTTCTGATAGATTAAAGACACCATAAAAACGTATTCGACCTTAAAGTATAAAGGGGAGCGGATTGCGATTCAGATCACATCTTAATCATCGCCAAAATTAAAAGCTGAATCCGAATTCACAGAAGCGGATCAAAGCAATGTATAAAGGAAATTCATGATATGGTATGTATAGGGTATCCTGGTATGCAGCATCAATACCAGGATGAAATTAATAATTGATTGAAACAAGGTGGGCAGAAGCAGTTTGGACTACAATACAATAAAAAGTGTTATAAAGGAGGTAGCAGACTAGGCTTTTATAAAGCCTCCAAAGGAGAGCCTTGGGTCGACGAAAAATGCGAGGAAAAACTAAAGTTTTCAAGCCTTAGAAAATAGCGAAGAGATTACGCGTACAAGATATCAAATCCTATGAAAGGAAGTCAGTTCCTTCTAGGATAACTCTTTCAGGATACAAAACGACGGTAGCAAAGGAAAAATTCAGGACGAATGTGCGGCTTAACGCGGTACGAAAAGGATAGAAGACTAGATTAGGATTTGTCTGCGCGATAACGGAGAGAGAAATTAACACAGAAGCTCATGACGACTGAACGAGGGTGGTCCGATAAGTACTAAGCCTCACCGCCAGATGGCGCCAGTATCGCAAGAGCAACTTACTATCGTGTAGTACTATCTAGTAGATGGCTACTGTCGGATTGGACTCGTAGTTTTGTTTTGATCGCGTGTGAAAGCGGGAGTGTCCGCGGATTTTAGAAAAATGGAAAAAGAGCAATATCGGTCGGTGATTCGATTCTTGTTTTTGGAAGGGAAATCGCGCAGCGAAATCAAAAAACGTTTGGATGCTGTATACGATGACTCTTCTCCTTCGATGGCAACCATCAAAAATTGGTTTAACGAGTTTCAACGTGGTCGCACGTCGAAACGTATGACTCTATAAATCGATTGAAAATGTATCATGTCCTTATATGGCTGGAAGTCCCGAAAAAGTTGGTGAAACTGATAACGATACAAGTATGTCGAAAGGTGAACAAAGGACAAGTTAAAGTAGTAAATATCTTATCGGAAACACTCGACATACGTGAAGGATTAAAACAAGAGACCACTTCTTTTTAATTTGCTGCTGGAATTCATAATGAGATCCCTTCAAGAAAATGAGAGGGGAATAACCCTTAATGGAATCACATCCGTTCCTGCCTACGCTGTCCAGCATCTGGACATGTTTGGTGATAGTGAGGAAACAGTTTAAAGAAATGTGGAAAGTCAGGAAATGGCAGGAAAGGAAGTGGGCTTTTTTTTGTTTAATTGGGGATTAGTGCTAACAAATAGCATAGAGCACTGTGCTTGCTAGCCAATAGACCAGGAGTTCCTCTGCTTCCTTAATAAAGGTAAGGATGTCCCTCGTAGGAACTGAGCTGATCTCCTCAGGAATCATGATTTCACTGAGGAGAATACGCTTCCTAAGATAGCAGAGAGATAAGCAGCACACTCGCATAGTATGTATGTGCTCTGCAGTTTCCTCGTCCTCTAGACAGAGTCGACACTCGGTTGCAGACGACAGGTTAATTTGATTAAGATGACGACAGTGTCCCGAAAGGTAGCTGATCAGCCTTCTGATACCGACTCTATTATATTTGAAAATATTGACAGTGTTTGTTCAGGGGCCGTATGAATCTCTTCGATTGTTGGAGTCCTTAAACGTTGTTCCGAAAGTAACACCTTTCCCACTTGTCTAAGAGAAAATTAATCTTTGACTTGGGGATTACGCAGAAAGGTTCGGCACGTATGTACCTTTTGGAACCTTTCCTAGCGAGTTGGTCGGCGATTTCGTTGCCTTTAATGCCCTTGTGACCTGGCTCCCACCAGAGTTTGACCTTGTTTTAGCCTAGGTCTTGCATGACTTCGTGACATTCCTTGACGGAGTTCGTGCTTTACGAGCCTAACGCTTTGAGCGCTGCCTGACTTTCTGAGAGCATATTGATAATTAGTATGGCCAATAATTCAGCTAAGAAGATACTAGGGCTAGTTCCCAGAGCCTTCGATATTTTCCGATTTGGTCCAAAGATGTCAGCGCCAACACCGGAATTCATTTTGAAGTCATCTGTGCACCTGCTACCTCAGGCCTTTGACATTAAGGGATCGTAGCTTTCCCTTGGAATCAGTATCTTAAATCTTTTGTCAAAGCTGAACGTGTGTGGTAATGCTAGTAATGCGTCCGAAACTGTGGTATTCAGCCTATAATGCCGAGACATGCTAATATCTGAAGGCGTTGAAGTTTAACTATTGTAGTTTTCTGTTTAACTTTTGTTCACCATACAACAGACGCATAAGTGATGATAGGTCTTACTATCGTGGTATATAATCAGTGGATTGCCTTAGGTTTCAATCCCCAGGTTTTACCGTAGGTGTGTCGACAGGTTAGCAATGCCTTAGCACTTCCTCCTGAGGAAGTGGGCTTAGAAGTAAATGAAGAGCTAAGTCTTGAAGTCATAGGACATCATGGGTTTTCACTTATTCTTGCCCTCAGGAGCTTTGCAATAGTCTAATTGCCTTTCCGCTGCTTCTTTTATAACACTTTCTAGTGGTAATCCTACTGCTTTAAACTGTCTTACCTCCTCGTCAGTTTCTAATAATACTTTCTAATAGAAACTTTCTATGCCATATAGTATGCCATATCTTTAAATTTTCGACCTTAATTTTATTTATGCATTCCTCTGTCCAGTTTCTGTGAATTTTCATCCGGCTTTAGATCTTGCCGATCACGTTGGCACGGTGTCTTCTGTCTATCAGGGAATCTATCTATCAGAGAATGATACGTTGATATCGAAGTGGTCTATGTATTCGTTTGTGTTTGACGATCATATTTTTTAGCTGTCAAAATGTATTATACTTAGACCATTTTCTTTCCTTGGCCTATGTGACGATTCTTTACCTATTATCCTCCAGAGAGGCCTAGATATCATTCTAGCACCACTGTTAGCTCTCTTTAGGTTCTGTATCAACTTGGGATACATTCCTCAGATCTGGCGAGAAGTTAACATTGTCCTCATCCCTAAAATTGGAAAAACAAGTGAACAACCTAAATCCTAGCGCCCTATCAGCCTAACATCTTTCCCACTAAAACCAATGGAAAAACTGATAGGGCTTCATATTAAAAGTATATTAGAAAATCAAACACCATTGCATTCAAATCAATATGCATACCGCAAAGAACATTCTACTGAGAAGACGCTTGGTAGCGCATGTGGAAAATGCGAGTAGTTTCACCCGCAAGGAGATCGCAATTTTGCGCTTTCCTGTCGGTACGGTCTTGATAGGGCGGTAAGAACAAAAAATTGTTCCAGGGCAGACCTCAAAGAGCGAAACGTAGGAACGACGTGGAGTCTTCTCTGATCGGTAGTCATCGATGAACTACTCTACAAGTTAACCAACCTCGGTTATGAAATCATCGAATACGCCGATGACTTTGTAGTTATTGTTATAGGTAAAAGCGAAATGTCTGCGTGTGAATGCATGCAACTTGCACTTCAATTTATCTCGGAGAGGGTTTATCGATAAACCAAAATAAGACAACCTTAGTCCCGTTAACAGAAAAGAAGGAAAATACAACCTTGCCCTGTCTCCCTTGGATTTTCAGAAGAAGTTAAGTATCTAGGTATTGACCTTGATCGCACACTTAATTGGAACTCCAACGTCAAAAACAAACTTGTAAAGACGACCAAGACACTGTGGGCCTGTAGACGCACCTACGGTAAAACCTGGGGATTGAATCTTAGGTGATCCACTGCTTATATACCGCGATAGTAAGATCATCACTTATGCGTTTGCTGTATGGTGGACAAACGTTGATAGTTAAACTTCAACGCCTTCAGAGGCTAGCATGTCTCGGCATTACAGGCGCCATGCCAACCTGCCCGACAGCAGCCCGCAGCCCAAGAGGCACTGATCGGTATTACTCCACTGCACCTTTTTATTAAAAAGGTTGCTGTATGTAGTGCAATCAGACTCCCTCGCTCGGAAATGGTCTGGCTATGTAGACAATTGGGTTACATGCCCATAATGCAACACTTTCCTGAGCTGGATATGATTACCGCAGTTTCGGACGCATTACCACCATTACCACACACGTTTACCGCAAACGGCACAGCATGGAAAAGCTACGATTCCTTGTTAAATGTCAAAGCCCTGAGGTGTTAGACATATGGTTTCAAAATGGATTCCGGCGTTGGCATTGGCAACTTTGGAGCAAATTGGAAGATCGAAGGCCCTGGGAACTGGTTCTAGAGTCTTCCAAGCCAAACTTTACGCCATCTTAACGTCGTCAGCCTAAACTTAGAGACTGGCATAAGAGGTATAAATATCAATATACTCTGAGACAGTCAGGTAGTGCTCAAAGCGCTCAGTGAGCCACTGTGCCTTGCAAGACCTAGGCAAAAGAAATAAGGCCAAACTCTGGTGGGAGCCAGGTTACAAGGGCATTAAAGGCAACGAAATCGTCGACCAACTCTCTACGAAAGGTATATAGGTGCCGAACCTTTTTGCGGAATCCCTAAGTCAAAGATTAATTTTCTCTTTTTTTTTGTTGGAACACAAATCAGACACAAATACTGGTCCAATACTGGTACTACCAGACAGACACCTTGTCTTTATTGTATTTTCCCAGTTGTCCGGAGAAAAGTAAGGAGGGGCCCAAGAGTGCGCAACCGTGAGCGAGCGAAGGTGCACCACCTTGAAACATGCGGCATAGGTAAGCGTCTCACTGATGTCAAGCACGTAGAGATGCTTGGCAAAAGGTTAATGGCCCGTAATGACGCCCGTAAGCCTTCTGCAATCATTTCTCCTTGAGGATAAGAAAAATGTTGCGGACTTCTTGTAGAAATCAGGGCGTACGCGCTTACTCATCCTACATCCTGGATATTCCCTCCATCTACGACTGTGTGCACTAAAGACCCAGTCGTTGATGTCCTCTGATCCCAGAGTGACCTGGGACCCATACAAGTCTAAGTGAATTTAGTTTTCCCACTTTGTTCAAAAAGGTCTTGAGTTCATGCACTAATTAAGAGTAGGATAGAGGGTTGGACACAGCAGCTTGGCTATCACTGCAGACGCGTATGCTTTTTTCCTTCTACCTGTGCTTCACAACATTGAGCAAGACTATTGGGTTTGCGTTGCGTAAATCTCTGATTGAAAGACAGACGCATATTTTCCTAACGAGAAGTGCAGTCTCTTAGACAAGTGGAAAAAAACAGCAACACCTGCACTTTTGGAACAGCGTTCAAGGACTCCGACAATCGATGAGATTTATACGGCCCCTGAACAAACACTATCAATTTTCTTAAATATATAATAATAGAGTCGATATCAGAAGACCGGGATATCAGTCTGCGATATCATCTTAACAAAATTAACCTCTCGCTTGAAACCGAGTGTCGACTCTGTCGGGCGAAGAGGAAACTGCAGGGCACATACTATACGCGTGTGCTGTCCTCTGAAATCTTAGGAAGCATATCCTCCTCAGAAAAATCATGACTCCTGAGGGGTTGAGCTTAACTCCTATGAGGGACATCCTCATCTTAAATACGTAGGCACAATTCAAAGCATACGACAAATGGAATTGGCAGCGCTTAATTATGATAGCACAATTAATTACAGTATGCATTCTTATATTGGCCAAATGAATAAAAAATGTGTGCATTGTAATGCATTCAAATTTATGAACGAAACGCCTGGCATGTGCTGCCCTGGTGGGAAAGTTATATTGCCTGCGCTTGAACCTCCACCAGACACTTTGCATTCATTAATTTATGGCAATTAACCCACGTCAAAGCATTTCTTAACAAATATTCAAAAGTGCAATTCATACTTCCAAATGACATCTTTTGGAGCTACAAATACTATAAGAGATGGATTTATGCCGACGTTTAAGGTAATTACATCGAATGGAGTCAATGATATTAAATATGATTTATGTTCCGTCCCTGTATTTCATATCTTCATAAATTCAGATTCGTCATCCAAATGTATTTCAAAAATATTACAGATTCAAGGTCAGACATACCATAGAGCTGGGTCATTGTTGCCATTCCCAGATGCTGATCATAAGTTTTTGCAAATATATTACATTGGTAATGTAAACAGTCAATTGAATCAGCGTTGTGCAATTGCTTCAAATAACTACAAGAAGAGAAATCGTGAGTGAGCGCAAAGATTTTTCCATCACCACAATAAATCGGTCAAATTATTCAAGAAATTCTGGAATGGCCAAACTCCGATGGCCCATAAAAAATCTTTGGAAGCATTGAATCGAACATTGCAGGATCTACGTGGAAATCAACAGTTGTTCGGCGGTGCATTAATATTGCTATCTGGTGATTTTCAGCAAACGTTGCCCGTCATTCCCAGATCAACCCCAGCTTATGAGATTAATGCATGTTTGAAAAGTCCGTTTCTTTGGGGAAATGAACAGAAGTTATTGCTTGACATAAATATGTATGCATCTTTAAAACAATCCATCAGCACTTGAGTTTTCAAAACACTTGCTGCAGATTGGCGATAGCGAAATTGCAAGTGCTTAAAATGGGTTTATTCACGTTGCCAAATAACTTTTGCAGAACTAATTGATCGCGTTTTTCCAAACATTGTTCAAAACTATAAAAATCATGTTTGGTTTAAGAGAACGCGGAATTTTAGCACCAAAAAATGCAAATGTTAAGACATCAATTTTCAAATTCAACGGAAATTGCCAGGTGACTTGGTAACATACAAATCCATTTATACTGCTACGAATAAAGAGGACGCGGTAAATTATCCGATTGAATTTTTTAATTCTTTGGAAACACCCGGTATGCCACCGCATCGTTTGAATTTAAAAGTTGGTTCATCGATCATACGAATTCGAAATCTCAATTCACCAAAACTTTGTAATGGAATGAGTGTTTCCGTGAAAAAATTAATGCCCAATTTGATCGAAGCAACAGTTCTTACCGGGAAAGCAAAAGGAGAAGTTGTACTGATACCGCGGATCCCATTAATACCAACAGACATGCCAAAAAACGTTGTAGACAATGAATTGAATAACTATTTTTTTTTCATGTTTTCCATGAATTTGACTCAATGTTAATATTCATGTGTAGCGAAAAACGCCGGGATCCGGTAGAAGGGTATATGATTTTGATTTTTAACTGTTATTGAACTAATTTCATTTTCAGTGCTCTTAGTAAAAAACTGAATTAATTCTGAGGCGGTACGAAGTTCCGAAGCCAGAGCAGCTAGTATTTTATAAATTGTTTCGTAATGCCCTTAGCTCTTTGTCTTGATGGTTCTTGGACAGAATCCAGTCGAGAATCTCTAGAACTGCTGACTGAAACCCACTTCCTAGGCTGTAAAACCCCTGAAACCACAGTCTCCTTCGAGATGACGGTTCCTACGGTTCACACAACCGAAGAAGTGATAAAAAAGATTATCACAGCGGATAAAGTATCATGGGCAATAAATTCGTTCAAACCCTTTAAATCTCCGGGCCCGGACGATAACTTGCCAGCGATGCTTCAAAAAACACAGATCCACACTGTATCCCATCTCGTAAGCATTTTTTTTAAAATTGCCTGCGCACGGGGTACATCCCAACACAGTGGAAAGAAATAAAGGTAATTTTCATACCTAAGGCAGGCAAACCATCCCATACTGCCGCAAAGGACTATAGGCTAATTAGTCTCTCGTCATTTCTATTAAAAACCTTGGAGAGACTCCTTTACCTATACATCAGAGGACTCACAAATTCACGAAACTTATGCAACACTCAACACACCTACCTCAAAGGCAGATCAGTGGAAAGTGCTCTGCATAGTGTTGTCCGTGAATTTGAGGGCTCGCTGAACTTAAAAGAGTTTACAATGGCAGCCTTCCTCGACATAGAGGGGGCCTTCAACAATGTAAACACAGAGGCCATAACAACAGCTCTTGAGGATATAAAAGTAGACAAATCCATTGTAATCTGGATTGAGAATATGTTGAAGAACAGAATTATCAATGCAGACATTGGACACAGTTCTATAAGGAAAGTGACAATTAGAGGCACACCACAAGGAGGAATTCTCTCCCCCCTACTGTGGCTTCTTACAGTCAACAAGATCCTCAAATTCTTTATGGAAAAAGACACAAAGATCATAGCGTACGCGGATGACCTGATTATCTTGATAAAAGGTAAATTTCTACCAACTATCAGTGAACTGATGGAATCTGCGCTGAGTAAACTCTCCTCGTGGGCAAGACAGAACGGTCTGAGAATAAACCCCCAGAAAACCGAGCTGGTCTTGTTCACCAGGAAAAGGAAAATTCCGATATTTGCTCCCCCAATGTTAGAGGGCACTCCACTCAAACTCAAAGCGGAAGCAAAATATCTAGGCATCATTCTTGACTCAAAGCTCTCCTGGAAAAGGAACCTGGAGGAAAGGATGAAAAAAGGATTGAACGCTTTTTATGCATGCAAAAAGACCTTGGGAAAAAGATGGGGCTTGCAACCGTACATCATTCATTGGATGTACACAGCAATCATCAGACCCATTTTAACTTATGGGGCCCTAGTTTATAGTCCCTATAATAGACGACCTGGGAAGGAAACATGGTTTTAGTAGCCTCGCAGCTACGACCGACTATATTCCCCCCCAAAATGATTTCACTCTCAGTATACCTATCCTTTTCCCCGACAGAGAAGAGTGGCTATCAAACGCTGGAATCAACGACCAGATCACCCTCTTCACCGACGGATCGAAAATGGACACAGGCACTGGGGCCGGGTTCTACTCTGATACCCTCCACAAACAGGAATCATTCAGACTCCCTGATCTGTGCAGCGTGTTTCAAGCAGAAATCCTGGCAATAGAGAAAGCAGCCAAACACCTACAAGTAGCCGATATCCCACCATCTGATATCACCATCTTCGTAGACAGCCAGGCTGCACTGAAATCAATAGAATCCTGTATAACGAGATCAAAGTCTGTCAAGAAATGTCGCGACTCACTAAAGTCCATCAGACACCATAAAGTTAAACTCTGCTGGGTCCCGGGCCCAGCTCAATCGCAGGGAACGAAAGAGCAGACGAACTGGCCAGGTAAGGTTCTGAAATGGACATCAGCGAAACGGACACGTCATTGCAACCATCGATTAGCGCATTATACCGGATCATAAACGACATAATCATCAAAGAGGCCAACTCGTCTTGGCTTACAAGAAACGATAGCTACACGACAAGAGCATCGTGGCCAGAGCTCAATGTCGGAAAAACAAAGTAGCTCCTGGCGCTGGACCGTAACTCAATCCGTATGCTCGTCGGAGTGATCACAGGACACTGTCCCATTGGAGAAATGCTCCGGAAATGGGACTCGGGATCCAGCGATCTCTGCCGGAGCTGCGGCGATGAGGAAGAAACTGAGACGATCCAATATCTGCTTTGCCACTGTCCAGCTCTCCAGAATCGACGCCTAGTGTCGCTAGGCCAAAGATTCTTTACAGAGATTGCGGACGTGGCTAATGCAGATATATCGGATCTTCTAAGATTCATCAAGAGCACGGGGTGGTTTCAGCCACCACGTGATAGGACAGATTAATTATATGTGTACCCACACAAACGAAGGGAATCACAATGGGCCTCTTGGCCTCCGAGTGGAAGTGATGTCTAACCATCACACTCCCCTTCTCAAACCTAACCTAACCTAACCTAGCTCTTTGTCTTTATCTACCATAAAACAATATACGTTTTGAAGTACATAGTTATAGCGGGGATCCGAGATTGCCCTCTTCAACATTCGGTCGTTGTAAAATAATACGTGATTTTTAAGGCGTATAGCGTATTACTTATTACTTTATTACTTTAAGGCGTATGTACTTTGTAAGGCGTAAGTACTTTAATTTATTCTGTCTAAAAATTGACCACGACTATCTTTGAAGTGATCCAAAGGGAAAGTTCAAAACTGAACTTTTTCGAGCACATTGGCTGGTATTACGTGAAATATTGTTTTCGAAATCTGCAATAATTGACGCTGACCGGCCAATAGACCAGTCCAAAACGAAAAATAAATTGCTCACTGAACTCATATCTCAATTGATCCATGGATTCGCATTCTGTGCACGAAGCGCCATCTTGCTGAAACCATATGTTGACCAGGTTCAGCCCAGGTTTGGACAATCAATAAATCGGAATCATTGAGCAATAGCGGGCTTCATTCATGGCAACATTGTTCTCATTTTTGAAAAAAATGCGGACCAATGATTTCGCCGGACTTCCGCACTAAACAGGAAGCTTTTATATTGCCTCATCGGACCAAATAGCACAGTTCAACCCATTCAACCAGAAATGAGCTTCGTAGACAATTTTTCGTTAAAAAAGTGGATCTTCTTCCAGCTTTTCTAATGCCCACCTACGATAAGTATTTGTAAGGTTTTAGGGCAAGAATTTTGCGTAAAATCTTCCCTGTAGTCGAGTATCACAATCCCAGTTGCTGCGAACGGCGACGAACGGATAAATCACGGTCTTCATTAACACTGACCGATACATTAGCAATATTTCTTGCCCCGAACGCACTCTACCCATACGGGTAGGTGACTTGATATCTATATGTGTGAAATTGGTGCGAAATTTGGTCACTATAACTTGTATTGCTTACTCAGTAGGTCGATTACACGAGAGCACGAATTTTGATAGTAAAATTCAATAATTTGTAAGGTTTTTTCAAGTGCAAGTCCTTTTATATTGAAACGGCAATGCCAATTGAGCATTTTACCCCTTGACATAGGTCACGAGTTAAGGGTAAGCCGTCAAAAACAGAACACACAAAAACCAAACAGTAAAAACTTATCCAATACTACGTCCCTTTCGTTCTCCAAAATTTTATTGATAAAGGATAGTGTTCCAAGATTGTTCCAGGATTCTTGGTTAAGCTCCATTCAAAGAATTAAGTCTTGAACACAATACTCCCGTGATTACCTAACTAATATTCCATTACTTGATTCAAACCGTTTCCAACCACTCAACGTAATAGGATTTGCTTAGCTATCTTCAAAAATTAGCAAAATACCTTGATGCATCCTTCACAAGTTATCCACCCGGTTAAGTCGCTAGGTAGATGATATACCCGCAGACAGGATTATATTTCAACCGGTAGCGTGCAATTAAATCTTCTCTCTCACCGTCAGCAGCGATGATTTCATTCCAATTTCCTACAACTTATGTATCATCTGTATGATGTATCTGTATCTACTGGGGCAAGTTGAACTAACTAATGGTGAATGAGAAACCTATTCACAACCATAGCTGGCGGGAAAATACATGCTGCGGAGTGGTGATGCGTGGAGTACATGCATTCCTGCTGCCAGACCATCGAACTGGCTGCTAGGGAAGGAAGTCTTGCATTTCCCCCAACTCGTCCGACTATGATTTATTTTCCTGTTTACAGCTTCTCCCGTCGCGTGGATGCAATTTATCTGATGATGAACGAGAGCAGCATATATGTAAACAAAAAAAAGTGATTTCTATTACGTCCTTGTCACAAACACTAATTAGGTTCCTTTTTGCCGACATTCCGGTCGCTTGTTTAACATATATTAGGACCGGAAGGACTTGAAGCCAATACCACATCAGTCGGTGGAGACACGTACATGTAGCTGGCTGCCCACGCGAGTGATGGACTGTCCGCTGACGCCTGTCGACTACAATGAGATGCATTTAATGATCCATCACTTCGTTATACACATATGTGCTCTACCACCTCCGCTGCCACTATTATCATCGTTCCATCACGTGAAGTAATCGTCCATTGTATAGTAAAACGTATTCAAACTCGCATAATGATACATTGTCTCACTTGTATGCAGATCGTCCTAAGGACACTACCGCCTCTTGGCGTTTTACACATCACACTGAGGCCTCCCCTAAGTGCAGCACTCAAACTTACCGTGCATCATCACGCTAGTCGGTTGGTGGCGACCGAGGTGGCTGAAAGTTTCAAGGATGCCAAACCTCATGCATGCTGTGAACAACATTTAAATTTCTATTTACAGACATTTACTCGTACCGAGTTGGGATGCGAGTACGACACGGGGAAGCATCCTGTATGCCTTCAGCCGTTGAACACATTTCTCATGCATGCTGGTCTATAAATTTTCAAATTAATTTAGCTTTGACTTTGAGGATTGTTTACACTGCCACGCAACCAGATATACGTAGCTAGAAGGATAGGATGGCAGATGAAATATTAACTTTGTTCGCATATAATCGTCGGGCGAATTTCCATGGAAAGGATAATCCCGACCGATTGAACGCCTCCGACTGTGTGCGTGTGATCAAGTGAACAGGAATGAAATACTTCCAACAAGGATTTGAACTTGACTTGATTGTAATACCCGTCGTCGTCTTGGTTGACAGGGTGACGTTGGCCCGGGGGGTAGTGTGTGCATGAAATTCCATTATCTTCATTTTAATTTGCGAATAAATGTCTCCTTGTTTGTTCGTTGTTTATTTGTTTTTTTTCTTTGTTTTACTTAGTTATTTGCTTCTTGGTCCCTGCGAGCTAAGGAGAGAGACGTAGGAATGCCACTTCGCAATACAGCGCAAATCGGATTGTTTTTGAGCTTTAAATTGCTGGCTTGAAGGTAATCACGAGTCATGAATAAATATGCGCGTTATTACTCGAATGTATATTAGAAACGCGAAAATGTCTTTCCATGGATACCATGGATGTTTATCATTTTCGGTTCAGTTAATGCGTCACTTCCGTGTGGTCTTTCCGCCGCCCATAACAACGCGGTAAAAGTTAATTCGCTTACGTCTATTTGCATCAAGTAATTTAGGTTTTGTGTTTCTTAGGATGGGTCGAATTGAATACGAATTTTTCGGCACAGCAATCAAGAACGTGGGCAGTCAAGGATATCACACCTCGGAAATAAATAAATCTTAAGTCAGTTTGTCTTAAGTTTGTTATGCCTTTGCTCGCATTATGGCCGTTTGTCTCTGCCACATAAATTTATTTTACGACACTCGAAGATTCATTAGCTATGCGAGCGTAATGATCACATTACCCCTCTGATGTATAACCTGTTGTGGACATGTGTGGTGACACATCGGCTTTATTGCCCGGTCCTGTCCTGTTGACAATACATAATCAGTCCCTTGTGGGCTAAAACCCAAGCGTTACGCCAACGTTTAGATGAACGTTCAAGTCGGAGCACTAGTGCATCCACCAAAGAGTATATGTAGAGGTATATTGACATTTTCCTAGGTTAAATCCTTAGTAAAAGTATTAGCCTTCCGTTCCACTCACCTTTCGTTACTAGCGACAGCTTTGATTGGTCACCACTCACTTTGTAAATGTTACTTTGTTTCACGCTCAGTGTAACACCGCCCTAGGGATCTGTTTACCCTGGTCTTTCGAAATGATTTGTCGTGAACTCCACTCTCTACATCTACAACAACCACTTGTTTCCCTTATTTTTTTATTTTTCTTTTATTTGTTTTGTATGTTATTTCACTCTGTCTAATTTCATGATTAAAACGTGTTCTGCGTAAGAATAAAGAGCTTCCATCCACCTAAATGTCTTATTATTTTATCGGCTTTAGTTGAACGGCGATGTGCACGGCATTTTTCCAGTATTCACTTACAATTACCCGGCATGCAGGACTGTCAACGGTAATGACAGTTATAGCCGTTAGTCTCTGTAGGTCAGCGTAGCAAAAAACATACATATACGAGATTTGTTAAAAAAATAAGGTGGCATTTTGTTTTTCTAGAAAAAATATTTATTTGTTCATTAACACCTTTTGCTCCCCTTCAGAGTAATCTTCGAAGAACTTCTGATATACGCTTATTGGTATAGCCTTGAGTCTATCTCCTCAATCGAAGATAATGTCCGCTCGCACAAGCTATGCTGATTGAGTAGGTGCATTATCGTGACGCAAAGTACGTTCTCCTCGCATTGCTCCACACAAACGGCGCTGAGTAAAACTTCCACGTTTGACCGAATTTGGCGTTAATTTTTCGGTCTTGGCTCTTCCGGCGATTCCATTCAGCTTATTTCGCTTTGGTTTCGACATCTTAACTATATAGCCATTTTTCACCACCAGTGATGACTCTCTTCAGCAAATCCGAATGGTCATTCACAGCTCCTGAACGATGTTCATGCGACGGATTTTTTGGTCGAAATTCCGTAATTTCGGAACAAACTTCGTTGAAATACGTTTCATGTCCAAAATATTTGAAAAAAAAGAAAGGCATGAGCCGACCGATATGCTTCCTTTGCATTCTTTATTGATGTGCTGGGGCATCGTTATAACATTTTCTGGGTTTTCGGTGTAAAAGCTGTAAGGCTGTCGTGAAAGAAGCTGTGGCAGCGGAGAAATGGGATCGGCCATAAGAACTACGCGGCGTATGCGTATCATTTTCAATTTTTTTGTACTTGCTCCATTACGACCCCGGGCAGCTAAGTTGCCCTCAAAAAACCACACAAGATTTGACTCAATAGGCTGGATCTGACCTCTCGTCAACTGTTTGTATCAAAATCCAGTCGTGAAAGTAGCTGTGGCAGCCGAGAAATGGGATCGGCCATAAGCACTACGCGGCGTATGCGTATCATTTTCAATTTTTTTGTACTTGCTCCATTACGACCCCGGGCAGCTAAGTTGCCATCAAAAAACCACCCAAGATTTGACTTACTAGGCTCGACCTGCACTCGCGCCAACTGTTTGCATCAAAATTCAATCGTGAAAGAAGCTGTGGCCACAGAGAAATGGGATCGGCCATAAGAACTACGCGGCGTATGCGTATCATTTTCAATTTTTTTGTACTTGCTCCATTACGACCCCGGGCAGCTAAGTTGCCCTCAAAAAACCACACAAGATTTGACTCAATAGGCTAGATCTGAACTCGCGCCAACTGTTTGCTTCAAAATCCAGTTGTGAAAGAAGCTGTGGCAGCAGAGAAATGGGATCGGTCATAAGCACGTAGCATTTTAAATTTTTTTGTACTTGCTCTAATACGACCCCGGGCTGCTAAGTTGCCATCAAAAAACCACCCAAGATTTGACTTAATAGGCTAGATCTGAACCCGCGTCAACTGTTTGCTTTGTACCACTTATAAAATTGTTTTTTTTTCCCAGAGTAGAGTCGCTAAATGCCACAGTCAACATTTTAAGTTATTTCGGATCACTTAATTTTATTTTTCATACAACTCTTGGATTATTTTTTTCAAGAGGAGAACATCGCCAAGCGCATCAAATACATCAGACCTTTATAACTGCCAAAAAACAAACGAAATATCGAAATGGGTGACAATGTCAGCACATCCTAACATAACAATGACATAAAATTGAATATACTTAGCTCGCAACATTCAGAAATTCACCTTATTTTCTGAATTAATCTCGAAAATTCTCGAAATATGTTTTTCGTTTTCACATTTCTTTTTCTTATTTTTAAGGACGGTTTTTCCCCTCGGTGTTTCTTTACTTGAGCAATGTCCATGAATGTTTATGGGGATAATTTTTACAGGGTAGGCCAAATACAAGTATCTTTTTAAAATTGCGATAAAATGAACATTTATTAGTAAGAACAAATATTCATCTCATTATCGTCGTTCAGTTCCGTGTAATCCCATTGAATTGCTCGCTCAGTTGAACAAGCATTTCGGTTGTAACTATTCCGTAGCTTGCGCAGAGTTTGATGAATAAAATAAATTTTGACAATTTCAACGCGTTGTTGAATGCTGTAAAACTTCTGTGACTATGGCTAAATGCAAGCGTCAAAAACTCAGAGCGTTGGCTCTTAAATTATCAGAGCAATATACTGTCAAAATTCGGGCATAGCTGTGGGATTAACATCAAGTGTACATACCTATGAAAATTCGGTGTTGTCCAATGGATGGCAGTAACTGTACATATTAGTCATGTCTAATAAGAACAATCACATGGTTAGTTTGGAAATCTACCAAATATGTACATATATGTAAAGGGTAGGCCATCTGGTGGTTTTTTTTTTTTTAATCATAGGTCATTTTGACATTGACAGCTGTTTCTCGCTCGAAATTTTGACAGAAATTCAGTATCATACCTCCACGAAATGAGTCACTTAACGCTTGAACAACGTTGAGAAATATTGAAAACTTATTTCACTCACTAGCCTGAGGAGAAATCTGCCCAAAGGTCTCGGATTATTTACTTAAAAGATCCAATTGACTCAGCAATTAAAGGCGCGTAACCATCCGCTTCGTTATCGCTTCGCAGTTTGGGCCTTAGAGCAGCTTGAATTGGACAACGATTTTGGGCGAAAAATCATCTTTTCTGACGAGGCGCATTTTCATCTCGACGACTATTTAACAAACAAAATTGACGCATGTTGGGATCGGAAAACACACACGTTATTGTCGAGAAGCCATTGCATCCACAGAGAGTGACAGTTTGGTGCGGATTATGGAGTCGTGGCATCATTGGAGTATTTTTCTTCGAAAATGAGGCTGTAACGGTGGGCGTTACAGAGCCATTGAAGACATGGACTTGGACGACCTCTGGTTCATGCAGGATGGCGTGCCATGCCACGCAGCCCATGCCACAATCGATCTTTTGCGCACCAAATCCACAAATCATGTTATCAGGCCTCTTGGCGATGTCAATTGGCCGCCTAATAATTTGTTCATTTTATTGCATTTTTAAAAAGAAACTTGTATTTGGCCCACCCTGTATATTGCGAAGAATGTTTCTCCTCAGCGGAGTACTGATAAAAGCATGGTATAAAGTCATTTTGTCAAAAAAAAAAAAACTGTTACTAAGGTTTTTCATTTGTTAGCAGGATATGCGCCGGAAACAGGAATTTCGGAAGATTCGAACGTACAAACACTCATAATCTCTAAGAAGTACAGTCTTGAACTATGGTGGCGTTTTCTTTAAAACAGTTTTTTCCTTGTAGAATACAAACCGCCAATATATTTTGTTTGCAAAATTATATATATCATTATACATATATCATAGAGAAAAAGTCTTTGACAGTATATGGCAAAGTCTACGATTGTTCGCCTTGTTTATGTACATATGTAAAATAGTTCACATCTCTTCGTTTTTTATTGTGTCTGCCAACTCCTTGTCCGATACAAGGCGTCTTCACTAGGTTCCGTCCCTGGACCTAGTCTGTACAATATCTTTACTTTGGACTTTTTCAAGCTCCCATAGGTATATGCTTATTTACTTATTTACCCAGACGGCACTGCCGTAATTACATTACATAAATTCGCGGTCAATATTGTTGTGAACATTTCTAATGCGCTCATAAATACTAGTACTACTCAATTTGGAAAATTAAACTAAATAGGGAAAAAGTCCAAGCAATCTTTTTTACAAAGTAAAGCAAATCTCGTTTAACTCCCTCGAACATTTCTTATTTTCCCTTATTTTTATTTATTTCTAATTCTTCTTATTCTATTCTTATTTCCTAGAAAAAAATTTTAAATCTAACTTAAAAATATCTTAATATACTGGCCTGCCTTACTGACCTCTGCGGGCAATCCGAATGAAGCTAATACTTAATTACTAATGCCTCTCGGTCGAAACTTGTCTATTCTATTTTTAAGATTCGATTATTTAGGAAAATTTAGTAATAAAAAAACCTAGATTCATGTGTTTTTTTTGCTTTTGCTTATTTTATAAGCCTAACCTATTCTAAGTTGTTTAATTCCCAAAATCCAAATGGTACACTTTGAGGTTGTGTTGTCACCTAGCGATTTTGCTTGTCGTTAAAGATAATTTTATTGCCAAAATTGGGGTCCTCTTCTAAACGCTCCGAAGTCCAATCAGCGAACAAACGGCGTTGGTCACTAACTATGACTTTCTGGGTCAGTTGCATGGGTGTAGGCCCAAGTACTGACGTAAAATTCGCAAGTAGAAGTCTGCGAAAAGCCGGGTCCTTGTGTTCTGCGGTGAGGAATCGGCTGCCTAGGGTTCTGCTGTACACTTTTACGGACCACGGCAAGATTTTCGGCTGATCTCTTGTTCCGTGTCAAATTTGGCCACAAAATATTATATGTATAACATATATGTATGTAAACAGCCGACTGTGAAAGGCCACGTCCATGTCTACTGTAAAATGGGCGCAACGCGCGGAACGTTTGCACTAACGAACACTCATTTTGATGATAAAGTTTTATCATTTGTATCTGCTGTTCAATGTTGTAACTTGCCATAATTAATATGGTAATTTTGCATCAGTAACTAAACAGATTTGACAGATATCACCAAAACAACATGGCCGCCACAGGCTGCCAAAATCTTTCCGCACCCATTAAATAACCCTTTATGAGCTGCTTCAACTTGTCGAATATATTACGGGTGATCGGTATAGGCTACAACTGATTCGTTTGAGTCGTTGTTGATGATATACGAGTATTATGGCCTCGCACACTCTTAAATTTTAGAGACTGGCATAAGAGGTATAACCATCAATAAACCATCTCAGACTGTCAAGCAATGCCCAAAGCATTGGGCTCGTTTAGTACCAACTCAAATTCCGTTAAGGAATACCACAATGGCATGCAGGACCTAGCTAAATAAATAAGGTCAACATCTGGCGGGTGCCAGGGCACAAGGGCCGAACCTTTCTGCGGAATCCCCAAGTCAGAAATTAGTTTTCTCATAGACAAGTGGGCAAAATCGCAACACCTGCACTATTGGAATAGCGTTAAATGACCCGACAATCGAAGAGATTCATGCGGCCTCTGAACAAACACGCTATTAATATCCTTCAATACTATAGAGTAGATATCAGAAGACTGGTCAGCTATCTTTTCGGGACACTGTAGTTTGAGATATCATCTTAACAAAATTAACTTCTCATCTGAAACCGAGTGTCGACTTTATCTAGAGAATGAGGAAAGCAAAGCAAATACTATGTGAGTGTGCTGCCCTCTGCCATCTTAGGAACCGTATCCTCCTCAGCGAAATCATAACTCCTGAGGGGATCAGCTCAGCTCTTACGAGGAACATTCTCAACTTGAATTTTGTCTTTATTGAATAATAATCATCTTATTCAGTTATATTAAAAAAGATAAAAAAATAAAGTTTCATAATTGGTCATGATAGCTATCAGGCTGACAGGACTTGGAAATCTGAGAACAAGTACGTTAATGAATTTATCTCCAATCCCAAGCACCGAGTTATGATGCTATTCCCAAATTTCCACTGTTCTCCGAGGCCCCCAGGATCTGCAATTTTAGATCCTATTCAAATAACACATTTTTTAAAATCCATCTCGTTTCCCGTTGCAGCAATCACATCTTTTCATCGAAACATGTCACCATCACCGCATACGGTGTCCCGCAAACCAAATCCATCCTTGTCATCGCCAACATCCCCAGCTACATGTGGTCATTAAACGACGAAAACAACGACAGCAAGACCTAAATTCCTCTCGCAATCCGTTGCCGCTAATACAATAGAAACATTATTCTGACAAATGTCCACCACCACTCCGGTCAACACTCGGCCAGCAACGAGGTTCTCCCACCATCGAATGCATGAGCGAAATCAAGAATCCAACTAAACGTTAAACAACTACAAGCCTGCAATGGCAACGACACGACGGGCCGGTGACATCCGTTCCGGACGCCATTGTTGTTCACTGTTGGACCCGTCACATGACACAAAAGACAAAGAGAAAATCTGAAAAAAAATTAATGACTCGAATAATTTGCATGAAATATCGCCCCCAATCCAGCTGGACTCGACAATATTTCGGTTGCGATGGATAGCGTAGGAGATGTGAGAGCTTGGAGCCTGACAACGGCGCGACAGTGGGAACCGCAAGTACTGCCGGACGAAAATCGGGTCGGGAGCGTTACTGGTCTGCACATGGTATTCATGGTCCCTTAGCCAGCGAGAAGTGAGTGGCAATGGGTCCCTGTTCAAGTACGGCCCCATGATGAAGACTAATGTTGCTAGGCTATGGCGATGCTGGCACTCGTTTTTGTGCAGAGACAGATGCGAATATGTCATCACGAAGGTGGTTCCCTGTTCTATTGAGTGGGTTGTTATCGGTTTTTTGTTTTTGCTTTCCATTTTCATTTGCGCTCTTGTGCTCGCCCGCTTGTCATCAAGTGCTTGTTCGGCTCAAGGGTGCTTAATGTCCTGAGCCTTAAATGTTACGCCTGTCAGGTATTTTTGTCTTCTGGTATTTCAATTTTAGCTGCGGTCCCCTTGGCCCGGTTCTGTCGGATTTGCGTGTAGTCATATCTCCGTATCGACGAGAGTGATAATTGGATGAGTTCTTGGCGTAAAATTATTTCTAATCAACGCGGCACGACGAAGCTATGAGGACGATGAAAGTGGTTCATTGGAGCAATAAATCAATGGCAGGTTCGTAGAAGCAGCCGAGTAGGAAGCTGACTGATGTGGTTGTGCTTAAATGGAGCGTTGAATTGCTTGAGAATTTATTCCATTTTAATGGAAAAGAACCGCTTTTTAGGGGACGTTAATGGGAAAATGTGAATGCAAAGTACCTCGGAGTGGGGTGGTATGCTAATACGGCAAGAACATCTGAGATAGAAGAAATAGATTTGCAAGTTGGGTTGAGGATAAGCAATACCAATAAGCGTTTTTGCATATCTGCGAGGACATCTGGAAGTGGAGAGGAGATAAGGAAAGAACTGGTGTCTCTTGAGACAACCGAAAGCCAGGGATTTCAACTTATAATTAATCGGCGAGCTTAAATAAGCTTATAAAGTTCTTGTTAAACGTCCGGTTGTTTTGCTTATGAATCAACTGGCGTGGATTGTAAGGGAACTGGGATTTGAAAAAGTGTACTGCTTTCAGCGAAAATCGCATGTAAGTCCCTATCACTTGGTTCATTGGAAAATTCTTCGAAATCTGACTTGCTTGGGATGGTTGGAAACCATCTCTTGTTCTTTACGGATTTTAGGGAAACAGAGAAATAAAATTTGTATTTGTTATGTCTTCAATTTCTGTAACGAATCAGAGTGTCAGAGTGATTTTAGGTGGCAAAATATATGTTAGATCGACTTGATGAGGAAGAATCATCATGAGGAGCAAATAGTGATCGCTGGACCCCGTTGTCCATGTTCGAACTGTTGTTTGAATGAAGCTGTATCTTATGATTACTCCGGTGAACATACAGGTAAAAGTTAGTTCCAGTGCTTTGAACTTTCTTGTTTTATTGTAGTCTATCGTTAATTGAAAGGATTTAGTCATGATGAACTGGGCTATTTGAATCCGTTGACGATGTGAGGCTGTCGAGCCATATTTCCTCCCCAGAATGTTTATTTTTTCATGATAGCTAAAGTTAGCTTATTTCCATGGGGAAGATACTCTCAGCCCGAGAACGCTTTTAATGGCTTAGAGTTTTATGACCCAGTCAACATCAAGAAATGAACGTCCAGTTCTTCTTCTTCTTAACTTATCGTGCTACCGATTTACCTTATTTTTTCAACTGCATGACTAATGCCATGACGAACAGAGGAGAGCATTGTTAATAGAACAATAAATAAGGCAAATAGGTGGGCACGTCCTCCGCCTTTATAATAAAGTTGAGGATTGCTTCTGCAAAAAAAAGAGGAGGAGAGGAAGGGGCTTCTCTGCGATAGGTGGACGTACTATACCCATATCGTACGTATTCTGCAGCTTACTCAGAGTCAAAACAGAGTTCGTACTCTGCTGGGAGACAGGTTCACTTGTGGATGATGCCAGAGGTCCCTGACTAAAAGAGTCCCTAAACTTTGTTTCTATAGAATAGTTGGGATTTCTCCTAATTTTCTTAGTTTGGACTTGGAATTATCGTAGAAGTTCAGTATTGTCTGGCTGTCGGTAAGTATGTGGATAATCGTACCTTTGATGGTCGTCTCAGGTTCTAAGTTGAGGCAAGTGTAGGTAGTATATAGCTTAGTTAAGAAGTCACTGGAAAACATTCAAAAGCTACTCGGTGATTTGATGTAATCGGTAGACGGCTACTGTCGAAATTTCAGCCGGATCAGACTCGTAGTTTTCTTTTGACCGCGTGTGGAAGCGGGAGTGTCCGCGGATTTTAGAAAAATGCAAAAAGAGGTCGGTGATTCGATTCTTGTTTTTGGAAGGGAAATCGCGCAGCGATATCAAAGAGCGTTTGGATGCTGTGTACGGTGATTCTTCTCTTTCGATGACGACCATCAAAAATTGGTTTAACGAGTTTCAACGTGATCGCACGTCGGTTTTTGATGAGCCAAGTCCAGGTGCCCCGAAAACGGCTACCACGGAAGATAACGTGACAAAAATCCACGATCTCGTATAGGCAGACCGCCGATTGAAGGTGCGCGAGATAGCTGAGTCAGTAGGCATTTCAAAAGATCGCGTGGGTCATATCCTGTATGAAATTTTGGGCATGAGAAAGATGTCGGCGCGATGGGTGCCGCGTTTGCTCACTCCGAACAACAAGCGCAACCGTGAGACCACTTCAGAGCAGTGTTTGACGCTGTTTAAGCGCAATCCGAAGGAGTTTCTGCGTCGTTTCGTGACAGTCGATAAAACATGGATCCACTGGTACACACCAAAGATCAAGGAACAGTCGAAACAGTGAATTTCACCCTGCGATCGTGCTCCGAAGGAGGCGAAGACTGTCCCATCGGCCGGAAAGGTGATGGCCACCGTTTTCTGGGATTCACAAGGTGTGATCAACATCGACTTCCTGGAGAAGGGCAAAACGGTCACAGGGCTGTACTACGCCAAATTATTGGGCCGATTCGAAATTGAAGAAAAAACGGCCCCACTTGGCGAAGAAAAAATTGCTCTTCCATCATGATAACGCACCGGCTCACACCTCCGCCCTCGCCACGGCCAAATTGGTCGAATTGGGCTACGAACTGCTGCCCCATCCGTTGTCTCCAGATTTGGCCCCGTGCGACTTCTTTTTGTTTCTAAACTTGAAAAAGTCACTCGCCGGGCAGAAATTTCAGTCGAATGAGGAGGTCATCGCCGCCACAGAGGCCTACTTTGCAGACCTCGAGAAAACGTATTTTTCAGACGGGTTAAGGAAGTTGGAGCATCGCTGGGTCAAGACTCAAGAGTATCGAGCTAAAAGGAGACTATATTGAAAAATAAATCGCCATTTCTCAAAAGTTTTTGTTTTTTTTTTTTTGCAGGCTAAGTACTTATCGGACCACCCTCGTATGTAGTTGATACTGATGAGGTGGGATGAGAGTTCTCATCTTTCCTTGAAGGTTCTTTTAAAGACGTTTAATAATCTTCTTCCATGGTTCTCTTCCCAATAATTATAAAATGGCAAATAACACCAAGAATTAGTTTCCTTCACCAATAGAGCATCCCCTGGAATATGTCGATGTAGGCATTAATTTATTAAATTGAGTGCAAAACTTATGTTGACAATTCCGTTCTTTGGCATATTACCAATTCAGCATGTGATGGACTTGTTCATTTCTATTCATCTAGAGTAGATTTTTGACTCGACATGGTTGGGCGCAACGGGAGCCGTCGTAAAATCTCTTAGGTGTTGGGATCGTTTGATAACTCTCACACCACAATGAAAAAGGCACTCCAGAGGTCTTACGTAGGTGAGCCGAGTGCCACTCAAATTCTGAGGGCTGAATTTTACCCATTTCTCAATCAGAAAGTGATTTTTTTTATAATGTTAACTGAGCAAGTATATAGTGTTTTTTTTTAGAGGTTTGCCACATTGTTTCTAGAGATTGTCAAATTGACAGTTGAAAGCCGATTTGTAGTTAAGACGGTTTGCCATTTTACGATAAATAGACTAACGCCAGAACAAGGCAGGCAAGTTGTTCAAACTTATTTTGAAAACCATGCTTCGTTTCGCCAAAGTTATCGTGCCCTACGTCCATTTTACGCTCGACTTAATCGTCCATCTGAGCAAGTTATTCGTAACACGATGAATTGGTTTCGCACCACGTACACTCTAGTGGATAATGCGCATCCCCAAAGACGACAAAGAAATAGTGCGAGGTGAAGAAGTTACTGCCGTTGTGGGGCGCAGTGTTGAGGAGAATCCGAATGATTCATCATCGTGCACACAATTGGAGCTATGCCCACTTTTTGGAAGATTTTACGGAAAGATCTTGGCTTAAAAGCTGATAAGACCACGTGACCATTATACGCGTCGGTGAATGGCCAAAAAAATTATCCAGCTTGATTCTCATTTTCAACGCAAAATTTTGTTTTCCGTTGAGGCCCATTTTTGGTTAAATGGACATGTAAACAACCAAAATTGCCGAGTTTGGTGATGAGAAAATCCAGAAGCCTTTGTCGAGACGCCATTAAAATATATTTTTTGGTGTGCTTTATGGGCTGGAGGAATCATTAGCTCATATTTCTTTAAGGACCATGCCGGCCAGAATGTTACTGTCAATGGAGAGCGCTGTAGAAATCTCTGACTTCTTCGTTCCTCAGTTGAATGTCATTGGCGTGACAGAGCCAGAGGTAATCAACAAGATTACCCAACATGCCACACGGCGCCGGACACCATCAATTTATTGCAGTAAACATTTGCAGAGCGCATAATTTCGCGTAATGGACTAGCCCCCGCAATCTTGTGATCACCTTTAGATTACTTTCTTTGGGGAAATGTGAAGTCACTAGTCTATGACGCTAAACGAGAGCCGATTTGGAAGTCAACATTTGTCGTGTTATTGCTTATATATGGCCCCACTAGCTTGATAAAGTTGTCGGAAATTGGACTTCACGATTGCGCTTCATTTGAGCTAGCCGTGGGGAACATATACCCAAAATCATATGTATTTAAACATAAGTATGCCATAAAATTATCTATTAAATAAAGCTAATATCATAAACATTAACATTAGCTTTAAATTTTTTATTTCATATTGAATTTGTATAGCTTTAAAAAAAAGCAACCTTTATGAAAGGTACCTTTTCACAACGTTAAGATTCAGAACCCAAAATGAATCATTTTATCGTGTGCTGGTAGTAAGAGGGTGATTGGATGTAATTACAAAATCAAAGCAACAAAAGCAAGAATCAACACCCAACTTAGTCTTCATCGAGAAAAGGTAACAGTGACAATCTGGTGGATATAGAAATGTGAAAGTGGCTGAAAAGCAGCATGAGTCAGCTTATAATCATGGTGTGATTCTACTGCATGACAATAAAAAACCCCATACCAAGAGATCTTTGACCTGCTCGTAGGGCACACGCAAAATTCGCTTGATCTTACCAGTCTTAGTATAACAAAGTACTTAAAAATGACAACTTCGTTGAAGATTATTGAGTTTGAATGGATCAGCGTTACATCTTGACGGTGGATAGCTAATGATGAAAAATGTAGTATTTGCCCTATATCGTTTCAGAATACCAGCCCAGATTATTTGCTGTCCGACTATTTACAATTATGGCTTGGGTACAGGGTTATCCAATTCTTGGTCCGGATTCAATATCTTTGATTAAATCAAACACATCAAATTGAACTGTCATCCGAGACTGAATGTCTTTAGATTAGTGCTTATTATTTTACAATAAATATCATTTAACAATCGCTGAATATGTTAAGATACAAAAATAATGATTAATGGCGCATTACGAGCAGATTATGGCCAGCATAATCGTCAATCTGGGTGTACTATAGGCAAAAATCAAAGAGACTGGTCTGTTTCAAAAATATTGAAGCATATCCATCATGGAAATTCACGCTTTGCATAAAATTTGGTTATCGACGCGTTGAAGACGATCTCATTTTATCGATTTCACGGGAAGCACAGCACTTGGGCTTGTTATCCGGCACAGATATATCACCATCAGCGTTAAGATAGCCAATTTTCACACAACATTTTCTTTAGCGATGAGGCTCAGTTTTCCCTCGATGGACACGTTACCAAAAACTAATTGTTTTATATGGGGAAAAGTATTTCGGGTAATGATGATAGAGAATACAACCCGCTTCAGGTAATTGTCGTATTCCCTAACGAAAAGCTTTGCCACGACTGTGCTGCCCAATGGTTTTCCAATTCATTTAGACTTACCACAACGAGATGCCCCTGATCGACTTTGTACAGACTCTGTAGCTTGTCATGATTGCAAACTCTGTCTGCAGTGGGGAAGCCAGTAAATCCCAAATGGTTTCATCCACAGGCATTGAACGGCAGTAATATGGACGCACAGTTAGTAACATTGCGTCAGGAAATGCAGAATTTGCGACAAATAGATTTGCCGTTTACATAGTTGTGGGGCTCTGAATGAATCGATTCAAAAATTTCGTGCACGTTTAGAGGAACGTAAGCCATTACGAAGGTGAAATTTAGTTCACTAGTAAAATAGTGCCTCCACCAAAGAGACCTGTGCCGAGCAGTGACCAACATCAATTTCAGGGACAGGAGAACCCTCGACCAATGTCAATACCGGCAGCCTCGGCCAAGGAAGAATATCTATCTTTCCCTACGAGGAAATTCGCATCAAACCCGATTTTCTTTACCCACCCTGGCATGGCTTAATTTAAAATGCCATACCGCAGCTGTTGTAGATTACCAACAATCTCTCACATACAATTCAATCGACTGCTTGCTTATTATCATCAATGCTGAAACCACACAACATTCATCTCCACCTCAGAAAACGACATGCTATCCTCCCAGCGCTCAACCGAAGTCTTCCAAACGAGCCATTCCCAAGATCCTAACGATATTACAAAGCAAACAATGAACTCCGCTACCGACACCGCCACCGCGGCTTAATGTGACTACAGTATTCAAAGCACATACCATCTTTTCCTCTCATTGAATTGATCAATCGTTTCAAAAACAAATCACTTATCAAGTTTGATGATATTTGAATGACATTCAGATGGAGCCACTATTGACTATATGATTTTTTTTGGAAGTCCGTACCACCAGATGTTGACAGTTGTTATTCGGACTCCGTTCCATCAAGAGAAATGGTTTGGTGATATTAAATGCAATTCATGGTTTCTGAATCGAGATTAAAAGCGCGTCGCTAAGATGGTTAAGTGATTAATATCAGTTAGAGTTTCAAAAGCGTTCAGGAAATTAGATAGTAACAGTGATGACCACGGTGTATAATACATGGTGGCGCAAAATTAATCAAACCTATCGGAAGATATTGTAATTTTTGCAAATGGAATAATTGTTAGATTTTTTTTCTAATAATCGGTCAGGGGACCATGCAGGGCACAGCCGCCATAGGACTGGTCGTTCGGCCTAGAATATTGCGGCTTCGACTGTCGCTGAGAACGAAGAAACATCAATCAGACGACGGGCTATGAAACTGGGTCACCAGACGGACCCTACATTGAATTTTAGTGGAAAACTCACACATGTCCCCGCACAAAGTGCAAACAGTGTATCGGTTAATGCCTACTGACCGCCAGTCGCGTGTGAATTACCGACAAGCCATCCTCCACCTCAACAATGAAAAGGACGTTTTTGTGTCGAAAGTCATCATGAGCGACAAGGTGCATCTCCACTTAAGCGGTTACGTCAATAAGCAAAATCTTCGTTTCTGGGGCCTTCACAATCTGCGTGAGATGCACGAAGAGCCATTTCATCCACTCAAAGCCACTGTGTGGTGCGGCGTTCACACGGGAGGAATGAATGCCGTATTCCTTGAGGACGCCATCGGCTATACGGTCACTGTTACTGGCGAACGCTACAGGGCCATGATAAACGAGTTCTTAAACCGACGGGGCTGGGTGAACATGTTGTTTCAACAAGACGGTGCAACGGCACATACCAGTACAGCACGGGCCACAATAGATCGCGTAACATCCCGTGATGGCGATTGTCCGATTTAACCATTCCAGACTTTTTTCTTTAGGGCTACTTGAAGTCGCGGGGTTATGCCAACAAGCCTCAGACAATCGCAGCCCTTAAGGAGAATATTCAACAGGAATGCAAACAGTTATCACCGGAAATCTTGCAGGAAGTCATGGAAACGGCGATAAAACGGGTAAAAATGTGTATCAACACTAGCGGCAACCACTTGATGGATATCATCCTTTCCACTCAACAGAAAAATCGTAAAGGTTCAAGTAAAGATCTTCTTCATTCAAAATAATTTGTTTTTATTTAGTAAAAAAAGTAATTCAAAAACAAATTTTTTTTTTTGGATTTAGTGCGGTATAAGGAATGTAATAAAAATGTGGGAGGTGGCAGGCATCGCTGAGTTGAGAATAAGCGCGGACGAATCCATCAGGGGTATAAATGAGGATCTGTCGATAGATAGCGCTAGCAGTGCATTCTGGTCACAAATGTGAAATCAGAAACGTCAGGTGGTTTCTGTGGGTATCTTATT
Organism: Merodon equestris; assembly: GCA_958301585.1. Lineage (NCBI taxonomy): Eukaryota > Metazoa > Arthropoda > Insecta > Diptera > Syrphidae > Merodon > Merodon equestris. The sequence goes on from OY284413.1 coordinate 44,487,348, forward strand.
ACGTATGCGGATTTTGGGATAATGTTGCCTTTTGGATCAAATAACCGTCATTTGCAGAAAATTGTCCCTTTTCGATTTTAATCCGAAAAATTTGCCTGGGGGGGGGGGGGCGCCTTGAATGATTATTATCGTATCGTGTACGGTTTCCGAGCTATAAAAGTGGTAGTTTCGATGTGGAAGACAAGGTGAAAGTGTTTGATCATGCAGGGGCATTACTGGATCAAGATCAATACAAACTAAAAAAAATGCCGATTTATTGGCGGTGATTCAGTCAGCTATTTCCTTCCTATATCTTAGGAATGGCACGAAATGATAGAAATTTGTGCTAGATGGACTGAAATCCAGGGATTCACGATCGTCATCCTGGGCTGAACAGCACTTTAATGGTAGGTGGCGATCGGTATCATAAAAAATTACATAGGATAACAAAGGAGAACTTAGGCTAATTACTTGTATTATTGTAGTTTGCTTTATTCGGGCGATGTCGGACGGCTTGTATTTACAACCTGATGTGACCTAACGTGTAGTTGACGAGGATTTTCTAGATATCCTTTGGCTGATTTTGGCAACAGGTTGGCTAGCTCTAGTCAAAAAGTGTTAAGGGATATTGAGTCTAAGTTTTAGCTGTAGACTTGAGCTAGGCTGAGCGGTTAAACTGTCACTGTAGACGGTAGTGTACATATGGGTGGGGCATACTATACTGAGTGTTTTACACACATCTCTGATCGGAACGATCTAATGAGTTATCAGGAAGACGACACGAGTAAGAAGTATTCAGTTCAGTGTCTGTTTTGGGAGTTTTTTACTCCTCTTTGGATGAAAAGCGACATTGCAACCGAAGTCAGAAAATTGCAGGCAGGAATAACTGAGCTGTTATAACTACACCCTTTAGATGATAAAAAATCCAGTCCCTTTAGTGTGATGGCGTCATAAGTCAGCATAATTTCAATGTAAAAGTTCACCAGGAGGATGTGATGTGCAGAGAATGTCTAGCGCTTTGATCGGACATAACTTCATTGCCATCGTTGTTCTAACTTCTCTCTATCTTGGATCCACTTAGACCAAAGTTTCTGGTTCAAGCGCATATTCTACCCGAAAATTTTGTCTCTTATTGCATTAGCTAAAGAGATGAGTGACCTGGATACTACGTTAACCAGGTCGCCCGCATACGCAACTACATTTGACAGAAGTAGCCTAAACTAGAGCGAACGCCCCATAACAATCCGCATCAAAAGCATCCTCGGGAATGTAAACCTTTTATGTACTTATGCGTTCATGCCCCTACGGAAGGAAAATATGATCGACTCAAGGACGACTTCTACGATCTGCCCCTGTTATGACACGAAAATTGTATTAGGCGATTTTAACGCAAACTGGGCAAAGAGGACATAATTTGAGTCGTTCATAAGAAAACATAGCCTACATACTCGTACACCACACCCGACAACGGACTCAGGCTAATTGACTTCCTAGCAGGCCCTAACCTCCTTGTAGCGAGCACACGACTCCAACATCTCAACACCCATAAAGGAACCTGACGGTCACCAGATCAGTCGACCATCAACCAGATTGATCACGTTGCGATCGATATCAGTCACTCCTCCAGCATCCTAGATGTACGAACCTTCCGAGGAGCCAACATCGACTTGGATTAGTACCTTGTTGTAACCAAGGTTCGAATGAGGATATCAAGGTTGCTACGGAGTCGAGCAAGACAACAAGAGTTTTACGTCGGAAAGCTACAATCACAATCGGAGACCGGTCGATCGATCGAGTTTTCCTCAACCGAGCAATGCAAACAAGCCCATTTAGCAAAGCAAACCTCCTACAAAGCCATGCTACATAGACGGATGAGAGCCGTTCGTGAGCTCTACGAGCAGCAAAAGAGAGAGAAACATACTCTTTTAAGGAGGAAAAAAAGAGAGCACGAAAAGCGTGAGATCGAGGAGACGGAGAGGTGCTACCACAGGAATAACGCTCGTTTTACGAAAAAGTAAAATGAATATGCCAGGGCTATAAAGCCAGAGCAGAAGCCTGTAGCGATTAAGATGGAAAACTAGTAGTAGAGTCGCAGTCGACGCCGAGAATATGTAAAAACCACTTCTGTAGACGGTATAACGGCGATGATCAGGCAGAATGATCTATTCGCCATGGATGAAATTAAGCTTGTTATTTCGAAGCTTGAAACTAACAAAGCCGTGGGCGCAGACGGCCTGTCTACTGAGTTATTTAAAGCGGCTGGAGATGAGTTGGTAGGGCGCATGCACCAGCTCATCTGTAAAATATGGTCGGAGGAAAGCATGCCCGGCGAATGGAATCTCAGCATCATTTGCCCAGTCCATAAGAAAGGAGAATAGTCTTCTTAAGATCACGTACAAGATCTTCTCTGCCATATTGAAAGGCCTTAAAGCCTTTGTAGATAATCTGATAGGTTCCTATCAGTGTGGTTTTAGGACAAGTGAATCCACAATAGACCAAATTATCTTCCAAATCGACGCACACCATCTTTTTGTCGATTTTAAAGTCGCATATGACAGTGTGCAAAGGGACAAGCTATACCGAGCCATGTTTAGTTTTAACTGCCAAACTCGTCCAATTGTGCAGGATGACAATGGAGAATTCTCGCTTTTCCATTAAGGTCGGTAGCGAATTAACTGAGACTTTCGGTGTTTTGAAAAGGATTTAGGCAAGGTGACGCACTGTCATGTAACTTATTTTTAACACCATGCTTGAAAATATCATACGAGACTCACTGACCAACACAAGAAGTACGATATATTTCAAGTCTGCGGAATTGCTTGCGCACGCGGATGCATAACATCGACGTCTTGGCCAGAAGGTCAGAATTTACGGCTATAAATTTGAAGTGGTCAAGGAATTTGTCTGCCTTGGCTCTAGTGACCAGAGACAACAACACCAGCGCTGAGATCAAACGCTAAATTACTCTTGCCAACCGCTGCTTCTTTGGGCTAAAGAGGGAATTGAGAAGTAGCCCTCTCTCGAAAAACCAAGATAGCACCATATAAATTACTGATTAGCCCGGTCCAGAAGCTTGACCCTAAACGAAAATGTATGGGGATGCCCTTGGTCGCTTCGAGAGGAAAATTCTCAATTTCTCGTTCAATCTATGGTCCCTTATATATAAACGGAGAGTGGAGGAGAAGATACAATGACGAACTGTACAGCGACATTGGCTCAACGTCTCCGGATCCAACGTCTAAGATGGCTTGGCCACGTAGAGCGAATGGACAGCACAGCTCCGACTCTAAGAGTCCTTGAGTCCAACCCTGAGGGACAACACAGAAGAGGACAATCGGATCTAAGGTGGCGCACACAGGTGAAAGGGGACCTTAACCAATTGGGAGTGCGGCCCTGGAAACAACTGGCAAAAAATGGTGCCAGTTGGAGATGCTTGTTGGTTAACAGCGGACTGTGCCATCTAAGAAAAAAAAGACGCTCAACTAGAAGAAGGATGTAAGCCACTTCTACGTATATATTTTTGACGAGCTGCAAAATCTATTTACAAGTAGGTGTGTTTTGAGCTCGATTTACACATAAAGAGATACTAAGAGCTATGCTTAAAGATTTTAGATTTATTCCTTAAAGGACCTTTATATATAGGAAAATATTAAAAAATGTAAGATGAAAATTCAGCCTCTTCCTATCCAAAACTAATATTTTGATTTAAATCTACAAAAATATTTGAAAATTAATCCCATTTGACTTAAGACAACATGACGGTAATCTGGAATCCTTTGCCCCTAATTAGCCTTTAAAACTGACTTTGATTCCATTTAATGACAGTGCGCCAACATTCACGTGCACGTTTCAAGCCCGATGCGTTCTTTTTGTCATACCTACAAAATCACAGATATTATACAATATGACTGCACAAAGCACAGCAATTTTTTAGATACTTCTTTTACTCTGACGTTCTTCAGGTCTTGGTATAATTTGTTGAAATCTTTTTGTCATTAGTTCCGCAACACGCGCTGACTTGGCGCTGCACATTCCCTTTGTCATACTCGGGCTCGTGACCCAGTTTCACAGCTTGAGATGATGATTTCAGTTTAATTACAATTTCATACTTTGCGAAAGTGCTGTTCATTTAGCACTGCTTTTGGAGAGTTATTTCACTCTCCAACAAAAGCACGAATGTAAATTCGAATAAAAATTTGGAAAAATATTAAAATCGTTATACGAGTAGAATAGTTGTTCCGGATTTCATTCTCTTCTTATTTATTGTAGGAGGAACAATGGTTAGTATGCCAGCAGGAATGGCTTCGAAACTTTGGTATTGAAACTTTATTAAATTCCCTAATTGGTTTAAGTTTCGGTGATTTGGTTTGCTTGGGGGTACTTTCCGTGCTATGCTCCTGATGAATACTAAATGGTCGACGATGTGTAGGATGTTTTAAGACATGCAATAAAATGGAAAAAAAAAAACGGGCAACAACTTTATTTTACTGTTTTTTACGGTCAGTTCACTGTCTTATGGGATAAAATATGACTTTCAAGTTAGAGGAAATTAAATGGGAGGTCTTCAAAGTTTTTAAATCTTTTTCCGCTCCATATATCCTTGATAGAATAGGGTTCATACCCTTAGACATCCGTTTCAGTATATATGTAGCATGTCATTTTTTTTTTGACATTGGCGCGTGCACCCTTGGCCACCCTTAAATGTCAAGACACAGCACGGGCCGAATATATAGAGGGAGAAAAACAAGTCTCTAAATTTGAATATGCGTCCGAAACAGGCTTGAGGGTGAACTGATGAGCATTCCAGGCGAGACGTGTATTGCGGTTAGATTCTTGAAGGGAAGGAATGCAATTGGCTAGCTCACTTGAGCATTGTTTGTTAAAATAACGATAAAACAGTGAGAGAGAGGAGACATTACGTCGATGTTCGAGTGAGTCGATCGGCTTCGCAGTATTGTTGTCTCCTATGAGTTTTATCACTCGCTTTTGTATTCTGTCTAGCATAGTTGCAACGAGGTCTTTGGAGCACCACACCAGATATGAACGTTGTACTCAAGCTTGGGGCGGATGTAGGCTTAGTAAATTGAAGCCAGATCAGATGGGGTTACATTTTTTGGAGTTATTTGAGGAAACCTAGACATTTCGCAGCGTTCTTGGCGACCTCGAAAATGTGGTCATTTCAACTAAGAGTTATATTAACACACACCAAGGATGGAAAGTTTTTCGGTTTCATTGACGCAAGCACCATTCAGGGATAATGGCTGATTATTTATGTTTAACTTTAGTGACTTGAGTGACAGCATTGTGTTTTGGAAGCATTAAATTCCACTTTATTGCTTATACCCCATTTAAATACGCTGTCAAGATTCTACGGCCGAAGAACAGAGAAGTGAGTCCTGGCACGAATATGATAAGCTAAGTGTACTGTCATAAGCGAAGGAGTGTATTGGATTCGAAGTAGCAGTTAAGAGATCATTTATAAAAATGAGAACGAGCTCTGGCAAACACCAGTATTTATTTGGTGAATATCAGGCTTGAAACCGTCCAAAACAACTTGAATTGAACGGCCCGAAAGGTAATTTCTAATCCATAGAAGAAGAGCCCCATCGACGCCATAAGCATTAGCATTTTCGACAAAAGAACCTGATGCCAAACTTTGTCAAATGCTTTTGAAACATCGAGCGCAACAATCAATCAAAACTCATGTCAAACACTTCAAAAATTGTCTGAGTCGTTAGGAATTGACTTGTCAACTGTAAGAAAATACTTAAAAGTCCTGGGATTGATCCGGCAGCAAGGAAATTCGATCCGTTACGAAATGAAACAAAGGGACGGAGAAAAGCATTTTTTTTATCTGTGAGCAAGTCTCTGGGTCACATCAAATTATCATTGACTCAAAAGTGAATTCACTACGAAAATCCTAGGAGCCAAAAGTCATAGGTTAATATCGGCCAATTATCAACATCAACGGCTAAGCCAAATTCCAAGCTCTGTGTCCAACCCCATTCGACGTATCCTCAGGATATTGCTCCCTTTGGTGGCTTCTATCATCGTTGCTTTATGCACTTTTACAGATCGATGACTCATAACCTAAGCTAGCACAAGCCTTCTTTTTACGAAGATTGCAAAAGTGTAAACTGTATTCAATTTTGGGTGAAAAGTAAAATTAAGTGGTTCAACGATAGTTTTATGTTTTTTTTGTTGGAGGCTTCCGCTATCTGTTGGAGCCTCAGACCCCCAAATACTGGTCCATTGCCCTACCACACAGACACGTTTCTTTATTGTATTTTCCTCGTTGTCTGGAGAAAAGTGAGGAGGAGCTTCAGTGGTGTTGAGCTAAGAGTTTCGGCATACACCTCGTTGGCCTCAAGGGTGCGTCACCGTGCGCGAGCGAAGGTGGAACAGTTGCAGAGAAATTGTTCTGCGGTGTCATCTTTCTCGCAACATGCAGCACAGAGGGGCGTCTCCCTGATGCCAAGCACGCAGAAATGCTTAGCAAAAGTGTAATGGCCCGTAACAACAACCGCAAATCTTCTGTAGAATGTTGCGGACTTCTTGCAGGCATCAGGGCGTACGCGCTTAGTCATCCTGCGTCCGTCGATATTCCCTCCATCTACAACTGTGTGCATTAAAGATCCATTCGTTGATGTCGGATTTGACCGTGGAAGCTACGTAGACTTAACTTATAGTTAGAAATAAACCTAAGGCGGGTTCAGGTCCTGAGAAACTTACTTTTAGCGAGTTAATCAAAGATTTCTTTCCCTGGGATCCCAGAGTGACCTGGGACCTACATATATATACTAGCCTTAGTGAATTTAGTCTTTCGACTTTGTTTAAAAAGATCTTGAATTCATGCACTAATTTTGTTAAAGGGTTGGACATAGCTTTGAGTGCCGGGTTTTACTCTGATACCCTACACAAACAGGAATCATTCAGACTCCCTGATCTGTGCAGTGTGTTTCAAGCAGAAATCCTGGCAATAGAGAAAGCAGCCAAACACCTACAGGTAGCCGATATCCCACCATCTGATATCACCATCTTCGTAGACAGCCAGGCTGCACTGAAGTCAATAGAATCCTGTATAACGAGATCAAGGGCTGTCAAGAAATGTCGCGACTCACTGAAGTCCATCAGACACCATAAAGTTAAACTCTGCTGGGTCCCAGGCCACAGCTCAATCGCAGGGAACGAAAGAGCAGACGAACTGGCCAGGCAATGTTCTGAAATGGACATCAGCGAAGCGGACACGTCATTGCAACCATCAGCGCATTATACCGGATCATAAGCGACACAATCATCAAAGAGGCCAACTCGTCTTGGCTTACAAGAAACGACAGCTACACGACAAGATCATCGTGGCCAGAGCTCAATGTCGGAAAAACAAAGTAGCTCCTGGCGCTGGACCGTAACTCAATCCGTATGCTCGTCGGAGTGATCACAGGACACTGTCCCATTGGAGCAATGCTCCGGAAATGGGACTCGGGATCCAGCGATCTCTGCCGGAGCTGCGGCGATGAGGAAGAAACTGAGACGATCCAACATCTGCTCTGCCACTGTCCAGCTCTCTAGAATCGACGCCTAGTGTCGCTAGGCCAAAGATTCTTTACAGAGATTGCGGACGTGGCTAATGCAGATATATCGGATCTTCTAAGATTCATAATGAGCACGGGGTGGTTTCAGCCACCACGCGATAGGACAGCTTAATTTTATGTGTACCCACACAAACGAAGGGAATCACAATGGGCCTCTTGGCCTCCGAGTGGAAGTGATGTTCAACCATCACACTCCCCTTCTCTAACCTAACCTAACCTAACCTAGCTTTGAGTGCAGCTTGGCAGTGTTATATCGAAAACCATTTCTCTTAAGGCGAGACATGGCTTTCAGGGCGCATTCTCTGATAAATATATCAAGGGGAGGAAATTATAGCACCTAGGGCAGTGCCCGAGGCAAACCTCTCTTTGGCTAGTCTCTTTGGAGTTTAGTGGAAGAGGCTACGACGTGTTTACGAGTTAGCTTGCTCCACCAGACAACCGACGCATATGAGATTATTGTTCTTAGCATTGTCGTGAAGATCCAGAGGGCCTTACTCGGTGATAAGCCGCAAAAGCTCCTTGCATTGCCGGAGAAACGGACAGCTTCGCGGTTTTTGACTCGTTATGACTTGACCAAAGAAGCTTGCTATCTAAGATGACTCCCAGGTACTTAGCTTCCTTAGATATCGGGATGGAAATGTCTTTTAGCACCAGCTGCATCATGCCAGTATTTTTCCTTCTTCTCGAGAAGAGAACGACATCAACCTTAAGAGGATTAATTGACAGCCCTTTACTCGCGCACCAGTCATCGATCACATTTAGCGTCGCCTTTAAGACAGACAGTCGCTAAACATGAGCCAACAGAGAGAACAGCATAGGCCTGGGCATAAACTCTGATCCGCAAAATCAGTGCTTCATTTACGCCGTCTAGTAGCGTTACTTATGCTGTCGAAAATGTTGTTATCTAAAGTCTCTCAATGAAAATGCCGAGCACGTACTCTTTCCTTCCGAATGCGGCCAACAAGGTTTTGAAGCGCAGTCTCGCAGGATTTCCCGCGCTGATAAGCATGTTACATCTCTGAAAGAGGATGCATTCGAAGGGCAACTTTGCGCACACGAAACTCTACTAGTCTCTCACTGCTTTTTGGCGAGAAGGATGTTAGATCGATTGGTCTAAAACTCTTGGCGAGGGAATAATCTTCCTTTCTTATTTGGGGAATAAAGACCACTTTCATCGCGCGGAATACATAGGTATGTAGGCAAGTGCAAAGCCATCTGTGAACATTTTTGTTTTCAAAATAGGCAGCAGCTGTCTTATACCTTTTTACAGCATAACAGGGTATACGAGTATCCCAACAGTACCTGGCGACTTAAAGTCATCAAAAGATTCCACTTCAACGTACTTGAACTGTTGATTGTGGCACCTGGCAAGTCTACTCTGAGCAAAAATAAAATATTTATAAGTGGCACCAGCTTTTCACAGAAGGTCAAAAAGATGTTAATGACGATGAATACCCTGGATGCTCCAGAAGGCCTGAAAACATTAAAGCAGTGAGAATATTGCTATGGAGAATCACCGGATCGCTACCGGAGAAGTTGCTTCGGATATTAATTTTTTTCAAATATTTTGGGCATGAATGTGTCAGTGAAGTTTGTACTGATATTGCTGAATATAGACCAAAAATCGCTCAAGAGCTCTTGAATTACGATCCAGATTTACTGAAAAGGGTCATCATTGGTGACAAAATATAAGCAAAAAACATGATGATTTGTTAGATGAAATTATCCAGAAAGGAACTGAAGAAGTTCTGACAAATTTAGAAGATTATGAAGCTAATGTTTCTGAAGACCATGAAGAAGTTCTTAATGAAGAACCTAGCAGTAGTCAGAGAGTTTATGATAAACCTTCACATATACATACCAAGATTGATATAAAAATAGCTGAAATAGGTAAAAAAGGCATAGAGCCTGTCGTTATTAAGAAGGAAAATGTGGATATAAAATCAACTTTGGAATACTTTTGCATGTTCAAAGATAACTAAGTTATAGAAAAAAAATGCGATGAATCAAACAAATATTGTCTATAGCAGCCGGGGCTGTAATGTAAAACTATAGAAATTGGGGTCTTACTCTACATGGGGGTTGTAAAATTACCACAAAGTCAAAAGGCATGTCAAAAGGAAATGCGACTTTCGTTAATGGCAGATACAATGTCCCGCAATCGTTTAGAAAAAAAAACAGTACTTTCATGTAAATGATGACCAACAGCAACAACCTAGAAGTCATCCCGATTACGAGAAACTTTTTAAAATTCGTCCATTTCTCGAAAAGTTAAAGCAAATATTAAATCAAATAACCCCCGAAGAGCATCAAGAAGTTGACGACATCAAGTAGAATATTCCGTTCAAAGGCATGTACTTAGTTATGAAGTTCTCTCCTTATCCTTAGAGGTCAACATGCATAAAGACTTGACTATAAAAAGCGGATTTCAGAAAACTCGTCTTTGGAACAATTTGAAACACTTTGAAACAAAACTTCCCGAAGAAGCCACATAGATCGGGTTTCAAAGTATTTACCCGAGCTGGGTCATCTGGCATTGTTGATGACATCAACAAAAAACTAATTTACTTTGTATTGCTTAGTTTGTTATTCTTATCTTTGTTTGCCTTTGTCGATGACATCAACAAAAAGTACACACTTATTGTTGCAAGGCGTAGGTCAACAGTTTTTGGCCTTTACTTTAGCTAGCAATATTTGTTATTTTGTGGTACAAGGTGTCGTACTGAGGCGGGCAATTTTTTAGTATAAAGTCACGAATAAAATGTTCATGGCATCAGTCCATTAATTTTAAGAATTCAAGTTGTTTGAATTTTTTCATGGTCCTTCGAGCCGGATTAGCCGGAACAGGGAAAAGTGATTTGTTAAAATTTGTAGTGGACCAATATTATATTGGTAGTAGACCAATGTAATAATCAGACAGTGAAAGTAGGAAATGGGTGAAATCGAAGAAATCGCGTTGAATCAAACGAGAATCACGGAAGAAGTTCATCGATTGTGGACTAACTTCAAGAAAGATGGAGAATCTCGATACTCTGTAGAGTACGTCACAAGACGACTCGAGCAGTTAGAACAGCACTGGACCAACTTCCAAATAAATACTGGGTATTTGGAGGATCTACGAAAGACAAATCCGCAGCACGACTACTTTGCGAAAAAGAATAGCCAATTTGAAGCGAGGTATCTCGAAATTAAGGGTACTTTCAAAGCAAAATTGGAACTAATCAGGAAAAATACCCAACCTACCCCAATGCCACTATCAGGCGATATTCAAGCTTCACGGTCAGCGCACGTAAGACAAGGACCAATTCAAGATCAGCAATCAACGAACAACTCATCGGATCCAGAAAGAACTGAAGTGTCAACTAATATGAAGAAGTGCCCAGCAAGATTTAAAAAGTTGTATCTGATTAAAAACAACTTTATACGCATTATTGACAAATTGGAGTTGACCTAAAACGCAGTTTACTTGACATTTAAATTGGATCAAATTAAGGAACACTGGACAAAGTTGGTGACAATGAACGACGAAATAATGTCGTTGGAAGAAGCTGATTACGAGCAGGAGTACGTGTGTAATAATGAGTTCTTTGAGTTAGAACAAATTTATCAAGATGCTTATATTCAAATCAAGGAAGCAGAACAACGACAGCAACAACAAGTGGCAATAGCTTCATAAGATGCAACACATCGTGAAATCAAACTGCCAACTATAAGCATACCATCATTTAGCGGCAAATATGAAGAGTGGACATCTTTTTGGGAACTCTTTGTTCGATTAGTTCACGAGAACGGATGTTTAAGCGATATTGAAAGAATTCCATATTTAAAAGGCAAACCATTTGGCACCGACATCAAGCAATTATGCAGCAGCTATTAACTAAGCGGTTTCAAAATCCAGCAGCATTGGTCAACAACTACATTCAAAAATTGCTTACCTTGCAACCAGTTCGACATGAAAATGCGCTCGATTTGAAAACAATCATGGACATGTCAAAGGAGATCTTGTATTGTATCAAAAATTTAGGGGTCGACGTAAGCTCCTGGAACCCATTAGTGATTCAGTTGTTATGTCCGAAACTTGACCCTGAATCAAGAAAATTATACCAACAAGCAAGAGGAACTTCAACAGAAATTCCTTAACTAAATGAATTTTTTTGCTTCACCGAAAGTACATTCCGAGGATTAGAAGGCATCCGTGAATTCAATCGTGAACCTCAGTCACAAGCACTAAGGTTAACAGGTACAAAAAACCATTTGACTACAGTCACTCAGTCGAAATGCGTTGTGTGCGGCGAATCTCATCAATTGTATAAATGCAAAAAGTTTTTAAGTATCAAGACGAAAACCAGATTGGATGTAGTCCAAAAGTCGAAACTGTGTTTCAACTGTTTGCGAGATGGACATACGGCAAGGGAATGTTTGACGAAGAAGGGTTGCAAAATATGCGCACAACAGCATAATTCCTTACTCCAAGTCCCTCGAGCTGAAGGTACTACAGTCCCGGTAATAGGAAGAACATCAAACGAAGAAGCGTCATCATCAACAGGAATCGCTACCATATGTTATGGTAATAGGATGGTATTACTAGCTACAGCCATGGTGAACATATGCGCTGGAGGACAAGTTAGACTCGTACGAGCTCTGATTGATCAAGAGTCCCAATCATGTTTCATGACAGTGAAGTTGGCCCGTCAATTAAGGATTCCACTGGTCAAGTTTGAGTCAAAAATCAATGGAATCAACGGCCATGCTACAAAAATTATCGCAGCATGCAACTTCACCATTCAGTCAATTCACGATGAAAAGGTCAGCTTGGAGGTAGATGCTCTACTGCTGCCAGTTATCACATCAAGAATGCCAGCACAACAATTTACACCCAACCAGTGGCCACACATCCAAGGGTTGAAATTGGCAGATTCATGGTACGAACAACCGAAGGAGATTGAATTACTGATTGGATCAGATATGCTTCCGCAAGTTTTGACGAACGGATTAGTCAAGGGGCCAGCCAACACTCCAATGGCACAAAACACAAGGTTTGGCTGGATACTATCGGGACCAGTCAGCTGGATTCCAACAACAAAGAAGCAGACACAAGATAATATACTCACATCATGTGTCAGTGTGTGCAGTGCGGATGAAGCTTTGAAGAAAATTTGGGAATTAGAGGAAGTTCCAAGTGCAAAAATCAAGTCTACTGAAGAAGAAATGTGCGAGAATCACTATCAAATCACACACAAACGGGATGACACGGGGCGTAACATCGTCAAAATACCACTACTAAAGGATCGCATGGTTTTGGGTGATTCACGCAAAATGGCATTAAAGCGATTCTTTATGTTGGAACAAAGATTCGTAAAGGATGAGAGTCTCCGGATTGAATACTCCAATTTCATGCGAGAATATGTAAAACTGGGACACATGGAGGAGGCATCAGAAAGTTATATTGGGAAAAAATATTATCTTGCACATCCTGCGGTAAGAAAAAATGACAGCACTTCCACCAAACTAAGAATGGTATTTGACGTTGCCGCTAAGACAACGTCTGGAGAATGACTAAACAGCATTTTGATGACCGGTCCCACGATTCAAAATTATTTATTTTTCTTGCTACTTCGATGGAGGTCGTTTCCAATCGTCTTCACAGCTGACATCGAAAAAATGTATCGTCAGATTTTTGTCGACCAGGAGGATCGAAACTTACAACGTATCTTGTGCAGAGAAAACTCCAAGGATCCGATCAAGGAACACGTTCTCAAAACCGTCACATATGGCACATCATCCGCACCGTACATGGAAATTAAAACAACAACAATAATCAATGCATGAAGTGTATCCGATTCAAGACTGAGGTATCAAAACGAGGATTACTAGGAACCATTCTCACCTCAATATTCGGAGTAAACGATGAAGTATACCATGACATGGAGGACCTAGACAACAACCAGAAGGCCTTGATAAAAGTAGCAAAACAAATAGTAAGAGCATGTTGTCTACAATATCCAGTGTGAACGAGACGGAAGCTAGAATCAACATCTTTACAAAAAAGCTGAAAGCTGGTTTAGAGGAGATTAACAAGATGGAATCTTGGTACATCATTGTTGACGAGAATAAAATAAATATACATGTGGTGAACGCATATCTAATTGCACTTAGCTACATGCGAGAAATCGAAACGAAGTACAATAAGTTGCTAAATGCATATCCTAAACGTAGTCATTAGTTCGAGTTCTTGTCACACAAGAGCATGGAGGAAATCATTAAGATTTGTGCGGAGAGACTTGGCCCAGAGATGGAGGTATTACCAGATCCAATGGACAAACTAGAGATGTCCTTAACTTCAACAGAGATTTTAGTAGCTGGATACTTCATGATCAGCGATGCCAATGAATATGACCTGATTAAACCTAACACTGTTCCTGAAAAGATCGAGGAGCAGACATTTCGAGAAGTACAACTACAGCAGACGGGGCTTGGAGTCAACTATAATCTACAGAGGTATTTCGAAATACCACTGGAAGATATAAGCAAGGCACCAACTCTCAATGAAACAACATCATCCTCCGGCCATCAATATTTCATAGTATTGAGCAGAGTGAGGATTGTATTGTCCAGCAACTGTATAAGAAACTAGCTTTCAAGCGATGTTCATCTAGGACGCTAAGAATAACACACACTGTATGGAAAGAATTGTGGACACGCAATACCTGGATGTTCGTTATACCCGAAGTAACTACTGTCTTTGTAAACTGTGGACCTACTCGAGAAGAAGGGTTTTTAAATAACACAAGAATCATTTCCATCACTCCGGACTGCGTCATCCAATCCAAATTCATACGATTGGAAGCGAAATTAATCAAGGAAAGGCGAATAATGATGAACTTTAGCAAATCAATTACTACTATAAGCACATCGTTATCACCTCAAGTTCCGGTTTATTTTAAAAATGAGACCGTCATCGCAATTAACAAGGACGTGACTGAGATTTCCAATTTCAATTATCAAGAAGCAGTCGAGGCGCTTAACCGACTACATGACCACAACTGGAAGAAAATCAAAGAGCATCGGTATTGGACAATTGGGCTTTGTTCAATGTTTGCCATTGTTATCATTTGCTTATTGGCTGTGGTCCTTAAGTACGGCAAGAGTCCAACTAAAAACTCTACCAACATCGAACTGAAAGATCAAAACCACATTAGGAGTAGTAATTTTGAGATCAATTGGGCAACAACGTCGGAGGAGGCAAATTGTTGATGACATCAACAAAAAACAAATTTACTTTGTATTGCTTAGTTTGTTATTCTTACCTTTGTTTGCCTTTGTCGATGACATCAACAGAAAGTACACACTTATTGTTGCAAGCCATAGGTCAACAGTTTTTGGCTTTTGCTTTAGCTAGCAATATTTGTTATTTTGTGGTACAAGTTGTCGTGCTGAGGCGTGCAATTTTTTAGTATAAAGTACACGAATAAAATGTTCATGACATCAGTCCATTAATTTTAAGAATTCAAGTAGTTTTAATTTTTTCAGGCATCATAAACGACTTTGAGCTTTATGCTGGGGAGGGAACGTGTCGTAGTTAAGGACTTGGAATCTCTTCTCATGTTGTCTCACATCTTGCGTCTTCTTTACCAAAAGGAAAAAACTAACTTCAAGCTGTTTTTCGACAACCAGTTTTGCTCAATTAGCTTGATGGTGGTTCTGAAGGAAGTTGGCATACTTTCTGAAGGCACGATTCGTGGAATAAACTTGGAAACTGCAATTTACGCACAGAAAAGGAGCTGCTTTCATTATAACGAGGTTCTTACGATTATAGAGTTGAGCGAGGATGTAATATTGGAGCTGTTCGCTAGTATGACAATAAAAGTGTCCAGCTCATTTCCAACTATGTTTCTGTGGTAAAACGCGCTCCACAAATCAACATATGAGGGACGCCGTTACGATTTTATGCTATCTCTATTTGCTCACGGGCATTCAGTTCCGGGACGAGAAAGCAAAGAGGTTGTCACGATGAATACCACTTTACAAACCTCTCCTGGGCTTATTGTTAGATACACTGCTCTACAAAGATAACCGAGCCCTGTAACTCGACGGGGCGTTCATGTAAGCTACAAAAAAAAACAGAAAAGAAGAAGAGAAAAGAGACCCCAAAAGACACTTAATTTGTGATTGACAAGGGCGACCTCCAAGAAACCCAAAGTTATGAAGAAAAGTTTGGGGTAAACCTTGCAAAACTCTACAGTTAGCGCAATGGGGGGTGGTCGTGGTCCAATGGTAATCATCACCGACTGTTGAGCTGATGGTCTGTAGTTCAAGTCTGTCCATAACCAAGAACAATTCCTATACCGAAAAACTGTGCAACAACATCATTTGTGAATGAGAGATGATCTCATTGCTGACGAAAGTATAATACTCGCCAAAGTTTTTGAGAAATGCGTTAAGAAAAGAGTATTGGAGTACCTTAACAAAATAAAGTTCTTTAGTCCAAAGCAATTTGGATTTAGAGCTGGGTTATCCACTGAAGACGCCCTTTTAGATTTTTGCTCCATCATACGAGAAGGCTTGGATGAAAAAAGATCTTGTGCCGGGCTTTTTGTTGATATAATAAAAGCATTTGATATGGTTGATCATAACATTCTTTTACACAAGCTGTATAATGTAGGTTTTCGTGGTTCGATACATAGTTGGTTTATGTCTTATTTAAAGGATAGGAAACAAAAAGTGAAAATCGACTCTAGCCTAAGTAACACTATGGTTATCAATCTTGGTGTTCCCCAAGGCTCGGTGCTTGGACCTATATTATTTCTTATATATATCAACTCCTTGTTTACTCAGTCATTCGTAGGATGACTGATGAGTAGCTGATATAAATAATGATGTTTAGTTATTAAGAAGTGCTTATATGAATAAAATCCAGCCGTTGCTTGTTTTACAGAAGTGCGTCATACGGAAGTTCTTCCCGTCTGGCCCACTCTATGGAAATATTTAGATACATAAAAATTCTACCAGTCAGACATCTATTCTTCTATAAGGTTTTAAAAATATTTTTTATCCGAGGTGGTTATATGCAGAGCCCGATCTCTGACGCTTACAATCTGAGAAGCCGTCAACAATCTCTTGTCACCATTCCTGCCTTTCGTACCACATGCTATAGAAACTCGTATTCGATTCTATCCTGCAAATTATTTAATAGTCTTCCTGTAGATATGCGAATCATAGGTAATCTGTTTACTTTCATGAAAAAAGTAAAAGAATGGCTTTTTAGCTTCGATCACCATGAAATCGAAATTTTGCTGCATTATATTGAGTAATTTCCTTTAATTTATGTATATACATTTAATGAAATTGCTTTATGGAAAACATCTTTTGCATATACATCACATTGTTCTAATCCTTTACTTATTTTCATATTTTATTTTGTTTTCCTACCTTGAATTGTTCACCCCACAATTAATAATTCGTTATGAAGTGACATTTGCCTCTATTATTGCAAATTAATATAAAATGTCACTAACTATACTCGTATTTTAGCTGCATTATTTGTATTCTTTAGAAATCATTTCGAAAATTGTAAAACGAGGATAATGATTAAATAAACAAACAAAACAAACAAACAAAAGTATAAGGTCACTCAAAATTCATACTCTGTGTGTGCATTTCTAATATAACAAAAAAGTTACTGTGAACTACCAACCAACCAACGCGAGAAATTCAATCGAATCTCTCATCATATCTAGGACAACCACCCCCGGAGAGTAGTGAACGAACATCTTCGACATAAACCATCTGCACCCCGTCCAGGTTGTGTGACAAACATTATAAGAGCGTACAAGCGTACATTTTTGAACATGCACGAACACTATAAAAAAAAAAGAAAAACTAGCGACGGGGCAAAACTAAATATCCAAAATTCAAGACAAAAATGTTATAGTCTTCGAAGCCGGACGCAATAGTCATGGAAGTTAAAGTAAGTCCCATGTTAGAAAGGTAGGCAAAGAAGTGCCAAGGATCAGAAGGGCCCTTAACGTAGAATTGCTCATATAGTTCATATACAGCGGAGATAAAACGAGCAGTGAATATTTTCCTAGGATGAAGGACCGAACTACCATTGAATGTAACGACAGGGATGAAGTCACCTCGCAGTAAGTCGCATCTTGCATTCGAAGAGGGAACGGTGGGCGCCGTTCTTTGCGTCCAATATTTAGAAATTTACAGAGTGCAAAAAAAGGTTTTCGGTAGAAATAGCTAAAAAGTAGCTCGAAGCAGGAAGAAGAAGCAGTTCGGCGGGTAAACTTTCGGATCCGGCTAAAAATACTGTTGAAGGAATGTTTCGAACGTTTAGAGCGTGGGCACCTAGTCAACAGATGCAAATATGCAGTGGACCGATCCGAACTCTACTGGAGATGTGGAACGGTGGAACACATAATACAGAATAGTCGAGATCTATAGCTATTTACGTTTGTTCAAAACATATAGCGGGTAGTGGGAAATGCCCAGTTTTAAAGAAAGTTCTAGTGATAACTAGAAATGATGAAGATTCTATAAATAAACCTTAAAAATTGTGAGACTCCTAAGCGATAAATGCCATCCACAACTTAGCTGACTATAAGCCTGCAGATTCTTACAAATAACATGCTTAATACTGCTGAGAATCTTTGTGGAGCACCTGTGACCCCCAAGGCCCAGAATTGTTCATGAAATAAATGAAGAAAATATGCCAGCTACCAAATTGGATGAACTGTAAGGAGCCTTTATCAGAATGGGAGACGAAAGGGTGCCTGAACTTTATAGAATTTCTAACAAAATATTGACGAACGTCGTCCAAAAGAACGTTCATTACATATAATATGTTAACATATGTATGTTAACTGCAACTCTGTTGAATATTTCTTCCAAAGGTTAGGCTAGGTTAAAGAAGGGGAGTGTGATGATCAGTTCCACTCGGAGGCCAAAGGGCCCATTGTGATTCCCTTCATTTGTGGAGTACACATATAATTAACCCGTCATATCACGTGATGGCTGAAACCACCCCGTGCTCTTTATGAATTTTAGAAGATCCGATATGTCTTCATGTGCCACGTCTGCAATCTCTGTAAAGAATCTTTGACCCAGCGAAGCTAGGCGCCTATTCTGGAGAGCTGGGCAGTGGCAAAGCAGATATTGGTTCGTCTGTTTTTCTTCCTCGTCGCCGCAGCTCCGGCAGAGATCGCTGGATTCCGAGTTCCATTTCCGGAGCATTGCGTTGCTCCAATGGGACCCACCACCCGCAGAGCCATCGACATATCGTACCAGCTGTATGTCTGCTAGACACGAGAAGATCACTGAGCGAATAATATTTGACAGGTTGCTCACTGTAGCAAATGAGCTGGGAACTCTATCAAATCATCAGTATGGCTTCAGAAAATCGCGCTTTACCATAGCGTCACCTTACGTCAGAAGCCATGGAAGGACATTCTTGGAGGCAGGTGGCCAAAGATTACTGCGTATCTAGCTCCGCTTACTGGTCGCTGATAAGGAGATCGCACGCCATGATGGAAACACCTTATTATTTGCTTAGGATAGTCATCAATTAGAAAGTTAAGATATGGCATAGAAGTAGTTAAATATTACTACATTTCCTTGGAGGAACCTCAAGGTTCAATGCTGGGTCCTATCCTTTTTAATTATGATAACTCATCTTATTACCCAGAATATCCAAACTAATAGGAGGACGTGAGGCACGCAATCTTTGACTGTAGACGCTTGATGGAATGGCGAGGTACTCTATCGAATCCAGCTTCACTTATTAGGCAACTGCGGAGAGTCGAGTCTGCAAGGTGAGCAATAGAACTAGAGGAAGCATCAGAGTAGCATGAATTGCTTTCCAACCAGCCACGCGGGTTATTGGCGTCTATGATGATTCCACATAAAATTGGCGTATCCAAAAATGGATAAATGAGAGTTGATTTCGACGGTTTTATTTCATCCTGCACAATGACGAACTTATGTTGACGCAGCCTTTACTACCCACCATCTGTATCCATAACTCAACTCCGATAATTGCGCATAAGGATTTTGCATTTCGGCAGGCTTTTCGAAGTACCATCGTTCATTCTGCATTCTTCAATTATTTCTTCAATGAGATGCATAAAATTCATATTTCAATACTGCCATCGAAAGGAGCGCACCCATATTGCCCCTTGTTCAATTCGTGGGAATATTCATGGCGCTCGTTCCATCACGGTTTTTTACACATAAACAAAAAACCAGGCACCGCCTTTCTCGGTCAGATGGGAAAGCTTATGTTATTTTCGCTGACTACGTATTGTACGTAAACAATGACCAGCGTAGTCATCATCAGCCAACCATAATTGCTCCGCACATAAACTGCAAACTGCGCCGTGCCATGCTCCAATGCCCCGCCAGAAACTACCCGAATTCGCAACCTGCATTGCACGCATCCTTTCCGAAATTAAATTCTGCAGCTTAAGTGGCATTTTTCCCGGTATCCTGTTGGAGCGTAATTTATGGCCCCAGTGTAAGAGGTATCGTTCCCGTTCAGCCATTTCGTTCCGTGGTACGCAGCAATTTAATTAACTATTTAATTAAGACGAAAGGAGGACGCTGCACTGTGCAGTGTACGAAATGTACAGGGAGGTGCCGTATCCCGTTCGGTAGTTCCGATCTGAATTGCAGAGTTTCGCAGTTTCGCACTTGAAGGCAGGGTTTGCAAACCTTTTTTTTTGTTTGGTTTTCTTTAATCGAAAACGGTTTGAATTTTAATTCCCCAAAGCAAGAAGGGAATCAGATTGGATATTGCCAAAGGGTGCAGCTTAAGTCCTTACCGCATTTATCCCCAAGTATCGTGCATCGATTAGAAAAACTTTGTCAAAAGAAAAAATGAACAAAAGACGAATTTGTCGTGCGGGCTCGAAGATGTCAATCACCCAACCTACGCCGCCGAGCAAATATGATTTGTTTGAGATTAAGGACGAGAGGAAGCAAAGGGATCAAGAGAAATCGATTTGCTATCGAGTGTTTGAAGGCATCGTGGAATTAGCATTTTCTCGACCGAGCAAAAAGAAAAAGTCCAAATCGCATTTTCTTCTACCTTATTCCTTGCTTTATCTATCGCATTTGGTATACTTAGGAGGTTTCAAGCGGAAATTTCTCATCGTAAACATTTACGAAGTTTCACTTTGCGAATTTGTGTAAATTGCGATATTAAAGCCGTTTGAATGAGCCTCATCGCCTAGATTTGGCTGTAAACTCATCTGCATAAGGTGCTAAACTTATTAGGGAAGTTCAGGCGCAGGGGAATTTCTCGTGTGATGAGGGATGTCATCAAGGGATGACATGATTCGCTAAAGGAAGCTGAAAATCTGATCTATTCATTTGGGTTAAAAAAAAAGTTGGAATTTGCCAAAGTTACGGTCCAAAATCTAATTGCAGGCTTTGGTTAGGAAGGCAATTAAAATTGATGTAGGATGACAGAGAGTAAGTACGGATGGACGCCTAAGAATCGGTTGAGACCACATCTGTCGGTCAAAGTCGGGTTCCCATTTGATTAATAAAACTTCGTTCGAGATGACAAGGCTATGAAATTGCCCGCAGAGCACCACTTGGAGCGAAAAGTCGGTACGTAAATAAAATGAAATCAATCCACTAGAGCAGTAGGCAGATGTGAGGAATAGCTTTTAGTGTGCCACCATATCTCACTGAAGGAAGGAAATTTGCCATTTTGGGGTGGAATGAAAATGGCCTTTATAAGACCATTAAAGCCATTGCCATTTAAATTATGTCTAGACGATTCACCAGGCATTTAAGTCGATTTGCCTGGACTCTGTACAGGATGTGGTATGGTCCCAAATAGGTCTATCAAGCCACTAAAGAGTGGTGAAGAATGACCAGTGTGAAGCAGATACAAACGTTTTTCCTTGGAATGATTATCACTTTTTGTGTGCCTGTAGGCTAGCGTCCTGGGGCGTCTGAAACGATTATTTGATATTGAACTTGTTGCCTTTCTGCCGCCAAACAATTTCTATATGTCTACGATTTTTTCCAATTTTTTTTTGAAATTAGAGGTTTGTGGGCGAAGGCTTTGACTACCCTAGACTATCAATACATGATTTGAACAAGGTTTGAATAGAAGATTGCCTAATGCGTATTTGCGCCCTTATAGTATGTCTAGACAGCAGATATCGCGATCTAACTATCAAAGAGAAATAGCCAGAAGTTGTTAGAAGTTGCTAAGTTTAGATTTTCAAGGGAAATTCTTGTCCCCACTAGGCATAACATTTTGGACAACGGATGGATCTCTGGTCACTAATGTAGGTTTAGTTTTTTTGGTTAGCAAGATGGGCTGCAATTTTTTAAAGAAATTTGATTGGAGCTACAGCTGAAAGCCCGTTTATCGATTTTGTGTTAAGCTGCTCGAAAGAATAATAGTAAAGTCCTACGCATACCTCGCCAAATATGTGTTTCCCTCCTCAAACCCCGGGCAATTTTTCTCATTTGGCAAAGGTCCGGAGCTGCAGAGTATGTTACTATGGAGCAATCAAACATTTGAGTGCAAGCTACTCATCTATCATTACTTCATGAGAGATTGGAACACAAATTCCAATTTTAAGTAGAGCGTTTGAACGATTTTTTACGAAGATTTTTCGAAAATTTTTCGAGCTATTAAAACATATTGGAAACCCAGATCGTAAGGGGAACACTCCGGTCCTTTGTTCTTGGAACAAGCAAGAACCTGGCCTTTTAGATTCCGATTCTGCTATCTGTTGGAGGACTCAGAAGCAAATACTGCTCCATTGTATTGGCCTTTTAGATTAGGCGAACGTTTTCGAGTAAGGGTAACATCTTTGTCGCCTCGCTCGGATGGATTATATGCTGGTGACCCCAGGAAAACAGGGTTACGCTTCTGTATCTGGAATATTATATCCCTTAATAGACCTGTTGCAGACAAATAGTTAGAAAAAGACTTAAACTGCTATAAACCAGACATCACCGCATTCCAATAGGCGTGATGAAATCTATTGGGTAATAGGCGGATGGAAAACTACTAAAATGTTGAGAGTATGTGAAAACGAGTTATGCAGACTTTATGATAACGAAGATAGTAAAAATACGAACGCCAGGAAGTACGAGCCTATTTATAGCAGCTGGAGATGATATGATTATGGCTGGTGGAAAGAACAGGATCATTTGACAAGTCGCCTTAATATTGTTTATAAGATCTTCTCCGAAACGTGGTATAAATGCTTAATACAGTTGTAATATGTAATTTTTTAAGCTTGGTTTTAAATTTTCCAAAAAAATAGGTAAATTACATACAAAATTGTGTAAAATTTTTATTTGCGTTAATAACTCAGTACTACCCATTTATTATTTTAGAAATTATTTTGTGCAAACTTTGACTACGACTACGTTTTAAGTGATTCATGCGGATAGTCCAATTTCGAATAAGTTTTCGAGTATATTGGCTGGCATTTCGCTAATGCTATGTGTAATGCTATCTTGCAAGGCTGCAATTGACGCAGGCTTATCAGCTTAAGCGAGTGACTTGACGTATAGTCATAAAAAAAACATAAACGCGTCAAATCACAGAGATACATTTGTTTGCCTAACTCATCTCTCAATTAGTCCGTCTTCAGGTTCAGTTCGGGTATTTTGAGCAAAAAAAAAGTTCGAAATCATTGAACGATAGCGGGCGACATTAACGGTGGCGTTGTTCTCTATCCACACGGGTAGGTCGCTTGATGTCTAATCGCGTGAAATTGGTGCGGAATTTGGTAACTTTCTACTATAAAATGGCGTTGTTAACTGAGCATGCCTGACTTGTCACGAATCATGCGTCGGCTACCGTATCTAAAACACTAAGAAACTAATCAGCAAAAAAAAAAAACACTCTTATACACCAATCCAAGCTAGATCAGGTATTTACCCTAAGCTTCTCCTGGAGAAGACTGACAAATTTCAAGTCGACACACATCACATGCGTGATCATTTTGAGCCCTGGGTAGATTTAGTTGGTAGGTTAATAGATTTGGTTGGTAGGCTTACGAGGATGGTTTGTAAGTTGATTCGGTCTGTAGGTAGATTGATTCAGTTGGTAGGTAAGCTTGGGAGGTTGCTTTGGTACGAAAAAAATACTTCGCAGATAGGTACATAAAAGAATTTCATCTTTTATTCATCAGTTTTTCGAAATATTCAAAAGTTTTGTCTTGACTTGATTTCGGATTTCTATAAGTTCAAAAATTACTCCAGAAAATTTATTTACATTTTGTTTCTCAAAGAAAATATTTTCTCATAGCGGTGCTATTTTTTTTACCGCTGCTGTAGGTTCAATGGTTTGATAGGTTCGCTTGGGAAGTAGGTACGTTCGGTCGCAGGTTTATAGGTATGTATATCGGTATGTATATTTTTTAGGTTGATAGTTTCGAAGGATATGTAAATTCGTTAGGAATTTCGGTTTGATGGATTGAGTTATTTGCTAGCCCACAGGTTTTAAAGATAGACTTGTAAAGTTTAAAGACACAGCACGGGCCGAAGATATAGAGAGAGGGAAAGGAATTAAATTGGGCATTGTAATGAGTGGGAAAAGTTGAGCATTCCACATTCGTGTGGTTCGGCTACTGGCTAGCTCACTTGAGCATTGTTTGTTAAAATAACGATAAAACAGAGAGAGAGAGGAGACATTGCGTCGATGTTCGAGTGAGTCGATCGACTTCGCGATATTGTTGTCTCCTGTGAGATAAAACTCGCTTTTGTATTCTATCTAGGTCTTGGGAGCACCAGACCAGATATCAGCGTTGTACTCAAGTTTGGGGCGGATGTTGGCCATTTAAATTGAAACCAGATCAGAGGGGGTGAAATATTTTTTGATTCGTTTCAGGAAACCGAAATATTTCACAGCGTTTATAGCGACCTCGAATATGTGGTTACAACTAAGAGTTTAATTAACACAGATACCATACCATACTATAGCCGAAGAGCAGGGACATGAGTACTGGAACGAATATGAAAAGCTAAGAGTTCTCTCATCAGCGAAGGAGTGTATCGGACTAGAAGTATCAATTAAAAGATTATTTATAAAAACGAGAAAGAGTATCGGTGACAGAACAGAGCCCTGGGGAACACCAGCGTTTATTTGGTGAATATCAAACTTGAAACTGTTCAAAATGACTTGAATTTAACGGCCCGAAAAATCATTTATAATCCATAGAAGAAGAAACTCATCGATACCTTATGCACGCATTTTCGACAAAAGAGCCTGATGCCAAACTCTGTTAAATGCTTTTGAAATATCGAGCACAACAATCTTGCTTTCGCCAAAATGGTGCAAACATTGGTTCCCCTTTTCGGTGAGATATGCCATCAAATCACCAATGTACCTGTTGCTGCGGAAACCGTACTGCCGGCTATTTAGAAGTTTCCGGGATTCAAGATGGGAGTATTTAATAAGCTATCGATTTATCAGCGTTTCCATGACCTTGGAAAAAAGAGACGTTAGTGCTATGGGTCGGTAAGAGGTGGAAAATGAAGACCAGCCATTTGAAGGGACTAGCTGCACAAATGCTCTTTGCCATCTACTCGGACAGAGGCACTTCTTCAGAAGTATTGGGAGAATACTATCAGGGCCAGGGGATTTGTGCACTTGTCCACGTTCCAAAGTGGATTTGTCCCATGGAAGACTTGATGTACAAGTACAGGCGGAGACAAAATGCAAACTGGGAACGTTGAGTTGGCTGCAAAATGTGCGGCTAGCAGATTGGCTTTGTCTAAAGAGCTGACAGCCGGATCGTCATTGCAAATGAGCGAAGGAATTGAAGACGAGGGAGAATTCTTTATATTTTTCACAAGTGACCCAAATTTTATGCTGTCTTTGGGATAATATAGCACCTTTTGCTCAAATTTTGGTCATGGGAAAATTTGACACGTCGAATCAATGCATTACAGTCATTTCTGGCACGTTCAAACTTATACCGGTTTTCCTCAGAGGTGTTAGCTCTATAAGTCTGGAAACTCAACTCTCTCAATCAGACAGCCTCATACCACGCATTTGCTTAAGATTTGATACTCTTCACTCTATGTGAAATGAAGGATCTCACACCCAGCCGAAGTATGTTCGTGATCGCATCAGCAGCGGCAGTTGGTAAGTTTGGCTTGTAACACTACTGATTTCGACGAGGTGAGTAAGCAGCACTAAAATACTTTCCTCAATTAGCAAGAGCACGGGAATATATGTGTTATGCGCCCGAAAGAAACGCTGTTCAACATCAAACGAGTTTTCACTTATAATTTTAAATGACATTCAATGTAGAAATAGGGTTCAGACAGCATACGAATTTTGTTTTTGAAAAACAGCAGATTCACGGATCCACTCAATTTGTTACTTCTTTGCAAGATCGAAAGTGCAGTTGAGTCAGGCTAAGCGTAGTCGAATGCAACAAGTTGTAGTCGGAAGTGGCAATGTCAGCTTAATAGGGTAAGACGTCCCATTTCAGTATTTGCAGGTCAGTCTTAACGATCTGAGGGACATGAGACCGAGCTGTTACATAATTTTGTCGTATGTTTGCTTGTGTAGTGGACGTTTTTCCTTAAAGCATGGGGCAATTGTGCTCGGTAGCCAGCTCCTGTGATGCAACAGCTCATAAGATATTATGGCGAGCTAATTTGCCCACAGCTTGTGCTTCGATGCATGGATGTTTGTCTTGGCTTTCGAAGTTGATAGGTAGCAGCTATGACTTTCTTCTTCTTTTTCTTTGGAATATCGTTATGTATTATGTTGTGACTGGCAACACAATACGATGTAGACAGCACCTTCTTTGGCTCGCTCGGCTTCAATTTGGCAGGCCAATTCCCTGTAATCCGATCATTTCCAGGTCCAGGAAATGACCTGCTGAGTTACGGCCCAATGAATATGCAAATTATTGTTGCGTTTGGCATAGATCTTGACCTAGTAATGCCTCAAATTCTGCCTTTAAACGTCTTCAAAGCTGTTCACCAGTCCGAAACACCCCTTGATTTCAACATCGAAGCCACCACTAGATGCGTTCTTTACTAACAGAAGCGTCAAAGTACAATAAATTTCTATAATAATTCGACTCGCCTTAACCGAATTGAAGGCAAAAAGCGAAGCTTCAATTTTTTGACGTTTCTAATGAGACATTTCTAACCAATCGGAGATATAACAGCAAATCACCTGTTTTTTTTTTTTTTGTTGGAGGCTCTTGCTATCTGTTGGAGCACTCAGACACAAACACTGGTCCATTGTAAATACTGCCAGACAGACACCTTAGATGGCATTACAGCTCATTAAGAGCCAGAGCCAAGCTTCTTTTTAGTCATTTTATTCACTTATTTTCGGCGAGAGCAAGCTTTTTCAAGGCAAGTGTACAACGACGGGGTTTGCCAGTACCCCGACGAGGAGAGAAGCAGCGAAATAAACATTCGATGGCGTTGGTGTGGTGTTATCGGGATCCGAACTCACTCATCACGTGTCAGCGGCCGACACACTGCCCACTGCGCAACGGAGCTCTCTCACCTGTTAATCAGTCGCTAGATTTGAGTCGAAGATTTGATAAGTTTAATAATAAGCTCGAGGACCTTTATAATACGTATTAAAGCAACGAAAGTGAAAGTTGAATATAAAGAGAGACTGAATTGCGTAGACTTCTATAGTCTGTTCACATCTTGTCTATTGCCAAGAAACGAGTAAATGGCATGGAACTGAAGCTTCTCTGACCATCAAAATGATTCATGAATTCCAGGTAATAAGAGGCGTATCAAGGTACAAAAGCAATGTAAATACGAGTATGTAGGTCAAGAACTGTTTTTTGGTTCTTTATCTGTAAATGACGTTCTCTAAATACATTACTTCGTATTCCATTCCATTTAATCCATAATGACATAACAAAACAGTCACCTTAAGTCTCGAGACTTCAAATTCAGCGTCACACGACCCACTCAAACGCCCCTTTGTTCACGCTAATGGTCTTTTTCTGTACTAAGTATCTAGTAGATGACCACACATGTTGAATATGAGGATTCACGTTAATGAAGGGCCATCCTGGCCATCTTCGTCTGTACACATAACGCCCATCCGAGTATGACGAACAACGAAAATCAAAGGACAAAGAAAAAAGGGAAAAGGGAGGAGAAGGAGGAAAGTTTGAGTTGGCCCTTTGTCCAGTGTGCTGCCACGTCCACTCGGAATCAATTACAGCGATCAAGGGTATCAAACCAATCGTAGTGGCACACTGTACACCGAAATTTGTATGCTTGGGGGTCAAGCTCGAGTACGTAGGATGGAACAGTTCTACCACCACATCACCACCGTTCAGTCCATCATCACCGGATCGGACTGAGTGCTTATCCTTCGTTTATCCTGATTGCAAATGAACATACGACCATGGCGTGATGGATGAACATAGAGCTGTATACGTACTTACCTATCTAGAGTGACGTTTGGGTTTCCCTGAGATCTCCAGTAAATACTGCCGTGCCGTGACGTACACGGCGACTTAATGCAACGTCCGGACGATGGGGTATTGCAACGGAAGCTCGAACTACTTTGATTACTCTCTCGTCGGTAATTAGAAGTTCCGCCGCCCACACCGATCCCACGACCTACGGATGCATCTCTTTGGTGGTTTTGGTGCTGATGCTGATGCGATTGCAGCTGATGATGACGATGTAGGTGTAGAGGATGCGATTTCTGTTGTTTGTCATAGTCGTTGCTGCCGTGGGTGTTGTTGAAATTTCGATTGGAATCGCCCATGAATTTGTTGTAGCTGCCGCCGCTGCTACAGTAGCTGTTGTTGAGCTGTTGATGCTGCTGATGCTGATGGTGACCGTGATGCGGCCGGATTGTAAATCGTCCACCGAGCCTTGAAAATAAAGCGAAACAAAGGATCAGGAATGGATGATTAGCAGCTTGAAATGAAACAATTGTTTGTGCTGGTGTATCTGTGATGGGACGGAAGGTGGTTTTAAGTGTACATAGTTAGACTACATCCGAAATGAGTATAAGTTGGGTGCAGAGTTAGTGGGACAAATGGTGGTTAATCGCATATAGGTATACACGCGCTAAGAGAAAATGTCAATATTAGCTCGTTTTATTTTCATCAGGGTTTAGATTTGTAGGGTTGTTCAAAAAATAAGGTGACTGTTTGAATTTCGCGAATTTCTCTTGTTATGTTGGTGCTCATGTTCCCTAACATATGTTGACATTGACAGCCATTTTGGTGCCTTACAGATATAAAGGTCATACGTGTTTTGGTGTGCTGGGCGATTTTTTTGTTATTGAAAAAGTGGTTGAGTTTAATTCGAACTAACTTAATCTTATTTAATCTATCTTAAAAACTAAAGAGAGCCGTAGAGGGGGCGCGATATTTATAAACTATGATTGGAAGAAGGAAGGCTTTTGAGAAGACGCAGTTTTAGGCATGGAGTGCTAAGGTTGAAATCAAAGTTGATATTCGAATTGATAGTTCCCAGCATACGGGAAATAAGTTCGTTGGAGCCGTGGCGGATAGATAGAAGAGACGAGGATTGCGTGTATTACGAAGGCTAGTGTTAAGAGATATGGAGTTATAAAGGGTGGCGCAGTCAATGGTATCTGTTAGTCTATGAATGAAGAGGATGTTAGATACCCTTCTTCTTTCCTCAAACGTATGTATGTAAATTGATTAGTTTAAGACGGTCACAATAGGGCGGTAAAAACAAATGATTGTCCGAGGGCAGACCTCGAAGGGCGACATGTAGAAACCGATGTTGGATGCTTTCGATTCTAGAAATGTGAGTTTGTTGATAAGGGTACCACACTTGAGGTGCGTATTCAAAAAGGGGGCGAACAAAGGTAATAAAGAGGGACGCTTCACGAAACCGAGTGCAGAGTTGGCTTTAAGAATTATATCGTCGACATGTGTGCGAAAATGTAACTTTTGGTCACATAGTATGCTAAGATCGCTGATAGCCTAAAGGGTGGAGATGGGCTGATTATTGTGGAAGTAGAGACGGGGAGGAGGTTTGATTCGAAATTATAAGCTCCAAGCTATTTCTGGACAACCAGACTGAAAAGCTGTTGAGACGCGATTGAATAAGGGAAGAATCTTGTTGCGAGGAACTTGGTGCCATCGGCGTACAGAGGTGGAAATGTTTGATGACAGACTCAATGTCGTTAATGGTAAGAATGAAAAGAAGTGGACCTAGTTGGCTGCCTTGGGGAAGGTGGAAAAAATTAACAAAAGGTTAGAAAAGGCAGATCTAAAACGAACACTGTAGTAACGGTTTTTTAAATAGGAAGATATCCGCGTCAACGCAGTAGGTTCAAAGCCAAGGGATGACAGTTTGAAGAGTGGTAGTTTGTGGGAGAATTTGTCAGTTGAAATGACGTCGATTTCAGTTCCATTCTCCAATGCTGAGAGGATGAAGGACACAAGGTTTGTGTTTGTAGACCTGCGTTCGAGGAAGAAATGTTGTTTAGAGGAGATTAGAAACTTGCAATGGAACTTAGAGTGTCATACAAGATTGGGTATATGTGACAGTTTGGTGATGGGGCGGTAGTTGTTATAAGAAGTTATAGAAGTTATAAGAAGTTATAAAAGTTATAAAAGTGTTTCTCCATGTTTTGGGTCAATATTACGTCTCTTCGGTTTTTCGTCACTAAATGGTGTGTTTGAAAGGTGATATATCAGGCTATATTTTTTTGTGAAGAAAGCTGTTCGTTGCTCGTGTTAAAAGTTATACGAATATGAATATGAGTGGGATATCTGAAGAAATACGCTGCGATGTGTGAGTGAACGCCAGACCCAGGAGTGGTTTGTTCGAATCCGTTCCGGAAAATTCGATGTAAAAGATGCACCTCGCACTGGTCGACCTGTCACTGAAAAAGTCAATGAAATTTTCCAACTGATGGTGCAAGACCGGCGCGGAAGCTGTCAGGAGATGGCGGAAGCACTAAACATCAACGGTATGACAGTTTGGAATCATCTAAAACGAGCTGGCCACATCAATTAACGCAAATAAATTTAATTGAGCGAATAACCATCAGTGAAACACTGCTGAACGTAATGGAACCATTTTTGAAGCGATTCATTACGGGCGATGGATTAAATACGAGAATATCCAACGCAAGCGATCATGGTCAAAGGCCGGTGACCACAACGACTTCAAAGCCTGGATTCACGGCAAACAAGGTTATGTTGAGTGTTTGGTAGGATTGAAAGGGAATTGTCTATTATGTCCTGCTAGAACGTGGCGATATGGTCAATTCGATCCTCTACTGTGCCCAACCAGAATTGACAAAAAGAAAGGGAGTTGTCTTCCATCATGACAATGCTAGGCCACACACACATCTTTGATGACCCGGAACAAATTGACGGAGCTGGGTTGAGAAGTTTTAATGCATCCACCGTATAGCCCGGACCTTGCACCCTCTGATTACCATTGGTTTCGGTCTTTGCCGACCGAAGAGCCGCTGAAAATCACTTGGCCAAGTTTTCCGCTGATATACCACTACACTGACGGAGTTATGACCCAATAAATAATGTTGAAAATATTCAAATGTCCTCCACGGGAGTTTTTGCAGGACTCCATTCGGAAAAGCTAGTTTTCGATGGGTCTTGGACACATATTGGCC
The DNA here is from genome assembly GCA_958301585.1 of Merodon equestris. Classification (NCBI taxonomy): domain Eukaryota; kingdom Metazoa; phylum Arthropoda; class Insecta; order Diptera; family Syrphidae; genus Merodon; species Merodon equestris. The sequence goes on from OY284413.1 coordinate 44,518,545, forward strand.
GACAACTCGCCCATAATTTAACGAATATTCTTGCAAATTGTGTACATAAACACAATCTTTCGTATATGCTCACAAAAAGAAATTCAATGGCGAAAATATTCAATGGCAAAACGTGAAATAACTCCTTTGCTTGATTCATAACTCATTACTTGCAATAACATCAAAACGGATACCTTAAAACTCATTTAACACAGTCAGTCTCTTCGAGTTTTTCTACACTTTTGCTTAGTTTAGTACCCTCAGACGGGCGATTGTGCCGACCATAATCCGCTCATAATGCCGAAACTTACCTACTAAATATTCACTTAATAGTAAGTTTTCACAATTCTAACACGTTTAGCAGTTATAAGATGATCCATAATCTATAATGGTAAGTCTTAAGATAAACACTTCCAGTCTTGGAAGACGACTCTATTTGACATATGTGACTGAAACAAAGGTGCCCAATCCGGACCATGAATTGGATAACCCTGTACTTTATCAAAAATGTCGAACTTTTTTCCGGATAAATTGGTTTGGCAGGGAATTCTACAGCACTTTTTCAATATGAAAAAAGTTCAGCCGAAAGTCATTGCATTTTAGTGGAAGCTTTTGGTGACCCTGCTCTATTTCTCTATTCAGCATTGCCCGAATAATATGGAAAATCGCGAAGACTAAGATGGGCAGGACACATACAATAGAACGATTGCACAGTGGACGAACAGTCAAAAGAATAGTAAGTGGAAAACCTGTAGGAAAAAGACCCCGGTCAAGGCCGCGTCCTAGATGGGAGGACCTAGAAGAGATGAAACATAATAGCGAAACATGAAAGGAGCACAAACATGAAGGTGTCATTTCGAGAAATTATACGTTCAATATGGGCCAGTGATATGGCCAACCCAAAAATTGAATGAAGAAATTGTTACCCTGTTTCTCTTGTGTTTTTGATGTCCAGACAAATCAGAATAATTTTGTGTAAAAAGGTTGATCTTGTTCATTAATTTACGGCATCCAATTGGAGCAAGAACGGCATTGTGCATAGTCTTTAGTGTTAACTTGGCCTTATAGCATGTAAGTCTAATTCCTGTGATAGAAATCGAAATGGCCCGAAATCGACTAACCTGAGTTTTCAGTCACACTTTCAGCCACGGCGACGAAATTTTCAGCTGAACTTGCCATACGAACATGAGTAGATCTCTCCACATCACTAACCTAATCACTAACGAGTTGTTCGAATTTATTGATTGAATTCGCAACACCACAAGACCGTTTATGATTACCAAAAGCAATACGAACCTTACGCAACGTTTCCTAGATTTTTTCGTTTTCCTGGTGAATTTTCATTACCTCCTCATATTGTGCGAGTTTGTATCGATCTCATTTAATAACCCATGGACATAACATGGGTTCTATCGTACTTATCAAAAGCAATCGCAGTGATAGTTGAATGTTAATAGTTCAACCATGCTTCATGCTTCAAAGTAAGATAGACAACAACTAACTTAGTAACCCTCATGTCTTTGCTCTTTCAGTTACTGATAAAGGAATTCCAATTGAGTTTATGGCATTTGATGTAACAAGGCATTCGGATGGTTTCTGATCGTATAATTCCATAAAAATGTTCTGCTTTCGGCATCCAATTTAGGTTAAATTCTTATCTCATTTATTGCCTCCATCAAATACGCTTACAATCTGTAAGGTTTCAATGATAAGGTCCATTAATATTTACTTTTACGTTGAATGCAGTCAGGTATAGTCGGAAAAAACTTACTCATCAATCTTGATACAATCGACTTATCGATTATTTCCATTTAGAGCAGCAAATGCTTGAAATCGATAGCATGCCTGCCAATTCATCATCTTTAGTGATTGACGTAACACACTTTTACCCGGACTTTACTAAGTTCAATACCACCCTGCTCGGTATGCTTAGGATATTCGAGATTAAAAGTCACAAGGTGTGTTCTGACAGGAATACCATTTCGATTTAAGGGCATTTCGACAGGACTGACCTTAAAAGGCCGTCGTTTAACAAACATTGATAAACGTGCCCGCTGCTGTTCTGTTCCCAGCTTTAGAAGGCACAATTCTCTTTTTCTATGACATTTCTCCATTTGGTCCATCCTTGTATAAGGGTAGCCAACAGATGGTTTGGATGTTGGCAGCCAATTACTATAATTCATTGAATTCATAAACAGCGGGGTCTTTAGCAATTTTAGTCGTTTCAGTTTTGTTACGAAAAACAATGGTACCTTAAGACTTCTATCTCTGTTGGTCTATGCCAAGGGAAACATTTTACTGACATTTTACCCATTGAACCACTTATCCTTCAAGAAGTCATCGATCATTTGGACTTTCGAACTTTAACTGCCTTTACTGGTTGGATGGATGAAATAGACCTGAATGACATATGGTTCTAAGAAGAGGAGTTCTCAAAATGCGTCAATTCCAGAAGTGTAACGTTGCTAGACGACAGGAGATTGACCGCTGATGCAGGTCTCGAACGAAGTGTTAAGTCTGGCGTAAATAGGGGCTGGCCGCAAGATGGCGTCCTGTCTCCTGTGCATTGTGGTCGACTCTCTGCTAGATGCTCTTAATACATATACAGATGATGTTGCCGTTTTCTCTGTCGGCTCATGTTTAGCGACTGTCTGTTTTGAAGCACCTTAAGAGAAATGGTTTTTGGTAGAACTCGAATTGGAGTGACAGTGTACTTATGCGAGAAATATCCTATCGACTGGCTCTGGCCACATACTGAACCTGGAAAGAATTGTTTTTGCATTTTTTTCAGATGGCTCCGGGCGGGGGTCCAGCGCTGAGGTTTTCTTTGAACGCGAAAACGTCTGACTGCACCCTGTCTTTCAATCAAATGGCCATCCACTATGTTGTGAAGCACAAGTATAGGGTCCGCCAAATAACTTTCTTTTTTTTCGAAAATGCTATAAAAAAAACTAGTGAATATTTTCTCAAATTTCTTTTTTTATTTGAAAGTACAATCCTTCCGGTTAATAATGGAAAATAATTTTATTCAAATGGCTGCCTCGGCTGGCCATGCAGTAGCCTACACGATCGGTCTAATTTTTAAGCACATTATCGATTGTGTGGAGCTGTATTTCACCAATGGCTTCACGAATATTGTCCTTTAAAGCGTTAATTGTCTCTGGCCTTTGGCGTAACACTTATCTTTGACGGCACCCCACAAATAATAGTCCAACGGTGTCAAATCGCAGCTCCGAGGTGGCCAAACGACATCAGCTCTGCGGCTGATAATGCGATCTTCAAAAACAGGGCGCAAAACATCGAGTGTAGCTTCGGCTGTGTGGTAAGTAGCGCCTTCTTGTTGAAACCAAATGTTGCCAATATCCTCCTCTTCAATTTTTGTGAACAAAAATTCGTTCAACATGGCCCGATAACGATCGCCATTGACTGTAACGGCCACTCCTTGCTCATTTTCGAAGAAAAATGGCCCAATTATGCCTCTGGACCAAAATCCGCACCAAACAGTGGCTCGTTTTGGGTGCACCGGCTTTTCAATGTATGCGTGCGGGTTTTCAGTGCCCCAAATGCGACAATTTTGCTTGTTTACATACCCGCCAAGATCAGAATGAGCTTCATCTGAAAAGATAATTTTTTTGGCAAAATCGGCATCTTCTGTAAGTCGATCGCAGGCCCACTTAGCGAAGCATTGTTCAAGCGTATACACAACCATATTCGTTCAGCGGAAGGATAAAACTAATTATCTGTCAAATCAGACATGAGCTAAGTGTTACCATTCACGAAATAAGCACTACTTGAAAAAAAAAAGTTAGATGGCGGACCCTTTAGAAGGGAAAAAGCATATGCATCTGCCAAGCTGCACTCAAAGCTGTTTCGAAACCTTTAATCAGCTCCAAATTAGTGCATGAATCAAGTCCTTTTTGAACAAAGTCGGAAGACTAAATTCACTAAGGCGTGAGTGGGTCCCAATGCACTCTGGGATCCCAGGAAATGAGATGAGATGATCAATTCGCTAGAATAGGCTCAGAGGAGAGTTTCTCAGGACCTGAATCCGCTTTAGGTCTGCATTTAGGTTGGCATCGTTAAGACGTCCACCTGTGCTGCAGGTTGCGAAAATGATAACACAGCAGAACACTTTCTCTGTGACTGTCCCGCCTTCGCTCGCGCACGGTGCTATACCCTTGGAACCGACGTAGTAATTAAAAGTTAAGACACGTTTAATGCATCGATTGTTCTTCCGGAACAACTAAATTCAAATTTAATACCAGTCATTTAAACCACTGCCTTTCTATCGTCTATCCATTTCAGAGAGTACAACTATTGAGATATCAATATTTGAAAATAGTTGGAGTTTCCCGAAAGTGGATTTAACTTTATCAAGATCCATAAGGGCCATTGTGAAGATCTTCAATATTCGAAATGATTTAATAAAGGGAAAGCCTTGTATAGCAGTTTTAAAATTAAAATTTTGCGGGTGGTCTCTTTTTATTGCATTTTTAATCGTTTCGATAAAAACTTCAGGCAATACGTAAGTTCCCGCACTTTTGTCGAATATTCTGATTTTCTGATTTGAAAAACGGGGACAGGTTAAGTGGCTGATTGCATGGCTGGTCGTCTGGTCGACCTTAATGGTAACGAGGCCTTCTGGTCGATTATCTGTCACGTGTTGTTCCAGTCACTTCGAGGCTTGTGGGAAAATCCTTTACCAGGCGGACCAGGTGGGACGCAGAAATAGTTAGACCACTGTCTCATGTGGATTCTGATGTGCCTCGTTGACAGCTTTTCACAAAGCCTCAATGTCAAGAGTGTGCTGTTCAGTTACATCTCTTTTAGGTCTATCCTTATACTGTCTTCTTATCAACGGCATGGCTTTCCTTGCGGTCTTTTTGCAACGAGTTTTTCATTCATTAATCGTTTGACTATTTGTCCACTCTCTATTCGTTCTACATGTCCTGGCCACTTTAGTGCTCGCGTTTTTCTTATTCCAATAATGCATGGAGCTTATTACGAGTAGATTTTCTCGAGTTCTTGATTGTGTAGTTACCTTCGTGTTTGTCCCTTTCTTCGTCATGTTTACCACCATAGATTTCCCTAAAGATCTTGCTTTCAAAGACCCGAAATCTATTTTCTTTCTTCTTACTCAGAGACCAAGCTTCACGTCTATAGTTTGCAATTAATCCTCGTGACCCCTGATGAATTTGAGTTTTCGAGGATTGCCTGGATCAGGCTTTGATCAGGAAAAACGTTGACCCTGTACTAATTGACGGACTAGGTGGGTCACAACTCACATCCTTTGATTTCAGGACAAATGACATTGCCATCGAAGATAGGACTTCAGACCTGTAGCAAACCTGTGGGCTGTAATGAAGAGGAAGCTGGGGGAATCGAAGAGCAGTGAAGAATTTCTTCATTGATTTCTAGTTCAGGCTACAATCTTTTTTTTTTTTTTTTGATTTTTTTCATTTTTATTTCATATTAACTTATATCTATCTTACCCTAGTCAAAAATGCTTAAAACTAGCTTAATTATCTTAACAAATGTAACTATCTTACTGGCCCTAGGCGGACACTCTAAAACAAACAGAACAATTGAAACATACTTATGTCTTTCGACGTCTACATTAATTTACTATTAACATTATTATAACTAACTTAAGCTAAGAAAAATGTTTTTTTTTATTAAAAAACTTAGCATATGATCATTTGTTTTTTAAATATTTTATATAAAACTTAAAACTACCTTAAACTAATTAAACCTAACTAAACCTATCTTATTCTAACTTAACTAAAATATATATACACAAATATATACATTATATATATTTTATATATATATCTTTTTTTTATATTTTTATTTTTAATTTTTTTTTGTTTTAAGTTTTCTTCTTTTTTTGTGATTTTTAATTTTTTTTTTTTTTTTTTTTTTTGTCGTTTTTGCCCTAGCCTACCCTAACCTACCCTACCCTACCTTACCCTACCCTAGCCTATGTAAGCCTGCCATTGGTGTTAGGCAGGCCTTGCCTTGAAGAGGCTGCTCCTATCAAGGTGTCCGTTGACGGAGTTCTCTCCAGCCACCAAAAGCGTTGATGCTGGCGGACTACGTCTCCTCGATCCCGGCGTGAGACCGAACTACAGAACCTGAGGCGCTCGGGCTCACGGAGCGCGACATCGGGTTCGTAGAGGAATCGCCGCTCCACGGAATTGCGACCCACGTGGAAGATTAGCGGTAACGCCAATCTGTCCTGGATCAGTCCACATCTATCTAGATAGAGGAATGCTTCTGGCGGGACAAAGCCGTTAAGGCGCACTCTCTCATGATATAGATCATTGGGGTAGTAAGCCCCGAAGATCAGGCTATTGACCGAAGTCATTGCTCTTGCAACGTGGCTTCGAATCAGTTTGATCAGAAAATTATCTATCCGTACAATCCTGGCCCTATTGTATAGGACCTCGTTCGGGTAAAATTTCGTGTACTCAGATTCGGGAGTCCTATGTAGCCCGAGACAAGTCCTAAGACTTTGTCTCTCAAACACCCGAATCCTTTCCATCAAGCTGGCTCTCACATTGAACCAGACGGGACATCCATAGGCAACCATGGGCCTGATTAAGGCCATGTAGCAGATTACTTTCACCCTGGAATCAAGTTGGCTGCTATGAAACAGCCATCTTGTCAGAGCGAAAGCGCCCCGGGCCCTTGCCAGAGCAGCATCTACATGTTTGTCAAAATATAGATACTGGTCCAGCACGATCCCAAGGTATCTGACTACACTTTGTCTCGCCAGTGGACGCCCGTCCGGCCCAAAGATAGAGAACCTGCGCCAATTTTTTCTAGTGTCCCGAGAGGCCCTAGACAAAGGCGTTCTGAACAATATAGATTCTGATTTCTGGAAGTTGATTTTCAACTTCCAGTCATCACAATACTGCTGAATTTTTTCGAAGTCACGCTGCAGAAGAGTAACAATGACGTCGATCGTTGGACCTGATCTGTACGCGATTAGGTCATCTGCGTACGCTATTGAGTGGTGTAGAGAAACAAGTAGATCACTCAGGTAAATGCTGAAAAGGATCGGCGAATTTACCGTACCCTGTTGCAGTCCGTTTTTGATTTCAAATATTTGGGTAGAAGTTACATTGGCAATTTTCACAACGAACTTTCTACCGGTTAACATGTCAAAAATCATATATAGCAGTGGTTTACTTATGCCCAGCCGACTGAGCTTGTAATAAAGACCTTCTAACCATACGGTGTCGAAGGCTTTTTCCAAGTCAATCAGACAGGCACCCGTGCATTGGTTCTGGCATTTATTCCATTGGATATCCGACACAAGCTTCGACGCGGCATGAATAGTATCATGCCCCGCTCTGAAACCGAATTGGTTATCCGGGATGATTTTATTGTCCTCAACCCATTTAGACAGGGCCCTATGGATCACCTTCTCGAAGACCTTGCTGATACTCGGAAGGAGACTTATCGACCGGAGATTTGCCGGGTTAAAGGTCTCTTTACCCTTTTTGGGGATTGGTTGCACCACCGCTGTCTTCCAATGCACTGGATAATATGCATTATTCAGTGCATTGTTGAACAGGATGGTGTACCTCTCTACAGCCATTAGTGGAAGGTGCCTAAGCACAACATTGGATATGCCGTCGATACCCGCGGATTTTTTCCTTTTCAATGACTGAAAGATCATCTGGAGATCTTCCGTCGAAATGAACAAGGCTACAATCTAAATGAACAAAAATGCTGACTGATGTCATTAAGAATTGGGTTGAAACTATATGAAAACTAATACATAGTGTAGTAAGAAATGTTTATAAATATTTAAAAAAAAAAAAAAACTTTAAAAAAAAAAAATTTTGACATCAATTTTTTGGAATTTTTGTTTTTCCATCAATTCCAGGAAATTTCCAATATTACGTATACAGCTCTGCTCGCCTGTGCATCAATTACAATAAATAACAATTTTTTTCGTTCTTAAATTTTTCACAATTTGGGTTCTTATCATTTTTTTTGTTTTTTGGTTTTTTTTCCTACCTACCTAACTTACCCTCGAGCACAGTTTTCTCATGCAGGGGGAAACCCTGCCTTCTAAAATACTTAGGTACTCACGTAACGTACACTGTTTTTATGTTGTCTGGATCACCTACCGATCTTGAGTGATCAGAATCATCGGTATTTATACAGCCGCGTTTAAGATCAGCCGCCTCTTTTTTCTAATTTAACACGAATCGTTTCGTTTAAAGGTTGATATAAGTATTTCCTAAAAATGATATAGAATTGTCAATAGTGGCGCCATTTACATGCTATCTCTAACAATTTAGGTTTACTGCCATGATGTTTCAAGTGGTAACGTTATGATTATTTGGAGTTTGTGTTCTGTGATTCGTTTTTCAATCATATAAGCAAAATTGATAGTTTTGTATAATTTCAAACTCAGCTTTTATAAAATGAAGAAATTACCATACCATTATGTAATGAATCGATCTCCTGAACTAAAAAATAACTTTAACATTTGGAAGAAGAAACGGAGGAACACACTTGCATACTGGAGAAATCTTGGTGAATCTTTTATTTGCATTATATTAAAAATATCGGGAGAATCGCATATTATATACATCAAAGAAGGCAATGGCAAATTCGCTCAAGAACCCGTGCATTTAAATTGTAGTCGCTGGCAACGTGATTACGATAGCCTATGTAACTTCTTGCATTCCTTGAACACAACTGATTTTTAGGGATTTTAATTGTTGGATTGGAATTTCCCAAAATAGTTTCATATCTGGATGTGACGGTGATTATGGGAAGAAAAATTACAGATCCAAGTATTTCATTTGGGAATATACGAGTAAAGAGGCAAAAAACAATGCGACTTGTTGACGCTTATGATCTTCGGGTAGTTCAAGTTGAACAGGTGATCCTGCGAAGGGAAAGTAACGTTTATCTGAGGAAAATCCTGTTTAGTTATAAATTACTGCTCTATATCAACAAAGTATCATCAGCTTAGCTCCTGAATGGAGCTCCAGTTGGAGCTGAATTTTTTTGGATCATAGCCTTTAGAAGTATTTTTTCTAGCTGTGCGAGTGTAAACTAGGTATTGACCTTGATCGAAAACTTAACTGGAATTGAAACATCAAAAGCAAACTTGCAAAAGCGACTAAGGCACTCTGGGCCTTTCGACGCACATACGGTAAAACCTGGAGATTGAAACCTTAGGTAATCCACTGGTTATATACCGCGATAGTAAGACTTACCATCTCTTATGCGTCTGCTGTATGGCGGGCAAAAGTTGGAAGAGAAAACAACAGTTCAACTTCAACACCTTCAGAGGTTAGCATGTCTCGGCATTACAGATGCCATGCCAACTTGCCCGACAGCAGCCTAAGAGACTTGATTACTCCACTGCACCTTTCTATTAATAAGGTTGCTGTACGTAGTGCAATCAGACTCCGCCGCTCGGAAATGGTCCGGCAAAATAGACCATTGGGTAACATGCCTATAATACAACACCTTCCTGAGCTGGATATGATTACCACAGTCTCAGACGCATTACCACACATGACCATCTTTGACTAAAGATTTTAAATATTGATCCCAAACCGCACAGCTTGGGATCCCTTGTTAAATATCAAAGGCCTGAGGTGGTACACAGATGGTTGCAGGTTGGATCCCGGCGTTGTCTCTGTCATCTTTGGACCAAATCGGAATATATCAAATGCCCTGGGAACTAGTCCTAATATCTTCCAAACCGAAGTATGCGCCATCCAAACGAGCGTCAACCTAAACTTAGAAATTGGCATAAGAGTTATAACCAGCAATATACTCTCAGATAGTCAGTTCACGCACAAAGTGGTGGGCTCTTATAATACGAACTCAAAATCCGTCAAAGAATGCCACGATGCCACAAGACCTAGGCAAAATAAATAAAGTTAAACTCTGGTGGGTGCCAGGTCACAAGGGCATTAAAGGCAACGAAATCGCCGACCAATTCTGTTACGAACCTCTCTGCGGAATCCCCAAGTCAAAGATTAATTTTCTCTTAGACAAGTGGGAAAAACTACAACTCCTGCACTTTTGGAACAGCATTCAAGGACTCCAACAATCGAAGATTCGTCTTACTCACTCTATCAATATTCTCAAATATAATAGAGTCGATATCGAAAGACAGCTAGGTATTAAGGTATTATATAATGAAGGAATAAAAAGATATTTGTTCTAATAAAAAAGCAACTTGTTGGGCAACAGAATTATAGCCTTTCAGCTATGAACCGACTTTAGCAGTCTCTTTAGTGTTTCATGAATCTCACTTGTATTTATATATACAGCTTGCAATTGTCGATGAAAAATTACATGACGTGATTATACTTATAAGCAATACAAGAATTGTCACTACTTAAAAAAGGCAATCTAGCTAACTATAGAGGAATTGCATTTTAGAACCAGCTAAATTGTTTGTTGCCTTTATACATATTAAGGGTGATTTTATTGCTGTTTGGTTTTTTGCATTCTATTTTTGAGAGCTCACGCATGACTTGTGACATACGGCAATATCAAACATGCTCAGTTGGTATTGCCATTTTATCATGCGTACATACAAATTAATTAATTATTACTTATTTTACTTTAAAAAAAAATGTATTTATATTCCGAACGGGCAGCGTGGCCTCTTACACTTGTGACTTAATTCTAAATACAACGAATTCTTACACTACCTTAAATACAAAATTGTCGGCGAGATGTTGATGCGACGAAGAGAATCAGGTGACCTCCTAGCGGATGCGATAAGGTGTTCAGCGGATGGCGCGGCTCAACGGTCGGCATAGTTGTCACGAATGTGCCGGGTGATTTCTTGGCTACTTGGAGTTGGGATGCACGGCTCGGGTGTCAGCGTGTGCAACCTTGGACTGATGTTGGCGTCTAGGTGCATACTAAGCAAATTCCATCACGTAGCGATGTACCAATGTTTTTGCCGTGGACCGTGGGATGAAACTTATCTGTCGTTAACTTATATGTACATCGCAGAATTTTATAATGGAATTCCGCGCTCTGTGAAAAATATTTTTCGCAGATTATTGGCTGAATCGTTAGATCAGATTTGATGACAAATTGTTTTGGCGATCCAATATCCATTTGATGAACCAGCGACGTCGTAGATGGAAAGCCCCCAATCAATCCTTAATCAGCTCTTAAAATTCAGCGTAATTTGCCAATTGTTGACTTTGGTGACGAATCCGCCCTGTCTGTTGGCTCACCCTCTATCACAAGATATGTGAACCAAAAAAGTTCACAAATATCTCCCCAAAAACGTTGGCTCCGAGTTATAGGTACCTTGAAACTTGTCAACAACTTTAATTGGAAAAGTCGGAAACACGATAACTTCCAAATAGAAAGTTAAAAGATCGACCAATGTCCTTTTTAACGAGGAGCAATAGCTGGTTTTGCGTTTCACTGAAGCACTCAAGGCAGGGTTTAAACAGGAGGTTTGTCGGTGCTGTACAATGTTGATAACTTAATTGCTGTGGGTTTTGATCCCTGTGTCGTCAGGGTCAGAGTATAGAACAATAATCCATTATTTTGCCTTTCTAACTATAACCCTCAGTTAGGGTCAGTTTGGCCAAGCAATGAGCATTTCTACTGACCCCATAAAGCCCTTCTATAGATTCCAAAACTTGGAATAAAGCAATTTAGTTGGTTTTCAAGCCGTTAACGTCTCCCACAAGTACGAACAAATAAGATAATTTCCGGAAACCCCTCTAGCCGTAATAACAATCAACCTCGAATCAAAAGACGATAAAACCCTTAAATAAATATGTAGCATTAACGCATGAACACTTATCACTGTCACCCCATGTACTATCCATAAAACCTGATTGCTTAGCCCTCGACAAGGCATCGTATAGCAAAGTCTTGAGAATTATTACTCGCCCTTTCTGATATGCTGGGCCGCTATACTCGTAAGCCCCTGGAAGCTGTTTATCACTTCATTTAGCGACAATACGAACGTCGCTAGGGACCAAGCACAACTTTGCTTCTATTTCATCCACTTCGAGCACTTTCATAAATTCTCCGAAGCGAGCAACAGTCTTCAGTGGAACTATGACAAGGGATATGACTGCCCTGAATGAGGGCTAAATCCTCCATTAATGAGCAAGTGTTCACAACCCAGCTATTAACACTACTAAATCATTCGCTCCCCGTTCCCGTACATGCTCCCATGATACCGTGACGTGGATGACTCTGACATGGGTAATAACGCAAAGGGATTCTGCAATTCCCCATCGTCCCCAACACAGAACAGAGATAAACTGTCATACAAACCTCCGGAAGAGTTCACTTTCTGGATGCTCAGCTGCGAAGCGTGCCTTCTTCCTGAGCAGCGGAATCGTCAATGCATAGGTGGTAACCATCATCAGCATCGGAATGTAGAATGCCACCAGCGAGCCGAACACAAAGAATGCTCGATTATTGATCACACATACCCGCGGATGCGGCATGATGTTCGATTTGTTCATTATACCTGCGAGAAAATAAAACGTTAAAACCTGAATGTCATTGATACGCCTGTTCGTACTCACCTAACACGGTAATCGAACTGGAGACCATCATCGCCATCACCCAAACGATGGCAATTTTGATTCCCGCCAGTCGTTTCGTGGAACGATGCCGAGATCCAAGTGGATTCCGAATGCCCAAATATCGTCCGAGACTGATGAAGCACATATGCAGGATACTCGACGAGCAGGCTAGCACGTCACATGTGACATAGATGTTACACCAGGTCACTCCAAGGGGCCAATAACCTGGAAAAGAATAAAAGGAAAAGCATCTGAATATCTATGTATCTACGACTATCCCGGGGGAACATCAATATTTATGTAAAGACATTTCGTATCAAGTGACAGGGCGGGAATCGAATAAGTCACCTTCACAAATCCCTGCCCGGAATTAGCTAAGGACTAAGTTAATCCAGGAAATCCCATTCCATTTCGGTGAAAGCAGATATCTACGACTAATACTCGTTTTCGGTAAGGAGGCATTCAACTTATGCTGAAGCGTTTTTCGCACTACACACACGTACGAGTAGATACTGTACATAAATCTATGCCTGACGTGTGGGGATGTTTGTCTTCGAAGGATTCTATTTTCGAATGGGATTTTAACGAACTCTAATTACGACGACGGACTGTCCCAGCGGTGTGGGACGTGCGACGTGCGTTTGTGGATCGACTGGGGTTTAGTATACAAATATCTTGGCTTGCGGTTTTCAATTACAGTTAAGAGTTATGTAACAGAACACGGACGTTGTTGGCGTGAGTTTGGGGCCGGATTGCGATAGTTGAGGGCTTTAGACTCGAGACCTACTACGTGTTTTGAATTTAAGTTTAGGGTAACCGGTGATTAGATTGGGGCTTGACGGAAGGTAGGAGTCATCCACATGTTGGGATAATTAAAGTCTTAAATTTTGGTCGGATCGAGGAGCAAATGTTAATCTTTAATCAAATAGATGATATTTGGTGGTATAAAGGTGGATTAAACGGTTACGGCGTCCCACCGTCTGTGATGACTAACGAGTGGTTCAACAGATATGGTTTCATTTGATCAACTATGTTTTCAAGGTTTAATTAAAGAAGGAAATGGCTCTATGCAAGGCTAACGAGGGTAGAGGATAATAGGCAGTTATGGTATAGGACAGTGGAAAACTGGTCCACATATATACATAAATACAAACATATTTAGTTCAACGTGTGATGACTAGGAAACATGGCTGTATCATGAAGACGTAATTGTGGACAATAAAGGAGTACTCGTCAATGAGGGATAGTTTTACACAATTTCTTAGGATAATTGGTGTTAATAGTAGATGCAGCGGCGGAATGTTTAAAGAGGCATAAATAAGGGTCTTAAAGGTCGAGGGCAGCATACTGGTGATAACTTAAAGCCTCTACTACTAACTGATCTACTGCTGAGGAAAAAAATTGGTCCTCTATCTGGTATGTAAATATTTAAGCACAATTCACAGATTTTGTATGAGGCTGAGGCATGAGAGTTGTGGAGGCCAATCCAATATGGTTTGTAAAGTTTCGCGAGCTAAGTACATTCGACTTGAATTGAATTTGTTGTTGAAATGTTGACTTTGGCATTTGGCGAGCTTACTCTGAGCAAAAAAAACGCTTATGAGTTGTGTTCTCTTCACAGAAGGCCGAGAAGATGCTAATGACTATGGCCGCCCTGGACACCCCAGAATATCAACAACGTTTAAGCAGTGATTGAAATTGTAATGTAAAATCGTCAAATCACTATCAGAGATTGAAGAATTTTCTGTGGATATTGTTATAAGGTACTAGTTGGCTAAGGTCATGAAATTTTTTCAGATATTTTGGAAGTGAAACGTGGGTCAGCTAATTTTTCATCCATGGCTGTTGCATTACCATAATGCAACTTGTGCCTAATTTTTTGGCAAAAAAACATGGTAAACACCATATTTACCGGAATTGGTCCTTTGCGATTGGTTTTCCAATGGTTTTCTTTAATGGTTTACTAATGAAAGGACGATTGTGGAGAATAAGACTGCATCCACGGAAGGGCTCAAAGCTACACCAAACAGCGCCTATCAGAAATACTTCGATGTTTGGATAAAGCGCTGGTGCACATGTATTATATCTGAAGACGATTACGAGTCAATATTGGTTTCGATGAATAAATAAATATTTTTTCGAGAAAAATAGAAAAATCACGTTATTTTTTTAACAAACTTCGTACGAAGATATACCATGACATAGTTTGAAATATGTTTAAGATCATGTCGAAAAGAAGTTTGAAGGCTTTTGTTACATATTGTAGGAAGCCTATATAATTACTGGTCCTGGTACTGCCAGAAAGACTTTTCGCATTTTCTCCGTTTGAAGAAAAATTATGTGGAGGTACGGTATTCGGCGTACGAGTAAACCGTGGTGGCCCCAAAGCGGGACAATAATAGCAAAGATTCTCGTCACACTGATGTTGAACGTGTTGATATAAGCAACCGTGTAGTGCCCGGTAATGATATATAAAGGGTGGTCCAACCATAATGCACGAAGTTAATTGTGAGTCACGCCTTAACGTCAATTTTTTTTGACCAACTTAATTCGACTTTTTTTTTTCAGTGTTTGACAAATTCAACCATGGAGAGATACACAATTGAGCAGCGCGCTAAGATTGTTGAAGCCTTTTACGAAAATGGGCGTTTAAATCAAAACGCATTTCGTGCACTTCGTGATTTTTTTGGTCAGCATAATCGACCAAATGTGTCCACAATCGGTAGGATTGTGCGCAAATTTCAGCAAACTGGGTCTGTAGGAAATGTGAAAACACTTGTGCATGCTCGCCCAGTTCGTTCTGCAGAAAATATTGCTGTTGTTCGCGATAGTGTGGCAGAAGAGCCGTCAACCTCGACTCGTCGTCGTGCCCAACAATTGAACATCTCACGAACATCACTGATGCGAATTTTGAATAACGATTTGAATTTACACGCTTACAAGGTTCAATTGACTCAAGAGCTGAAGCCTACTGACCATTTCAGGCGTCGTCAATACGCCGAATGGTTGGTTGAACAGACAGAAGTGAATGGTGACTTTATAAAGAAAATCATCTTCAGCGACGAGGCACACTTTCACCTCAGTGGATTCGTTAACAAGCAGAATTGCCACATTTGGCAAATGATAATCCACGAGTGATTGTTGAAAAGCCGATGCATCCACAAAGAGTGACTGTTTGGTGCGGTTTATGGGCTGGCGGCGTCATCGGGCCGTACTTCTTCGAAAATGAGGTCGGCCAAGCAGTTACCGTGAATGCCGTTCGCTATCGCGAAATGATAATTTACATGTCTTTGGCAATCAGTTCTTCTACTTGTAGTTATCGAGGCGCGTTGTATGTCTGAAGTATCGAATAATTGACGGACGAGCTCACGAAGCTAAATCGGTTTCAAGCCTTATGAAGTCCCTCTCTTTCAAATTCTGGTCAACCCCTTGGAGATCTAATTTTTCGGGACCCGAGAGTCCCGACTCAGGCAACTCTAACAAGACAAGAGTTCAGCCTTGCAACTTTATTCTAGATGATCTTGATTGGTTATTTTGGAAGTGGTAGTAAGGTTAAGCACAGCTTAGAGCGCAATCAGGCTGCTCTGTATACGCAAATGCTTCTTATAGTTGAAAGGGGCCTCCGAATGGAGGATTTTAGTATGTCGCTGAGGATAATACGATAGGATTAATATGATATTGATGAGCTGCCTGCACGATTCAAATATGCCATCGGCGTCAGAAGCCCACCCTGTAATCTATGAGTAACGGAGACCTCTTCTGTTGTTGGTTCACAATATACGAGTATTGCATGACTATAAGGAATGCAAGTGTCTCTGTTTGAATGACAGACTTACAAATAAAACGTGACGTCGACCATTGACGTGCTTGACGAAGACGGCTTTCGTCTTAAGAGGAATAACTCAGAACTCATTTCTTGTGCACAATCAGCGATTTTAGGGTTTTAGAAGAGCCAATTGCCAAACATGAATCGGCAGACAAAAAAAAAAACAACACCATGCGCATAGTTCTCTGAGCAGAGTCTTCTACTATATGTGTCATATCGCCGGGGATAGAAAACTATAATGCCTTGTGAGCGGCCTTCAGAGATGAAACCCTGGTAAAGGTAAGCATTAGTGACCAAAATTTATTTACATAAGAGTTTTATTATTTTTTCAATTTTTTTCAGAGGCTTTAGGGTCTAAAGCTTTTGGGGAAGATATAGTCTTCTTCACCGATCTTAGGAATTAAAACCACATTTATTATACCCGAGGGAATGGAATTATATGGTAGACCAAAAATTATTGTCAATGTAAGCAGCAGCTGTAGAATAAATTCCTTCGGTTGCTGGCAACTTCAAGTTTTTAAGTTGACATCTTTTAATATTAATACTGGCATCAAGAACCCATCGGAGGTCTAGGCGAATGTTGTATTATTATTATTATTATTACCGGCCATTTGGAACTTCAAAGTTCAGAGCCTCGTTGACTACGCTCTGCCAAGCACCCCGTTATAAGTGTGTCCCTTCCATGCTATGCAATTCTGTCTCATATCTTCTAGATACATTCCTATATTTATCTCCCACCTACGACACGGTCTTCCTGGCGGTCTTTTTCCTACTGGTTTTCCACTCTTTATTGTTTGAACTGTTCGTCCATTGTCCGTTGTCCATCTCATTCTTTGCGACTTTCGAAGTTCTCCCTTCGCCTATTTCTTCACCCTGTTTTCCACAATAGGTTCTCCTTAAGACTTGGCTTTCAACGACCCAGAATCTGTTTGCTTCATTCTTAGTCGGAGACCAAGTTTCACATCCGTAAAAAGGTAATGGCATGAATATAGGTTAATAAATGCGGAATTTAGCATTGGGAGGCAAAATTATTGTTTTTAATAATTTCTTCATCGTTTAACATTTATAGGTTGCCCTTAGTAACTTCTTGTATATTTCAATTTTTGTGTCATTTTCGTATGGTATCCAGATGTTTGCATTCGTCCCCTTTCTCAAAGCGTTAATCGAGTACAATCAGGTGCCGTTTGGATCGATTCAATTCGGTCAGTGACCATATATTTAGTTTTCTCTTCCTTTACTTATAAGCTAATTCCTTCTTTGCCATTATTAGACTTTCTACTTTTTATTAAACTGTTTCCTCACTATCCCCCAGCAAGCCCAGATCGTTAGCGTAAGCTAGAACGTGAAATCACACCTGTTAAGGGCTACTCCCTTCTCCTTTTCTTGAAGGAATTTCATTACGAATTCCAGCACCAAATTAAAAAGAAGTGGTGACAAAGCTTCTCCTTGTTTCAAGCCTGTCTTTTTGCTTGTTTTCCTTGCGGCCTTAAAAGGACATGATACATTTTCGATCGATTTATTGATCACACCGATCTGCGTGTACCGATTCGTGATATTCCTATTTATTTTCTAACAGCTGCCGCATAGTAAAAATCTCGTTGTAGTAAGCCGATCACATATTCTTTTTAAATAAATGTTGAACTTTATTGATTAATAAAGTTCAGTCAATGGCAGTAAAAAAATGGCATATACATATCATCGTTCGTATGATTACCACGACTTCTGTTGTATGCGATCAGGCGCAAGTCAGAAGAATAAATGGATGAATGGTCGAAATTTCAACTTGGAGGTTATGCTTAAGGTCCTGGTTTATTGGCAGATACTTTACTTTTCCTATGACCCCACCGAAAGGAGTCTAAAGAAGTCAAATCACATAGCCTCCAAGGACAATAAACTTCTCCTTTGACTGAAAAAGTGGATTTCATAAACAATAAATTGATTGTTTGTAATCTTTTTTTGGCGGTGGGGCAAACCTATTAAAATTGGAAATAGTAGGTGAACACGTTGCGATAACGCTCTCCATTCACCGTATCAGCCTTTTTACCTCTGCAGACTCATGCTACCCAAGAATCGACCCATTCTTTGGTATCTTCATGAGAATGGGACTGCTGCACAGCCAGGCCATATGTCATCGATCGGAACATGCAGTTGTCGAAAGGGGCAATGTCTGTTGATGCAGTAGGTGCATTTGCAAGTAGGTTTTCACCGATTTTGCATTATGTGGCCGGCCGTTGTCTTGTAACAACCTCACCTTGTTGTGTCTCTGATGGCTGCACAGGTCGGATTTTCTTCAATTTTTGGCTCAGACGCTGCTACTACACCTTGCTGATCCAACCACGTATAGATGTCTTTGCCGACGATGTCATTGCCAGTCACGATACGATGAAAAACACCTTCTTTTCTGCAGTCGAAGCAGCAGCTCACAGGTTAAAAAAACGATGTTCGACGACTCTCGGCCTCAATGCGTACTTTGCTCCTGAATCGTTCCTAAATTTTTCAAACGTTTCGAAACTCTCATTTATTTGTAATTAATTTGCAAGGTCAGATAGTATTTATGAAGTAATGCCTCTAAAATGTCGATTTCTTAGATAAACTGTTAGAGTGATGCAATGAATGCACTCTTTTAAGCGGTTATGAGAAACCTTATTGTGAGCCCAGAAACTGTCGACTATTCAATTCGGAACTGCTCGCGGGTCTGTTTGTGTTGAGCTTATTTCACATCATTTAAATGTCCACCAGGACTTAGAGGACTTTAAAAGACTTCCGTGTGAACGTCAATATTCTTAAGGACTTGCTCACGCATTAGGTTTTTCAATTTCGATTCGAAAACTTAACCATTGTTAGCGAAGAAAAAGGACGAGAGCATGTCCAATAGTATGAGCCGCTGTAGCTGTCTATTATATCTATCTGAATAAATTAATACATGCCGAAAAGAATTTTAGCAGTGATTCCAAACAAGCGACCAATAAATTATAACTCATAAATAATTAATAAAATTCCTTATCCAAACGAATAAAATTATTTTTACAAGATGTCCAGTTGTAAGCTACTATGGTTCTGCCAATGTCGTGTGTTGTTGTGCGCTACAATTTGTTTTTATTTGAACCCTATTGCATGAACTATGATTACTCTTATGACTAATAATCCTATGTCATTATACGTCGATTTTCTGGAATAAACCGAGATCTTTAAAATTCCTGCAAATTTGTCTTCGTTCGTCACAGTAACTCAAATGATTTACGCCTTTTATTGGAACAATGAACGAAAAGGGTAACCCAAGATGTAACCGACCTAACGTTTCTTTTCGAAGAAACTGATTTCATTGAAGCCTTATAAAGGTTAAGTTTGAAGTTCGATGACCCCGTGTTATTTAGAATTTGTCCGACAGACAGATAATAATGGTGTTTCCGTCCAATCAACGTCAAAGTGAAGTTTGATTCTATTCTGGGCGAATCTACTTCTACGTTTTCAACAATGAAACGTTGGGTGGCAGACTTTCAACGCAGTGGTTGTCAATGGAAACAAAAAAAAATATCGATAAAACGGTATTGGGTGACAATCTATTTAAAAGGACTGAGTTAGGAGACAATCTATTTAAAAGGACTGACTTAGGAGACAATCCAGGTATTTTAAAATATACGAGTACTGTACATTGTAAAGGGTCATTTTTGTTCTGTTTGGTTTACCAGTGTTCCATTATCGATAGCCCACGTATGTTTGTGACATGCGTTAATTCCAGGCATACTTACTAAATATTGCCATTTTATTAAAGAGATACTTATGTCCGAATAATGCCAATAAATTATTCGTTTTTACTATCAGTATTTGTACTCTGTGACGAGTGTTCTTTCCCGCACTTCGACCATTTCACGGTCGTCATAATCGACTGTGTAGGCAATTTAAGCTTCTTTTTCTTTTTTTTCCGGCGTCGTTATGATCAGAAGTGTAGGACCATAACCTTCCCACTTAATGCATTCCTACTGGTCCGCTTGTGGGGTCCGCTGGTTTGACCTCCGAAAGTAGCGGCAGGCTCCCCGGTTTGGGATTACTTCATCGCTGAGGCCAATCAAATGCTGGTGTTTTTGCATTTGTTTGCACCAATTGTTTTTCGGCCTGCCTTTTTTGCGTGTTGAAATTGGAACGTTGATTGATATCGCCTTTTGGACGGGGTTCAAAGAATCTCTCCTTTGAACATGGCAATACCAACTGAGTCGGTCGCGCTCTATCTTTCTTGTGATGGTTTCTTTTACGTGGAGGCTTCCTCGGATCTTTGAACTTCTAATTCTGTCACGCTTTGTTACTCCCGCTGTCATGCGAAGCATCTTCATCTCAGCTGCCGTTAATTTGCTCTCATATTTTTTGAGCATTGTGAACCGTATGTGAGCGCCGGACGTACAACTGAAGTGTAGAGCCTTCCTTTCAGCTTAGGGGGCATTTTTCGATCACAGAATATGGCGGAGTTTTCCCGCCACTTCATCCACCCTACGCTTACGCGATGGTTGATGTCGTCATCACAAGTTGCTTCTTTATTAATCATAGATCCCAGATATTTAAACTTTTCACACTTGGGAAGCACTCTTCCATTCAAGTAAATGTCTGGAATAGGCTGATGAGGGTCAGAGAACGGGCAGCACAGATACTCTGTCTTCTTTGAACTAATAAGATACCCGTGTCCCTCAAAAATGTCCACCCACACATCAAGTGCTCGTTGTAGGGACGCCTGATCATCACTTATAATGGCACCATCGTCAGCAAAGAATAGCTGGTGCACATTGGGGTCCGTCACTTTTCCTTCAAGCAAGCAATCAAGGACTGCTATAAAAAGCAGTGGGCTGAGGACGCTCCCTTGGTGTACACCGACTTTGATTGCGAACTCTTCGGTGACTCCTGCGGTGCATTTTACTGTGGTCGTTGCTCTCTTGTACATGTTCATGATCACTCGCACGTAGGTTTCTGGAACTCCTTTTTGTCTTAGCGCTACCCATAAAAGATCTCTTGGTTGCCGGTCAAAGGCCTTCTCGAAATCAACCAACACCATATGCAAGTCCTTTGAAGAATCACGATGCTTTTCCATCATGACCCTTATACTTTGGATTGCATCTGTCCTTGATTTACCCGAGACAAACCCGCACTGGTCATCAGATAGTCGTATTATTTTCCGCAGTCGGGTATCTAATACCCGTTCAACGATCTTCATGGTGTGCGACACCAGCTTGACAGAACGGTAGTTATCACAATTTCGCGTATCACCCTTTCCTTTGTGCAAAGGAAGAAGATAGCTTTCCCTCCATTGATTAGGCATAGTGTCGCCTCTCATAAGTTTGGAGATAAGAACCATGGGCCATCTAGACCCGATGTCTTCCATCTTTTTCCAGAACTCAGAGGGTATCCCGTTCGGCCCAACAGCTTTTCTTTTCTTGGAGTTTTTAACCGCGTACCGAACTTCTTCGACTGTGATGTCGTATATTCGGGGCGGCTCTTGGAAAGTACACTCGGGGAAACTGTTCGTTCAGAAGTTCCTCGTAATACTGTCGCCATCTGTGGAGAATTTTTTCGTCTTCCACAAGGAGTTGGCCTTCAGCATTGTTAATAAACTTTGGGAAACGAATCTCCTGAGCATTTCTCCTTCTCTGGGCGGCTATCTTAAAGATATTTGCTCCTTTGTTCAGATTGCTTTGTCGGAGCTCCTGGGTAGCCTGGTTCCTGTCAGACGCGGAAGACGATATTTCTTCCAACTCCGGATAGAGGCCTTCCATGCTTTCCGCTTTGAATTCGGCGCACTTTTTGTTCGCGATACCTTTGCAATATCTATATACTTTTTCATGGCGAGCTTTTTCCTCTCTATTAGTAAAAGAGCACTTTGACCAAACTTGGAAAGCCATTTTCTTTTCGTGTATCACTGCTTTGTCTTCGTCTGTCCACCACCAGGTTTCTTTTGCGTGTTGGCAGCGGCCTTTAGATGTTCCGAGCAGTGATTTGGCTTTCTCCAGGCCAGATTGTTATAGGGAATCCCACATGTCTTGTGCTCTGCACTCCTCATTACCGACCTCATCGATAATGGAAAAGAGGTAGTTTTTCATGTTGGTAATAAGAGCTTCGCCTTTTCCTTTATCCAGCTTATACCACTTGATTCTCTCAGACACCTTCGTTTGCTGCTTTGACTTCTTGCTCGCCTCCATAAACAATTCAGTCAGGAGGAGACGGTGTTGAGGTGCGATCGCGTCTCCCAGGATCACTTTGCAATCTTTAACTCGTGGCTTCATTAAACTGGATACCAAATGTAGTCTATTTGAGTTTCATTTCCGCCGCTGCTATAAGTGATCAGGTGCCGGCTTTGTTTGACGAACATGGTATTTAGCACTATAAGACCGTACGACTTGCACATGTTTAGAGTATCTTCACCTGAAGAGTTCCTGGTGCCGTATCCCAACCCTCCGTGGTAGTCTTCGCTTGTCTTCCCGACATGTCCGTTTAAATCTCCCCCAACAAACAAAAGCTCTTCCTTTGGGATGATTTTGACAAGATTGTGGAAATCTAGCCAGAATGCATCTTTTTCTTTTTATTCGCATCCTACTTGAGGGGCATATGCGCTTACAATGTTCTACACCTCACCATGCATCACCAATTTGAGAGCCATCAAACGGTCACTGGACTTTGAAATGGTTAAGACGTTGCCAAGTAGCTCTGCCGCAAGGATGATTGCGATTCCGTTTTTTCCTTGTTCCAATCCATAGTAAAACATCTTGTAGGCTTTTGTTTTAACGTCCAAGAAACGTGCCCGATTACCGGTGTTTAGCCATTTCGTCTCTTGTACGCACAGGATGTCTACTCGCCTTCTAACCATCATCTCTTCAAGCTCATAGCTGCGACCACTCATGCTTCCAACGTTCCAACTCCCGACTCTTAAGTGTGGCTTACGCCGTTGCATTACTTTGCTATCCCCTGGAAATCCTATAGCTCTGACCCGAGCATTGCTGCTCGTCCCAGGATCACGACCATTAGTAGTCTTCTTTTCTATAATGCTAAGGTTTGACCGTTTTCTTTCGTCCCCTCCTTTTTTTGACACGGGCATGCTCCAGATTTTTATTTTTTTTTTGTTTGATCTTACTCTTACAACACCGGTGATCTCCAGTCGTGTCAACCCACTGATTTGCATGCACACTTGTGGGGCAGTTTAATGGTGGTATATGTGTCCCTAGGCTCACCTTGGTGTTTTCTAAATTGCCTAGATGTGATTTTTGTTTACCTTTGTTTTAGTCGCCTTTTACGACAAGCGAGAGGTATCGCTGCAGGGATATTCTTAACCCGTCCCTGCACAGGCAGTGTAGGCAATTTAAGCTATAGTGACCAAATTCCACGCTCAACTCAAATAAAAATTGTCTTAAAACTATAATTGTGGTATGAAGTCTACAATCCATTCTTGCCATTAAGTTCAGAAACAATGAACTATTTGGTGCGCTAAACAAACGACGAAATGTCGTTAGTGGAGCGAACATTTCCAATTAGTTGACCAGTGTTTTCTGTTTAAAAATAATAAAAAAATAGTTTTTATGTTATTCAGTTACAGGTTTTTCGAAAATCCACAATACTTTTATTGTTATTTTTGTATGAGTTGCTATTTTAGATTCGTATCCTGCAGGCTACAATATGCGGAAAGGGCAACGATCTTGTAGGACTACTGTGAATATTTGCACTTTGTGTTATTTTGTCTTAGGATGGCTCATCGACGCAATCTTCATGAGAACGAGGTCGCTTCTGCACTCCAAAATGATTCTGTAACCTAGGTGGTCTCAATTTTGATGCCAGTAGTTTTGTAGACCCCGATTTTTATCCGGATTTTGGAGAGTTTATTGAAGAGCCTTTGATGGGAGTTGAGTTTGATATGGGCGGATTATTAGATAGCTTAGATGATAACGACGAAATCTAATTTTAAGATAGAAGCAAAACGACAGAAACTTGAAAAGTTTACATTGAGGTGGAAGAAGAATAACATTGCAGAGCAGTTGGCTTTTACTGGCAACGAATCATTGAGTTCTGATATCTCGGTTCTTGAAATTTTTATACAGAACTATTTTCACCTATTTGACTTATAAATAACATTTCTGAAGGGACAAACCTCTATATCAGAGAGATTCCAAAAACATTTTCATAACAACAACAAATGTATTCCAAGGACTCATCCTAACGCTGAGAGGATCTCCAAAATCTGTTCAGTTATTGATGCTTAGAGCGAAGCATAACGCTTTATGCATGCATATGCCGAAACTAAGGGCCGTATTTTTTCAGTGGTGTTTTCGGTTTCGTTTATATGACAGAGATTGAAACTGGTAAAGGAAATGTTGTCAGAACTGATGAGCCTTCTTCAAGGTTGTAATGAGATTATCGAGAATAATTCCGCGACAAAAAAATTACAGACTATTCGATAATTCGATAATTACTTCAATTCTTTGCGTCTTTTGGAACATTAAGCAAAAGCAGTCCGCCAAGATCAAGTCGGGCACTGGCCTCAATGGGGGAAAAACCAATAAGGACAACTCGTCTGGAGAGAGGAATAACAAAGGTGCGGACGTAATTTAAAAATAAGAGCTTTTATTGGATTAAGTAGGAGCGTAAAGAGGAAATTGGCAAAGTTTATGGACATTTTGATCGCTCTCAACAATGTTTACCCTGTCGTAAACATCAAATGGTTTAGGACGCTGATACGTCCTTTTCGTTATGAAGATAGAAGGAAAAAATCGGATTGGTACGCTCGACTAGGAGAAAATTGTCATAAATATTTGTCGAATTAATTATATCCCTGGAGATAATGTCTTCATTGACGAGATATTCTATGATTTATGATTGTTGATTTACAAACAATGTCCACGGAAATTCTTCATCAACGTTTCAAAGAAAAATTCAGTGCTTTTATTCGCGAAATACGGGTGCAATTATGCTACTGATTTTAAAAAATATCTCTTCTTGGTTAAGCTCTTTTACGATGTCCGATCAAAAAATGTGAGAGTACATATGTACACACGTATAAAGGGTGGGCCAAATACAAGGTTTTTTTTAAAAATGCAATAAAATTTATTCCATTTATCTTGACAACTTTTTTACTAGTTATGGGCTTATGAAAATCTTGAAAGAAAAGGGATTCAGAGCATCTGGAACAGCTCGTGATAATCGGTTAAAAAAATGTCCTTTGAAACGCAATAAAGAACTTCAAAAGCAGAGTAGAGGAACTTTTGACTACCAGTTTGATAAGACGAGCAAATTACTTTTTGTGAAGTGGAAGGACAACAGCATCGTTACGATGGCCACGAACTACGACCAGATTGAACCATGTGAAACCGTCAAGAGATGCAGCAAAGAGCAGCAGAAAAAGTTAAACATTCCTCAGCCCCTACTTTTAAAAAATTACAACATGAATATGGGCGGAGTCGACATACATGACCAGTTCATTCAAACGTACTCTATTCAAATCAGAGGGAAAAAATTGTGGTGGAACCTTTTTACATATATGAAATCATCTACTTTGTCCAATGCTTGGAAGCTCCACAAGCTCGTAAACCACTACAGAGGTGATTTACTTGAATTCACAAGGGCAGTAACTCTTCATTAGCTAAGATTCCATACACGGAAGCAAGGATATCCTAGACTGACTGTACAACGATGCATTGCGGAGAGCATCGGATACCACTTTCCCAAAAAACTAACAAACCAACTCAGATGTCGCGAGTGTCATTCTAGATCGAAATGGTGCTGTGATATGTGTAATATTACACTTTGTATTGGGAAAGATGCTCTAAAGTTTTTCACATAAAAAAAAAATAATTGGTACGCATGAACCCATTGTACTAAAAAAAGTATATCCCCTTATCAACATTTTTTTGAAATGTTTTGTTTTGAAAAATAACTTTATTCTTATTAAACATAAAATGCTACAAAAAGCAAATGTTTTTTATTTTAAATACCCTTGACTCTTAATGGGTTAAGTCGGTGAAAACGGTAATAGATAAAAAATTGTCACATATGGGGAAATGGAAACTGTCGAAACTCCATTTCGAAAAGAGGAAAGTATTACCATCACCGTTAGTTTTCATCGCTACAGTCAAATGTCAACCACAGTTCTTCGACTTATATGGTGTATATATTGTATACCGTATAAGCCGTACCATATCTCATAAAACACAAACCGTGGATTGTCACCAAGATCATGTGTTTTGACGTTCGATTTCTTTTTCTGAGGCTATGGAAAAGTTTGTGTTTATGCTCTTGATGCCTTTCAGTTCAATATTCGTCAAAATATGGCCGAGTTAATACCCGATAAGTGTCAAAAAGTCAGCGAATATAACTAAGTTAGAATCGAGTACTGTAACTTTCGAGTAAGAACTTTTGTGAGAAAAAAATTTAATCATTTAACTTCCGTTTGTAATGGCAAAATCTAATCAATACATTGAAATGAAAAGTTGAACAAAATCTAATTCATAAATGTGCTTTATTTAAATTTATTGTCGGAACCACGAATTGGATCGAATTGGATAACCCTGTATCGCTTTTCTTCTTTTATTTATGAAAAAATAAATATCTTATAGCTTTACACCTTAATTTTATTCCCGTTCCAATCTTCTTAACGGATGACAATATTTCAAGGCTTTCAAACTTTTTTTATAGATTCGGCTTACAACTTTAAACAACCTTTTCCCGAAACAATGTTATTCGACTTAAGCAGTTATCACTTGAGCCCACAGAAATATGTATTTACTTGTTGTTTAGCCACCTGGCTTGGTATTTTTAATAAATATCAAGATGAAGGTAAGGATTACTAAAAATTAAATGATAAACGCTGTAATAAGATTTTTAACGAATTATTTCTTGAAGTACTGGTTTAAGAAAATGCTTAAAAAATGACAAGGTTCCATCGGAAACCTCATAATATCTGAACAGCGATTGTGTATTTTTTAAATTAATTTTGTTTTTCATTAGTAATGGCAACCTGTCTCCTTTGTAAATCAAAATGAGACTTTATTCTCGAAAATCTCCAAAGAACATACCATCATCATGCCATCCCCAGAAAATCAAATCAATTGAAATCACTTTACGTTATCTACTTATCGACAAACTCGAGTACTTAAATGCAAAACAGATTCGAACCGACATTTTCCTTTGATCATTTCAAGCGAAAAACTCCTTTCAAAACAGCTCCCCTCACACACAATTCCACCCCAAACCCCAAACAAATCAAAAAACAAAAAGAGCCAAAACAGCGACAATGAACGGAAAAAAGACCTGAAAACTAAATAAATCAAATCGCAACCTTCCCACTTTTCCCACCGAACAATTTCGCCAGAATTAACCCAAAGTTTTCATCCGACAAAAATAGGGCGAGCGGAATTGCACAATACCAGTACCCCACCATCCTTAGATGTTAGCCAGAGAAATCCGAAAGCAAAAACCTTGTGTCCCCTGCCAAAACCAAAACAACAAATGGAAAATTAAATGAAAATATTTGAAGGGAAATAAATTTCCGCCGCTGCACGCAGCGACAGTAGCACCATGCCATGCCGACCTTGAGCGAACAACAACAACAACTGTAGACAAAACTTTGTATCTAAATTGATTTCCAAACTTAATAGAAAAAAATAAACCCAAAATGATATGTTATTTCACTTTCACCTCTTTTATGTTCTGCCGCCATTGTCGCAGATTGCTTTGTTGCGTTGGAAATAAGTACATTTCGGCGTTTCTCGAGCCACACATAGCTATGTACATACTCCGTCTGTGTTATGTGTTATACTCCGTCGCGTCGCAATGATTCGACGCCTACGCACAACACACATCGATTGCAAGTGACAAACAGCAATTCGTAATCAAACCGAAAGCCAAATGAAAAAAAAAAGCGCAAAAGTGAAGAAGACAAACAAAATAAAAAGGACGAAAAGGATCTTTTTTCTTCAGACGATTCCTCCGTCAAATTACATGACTGACAACCCCAATTGATTTCAAGCGATTGTACACAATGGGAGGATTCACCACCAACTGTTCGACGCTTTTTCTCCGACTAATATGTCGAAACGACCCATGTCCCTTAATCGAATGGTCCTAAATTCAGAACTTCCCAACGCAATACGTCCAGCACTGGGTGCAGATGGCGACAGTTTTTCATGCGGCAAATTTGCTAGTTTAGGATTTCAGGCTATTCAGTCTCGCACCATCCGCTGAGTAGGAGATTAGGAAATGGGAATCCTGCATAAATTGCTAAACCATAGTGTGAGAAGGCACATTTCCATATGAACCTACTGTCAGAGATCATTTGTTCCTCAATTCGTCCTCGTTCTCTCTTCTATTCCTGAAACACAATAAACCCATCCGTGGGTGACGGAGCGGAATGTTGATTGGAAACGAATGGCTTATAGGAAGAGCAGCCGAAATGCGAGGGCAGCATTCCTCTATTCTTCTCTAATTTTTCTCGGAACGATATCAGCTGAAGATTTTACGATTTAATTACGATAACTGGACGAGATGAAAATCCAATGGTACCGCTTCGCATGTGGTAGGCTATTAAGGGCGATTTTCAAAAGCAATTTTTTTTTAAAACTCAAATCAGTTGGGAGACCATCAGTGAATTGGTGATGGATGCGAGTTGAATCGATTGCGGTTATTCGATTGGGAACGGTGAATATGCTAACGATGGAGGTTTGATGAGGAATATCTCCAATGTCCCTGCGGTTTAACGAACCTTTTGTGGATTAGTTGAGCTGGGTCGAAGGCCACAGATGTGTAGAGTATGGACAGTGGGGACTGAATGGTTTTGTATTGTTTCTCACCTAAGGGGATTAGGGGTCGGATATATGCTTGGACCTCAGATTTATATAGTCTTTTCAGGGGGTTTTAATCACGCACGAACAGGTTTCATAGACTGATGTCAGATAAGGCTTTATTGTATTCTTCTATAAATAGTAATGTAGGTCTTAACTACAAGTAATCTACAAGCTTATGTCCTGATAACAATGCGTTAATTATTAGAAGGCTTTAAGGATGCCATCGGCTATTCTTCACTTTCACTTCAATGACCATTGGCATGTTAAGCTTCAAAAAGATGTTGATGAAAACAAGGACGGTGGCTCAAATATGGACAATAACAAAACCCTTGTCACATTAACATACAAATCCATCCTGCCAAAGTAGTACACCAGAGATGAAGGCAAATGAATGACTTTTAATAAAACGCGCCCAAAACCTTAAAGGCCTACATGAGAAAAAACTAACTTCAGACAAAAAAAACTAACTTACCGGCTCTGAAAAGGAGTTCTTCTTCTTTTTAAATACAGATTCATTTTCAGTTAACAGAGATTACCATTAAATGGTCAATATCACGCAGAGGTGATGTGTAGCTTGAGCTCTACAGTTTACTGAAGCTCGTTCGACATTGTTCCAGATTCATGAAATTAAAATTAAGATATAAATCTTCTAACATTATAATTTAAACATAATTTCCGGCATATGACCGCCACGGCTGGCTCGGACGTAGTCTAATCTGGAGGTCCGATTTTCGACGATTTTTTCCCAACATTTGTGGCAGTATATCGGCAATAACGCGGCGAATGTTGTCCTCCAAGTGGTCAATCGTTTCGGGTTTATCGGCGTAGACTAGCGACTTCACATATCCCCACAGAAAATAGTCAAGCGGCGTTAAATCGCACGATCTTGGAGGCCAATTCACGGGTCCGTAACGTGAAATTATGCGGTTACCAAACGTTTCCTTCAATAAATCAATTGTGGCACGACCTGTGTGACATGTTGCGCCGTCTTGTTGAAACCACAGCTCCTGCACATCATGGTTGTTCAATTGATGAACGAAAAAATCAGTAATCATGGCTCTATAGCGGTCACCATTGACTGTAACGTTCTGGCCAGCATCGTTTTTAAAGAAGTACGGACCAACCCATAAAGCACACCAAACAGTCAGTTTTTGTGGATGTAACGGTGCCTCAACATACACTTGAGGATTATCATCACTCTAAATACGGCAGTTTTGTTTATTGACGTATGCATTCAACCAAAAGTGAGTTTCATCGCTAAACAAAATTCGCTTATGAAAATTGGGATCAACGGTAATCTTGTTTTGGGTGGTCATATGCCAGAAATTATATTTAAAATAATGTCAGAGGATTGTCTTTCGAATAAAGTCAACTTCATGTCAATTTAAAAAAATCATCTTTGCTTTATTCCATTTCAAAGTTCTATACTACTTTAAAAAACACTCTTTAGTAAAATGTGGTTTGTTGTGAAAGGTTTTAGAATTTATTCGCTGGTCATAACCGTAAGAAGATTTCGAAGTCTTTTCTAGTTTTCTCTGATATGTTTCTAGGACATGTTACAGGTTGTTCCTCAGTCAATGCTCTGGGTCTCGAGAACCATCTTATCGACAACTTTTCCTACAACTTGGTTTTGGGTATTTATATCTAAAAGTTTAAATCCGATTGGATTTAATATCAAACAGTCCAATATCTTCTTGTGAAAACTCTAGAGCCCTCTAAGCCTCGTCCGATGTGTCGTTTCAGCTAGAACGAATTCCTAAAAGAACAATACGGCTCTACAAGAAAGTCAATTGGAACGGACTCAACAACTTCTTTGGGAATTTAAACTGTTTACTATTATTGCCGCTGCTGATGCGATCACAAACATACATACTGCTGGGTGAGATCCTTCATTCCACATAGAGTGAAGAGTATTAAGCCCAAAGCAAATGCGTGGTATGACTCGAACTATAAAGAGGCTATCAGATTGAGAGAGCTGAGTTTCCGGACTTACAAAGCCAACCCCTCTGAGGAAAACCGGAATAAGTTTAAACGAGCCAGAAATGACTATAATGCATTGGTTCGACGTGTCAAATTCACCCATGACCAAAAGTTGAGCCAAAAAGTGTTAAATTGTTCCAAAGGCAGCAAAAACTTTTGGTCATTTTTGAAAAACATAAAGAATTCTACCTCGTTCTCAATCCCTACACTCATTCACAACGAATCTGTCATCCAAGTTAACACCAGTTCAACTCTCCCATATTGCACTTTGTCTCCACCTGTGCTTGAAAGCGTAGAATCTTCCATGAGACAAATCCACTTTTGCACTCGTACAGTTGCAAGAGAACTTAAGGATCTTAATGTGCACAAATCACCTTGCCCTGATGGTATTTCCCCAATACTTCTGAAGAAGTGTCTCTGTCCGAGTAGATGGAAAACAGCATCTGTCCAGCTCGCCCCTAAAAAGGACGAATCTTTGTTTCCTCTAACCTGGCTTCAATTTAAAAGGCCTACATCCGCCCCAAACTCGAGTACAACGCTCATATCTGGTCTGTTGCTCCCAATACCTCTCTACACACTTGCTAGATAGAATATAAAAGCAAGCGATTAAAGTCATAGGAGACAACAATATCGCGAAGTCGATCGACTCACTCGAATATCGACGCAATGTCTTTTCTCTCTCTGTTTTATCGATATTTTAACAAACAATGCTCAAGTGAGCTAGCCAGTTGCATTCCTCCCTTTCGTGAATTTAAGCGTAATTTATGTCTTGCCCGGAATGCTCATCAATTCACTCTCAGGCCTGTCTTCGGACGCAGAGTCAAATTTAGAGACTTGTTTTTTAGCCGAACCACACGAACCCAGCTCAACTTTTCCCACTCATTACAATCCGCAAACATTTAAAACCAATGTCCACCGGTACTTCCTTTCCATCTCTCCCTCTGTCTTGTCTTGTCTAGCCTGTGCTGTGTCTTGACTTTCTTGACTTCTTGGCATTTAAGGGTAGTCATAACCCCTTTTGCACGCGTCAATTATAGAAAAAAAGTTATTGACACATGTACAAATCATACATACATCAATGTTAGGTAACCTTAACATCAATAATAATATTAAGAAAAATATATTGCTATACCACTTCTGACAAGCGCTTTAAGGGACTTTGAAAGCCATGTGCGGCTTCACTAAAAACCACAACTATTTATGAGGGTTTGTTCTAGTTGGGTAGTTTCAGGCAAGAATAATACTGAAGACTAAATTCTGTGATTTGGTTTTCAGTTTGAACTTTATAACTTGGCACTTTATAAACTTGACGACAGCCAACTAAACCAATATAAACTTATAGTAAATTTCAAATTTAGCAGAGCGACGATCAAAGCTTTTATCATGGTTGTCTTCAAAGACTAAATAGACTCACATAAAAAGGAGCACTGTAATACTGACCATATGGTTTTACGTTATTTTACGTTATTAACTCATTAATGAATAAAAAACAATAATCTATGAGCTAAGACTACTTCATTCGAAAAATATCCAGAAAAGGGCAGCTACAGTATCGGATACCCTATCACATTCGTTGACAACAAATTCGTAATAAATCGTCTAGCCCTTGAGATCGAAGATCACCTGTCTTATATGGCAATGCAGTTAGTTTTTGCCATAAGTTTCGAAGGTACTTGGGTAGGAATGTCTCCCAATGTCTCCCAAGTCGAGCCTTAAGCAATTTACATAGTCGTCAACCATGGAGCAAGTGTTGAAGTATAAAAAGATTTTCAATAGGGATTAAACAATTTTATGTCTTAATACAAATATCCACATTCAAAACTCTTTTTATGATCTGTTCTAGAGGTCCATGAACGATTTACCCTGGAAAAGTAATAAAAATGATACCGCAATTTTAAGAGCACATTCTACAACTTTCCGTCCTTATAATCGTTTCAATAAACAAACACAACAGGAGTCAAAATATTCAGTATTGAATACTTCTACGTCAGTGAGATAAAGCACCGGACGAAGCACCGAAGTTATAGTAACCGTATTTCAGTATCAAATGAGCCAAATCAGTTGATTCCATTCTTCCATCCTTCCTCACAGGAGTTGGGAATTTCTCAGTCCACAGTTTACGATTTATATTTATTTATTGAACTTTGTGATTCATTTTTAGATTTCTCAAGATATCGTAGGAATTATTAGAAAACTGTGTTTCCAGGGGTGAAGAAGAAATTGACAACGTTTCGGGGAGAAGTAAAGTAAATGATTCTGAAAGAGTGGGTATTTTCAATCATTTGGAAGAGCCGGAATCTGTGCGGTTACTAGTCAGTCGTCTAAAAGACGTGGTACTATACCAAAGATGGTATAAATTTGTCAAACCATTTTCCAGAGATCTGGAGACTCTTCATTACAGACAGTATGTTGTACCCCATACTTACATACACAAATATTCAAATAAAGGAAAATAGAGAAAATAGGGAAAAAAGCCCAGTTACTTCTGCAGGGACGGGTTAAGAATATCCCTGCAGCGATACCTCTCGCTTGTCGTAAAAGGCGACTAAAACAAAGGTAAAGAAAAATCACATCTAGGCAACTTAGAAGACACCAAGGTGAGCCTAGGGACACATATACCACCATTAAACTGCCCCACAAGTGTGCATGCAAATCAGTGGGCTGACACGACTGGAGATCACCAGTGTTGTAAGAGTAAGATCAATCAAAAAAAAAAATAAAAATCTGGAGCATGCCCGTGTCAAAAAAAGGAGGGGAAGAAAGAAAACGGTCAAACCGTAGCATTATGGAAAAGAACGCTAAAAGGAAAAGCACTACCCCGCCAGGCACTACTCATGGTCGTGATCCTGGGACGAGCAGCAATGCTCGGGTCAGAGCTATAGGATTTCCGGGGGATAGCAAAGTAATGCAACGGCGTAAGCCACACTTAAGAGTCGCGAGTTGGAACGTTGGAAGCATGAGTGGGCGCAGCTATGAGCTTGAAGAAATGATGGTTAGAAGGCGAGACATCCGTACAAGAGACGAAATGGCGAAACACCGGTAATCGGGCACGTTTCTTGGACGTTAAAACAAAACCTACAAGATGTTTTACTATGGATTGGAACAAGGAAAAAACGGAATCGTCCTTCCGGCAGAGCTACTTGGCAACGTCTTAACCATTTCAAAGTCCAGTGACCGTTTGATGGCTCTCAAATTGTAAGCGCATATGCCCCTCAAGTAGGATGCGAACAAAAAGAAAAAGATGCATTCTGGCTAGATTCAATTCAATTCAATTTCAATTTTCTACCACGGAGGGCTGGGATACGGCACCAGGAACTCTTCAGGTGAAGATATCCCAAACATGTGCAAGTCGTACGGTCTTATGGTGCTAAATACCATGTTCGTCAAACAAAGCCGGCACCTGATCACTTATAGCAGCGGCGGAAATGAAACTCAAATAGACTATCATTTGGTATCCAGTTTCATGAAGCCACGAGTTAAAGATTGCAAAGTGATCCTGGGAGACGCGATCGCCCCTCAACACCGTCTCCTCCTGACTGAATTTTTTATGGAGGCGAGTAAGAAGTCAAAGCAGCAAACGAAGGTATCTGAGAGAATCAAGTGGTATAAACTGGATAAAGGATTATTACCAACATGAAAAACTACCTCTTTTCCATTATCGATGAGGTCGGTAATGAGGAGTGCAGAGCACAAGACATGGGGGATTCCCTACAACAATCTGGCCTGGAGAAAGCCAAATCAGTGCTCGGAACAACTAAAGGCCCCTGCCAACAGGCAAAAGAAACCTGGTGGTGGACAGACGAAGCCAAAGCAGTGATACACGAAAAGAAAATGGCTTTCCAAGCTTGGTCAAAGTTCTCTTCTACTAATAGAGAGGAAAAAGCTCGCCGTGAAAAGGTATATAGATATTGCAAAGGTATCGCGAAGAAAAAGTGCGCCGAATTCAAAGCGAAAGCATGGAAGGCCTATATCAGGAGTTGGAAGAAATATCGTCTTCCGCGTCTGACAGGAACCAGGCTACCCAGGAGCTTCGACAAAGCAATTTGAACAAAGGAGCACATATCTTTAAGATAGCCGCCCAGAGAAGAAGAAATGCTCAGGAGATTCGTTTCCCAAAGTTTATTAACAATGCTGAAGGCCAACTCCTTGTAGAAGACGAAAAAATTCTCCACAGATGGCGACAGTATTGCGAGGAACTTCTGAACGAACAGTTTCCCCGAGTGTACTTTCCAAGAGCCGCCCCGAATCATGCCGAAATATCCGCCGACATCACAGTCGAAGAAGTTCGGTACGCGGTTAAAAACTCCAAGAAAAGAAAAGCTGTTGGGCCGGACGGGATACCCTCTGAGTTCTGGAAAAAGATGGGAGACATCGGGTCTAGAAGGCTCATGGTTCTTATCTTCAAACTTATGAGAGGGAACACTATGCCTAATCAATGGAGGGAAAGCTATCTTCTTCCTTTGCACAAAGGAAAGGGTGATACGCGAAATTGTGATAACTACCGTTCTGTCAAGCTGGTGTCGCACACCATGAAGATCGTTGAACGGGTATTAGATACCCGACTGCGGAAAATAATACGACTATCTGATGACCAGTGCGGGTTTGTCTCGGGTAAATCAAGGACAGATGCAATCCAAAGTATAAGGGTCATGATGGAAAAGCATCGTGATTCTTCAAAGGACTATGGTGTTGGTTGATTTCGAGAAGGCCTTTGAGCGGCAACCAAGACATCTTTTATGGGTAGCGCTAAGACAAAAAGGAGTTCCAGAAACCTACGTGCGAGTGATCATGTACATGTAAGGGAGAGCAACGACAAGAGTAAGATGCACCGCAGGAGTCACCGAAGAGTTCGCAATCAAAGTCGGTGTACACCAAGGGGGCGTCCTCAGCCACTGCTCTTTATAGCAGTCCTTGATTGCTTGCTTGAAGGAAAAGTGACGGACCCCAATGTGCACCAGCTATTCTTTGCTGACGATGGAGCCATTATAAGTGATGATCAGGCGTCCCTACAACGAACACTTGATGTGTGGGTGGACATTTTTGAGGGACACGGGTATCGTATTAGTTCAAAGAAGACAGAGTACCTGTGCTGCCCGTTCTCTGACCCTCATCAGCCTATTCCAGACATTTACTTGAATGGAAGAGTGCTTCCCAAGTGTGAAAAGTTTAAATATCTGGGATCTATGATTAATAAAGAAGCAACTTGTGATGACGACGATGACGTAGGGTGGATGAAGTGGCGGGAAAACTCCGCCATCTTCTGTGATCGAAAAATGCCCCCTAAGCTGAAAGGAAGGCTTCAGTTGTACGTCCGGCGCTCACATACTGTTCACAATGCTGGACAATGCACAAAAAGTATGAGAGCAAATTAACGGCAGCTGAGATGAAGATGCTTCGCATGACAGCGGGAGTAACAAAGCGTGACAGATTTAGAAGTTCAAAGATCCGAGGAAGCCTCCACGTAAAAGAAACCATCACAAGAAAGATAGAGCGCGACCGACTCAGTTGGTATTGCCATGTTCAAAGGAGAGATCCTTTGAACCCCGTCCAAAAGGCGATATCAATCAACGTTCCAATTTCAACACGCAAAAAAGGCAGGCCGAAAAACAATTGGTGCAAACAAATGCAAAAACACCAGCATTTGATTGGCCTCAGCGATGAAGTAATCCCAAACCGGGAAGCCTGTCGCTACTTTCTGAGGTCAAACCGGCGGACCCCACAAGCGGACCAGTACGAATGCAGTTAAGTGGGAAGATTATGGTCCTACACTTCTGACCATAACGACGCTGGAAAAAAAAGGAAAAGAAGAAGAAGGGAAAAAAACCCAGTAAATAAAATTGAGCATGAACTTTGGAGCGTTTGAAGGAACTTCTATATATAGCTGGCTTGAATTGCTCAAATAGACAAAACCTGAACGATTTGTAGCGAACCTCTGCAGTGACAAAAAAAAATGTCAAAAAAAAAGCCAAGAAAACATTGCTTTTCAAAATATGAGAGGCCAATACCTATGAAACACGCGATTTTTATATGCAGATATGTTGATTTGTAGGTTGAACCTAGGTGCTACAATACATGATCTCATATAATAACTCAGTTCCTACTTTAGTTATAATAATTACTGTAAAAGACAATAGTTTTATGTTTATTTACCAAAAAAGTTTAAATTTCGGTAGATTTTTATACGAGAAGAAATGAAACTGCTTAAACTACCTTAAATTGTATTTTTTTCTAAAATACTTTGTTATTCTCATCATATTTGTTATTTACTCATCTGTTGTTGAATTAAAACTATGATATTATTAATATACAGGGTGTCCCACGAGCAGTGTGCCAAAAAGCTAGAGCGTGTAGGTCTGGTCAAGTCAAGAAAAAAATCGTATGGGAGGGGGGGGTCTATTCTCTCCTGTTTAGCCGGGAGGGGAAATTTTCTAAAAAATTGACTTAATTTGCAAAAATTTATTATCATTATTATAAATCAACAGTTACATCCA
This sequence comes from Merodon equestris, assembly GCA_958301585.1. Lineage (NCBI taxonomy): Eukaryota > Metazoa > Arthropoda > Insecta > Diptera > Syrphidae > Merodon > Merodon equestris. The sequence goes on from OY284413.1 coordinate 44,556,193, forward strand.
CAATACCGTGATATACTTTTTTGTAAAGCCAGAAACCTCTTCTTTCATCTTGTTTTTAAACGAAGCTGTTTTAAGGAATAGTTTTTGAAAAATTAATTTTCAAATTCAAAATTTTGAAAAAACGAGCAGAATCGTCTTGAAATATGACTATCCGGTAGTGCTCAGTGTTCGATTTTTTTTCATTTTTCTTGACATTGGCCGAACTTCAGAGAATTTTTATTTTACCCACGTCAAACCGAGGAGTTGCACCCCATACCATTATATGGCAGAATACTTGACGGTAGGAAGAACACATTCATCAGAATAGCTTTCTGCTTTTTTTCTGTTAACTACCTTATTAGAGCCTGGTTCTACCAGATTTAATTTGGACTCATCGGTAAAACCAACTTGTCCCCATTCGGCTGGGTCCAGTTTTCGTAGGTTTTTACGTCTCAACTTTTTGTTTTTTCATTCCTCTATACTTAAGAGGGCTTATATATAAGATAGTTATGTCTTTTTCAAAAATCTGATAGCTAAGGAGGGTGGGGTTGCCATGAAGCACGAGATACCATGCCAGCGAAATTGATGTGGGAGTGCTGAGTTATCGAATGTCGAACGGTTCACTCCCGATCGACGACCATTAGCCTGTTCGATAATGATCTCTGAGTATGAGTCGTCACCCACCCTTTTATTGACCTAAATGATCGGTGTTTTTTAGTCATGGGGAGGATGCTTTTTACATTCATCACGAACTGATTGTGTGCTGACCTTCATTAGGAAGCATAAAAGTCGAGTTGTCTTTGTGATGCCATGACCCCACTAAGGTTAATAGTTGTTGTGGTTGGGGTATACGGCGGGTGGATGATGTTGACGTCGGCCCTAAAACTGTGGACGTGGCGCAAGGTGCTAAGTTCTGTTGGGATCTGGGACTGCCTGAACTGATGGTCGAGCAGATGATGAATAAAAGGAGGAGTCTGATTTTGGAAAAGCAGCAGTTGCGGTGTGTTGGCGATCCGAGGTTTACTGTTTGATATTTGGTGGCGCAGCATTCACTTTGTAGTTTTTCTTTATTGTATCGTGTCGGATCAATTAATTCACTTTGTACATCTCTTATTCAAGCTAATAAATAAATAAGTAATTTCTTACATAGATATTAAGGCATACAGACGAGCAGATTGCGATTCAGACCACATCCTAATCATCGCTAAAAAAATAAAAGCCGAATCCAACAGAAGCGGAACTGAAGAATGTATGATGTTGAGAGGTTAAGGGACGGTTGTATACAGTGTCAATACCAGGACGAAATTAATAACTGGTTTGCCCTACTAGAGGGCATAGAAACTCACGACGAAACAAGACATGTAGAAGCAGTATGGTCAGCAATAAAAAGTGAATTACATAAGTGCCTTGGTTTGACGAAGAATGCAAGGATAAAGTAAAATCCCGTAATGTTTGACCATAATACTTCAAGTCCTGAAAAATACTGAAGCAGATAATCAAGATATCAGACCCTACGTTTTCGGGGTAAAAACGTTAATGTCAAAGGAAAGATTATATAAACATTCAAGGGATGCAAAGTATGAAGGCATAAATGCTGTAGGAAACGGATACCAGGCCAAATCAGGGTTTTTGGGCAACGATAATAGGAAGCTCATTTCAGACGACGAAAGGATGAATGTGATGTAATACATGCAGAGCCAACAGCAAATGGAAGACCTATCAGGTATTATCCACCCAACTGAAATTCAGAAAGAACTGCCAAGCATCGTGGAAGTAAAAGAAGCAATTCCTTGTCTTAAAAATAACAAGGCCGCAGGAATCGACGGAATTAATAAAATATTAAGGTAAGGAATTGACAGAGAAGTTACATGGGCTCATCACAACTATGCAGAATAATGCAACTATCCCCGAGGAATGGAAAACTCGGTCATCATTCACCTATTTAAAAAGAGTGACCGAAGGCAATGAAACAATTATCGTGGAATATCGCTGCTATTAAGCTGTGCCGTCAAAAAATGTTCGTAAAGAGGCCGACATCATACGCTTAACAATAATCGGCGTATATCAGTGTAACTTCAGAAAGAACCTGTCGATGAGTAACCAGATTTTCGCTATGCGACAGGCGTAGCAAAAAAAATGGAAATGCCTCGAAACGGTTCATGAACTAAATATTAGTACACGAGTATATTAAAAAAGGTATATGACTTCACATTCTTATCGAAATATATGTCAATTAAGGCTGGGAATCCCAAATAGCTAGTGAAACTGATACAAGTACTCGTAGGCCGAAAGGGAAGCAAAGGACGAGTTAAATTTACGCTTTATGTTCAATCCATGCTTCTTTGTGATAAAGGAGCTGTTTAAAAAAATAACTTTCCCTTTCCGCAATATCAAAATCCGTATTCATAAAACTATAATAACGACAGTGATATTCTACCAATATCAAACTATATCTATGACAAAGAAAGAGGAAAATAGATTTCGAAGAGTCAAGATCTTCAGGGGAGTCTATGGCGGCAAAAAGGACGGAATAGCAGGCGAATGGAGAAAACTACATAATGAAAAACTCGAGGAACTTTATTGAAAACCCAGATTTTTTCGAGTTATAAAATTGTGATGAGCGGGGCTCGTGGAACGAATGGACAGTGGACGAATTGTCAAACGAATAATGAATGGCCTCCAGGAAGAGGCCATGCCGTAGATATGAGGATGGGAGGATGGGCTCAGAATGTATGGAACAGAACGGCGAAACATGGAAGGAACACACTCATGACAGGAAGGCTCGGTGAAGGGTTGCGAACAATTACGCCCTACATTACATTTTTTCTTCGAAAAAGGTAAGAACGCAAGCCAGGTGACTGAAAATGTGAAAAGTGTTGACAGTACCGATATTGTTACAACCAACAGCGCGCAGTTTTGATAATTTCCATGTCAAACATCCACCACGATCTGGAATGCCAATTGACGAAAATGTCGATAAAATGATGGAAACCGTCGAATCTAATCGTTATGAAAGCAAATTGTTCGGAACCCTTTGAAAAAGGCTGGATACAAAAAGAAGCTCTATGTACGGGTGGCACACGAGTTAAGGCAAGAAGACCTCATGGACCGAGTTTCCATCATCGATGCTGAATCGTAACAAAATCGACCCATTTCTGAAGTTGATGGTGACTGCTGATGTAAAGTGGATAAATTACGAAAGCTTCAAGCAAAAACGGTCGTGATGAGCCGACGCAGTTGGTCAGGATTGGCGGTCAATAAAATGTTGCTGTGAGTTTGATGGGAATGCCAAGAAATCATTTGCAGTACTATAAGCTACTTCCCTACTGTAAAATTCTTATCCAGACAATGGGACCGTCTGAAAAGAGCAACCGCATAGAAACTGCCAGCTTTGATCATCAGGACAACGGCTTGCGAAAAACGACTGTCTTAGTTCCTTGCCAATGGGGTATGGGGCTCTATGAGAGAGGCATAATGCAATTACCGACGATCACTTTGGCTATGGTAAATAAAGCCTTAAATTTCATGCAAACCTTATGGATTTCCCGTGGTACATGCTGATTAGGAATAACAGATCAGAAACGCCTCTTGGTAAGCTTGGGCAGCTGTCAGCAACTCCTTATCATTACATTTTTGAATTTTCTTGAGCATGAAAATGTCGATTGCCAAACCGAATAAGCTTCATTTGTGGGAAGTTTTTTTCTCCTTCTCCTTTTGCGGCTGAGACATGTCGAACGATTACAGAATTCTACAGTGAGACCCTCAGTAGTTAAGAAACGTATTGCGAAGGCCTAAATGCTACAAAACTTGTGATTTCAACGTGGAAGAAAATAAGCGTTCCAGACCGATGAACAAGAACTACCGTGAAGCCTGCAGGTCATGGCCAAGAAAAACACTTTGTTGGGTACCGGGTCACAAAGGCATCAATCGCTGACTTACTAACTAGTAAGAGTTCTTCCAAAAGATATTTAAGTGCCAAACCCTTCTGCGGTTTCCAAAGGCAGAACGTTTGCCATAAGAAAGTTGGGAAAATTGAAAAATTAAAATCTGTTCTATTAGAGAACTTTGATTTCAACTTTGCCAATCAAAGTGAAATCATTCTATCCTTGAACAAACTCCCTAAAAATATCCTATGAATCTTCTCCTCAAGACAGAGTGCAGAAAGACGTTGTCACTCCTTCTCATTCATCAGAATAGGTCACAGTGCTCACCTCTTACTAGCTGAAGTTTAAGCCATATTATGAAATGAATGCTTTCTATTTGACTTTGACTGGAAGTTATTATACAACAGAATTTATAGCGAGTCGTTGCATTCGATAAAGTTAGCATTTTTCTTCTTCAACCTTTTTTATGTCAAGGTTTCATGCAGTCACATGTGGTCAAAAAGGGAATACATTTTCAGACACGTGCCACACAAAGCTCTTCAAGGTACTTTAAATTAACTTTCATGTCTGCAGACATATATCATCCCGATTGTGCCCCAGGACAACCACAAAACTCACTTAAAATTCAAATAATTTTTTAACTGTAACGATTATCCCTTCAGCCAAAATTCGCATTTAATATCTTTACCTTCAAAGGCACCACGCCTCAGCGGGGAGAAAGCTAAGGCCCTTCCCCGAGTACCATGACTACTCCATAAATCCACGTTCGTTGTCAGTTTGAAAACCGAAATTAAGGCTCCCTACCACGAAAGTTCCTTATCTCAAAACTCATTTGTAAATTCATTTGAATCCACTGAATTAACTACCTATCAAAACTTCGCTAACTTTCAACGCTCGAGGTAATGATTCCTGGAAATCCAAGGTGCCGTATTTCATTTGTACGAGTATTCCACAATTTCCCGTGTAGGAACTGGAACCGCGCGAGCCGCCTGATGGGCTGAGTTACTCTCAATCCACTTATCTTCTAGTTTAGCTTTTGTCTCACGCACGACGGATGACTCTAAATCAAGTGTCAAATAAATTACCTCGAATCGTGGTGTTAATTCGCAAATCCTTTAATCAATGTTACTCCCAGCCGCAGGGTTACTCTCACAAAATAAGGACAAAAATAATACATGAACGGGGACTTAGTAAACTATAGGATTCCAGTAAAAAAACTGGGAGGAGAACAATTCTATTCTGCTGATCTGTTTTAGGACATTCACCAAATTTCAATGTCCTCCGTATCCTATTCAGTTTGCCTCAAATTGAAACCTAAACTCACACATGCCCGAAACCCAAGCGGTTTCTCATATAAATGATAATTACATCCAAGCATCCTTCGGCTCATTCAGGAATGCCGGCCCGAAAATCGTATCTAGTTACATTAAACGGGTCCCAGACACTTTGCATATTTAATATTTTCCTCCTTGCTTTTATGCTGATGTTTATTGTATCAAAGTCTCAAGCCATTGATGGTAAACGGATACCCACATCGTTTCTAAAGTAGCCGCGTGAAATCCCATGCTCGCATCGATTCCAACCAATTTATCGAAACATGGGAAAAGGAAAGGAAGTATGTCAACTCTGGAACAATATTGAGTCGATGCGTATAAGGAATTGCCAACAAGAGATTTAAGGACTCTCGCCTTCTAGGTTATCTTCCGTCTCATCCTGTAGTGGATCCGATGTTTGTATTTTATATTCGGAAGGACGTGTCAAGTTGTTGCAAAATTATCCAAAGTGATGCGATGAATAATCAAAATGACAAACATCGACTGATGATACTCAAAGGACTTTAGTTTAAATTATATCTATATAATAGAATACGTTAAAGATCGGTTTAGATGCACAGCCGGGAGAGCGAGACCACGACGAATGGTAAGGATGTAGGGCAAAAGTTTTAAAGTGTTTTACATTGTTTTGGGTTTTGGACGAGGGACAGAGCGACAGAAATTTCTGGAGTTGGAAAAGGTCCGACCTTGCGATGGTTCTGCAAACGAATGACTACTGACGGTCTAGGTATGAGTGATTTGGGACAGTAGGATGCTGGGGAGGACACATACGAATTTACGGGATCGTGAAGTTTTAAGAGATTTTTTTTTATTATACTTTAAGTTTTGAAGAACAAAAAGTTGAGTAAATTGATTGCTTATGCTTGAAATTAAGGTTAAACCAGAATATTTTTAAAAATTGCAAGAAAATAAAGCCGGGACACAAATTTCATTAAAATTGTTCAAAAGTAGTGGATGGTGTCGATAAACTCATAGTAAAATCTCATTTTTGGTTTTAAAAGTTGACATGGGAGGACGTTTGTTGGTCGCGGCTAATAGACGGTTGAGCTTTTGTGAATAAGGGGAGAGCTGACACCTCAGTAAGGGTTTACAATAGGGGAGAAGAATTATTTATTTAGATAACACTATATTTCGGTTGAATACAAAAAAATAAACTTTCCAACCAGTGCAAAATCGACCTGAAATGCCGCCGTCTTTCAGGACCTTAGTCGAAAACTTAGTCGATTTAAATTTAAGGCGACGGATTTGTAGACGTCTTATCGGAACAAAATTAAAATATTTATGTCAATATTTCGATGATAGCATATAGAGTGTGTTGAAAAAATAATCGGAATTTTTCAAAATAATGTTATTTGTTGGTTTTTTATTTGCCATTCTATTTATATATTGTATTTAATTAGAAATATCTTACCAAGTGTACAAAGGATGATCCAGCGATATTCAATAGATGGCGCTAGTGGTACATATTGGCCATAAATGACAGATCAGAAATATCGCATGAGCTTCCTTTTTATCAACGATTCCAAATCACTAGGCTTTTTAAGGATGAAAAGGTCGATTTTCGAACCAACAAAGCGTCATTTGGGGGAAGTTTTGCTCCTTCAATTCAAAAATAATCTGCGTCTGAGGCACGTCAAAAAAAAGCACGGATTTTGATGTGGACAACAAAGAGCGTATCAGAGTGGTGGAAATGTTTGAAGACGCAGAATTGGAGGCAAAGCTGAATCAGGATCCATGTAACAAGAACTTGCAGATTCATTGAATCGAACCCAACAAGCTATTTCCCATGGTTTGACATCCCTGAACATTATTCAAAAACAAGAAGTGAAAGGGGACTCCACGGCTGAGCATCAACATCCACGACCAAGCCAAATACCCATGGATCAAAGCTCATGCTCTGTATGGTGGGACTAGCTCGATATGTTTGTACAATAGTTGCTGGAACCATATAAACAGAACAAAACTGACGCGTTCAGCATACTGAAGAAAAACGGCCAGATTCTAGGATACCTGCCGTATTCGCAAGACATCGCTCTTTTTGACTACAACCTGTAAGCATTATTTAGGTAAGTGATATTTAGGTAAGCATATTTAGGTAAGTGATGAGGACCTTATTATATCGAGGATTTTTTAAACTTCATGAAGACAAGGATCCACATGTCTATTGAAATATAATTTTTGGCGTGGTCATTACCCCCATTTATTCAGCTTAATTCAAGCTAGTACTTAACCTAAGTTAGAAGAATGATTGGGAGTATTGGAGGCGATTGAGAAGAAGAAGTTTCAAGTATGGAGGACTGAAGTTGAATACGAAAGATAGGTTCTTAGAAGCCATATGAGGTACGGAGTAGGCAAATAGAAAGGACGAGGATTTCTTAGATAACGGAGTCATACAGAGGATGTCGGGTATCTCTTTTTATTTTTTCAACGTAGTCAGGTTGATTAATTTAAGGCGGCCTTGGTAAGGAAGCTGGGGGAAGTTTTATGGACAAAGGATGGTTTCAAGACAGACCTCGAAGAGATGAACGTAGGAAACGTCGTTGGATGCTTTTGATTCTCTAAAAGTGAGTATGTTGGCAAGGAGACAAAGATTTTAATAGGGAAGTCAAAGATCATGTTAAAGAATCGAATCGCGTAGGGGTTGGGTCTTGCTCACATTAAGTGCTTAGGTGGTCCTAAAGAGCTCGGTGTCCTCGTCGTATAATGAAGGAATGTTTAAAAATCATTTCGATGTCATTAATACAAAGAGTGAAAAGTATTGGACTGCCTTGTGGGATTCGAGTGGTAGCGAAGAAAGGGCAAGAAAAGGCAAATGTGAAACTCATCATGCAATAGAAGCTTTCAAGGCAACAACATATCCACCTTAATAAAATGGGTTCAAACCAAAGGTAGACAGTGAAGAATATTAGTCTGTGGTAATTTTATGGAATGCCTCACTGAAATCGGTTGAAATTGCATGAACTTCCTCGCTATCCTCTAGGATTCAAATCGTGAACAAATGAGGGAAAAAGGAGAGAATGGTAGATAGAGAAACGGGACAAAGTGAAATGTCTAGTTGTCTTATGATTTGAGATGCCACTAACTCAGCAAAAGTTAAAATAAACTAGGTGCTTTGGAGAGTGAAAGTCTATCGCAGTAGTAGGATTAGGGTCAGCATAGGACGACTGATCGTTTTAAAATGAGGAAAGCTGAAATCACAGAAAAGAAGGATTTCATAATGGGGGTCCCGTAAATCAATTGAATAGTTAATCGCATTGAAGGTGAGTACATTGGGTTCAATAGGTTGTGATGACAAGATGTTAAAACAGATAACGTAAAACGACTTCCGAGGCAGTTCAATCTTAATTAAGTTAAAGTCGAGATTCGGGGAAGAGGATGTTGCAATGGGGTATAAGTTAATTGAGTTAAGGACCCCTAGTAGGACGTCTCCATTGGGGCTATCGTCAGTAGATATCGGCGTCACGATAAACATTGCTGGCAATCAGTTTGGTTTCAGTAAGAGCGTGGTCTCCAAAAAGTGGGGTATGATACCGTTCGCACCAGATTACAATATCTAAGCAAATTTTGCATCGCTTATAGTGGGCCGTATTGTCCAAAAAAAGTATATTGTCGCCAATTCTTTCTCTTGCCACATTATCAAATGTCTTGGAAATGTCAAATGATTGGAGTTAAGCCTCAACATAGTATTGATTTTTTGAATTTAAGTAGACTATTACCAGAGAATTCACTGCTCTTTGTTGTATTTTTTTTTAAATCAAAGGCCTTGCTCGAAATAATACTGAGACATTTAGCGACGAAGTTCCTCATGTCAATCTCCGCCCTAAAACCAAGGAGAATGTTTGGCAATTTTTCTTTTCCTTTTATAAGCTTTTATTACTTTTCGAAAGCTTAAGAATCATTCTAAGCGAAAGCGAAGTGAACTATTAGACCGGAGGCTAGCAGACTAAGTTATATTTATATCCAGATGCGCTGGAAGATAGAGATATTGAAAGCATTATATAAAAGCATAGTGTGGGTAAACAAAGTTCCAATCACTGAATCCGGTGAAACCATTTTATTCAAGCGTTGTCCGAGTAATAAACACGCGAAGAATAACTAGAGGAAAACCCAAGGGAAAAATATTACCAAAAAGGCCGCGCCATAGACGTTCAGGCAATACGAGTGTACCGATAGACCTACAAATATGGGACGGGACAGAGAGACATGTAAGGAACACACTCATAAAAAAGAGATTTGGGCATGGGTTTTCAACGATTTAAATTTAATAAAATTAATAATGGCTACGGTGAGCAATTGTTCACCATGTGAAATGGCCACAAAGATATTGTGATTTGTCATCGTGGGATTTCTTTTTATGGGGTTAAACATAAGTTAGTGTTTAAGCACACAATTAGTAATTTTCTGGCGCTTTGAAAATTAATTTTCATCAAGTTATTGCCGAGTTATTACCCAATATGTTTCCAAAAGTCTTCGAAAATTACTTTTTCAGAATTGAATACTGCAAAAATTCCAACAAAAAAAATTTAACAATTCTGTATCCCGTTTATAATGGCAAGATCAAGGTAATATACTAAAATACAAACTTGATCGAAACCTGCATCAGAAGTGCTTTTAATTGAAATTTATTTTTAGAATCACAAACTGGATAGCCCTAAACAAAAATGCATCCTTTTAAATGAGAATCTCGGTGGTTGTACTGAGTTTTTCAAAAGGAACACGGAAATGCGCCTTTAAACTTATTTCATGATCTGTAAATGTCAGAACGCCAATTATCACGGTGAAGTCCACGAAAGAACAACGTCTGACAGTTATTCAATCTAATCACTTTATGCACTATAGGGACAGTTTTAAAAGTTGAACTTCAGAACTGGCCTATAATATTCAAATAATAAAACATTCTAACTGAAATTGTGGCCACTGGCCTCATAAACCGGTCCTGATAGGATGCGATGCGATTGTTCACCATACAATTTGAGGCAGTAGCGACTTCAACAAACGGGGTGAAGTATTACTTACTTATATTTTTGAAACAGACCTTGTTATTTGTAGTAGGGGCAATAGGCCAACCTTCTTGTATCCTCACCATTAACGATATTGAAATGGTTATCAAACATTCCCACATCTCTCTATATGCCGACGATGCTAAATTCTTTAAGATCATTTCCTCAGAACATGACTCTTCCCTTATTCAATCGGACCTCAACAGCTTTTCCACCTGGTGCTACAAGAACTGCCTCGACCTTAACATTTCAAAGTGTCAATCTATTACTTTCTCCCGCAAACGTAACAAACCTCCTCCCCGCCTCTACTTTCTCCATAATCAACCCCTTTTCACCGTTCAGGTGATCCGTGATCTTGGTGTATTAAGCGACCAGGAACTCAATTTCCTTGCACATATCAGCGATACAATTCTTAAGGCCAATTCTGCACTCGGCTTCGTAAAACGATGGTCTAAAGAATTTTCCAATCCCTACATCACTCGGTCTCTTTACATAACCTTTGTTCGCCCTATTCTCGAATACGCTTCTCAAGTGTGGTCTCCTTACTATCATTCACACATTTCCAGAATTGAGAGTGTCCAACGTCATTTTCTCCGTTTTGCTCTTCGCGGCTTACCCTGGGACAATCCTCTAATCCTACCTCCCTATCAACACCGCCTAAAACTTATTAATTTGAACTCGCTGGAAGAAAGAAGAAGGATATCCGACATCCTTTTTATCCACCGACTCCTCTCAGGTACCATCGACTGCGCGTCCCTTTAAAACTCTATCTTTTTTAACACTAACCCTCATAATACACGATATGGCTCCAATGAACCTATGGCTCCAATGAACCTATGGCTCCAATGAACCTATGGCTCCAATGAACCTATCTCCCGTATGCTGCGGAATGTTAATGCGAAAAACTGTTTCGACTTTAACATCAGCACTCCTTGTCTAAAACTCCGTCTCAATCGCCATCTTTCTTAGTTTCCTAGATTGTAAGTTAAATTAAGTATGTAGCTTGAATTAAGCACAATAAAATGGGGGTATAGCCCCTACCAAAATCAAAATCAAAATCTAATTCTTAATAAGAAATAGGCAGGAAGTTTAAGATATAACTTGGGTATCCAATTCTTCCAATATCTCGGTTGCAAACTGGACGGTATCGGAAAAGAATTCCTTCTCTGACCATCGTTACATTCGCTTCCATTTAAATTTTGAAGTCCCACCTAAAAAAACCTTTAGGAATCCTTAATGGGTCACTGGGATAAATATAAGGCTAACTTTAAAAGTGCACTTGACCCTGCTCAGTTAAGTAACCCCAAGTCGCATGCAGACATTGAGCGTCTGGCGATGAAGTGAACAGGAACAATGAACAAATCCCTTCTAAAGTCTTGTCCAAGCAATAGATCAACAAAGGGAAGCAAACCTCCATGGTGGTCTGCTGATCATGATAGGCTTGGCAGACGGCTTTCCAACAAAGCAAAAAATCGAAACAGAACTGAGGACTGGAACCATTACAAGAACAACCTCAGACTATATAAAAGTGAGATAAGTAAGACGAAGATAGATTAATTTACATTAGGTTCGTTACCGCAAATTTTACAATACAGGGATTTGATAATATTATCATGCCACTGAAATAATTTTTTTAAAAATCGGAAAAGGAATCAGTTAACAATAATAAGAGTTCAGAAGGAAAATAAGGCGAAAACCTAAAACCTGAAAGTATGCAAAATCGCAACATACTCATTGTAAGGGGAACTCAGTAGACGCAGCTTCACACACGATGGTTGGAACCGTTGAAAAATCATCAAATCGAGGTTAATGGTAATATAATACTTTGGATCAAACAAATGCTTTCAAGCAGGTTGATTCATTCGGGATTCGGCTGCTACCACACAAAAAGACAGTAAAACATGGCACCCCACAAGGAGGAGTACTATCACCGCAATTGTGGGTGCTGGTTGTAAACAAAATACTCCTATCCCTGGAGGACAGCGGATGCAAATTATTGCGTATGCAGACGATATTGCACTAGCAATCGGCGGGAAACATCTCCCAATAATCAGGGATTTTATGGAAATAGGCCTAGATAAACTGGCCAAATGGCAGAGAACTGGGTGCTTAGAATAAATCCCTCCACGGAGCTAATTCCATTCAGAAGAAAACAGCAGATTCCTCAAATCACTCCACCAAAAGTCAATGGGATTTACCTTAGATTCGCAGACCACGCAAAATGCCTTGGCGTGATACTCGACAGGAAGCTCAACTGGAAATTGAATGCGGAAGAACGCATCAAAAAAGCAATAACTGCGCTATGCACATGCAAAAAAGCCTTAGGCACCGGACGGGATATCAAACTCCAAATTACACACAGTGCCACATAACGACTACTGCAGTAGGTGTCATGATGAGGAAGAGGAAGAATCTCCATCCCATCTCCTATGTATTTGCCCTGCCCTAGCCTCCTCAAGAAGACGATTTCGGGGAGAATATTTCTTTAATGAATTAACGGATCTATCCAAAATGGAGATCTACAAAATATCGAATTTTATTCGGCGCACAAAATTGTTCCAAGAGTGAGGCTTGGTCACCGCGACCTAGCTGACTCAGGTGGTAGCACAATGGATCGATCTTGGTCTAAGCGATCTCCGCCGCTAGTTAGGAAGCCAGCTAACCTAACCTAACCACATCAAAGTCATCGACAATTTTGACTATCAGATGATGGCCTGCAACAGAAGGCGTGGTGGTCACATGAGCAATATTATATTTCATGCACAACTGATTTCACATGAGTAAAATATGGATAGGTGTCTACTTCATATTTATCAAAGATGACATGAGAAAAGGTAGCGTTCAGAAATTATTCCTTACTGACATCTAGACCGACTATTGAAAGACCCTATTCTGTAATGATATAATTGTACACTTTGGTAGAGGTAGGGATTGAATGATTTTGGTCAGGGGAAAATTGTAAAGTTTCTTGTGATTGCAGCTTCATGACGTCAAATTTGGCGATGTTACTCATTTCAGACCCTTCTATAGTCGATCGTAGCTAAGAGGCTACAAGAATCAAGTTTCTTTCTCAGGTCATCTATTATTTTGAGTATGGCTGCATGCCCATAGTTGGCTTGTTTCCACGAAGAGGACTCCCTCAGTGTGAGAGCGCTTTTTGTAGCGCAGCCTTTCATGAATAAATCCAGAAGAAGGAGATGAAGTATGATGCCCAACCCTGCCAGCGACGTGCTTCTTATAGCTCCCGTTATACAAACAACTTTGTTGAGCATGCTCATGTAGTTTGCCCCTAGCAATCCATCGGACTAGGATCCCATAAGTTATAATGGGTCTGCAGTGTGGGATTGCTGTGTACATCCAATGAATGATGTACGGTTGCAAGCCCCATCTTTTGCCGAAGGTCTTTTTGCAGGCATAAAAAGCATTCAATCCTTTTTTCATCCTTTCTTCCAAGTTCCTTTTTCAGGAAAGTTTGGAGTCAAGAATGATGCCTAGATGCTTAGCTTCCGTTTTGAGTATAAATGGACTACCCTCTAACTTTCGGGGAGCAAATATCGATATTTATCCTTTTCCTGGTTTCTAGGAATAATACTGGACCAAAAACTCTCTTGGAATGCACACACAAACAAAATATACTTAAGGGCCATAAAAGCTTTATGGGCTCTAAAATAACTCGTAGCAAAACCCAAAAATGAGTCTTTGGGTATACAATCCAATGATTAAACCAACCTTACTTTATGGCGCTGCTGTTTTGTTGTGTACTAAAAAGCGCCATGAATAAAATCAATAAAATACAAAGGCAAGCGCGTATCTGCACTGCTGGAGCAATGAGAATGACTCCGGCTGCAGGAATGGAAGCAATTCTAAACATCCCACAATAACACACTGCTATACAGGCTGAAGGTGCCAAACAAGCCTTAATCTTCCAGAGAACCTATAAATACAAGGAAGGGGACCTTGTTAGACATCTAAAAATTCTTAAAAAAGTGAATAACATCTAGAAACAAATCCGATTGATTGATCTAATGTCCCCTGAGTTAAACTTAACATAACAAGTAGAGAGGAATGGAACAACAACCCCCCCTTAGATGAAGGGTGGACCCAGAAAGGGTACACAGATATGTCGAAATCTGGAAAGAAGAGAGGGGCTGGTGTAATAGGACCAAAATATAGCCTACATATTCCCCTCTGCAATGAGTCAATTTCAGACCGAGCTATTTGCAATCAATGAAGCAGCACATAGCATCAGCGACAGGAAATCCACAAACACAAGGATAACTATAATATATTCTTAGATATCCAGGCGGTTCTTAAAGTGCTAAAGAGATACACATTTAACTCTAAGGCTGTCTGGGAATGTCGCAACGCACTAAGCAAAATGGCTGTAAATAACAGACTAAAGCTGATCTGGGTGCCAGGTGATGAAAACAATGAAGGCAGTAGAATGGCTGACATACAAGTCAAGAAAGGTGCTCAGATGCCTTTTACGGGACAATTCCCCCTTTATGGTTTTGACAGATCAGACATAAACCTACACTTACACAAATGGATCATAAAACAAAAGAACCAATTCTGGAACAGACTACCCTCCAGATTACACTCCAGAAAGCTCATGGAACAGATTCACAATCCCAAACGTGCCAAAGAAGCTCTAGAACTAAATAAAGCCGACCTAAGAGTGCAATGTTAGGCATTAACTGGACACGGGGCATGCAACTACCAACTTGATAAATAGACCTTAGTAGCAAAGAAATCTGCAGGCGACGTGGGCAGGCCAAGGAAACCATTGAACACATACCGACCACCTGCTTAAACCTTGTCCGAGAAAGATTCAAAATGACAAGTAACCATAACAGGGAAATACTTCCAAGAAAGCACATTTAGAGCGGTTGTCAAATTCTTGAAGGCAGCACTCAAATCATAGATCAAAAAAGGGGGTGCAATAGATCTTTATGGTCGCAGTACTAGTGTCTTCAGGTGATACACCCCGAGTTTTTCACTTCAATTCAATTCAAGAGGCTACCAGAGTTATTCTTGGACGAGCTCTGCGTTTGAAATCTTTCGATATGAGCTAATTAAGATCATCCTGGTTGCAAGGGTCGAACATACTCGTATAGTCGCTTTAGTCGTGATTTGGCAAAATATTACTTTTAATTCTGCAACTAACCACCTAGAGGATAAGCTCCTTATTAGGCAATTTTGTCAGGTAGCCGCAAGGTAATCCGATATCAAAAGAACATTGCTAGGCGACGTTGTAATTCTGGAACACCTGTCAAAAGTCGTGTCTCATCGCAAAATTTACTTTTAGATGTTTATCGTATTTTTAATATCTAAAACTCAATCCGAATTCCAAGCTATTTTTAAAAGTCATATCCAAATAACCATAAAAGCTTTGTTCGAGCATAAATACAAAACAAAACAGATAACCCCACTAAAAAAGCCCAGAGCACCTCACGAATCCACTTAATATTCGATGGGAGAAAAAAAAACAAAAACAAAGAAACAATTTCAATAAAAATTAATTTCCACTTAAATATTTATTTTACTTACGAAGTCATTTATTTTAAGCAATCGGTTGCTTTCTTTATTCCGAGATTCTTTTTTATCTCCTACTTCCATTCTCAGTTAAAGATAAACGGAAGAGTGAAGGAAAAAGATGAACCTAATACCCGTTCTTCCCTGGATAGGGGGGGAAATGACTATTTGTCGATGTGGCCGTAATCTGATTATCGTGTAAACGTCATGTTTCGAAAACAGATTTGTGTATCTAAAACAATGTTCTTCAATTTTCCACCACAATTCATTTTGATACGGTCTCATCGGTCCATCTGTTACCTATAACACACGCACCCCATGTGGAATATGGAGTCTATTATGTTCGACTGAGTGATTCCTGTCGGGTATGTCCTGGACTCGGACACTTTAATGCAAAGTCTAGTAATATTTGAATCAAGTTAAGTGGGAAATCGAATTGGTAATCACATTGCATTGAGATTCATACCTGATAACGGCCACAATCGCCCATGTTCGATATTACTCACTCGGAAGACAGTTCGGTGTGGGCACGAGTAGTTCATTCAATTTACTCGGACACTCTTTAATGTTCAACAACAATCCATTAGATACATGATTGAACTGATACCATTAATGGTTAGCGTCACTTATGGCCTCACGGTGAGACAGGATACAAGAAGGCATAAGGTCTATCGTAGCCACCAATAAAGAAAGCTCTCAGCACCCCCATCGAGTGTGGGTGTCGGTGGTAATGATTGTGCTGTCCCTTCCGATAGCTTCCGACAAAGGGACCTATTTTTGAAATTGCGAACATTATCTTATCAATTTCGGATCTTGAAGAGGGAATAGGCGAACAGCAGGGAGTCCCTTAAAAGCCTCCTGTTGCCTCTGTGGCCCCTTTGGTCTGAGATGTATTTATTTGCTTTGTAAAATGTATTTTGCTTTTAGGAATAAACCTTAAAAGTCTCCAGCCGGAAAAAAAGTAAGCGGTAAAGTCGAAAATTGGGTCAACATTTACTTTCAACTCAAATTAAATTAAGAAAAAAAGTGAATAGTATTGTATCCATTCGAAGGATGGTCATGGATCAATAGATAAATAGGTTTTGTACAAGGATTTAATGGACAGAGTACAGATGCCAAGGATATACTTTTCGCAGAAATGTCTGGGGAAAGGTTGATGAGCAATTGGTTTAAGTTACCACTGGACATTGGGCGGCTTTGGTTATTTCTTATTCCGGATTTCACCTGACAGAAGGGATTAGGATAATGAATATTCGGAAATAAATACTGTTAAGGACCAGAACCAAGACTTTATAAATTGTTGTCGCATTGTAGCAGGGATATTAGGATAAGTAGGTAGTGTGAAACTGGATCAGCTTTCGAACTTGAATCCATTTATTTCCGGGATGAAATTATGACATTAATTTTGTTATTTGCATAGATTGTGTTCAATCTAAGGTTACCGTCCTCTTTTCAAACCAACAAGAGGTGTCAATGTTAATTTCTTGCCATTGTTTAACTGTCAATATCAAACCATCATTGCGATGACATTTGATAACTAAAAACATGACAGATAATAGCTTGGATTGATACAGACTTGCAGGATGTGCTAAAATAATGAAGAACTTTTCACACGAAATTCCTCTGAGTGATGATGCTCATTTCCATTTGTCAGGGTACATAAGCAAATAAAACTGTCACATCTGAGATTCCGTACAACTCAAAGAATAACAGAGGAATAACCTCACCATCTATAACGAGGGACAGTTTGATGCGGTTTGGGTTGGCTCTATATTTTTTTCGAAAATGATGCTGGTGTAACCGCTTCGGGGAATAGATTGCTTTATCAATCGATGTTGACTGACTTTTTTACTTGAAATTGGTGGTACAAGTGTGGGCGATGTTTATTTCAAGTATCACAGCGCCACGTGCCTCACAGCTGATTAAACAGGGGCTCTATTGCGTGGCGTATTTCTTGGGCGTGTGATTCCATGAAATGAAGACCTAAATTGGCCGCCGAGTAGGCTTTTTTCTGTCGTGTTATATTAGAAATAAAGTACATGCCAGTGCTTTGCCAACGAACTCAGCACTAATAGAAAATATCAGAGCTGTTATAGAAAATATTAGCGACAAAATATTCTGTTGCTAACCTCGGAACCGGTACTTTCGGAGATAACCACTATTCATAAAAACGTTGTGTCTTTCTGTTCACTTAAAAGTACTCCTCTTGCTGGATAAACCTAACATTCACGAGACGTTACGCGTATGTGCTACTTGACAACTATGAATCCTAGAAAACTCATCTACGGCAATCATTAAAAACCTTTAGACAAAATGTTTTTGGCTATGGCAATATGGTATATACAAGGTGGCGCAAAATGTATCATCCAATTTTGTTTTCGAATTAATTTTTAACTTAATAAAAAAAAATATTTAGAGTGACGAAAATCTTTATCTGGACTTTTGCAATTTTTTTATTAACTGGAAAAGATGATATCTATCAAGTGGCTGCCGCCCGTTTTAATACACCTTTGTACCAGTTTTATCGTATTTTCCATAACTTTTCTCAAGATTTCCGGTGACAACTTTTCGCATTCCTGTCGAATATTCTCCTTAAGGACTGCGATTGTCTGAGGCTTGTTGGCATAAGCCCACAACTTCAAATAGCACCAAAAAAAATTCTGGGATGATTAAATCGGGCGATCTTGCTGGCCATGGCAAATCGCGCCCAGGAAACCTTTCCTTCATAATATCCATTGTGTGTGTGTATGTGCGGTCCTAAAAATGAAGATTTTGCTTATTGATGTAACCGCTTAAGTGGGAATGCGCCTTGTCGCTCTTGATGCTTTTTGACACAACATCGTCTTCTTCGTTGTTGAGATTAAGGATGGCTTGACAGTAATTCACACGCGACTGACGGTCACCAGGCATTAAATGATGCACTGTTTGCACTTTGTACGGGAACATGTGTAAGTCTCTCACTCAAATTCGCTGTAGTGTCCGTCTGGTGATGCCCAATTGCATGGCCCGTTGTCTGGTTGATGTTTGATGTGATGCCGACAACAGCAGCCACAGCCGCGACATTCCCGGCCGAAGGCCCAGTCCGGTGGAGGCCATGCCCTGCATATTTAAGGTTGTTAAGATTTTATACCATGACTTACTAGTGACAAGCGAACACGACACCGATGTTAAAATCAGACTCAGAATAACACTGGTCAATCGATACTTCTAAGACTTTATAGAGTATGGATAAGGCAGCCCGTTTGTGTGAACGTAGAATGGGTAAGAAGATTTAACTATATATGTATATGTATACTACGTGAACTTCATTACGTTAAAATTGTAGATATCAGATAGACAGATAATAAAAAAAAGTTTTAAAAAGTCTTATAGAAAATAGCTGGGTCAGACCGAATGGGTTCGACTACTTTGTACTGAAAATTACTCGATTTCAAGGGACGATTTCCATCGAAGAGCTGCTCGATTAAGACCCATGTAAAACACTTCAAAAGTAGTCTTATCGACGGTAGAAAAATGCCTTAATGGGAATGAGCCCAAAGCAGGACAGTTGCTTCCAATACCAAGGGACGTCCAAAGGTTTTTTTCACATCGGTTCTCAATTATTTCAATGGCGAAATAGAAAAAAGGATTTTTGCATCGAATTGTCACTGGTGAGATAAAGTGACCAAAGTCATGGAATAAGCTAGTTTAAGAAATTAACATCAACGGCAAAGCTCGTGGCTCCAAGCTCAGGCTCTGAATTGTGAAGGATGTGATCTGTGGTGAGCTGCTCAAACTGAAAGAAACCATCGCTACAGATCGTTTCCGCCCATAATTAATGCGCTTAAAATACTAGGTGGACAACTTTGCTTCCGCCGTTTTTCCCCATTAAAGGTTTTAATGAAACAAATTGGTTACACACGTATCATTCAAAGTATTTTCCATCGATGGCCACTACTTTCTCCCATCTTTCGGGCAGTGTATGAACCCCGCGTCGAAAAAATTGTTCATCTTTTGAAGCGATTCACGAATCGATCTAATTTGTGACTTCTTCATGAGATCCGAAGTGTTGGTCAGCCAGGCCATGCGCCATTGATCGAAGCAGGTGATAGTCAGAGGGAGCAATGTCTGAAGAACACGGCGGGAGGGGTAAGACTTCCCATTTCAATGTTTCCAAGTACGTTTTGACCTCTTTTGCAACGTGGGGTTGAGAGTTATCATTTTATCGTGCCTCTCGCTGTATTGCGGCCGTTTGTCTTGTAATGCTCTGCTCAAACGCATTAATTGCATTCGATAACGAGCACCTGTGATTGTTTCACTTAGCGTCCTCAATATATGTATCTGAGAGCATTCGACGAGACTCAGCCGCTGTTTTCTTCATATGGAAACAAAACAGTAACACCTCCCGCAAATGACGAAAATTTGGCTCGTAAACTGACATTTTCCATTGAGAACAACTTTATGATGCAGCTTATGAACACAAATGGACTAATGTTTGAATGGTGTTCTGTTGACCGAGGTCCAAGCCAACTGCCTGACGTCTGCGATCTGTTTTTTTCGACCGCTATTTACCGTTATCGCCACATATTGGCAAACGGCGGAAGCAAAATTGTACACCTTATACATACATACATAGAGAGACTCTGCAAAAATCGGCGAAGTAATTTTGCAGCACGACAATGCTCGTCGGAGCGTCGCAAAACGGGCTTGCAGTCCCGCTTGTTGTATTCCTCAGACCTTGCTCCTTCTGATTATCCATTACCTGTCTCATCAGAAGCTGGCTTATGCGGATTGCAAAAATCGACTCTACCCAAATACGAGAAAAAAGTAGCGGCTAGCGACGCGACGGGACGAATAGTCTTCAATTCTAACTTTCAGGATCTCTCAGCTTCAGCTCGTATGGCATCCGATTTCCTTGCTTCTCAACCATTTCGAAGGATTTTTTTTTCGTTGAGTTACGGCCAATAAGTTCAAGCTGTTTGCGATACGTATTTTCACTAAAAAATGCTTCATCCTTAATGTCGACGCAACTTAGCCGCTGGGTTTTTCGAATTGAAGATGAAACGCGATATATTTTATTTATTTATCTTTTTAGATCTATCTTAATGTAGACAAAAAGGCTTAACAATCTTAAATAATTAAAATTACCTTACTGGTCATGTGCAGGCACTCTAGAGCGTGATATTCTCTATGCCTCTTGACCTTAAGATTAACTTATTTGAAATAAGTAAACAACTTAGATAAGAAAATTAATAAAAAAGGGCCTTCATCTGGACTGATCTGGAATTTACAAACAGTTTGTACCGCTATTGCCATCTATTAGGAAACACTGGATACCGATTAGTACATTTGAAAATAATAACACTGGTCAACACCGAAAAATTGTCCAGACTTTTGTTATTCGCTTTTTGGCTAAATTAAGTGTGCTGATTTGGAAAAAAATTTTTTTCTGCCAGCTTCTAATTTTAAATTATACTCAGGTCCTAAATTCTCACAATAATTTATTTTTGTACACGCCTTATTTTGAAGAGTCAATGTGGCTCTATAAAAATTGTCTCTTATACAACTTTCTTAAATAAGGAGCCTTCTTCAAATCCCGACGAAGATTCCAGCAGTAATCTGCCATCATGTGGATGTTCCATCTTCCATTATTCGTATATGGTGAGGAAATTGTTCACCCTGCTCCTCACTATAATCTAAAATAAAATAAATCAGGAAATCGATCCAAATCAAAATGAAAATAATGAACCCAAGTTCTTTCAAATTTGGCAATATGTCCGGTATTAATTGTAAATAGTTTTCTGATTTATGATTGCCAAGACAATGTTGGATTACTAAGACGAATGATTTCCATGTTTCCTTTTCGAATTCATTCATTAATTTTATCAAATTTGGATCCCCGATCAAGCGTGTAATCTGTGCCCCCCCTAAGATACACGCTTATTCGACAGGTAAGTAAAACATTCACTATCTTTGTAAAGGGCCTTAATAATCTGTTTAATATCAAGCAATGCCAAAATAATTCGATTCCGATTCAACAAATGCGGATTTATTATATTGGGCTTACCAACAACCAACAATTGTGGGGCTCTCGATATCCACACATTTCGGGCCATTAATGCTTTTTCTTATTCCGATTGCCCATATAAACACATGAACATGGATATTAAACATATGTAACCTACTAAAGGAAATTCACCATTTTCAAATCAACACAATTACAGTTATGGCCTACAAACTTTGTTCAAAAAATAAGGTAGCTTCTATTTTTTCTCAAAATCATTTCTTTATTCATCAGAGTCTGTTTTATCCCCTTCAAAGTTATCCGTCTCAAATATAACATAATTTATCTGTTCCATTGTGACACATCTCCAAAGTCTTTGCCGTTTTCAGGATGAGAAAAAAGTCGCAAAGGGCCACGTCATAAGGCAGCAGAACAAGTGCATAATTGTGACGCAACAGCCATGAATTTGCCCACAAGTCCGGATGATTTTTCCGGATAGAAACGGCGTATAACATCAAGTTTATATTCCTAATAGGTCGTGCGATTAGACATTCAGACAAGAACTCATGATGAACCTAGCCAATGTAATCGAAGAAAACAAAACAAAAAAAAATTATATTTGACCGCACTTGGCCTTTTCTTTTTCGCTCGTGGCTCCTTTTTTCGTTTCCTCTGGAATGACTTGGCTTTGGTCTCTATTTCTTCATTAGTGAAACCCTTTTCAGAAAATCCTGAGCGATGCTTATGCGACGATTCTTTTGGTCAGAATTTATCAATTTCGGAACAAACTTAGCTGACACATTTCATGACCAAAATATCTGAAAAAATAAAATGCATGATATGAGCGAACGACTTTTCTGATAGTGATTCGATGATTCTCCTTAACAAATTTTTTCATTGCTTCAACGTTTTCATCCGTTGTTGACGTCCAGAACGGTCATTAATGTCTTCTTGTCCTTCTGTGAAGTGCTTGTACCAATGAGTATAAACTTTTTTTTTGGTGAGAGTATACTCGCCAAATGCCACAGTCAACATTTCAAGTATGTTGGAGTAGTTAATTTTGTTTTGCACACAAAAATGTAATACACACCTTGACCTACTTTTTTCAGTAATAAAAAAATCGTTGACCACACAAAAACACATCTAACCTTTATATCTGTAAGACTGCTGACAATGTCATATGTTGGGGGCATGACATAGAACATCGAAACCGAAAAAGTTCACCTTAATTTTTGAACAAATCTCGTATATACTTTAATTTTTCCAGCACTATAGAAAGACTTGCCTGTTGTTCTTTTATAATATTTGAAATTGAATGTCCAATAGATATGGATCCATATTTGTTTCCGTTACGTAACAGTAGAGTTCAAGCCTCTATTACTACTATCGATAAGGAGACGCCAATCACTTGATCCATACTTTCTTTAAACCCATTTGGTGCATAACACCTTTAACACCTTTCCATAAACTAAATTCTTTTCAGTGGCAATATAAGGAAGCAAATCATGAACACGATAAAATATAATTTTCGTATCTGGTGTATGAGATTCTTCTCTTTCACACGGGATGCCAAAATTTCAAAATCCTATTTCGATAAATGTAAATCCTTTACTCCGTCGCTTAACTTATTCTGGTTGAATGATTGAGGATCTGTTATTTAACTAGGTGTGAAATCCGTAGAAGTATTATCCTTTTCTTCTTCAGTTTCCGTGATATTTGGTTGAAAATAAATTGATGAAGTCGATGGTATTGGCATATGTGACACATCACAGTGCATAAGAGGTCGTTGAGTAGAAAGCAGCGTCGGATATGACCAATTGTTCTGGTTTGGTGAGTTCATATCGACAATGTTCTTTTCACAACACAATTTTGGTTTCTGTTACCCATGGTTTGTGTAATTGAAAATATTCACCCCAAAGGAGTTAAAATATGCAGTTTTTACGAGGTCCGTGTAAAAGCATACAAACATTTTTTATAATTGACGCGTACACAAAGGGTTATGATTGTCCTGAAATTTCAAGACACAGCACGGGCCAAAGGTATAAAGGGAGAAAGGGAAATGAGGTATCGGTGCACATTGGTTTTAAATGTTTGTGAATTGCAATGAGGGGGAAAAGCTGAGCTGGGAAGAGTACTCCACATTCGCGTGGTTCAGCTATAAAACGAAATTTGACTATGCGTCTGAAGACGGGCTTGAAGGTGAACTGATGAGCATTCCGGGCGAGGCATGTATTAAGATTAAATTCATGAAGGGGAGGAATGCAAGTGGGGCCATTCAAGGATAATGGCTGATTATTGATGGTTAGCATGAGTGACAATAGACTTTGTTGTTTACACCCCATTTAAATATGCTATCAAGGTCGGAATATAATATGCTTAACATACGTTGCCGTTCCAGTACGTGTGCAGTATGCGGCCGAAGAGCAGAGACGTGAGTCCTGGAACGAATATGAAAAGCTAAGAGTACTGTCATCAGCTTAGGAATGTATTGGATTAGAAGTAGAAATTAAGGAATCATTTATAAAAAAGAAAAAGAGTATCGGTGACAAAACAGAACCCTGTGGAACATTTGGTGAATAGCAGACTTGAAACCGTCCAAAAAAACTTGAATTGAACGGCCCGAAAGATAATTTCTAATCCATAGAAATAGAGATTCGTCGATATCATTAGCATGCATTTTTGAGCAAAGAACCTGATGCCAAACTCTGTCGGATGCTTTTGAAATATCGGGTCCGAGTAACAATCTTGCCTTTGCCGAAAAGGTACAAAGATTGGTCCCACTTTTCGGTGAGATCCAGTGGATCTTACTGCGAAAATCTGTTGCTGCGGAAACCGTACTGCTTACCATTACAAAACAATTTTATAAGCTGACGATTTAATAGCGTTTCCATGACCTTAGAAACAAGGGATATAAGTGCTATGGGTCGGTAGGAGATGGGAGACGAAGACTCGCCCTTTCTATCGACGGGCTGGACAAATGTTGTTTTTCATTTTCTCGGACAGAGACCAAAAGAGTAGGAAAGATAAAAATCTTACGTAGTGGATTTGCCAGACTGGAAGAACACCTCTTCAGAAGTATTGGGGGAATAACAGGGAGCCCAGCGGATTTGTACATGCTGAGATCCTTAAGTACTCTTGGAAGTTGTTAAGAAAACAGTTGTAAAGTTGAAAATTGTTGATCAGTATAATCTGCTTAATGTCCTTTACTCACGAATAAGACTGATTCCGCTTTCTATTAAAATCTTATATTCTAATCCAACAAAGAATGAACAAATTCGACAGATAGTCTTACCAGCACTATGCAATATAAAACAGAGATTAAGCACTGATATAAACAACCAGCCACCGGCCAAGTTTTCATACAGTAGCTAATCGTAATAATGGGAACAAGGGCAATAGAAACGCATTCTCTTTACCTCATATGAGACGACAGAGAGTTATCGCAATCCAGTTAGATAAATTTTATTTGCTTTGAGAAATCAACGACAAGAGCTACACGAATCCTTGTCATTCATTCCACGTACCATCCATTTGCAATAATAACTTCTACTCTTTTCAATAGCTTTCTCTTGCATCAGCGAGTACTTCTAGTTGGATTGCAAAATGCATGCTAACAACAACAAGGAATAGTATTGAGTCAGGACTCTGGAATAAATTCATTATTCGAGTACCAGAGCATCACGAGGTTTTCAGGATGTTCCGCATTCCTCCCATATACTCCCAGAGTGATGGATGTATGTTAGCACGGATCCGCAGCATCTATCAAACGCATCTAAATGGAAGCAAATCCTTTCCCATTGACATATCTACATTTTTTCTCCTTTTTTAGCCGTGCCTTTTTCCACTTTTATTACACCATGAGAGTTTTCCTCTACCTCGAACCGGGTACTGCCATAATCGTACTCATGGCTTAGGTGGAATTTTCTTTCCATCATTGGATATTCACTGAAAAGAAAACTTGTCGACAGAAAATGAATTACGGTGAACCGGAAGCTAAAAGGCGAAATGGTAAAAGCGAAAAGCTGGATTGTTGGTTGTAAATTCCAGATTCATGACTTGTCATTGGCTTTATACAATTCGTTATTGCTTTTAACTGGAATTCGGTATAAATGTGCTTTTAGTCTTCGCTTCAGTAAGAAATATCATATTCAGGTGCACTTTGCAAATGTACATACGTAGATACTGCGGGATGAAGGATGTAATTCGATAACAACCTTCTAGTATGAATTTTGCTGAAATGCACGGTAAGAATTTTGTTTATTTTCGCGAATGGCAATTTGCTGTTTTTAAATCTACGATTATCAACCGATGAAATTCCGCAAACTCAAACAAATGAGGTAAGGGATCTTTGATTCTTTTCTCGACTAATTCCATGCATAATAAATTTTGCAATTTCTTAGTTAAAGATTGGTAATTACAGAGGAACTGTCTTCAATCCGCATTTCAATAGATTGAGGTAAGATTTATAAATAGAATTTCCAACTGGAACGAAACAACCAGACTAAAACGAAAATTCAAAATCAATACATTATTTCTTGAACCTGGCCATCATGAATAGAATACAATATCGTGACGACCACGCCTTCTGTCGCAGACCATCATCCGAAGGCCAAAGTAGCCATGATTTTTTGAAGAATAAGTGGGTCAATGAATTGTCGTTGGGTTGTTTGCATAGACTTCAATCTTCCTCTCCTCGAATGAAAAAATCATGAAAAGTACTTTTACAGATGAAGCATATGCGTAGTAAATTTGAACGACAAAAGTGTAATGTGCACTCGTAACTGACTAAAATTGCCAAGGAAGATATTAACCGTATTGAATTCAGTGGCAGCATTGACACCATTGACTGAATCACCTCTTATCTCATAATTTGCGACAAGCCAACTTTCTTTGATATGACGAATCGAATGCAAAGTGAAACCTAAAATTCCGCGGCACTGTCATTACCATGAATTACGGTGGCGTAATAATGACAAAATTTCCGCCAAAAAACGGCTAGAATTTAGCAAGTCAAAAATTTTGCACCATCGCGCAAAAACATTGTTGCGAGAAAGTTGTTGAACGAATATCCAACGAAGGTCAATGACCAAACCTTGTATTCATTTTGTATAGGTATATTGCCACGTCAATCTTTTTTCTATCATTGAAGGCAAAATTATAGCTCAAGGAAGGAACTAATTGAGGCCTTTAAACGAAATTCGCTTCCCCCACATTTTATCTCAATCTCATTTGTCTCTAGGAAAATTCTCCCAAAATTTGTGAAATTCCTCCTTTAATCTTTATAGATGAAAAGGGTCCGAAGAAGCGAAGAGGTATTTTAGCAATTATCGTCCCATTGTTAAACTGTCACATATCAGTCGAAATTTGAGCCGGATCGGAGTCGTAGTGTCCGCGGATTTTAGAAAAATAGAAAAAGAGCAATATCGGTCGGTGATTCGAAAATCAAAGAGCGTTTGGATGCTGTGTACGGTGACTCTTCTCCTTCGATGGCGACCATCAAAAATTGGTTTAACGAGTTTCAACGTGGTCGCACGTCGGTTTTGATGAGCCATGTCCAGGTGCCCCGAAAACGGCTACCGCGGAGGATAACGTGACAAAAATCCATGATCTCGTATTGGCAGACCGCCGATTGAAGGTGCGCGAGATAGCTGAGACAGTACGAGTAGGCATTTTATAA
The DNA here is from genome assembly GCA_958301585.1 of Merodon equestris. NCBI lineage: Eukaryota > Metazoa > Arthropoda > Insecta > Diptera > Syrphidae > Merodon > Merodon equestris. The sequence continues at coordinate 44,583,585 of OY284413.1, forward strand.
GATCGCGTAGGTCATATCCTACATGAAATTTTGGGCATGAGAAAGCTGTCGGCGCGATGGGTGCCGCGTTTGCTCACTCCGGACAACAAGCACAACACTTCAGAGCAGTGTTTGACGCTGTTTAAGCGCAATCCGAAGAAGTTTCTGCGTAGTTTCGTGACAGTCGACGAAACATGGAACCACTGGTACACACCAGAGACGAAGGAACAGTCGAAACAGTTGACTTCACCCGGCGAACGTGCTCCGAAAAAGGCGAAGACTGTCCCATTGGCCGGAAAGGTGATTTCCACCGTTTTCTGGGATTCACAAGGTGTGATCCACATCGACTACCTGGAGAAGGGCAAAACGGTCACAGGGCTGTACTATGCCAAATCATTGGGCCGATTCGACGTCAGATTGAAGAAAAAACGGCCCCACTTGGCGAAGAAACAAGTGCTCTTCACTATGATAACGCACCGGCTCACACCTCCGCCCTCGCCATGGCCAAATTGGTCGAATTGGGCTACGAACTGCTCCCCCATTCACCGTATTCTCCAGATTTGGCCCCGTGCGATTTTTTTTTGTTTCCAAACTTGAAAAAGTCACTCGCCGGGCAGAAATTTCAGTCGAATGAGGAGGTCATCGCCGCCACGGAGGCCTACTTTGCACACCTCGAGAAAACGTATTTTTCAGACGGGTTATATTGAAAAATAAATCGCCATTTCTAAATACAAAATTTTTGTTTTTCTTTTCTAGGCTAAGTACTTATCGGTTCACCCTCGTATGTGCCCTTCACTTTCTCAGCCTTACAAAGTTTAATTATTCCAGTAAAGGTTACATTTCTCCGCAGACTTAAACTCCTTAAACTGTCTACCCTTGGACCCATTTATTTTGTCTTTCTTTTACAATAGATCTGCCTTTTTCTGTCGTTTCTTGACTTTTCCCAAGGCAGCCCGTTAAGGATATTGGAATTATTAAACACTCCAAAATCCCACGGTACGCCGATGGCACCTAGTACTTCAAGACTTCTGTCTTTATTCAATCGGATCTCAACACTATTTCTACCTCTTGTCTAGTTCAGCTTTATTTCGACTTTTAGTGAACAGTAATCCAACAAGCCCAGAGTCTGCCTCATCATATCGAACACGCTATCGGCAACCAAACTTGGTCAATTCTGTGGTCAAGATCTGGTGGCTGCTAGAGTGAGCTACAAAGCGCACGGAGAAATTGAACACTTCGTCGTGGCGTCTGCTTACTTCCCCTACGACTCGGTACTACCCCCGCCACCTAAGGCGGTTTCCGAACTCGTAGTGTACTGTGAAGCCAGAAGGATTGGACTCATCATCTGTTGCGATGCTAACGCTCAAAATACAGTTTGGGGCAGCAGCAAATGCAACCGGAGAGGAGACCATCTTTTAATTTTCTTTCGTCTGAACTTCTCATCAACAATGTTGGCTCTCAACCAACCTTTGTGACGGCGAGACGACAGGAAGTGATTGACCTAACTCTATCTAATAGGCATGTGAAGGCCTTCACTAACTGGAGAGTCTTACCAGATGTTAAGCTGTCAGACCATAGATACATCGAATTCCAATTGAAGTGTGGGATCTTCCAGATTGGAAACTGCGACTGAAACGATGGAAACAACTCGGCGTAGCTGGTATTTTGCGTCACGCGTGGCAACTACTGAAGCCATTGAATTTGCTGTGGCATCCTTCGATGGCTTTAAGTCGCCGGGCACTGATGGGATATACCCCGTTATGCTGCAAAAGGTATAAGACAGCTGCTTCCTGCACTGGAAAGAATTTTCACTGCTAGCCTGGCACTTGCCTATATACCTATTCCTTGGCGCGCGGTGAAAGTGGTCTTTATTCCCAAAATAGGGAAAGAGGATTACTCACTAGCGAAGAGTTTTAGACCAATAAGTCTAACATCCTTTTGGCTGAAAAGCATGGAAGGATTAGTAGAGTTGCACGTGCGCAAAGTTGCCCTTCGAATGCATCCTCTGTCGGATATGCAACATGCTTATCAGCGCGGCAAATCCTGCGAGACTGCCCTTCAAAACCTAGTTGGGAGAATTGAATGCGCTCTCGAAAGGAAAGGGTACGTACTAGGCTTTGCAATTCTATCATTTTGAAATCCAATTCTCGTAAGTAATCCTAGTCGGTTCTATCAACCTATTTCCGTACTCCCTATGACTCCAATGAACCTACCTTTCGTATAATTGCGTCTTCTCAATCGCCCTCCCGAAGTCTCTTCCACTACACCCCAATAAAGGAGGTATTGCCCTTCTTTAGGTAGATTTAAGACTACCAGCTGTGGGACTCTAAGCATATTTACCTACTTACTTACTTGGGGTCACTACTAACAAACCTCACCGGCCGGCTCGATCCCTAGTCAGCTAGTTGTCCTTTGTTTCTTCATCTCTCGAACTTGAAATTATAGAGTCCTCAGGTCGGTTCAGTGGTGTTCATTGGCTCTACATGACCCAGCCATCTTGGAACGTGTCGACGTGATCATACCCGTATATCCTGTTTGGTTCGTGATGGTATCTTATTTTTCTTTCTCCGTTAAAACAAGCAGGATCACAAATTGCATTCAGAATTTGGCTGATGACTTCTTCTTCCGCTTTCCAATCCTCCGCACTCTAAGGAAGGGCCAGAACGATCAAAGTTTTATAAACAAGTTCCTTCGTTTTTCGCGAAAGAGCGCTACTTCCCAATCGGTTAAGCTCAAAGACGCCGCTGTCAAGTGGTTGTCGCTTGTCACTAGTAGGCCGAGGTAGGAGAAGTTGTTGACTATTTTAAAGTGTACGTTCAGGTCTTATATGACATTAGATCTACTTTTAATGCTTCTTCTTCACTACCCCCGAAAGTTAAGTAGACGTTTCGTCAAGTTCGTCTGATCATGACAATGACATACATATGTGTACTCAAACAATCGGACAGACTTGAAATAATATGTGCCTTAATATAGGTATAAGTGGTCAGTACATTTTCAGTATTAATTTTTCGAGGATAATGCGCAAAAAATCATATGACAAATCTGTCACCTGAATCCTTTTTTTAATAACCAAGGTCGCGGTTAGTTCCGACCACAATGGAGTAGCAAGAAACCTCTATTACCATACTACGCGACATGATGACTTTGACCAGGACTGCACATAGCTCGTTTCAATAAGCAACGTCATATCTGCCCTTAAAGGCGACAGAAAGGTGCCGTGGTCGACCTGGCATTCGTGAATCTTTTCAAGGGTCTGCCATGTTGGGAGGGACAGATCTATCGTGGATTCGCCTCGTTTGGAACTACACTGGTAAAAACCTGTTAAATTGGTCTATTAAGCAATGTTGAGGAAAATTTTTTTTATCTTCATTGTAGGTACAGCAAGGGCCTAGTTCATCAAACCAGGGGTTTCTTGTAGGTGCTCTGATGGCGCTTTAGCAATGTCTCAATGGTCGATCTGTGGATTGTGCAGATTAAATCGGGTCTTTAGGGAGACATAGTCAACAAAGCACCTGATAGTCTGTCACAAGCTTATGACTTTTACATACATAAACGACAGAATGTTGTCTTTGTTTTCTAACCTAGCATGACAGACTTGGAGGAAAAGAAGACTCTAATCGGAGACTCTAATCACTTCGGTCATTAAAGACCGTTTCTTAGTATTCAATAATTTGCGCATAATTCACCGATCCACTCGAAGGAACAGAAATTGATGACTCTCATAAGGTAGACAGACAAGTGGTATATAATTTATTTTAAATGAAAATGGAATAAAATTGCCCTCGCGGGACACCCAAACTGGTTCCCCAAATTTTAACGACGACATTACAATGCTACGACATTCCGAAGGTCACCGTCATTGGTATGACCTCGACCTGCTATATAATCGCCGAGCATCTCACCCCATTCCCGAGGTGCCGGCAATCAATCACAACTTCTTTACTAACCGCATCAAGTCCACGCATACCCTCATCGTTCTTAGCAATCTGTTTTCTCGCACCTAAGTCATCTCCACCCTTCCTCATAAAGGAGGCGAGTTCAAAAGACCATATTTCCTGAGTTCCCTCGCCGACGATTTGCTACCGTGGCACGTTCCGAATTGATTTCCAGGCTGTAAGCGAACAATATATCACCATCTTCGTTGTTGAATCTCAAGTTCCAGCTGGACTGGACGTTTGTGCATTGATTGAGTGATCAATTGAGTAGGAGGTAACCCAATTTATTTACATCTCACTATGGGGCGGTTGATGAGATGCTGATTCCATAAAAAAGAAAACAGAAAGGCATGAAGACGATGGAGAACAGCATTTGGACCGGTACGAGGTATTGCGAAAGGATTGGTTGGTCTTCAATCGAATCAGTGACAAAAAGGATCGAATAATGTATGGAGCAAATCATGCGGATGAACGGGCATGCGACGATGTGTTTCAATGACAACGTGGAATTGGTTTCGTCTATTCCACTGACGCCACCACCCGTTGAACTAAAAGTCCTCCCTTTGGTATAAAGGACTGCACTACCACACGCTTGCGATGGCTCGGAGTGGTGACATCATTTTTCAATTAGACATGAAAGCAAGCCCTAGAAGTGGCTTTTTTGCGCAGCTGATGATTCCCCCGGAATGTTTCTAGGCGCGTGGGGGGAGGACAGATAAGTGGTCGGAAATGAATTTTAGGAAATGTAAAAAATGCCACAGTCCAACACAGGAATCTATTGTAGATAAGACCATTTTTTGACGGCTAGGAAGTTGAAAGGTTGAGGAAACAAGAACTTTAGATTTCTTCAATTTCGGAAAATTGTGGTCATTTCCGACCCAACTTGATTCTAAAAGTTTATTGATTTTTTCTTATTTTTAGCCAAATAAGAATGGGGGAGGACTTAGATTTTGGATTTAGATATAATAGAAACTCCGGTACTTACGTTCACTTGACTAAATATAATGAGGTGCTCTTACGTTGGGATATTTTATTGATGTTCTACCCCATGTACACAAGCTTTGAAGTTTGACCTATGAATCCGGTACACTAAATGCAATGGCAGAAAAGTAGAGTTCCCATTCCGAATTTCACTTAAAACATCTTTTAAAGGGATGATTCACTAGGTTTTACGTAGCCAAAAAAATTTTTTTCTGAGCGTTTTTTCATCGACTGGAAATAGGTTGGCGAAACACGAAATATAGCTCTGATGAATGCGAATTTAACTAGGGAAATATAATAGCCATACGAGGACAATTGGTATACCACACATATGCCATCAATTTTTGCAGCTCCGAAACACTTCCAAAATTACATTCCTGAGATGGTGTTTAGCTCCCTCAGTGATATGCTTTTAATCTCATCAATATTTGCAATATGACGGTTTTCCTATTTTTGGTAACAGAAAAAGTCAAACGAGACCATGTAATTTTGGGTAGGTGTGTATTTACTGACGTTCAGGTGAAGAATAGATGGGGCTAATATCACATGATAAGTTTGGTCATCTGTCAACATCTGTAAGGATGATGACATTACATTTGTGAATGTTTGCAAAAACTTTTAAATATTACATTGACTTGCAAATTCATTGGCGCTACCACAGCAAGCCAATTTCTCATCGTTTTAAAGTCCTAGGAATAGTCTAAAAACAAAGAAGAAGTTTGCCATACGAATTGATGCCGTGAAATGCCGAATGAATTTCTTTTTACGGGCAAACTGTTGCTTCTGTTGCAAAGAAGGGGGATTTTCAGCATCGTATTGTGATTGGCAATGTAAAGTGAATTCATAAGGATAACATAAAGCGAACAAATAAGGAGGCACCGCGGCCTTGAATCCACATCGACGGACAAGCCCATCCATTGATAGAAGCTTATGTTGCGTGTTGAATAGCTATGCGTGACATTGTATATTGTGATTAGTCGCAACCAGATGAAACCATCACAGTAGCTGGCTCCTGAACACAACTATACGTTTAAGCCGGGGATTTAAAAAACAATCGATTCAATACTACAAAGACAAATCAAAAAGTCAATCGAAGTTGCGCAGGTCGTTAAAATCTTCCTAAAACTATTGAAATGGGACCCACTCAACATATCCCTTAGACATGTAGCCTTTCACTACTACTTCACTACGTTTTTTGTTTGAGGATGGTTGTATGGATATTATTTGTATTTCCGAAACATGGTTGAAACAAGGTATGGAGGGGAATCTGTTTAAGTTAAATGGTTATAATTTTTTTCCTTCAAGCCGTGTTAATAAGCGCGGTGGAGGAGTCGCAATATATGTAAAGAAAAAATATAAAGGGCGAACTTTAAAAAATCGACTGAACTAGATGAGACCGAGTTCATATTTGTCGAAATAACGATTAACAAAAATAAATTTCTAGTTGGTGCGGTATATGGCACCAGATGTAGGAGATTCTACTGTAGGAACCTGCTTGAAGAGGTGGGTCCATTGTATACCAAATGCATTGTTTGCGATGATCTTAACCTAGATGTTTTAAATGGCAGGAACAAAACATTTATTGATACAATTGACTCATTAGGTTTTTATCTAGTTAACTCTGTTTATCCCACTCACTTCGTTCCAAAACAAGGAACCGTCTCTTCTTGATGTTTTTTTGGTGTCGCATACTGATCTTGTCAATCATTATGATCAAATTGGTGCCCCAGGTTTTTCTTTCCATGATTTAATTGTTTTGTGTTTAAACATTTTCCCGTCTGCGAAGCATAATATTGTCAATGAGTTTCGTCACTTTCCGTCGGTTAATATTGCTTCCCTGTTTGATGATTGCCAAAAGCTAAATTGGTCGGCTTTGTATTGTACCTCTGATGTAAATGTTCAAGTTTCGCTGTTTAACTCTTATCTTGATTTCCTATTTAATAAGCATGTACCACTAAAAACTAGAAAGACAAAAACTAGCAAAATACCATGGTTCACCCCATGGTACTCTTTTTTACAGATGGCGTCGATACAAATGCCAATGGATGTATGATGAGTACAAACGCGTGCGTAATGTTGCTACTTTGCTAATCCGCAGATCAAAGGCTGCGTATTATAAAAGCAAATTTAGTTTGAGCAAGTCAAGTGCAGAGTTTTGGAAAACCATTCGTGAGATTGGGATTACTAATAGAAAAGAATCTATTGACATCACTGTTGATCTCAATGAGCTCAACCAAAGATTCGTGCAGTCGCCACCCCAGAAGCATATTCTGATCGATTCTTCTGTCTCTGAGACAGTTTTTCCAAATACACTAAGGAGTTTCCTTTTGCAAAATATCGAGGCCCTGTCTGTAGGCGGGGTAATCCTCTCTATTAAGTCTAAAGCCCAGGGTTTAGACGGCGTTCATCCAGATATGATTAAGATACTTTTGCCATTTGTATGCAAATATATAACCCATATTTTCAATACAATACTTACAACTGGGGTTTATATATGGAAATGTGCCAAAATCATGCCTCTCCCTAAATCAAATTCAGGGAATAATCTTGGCTTCAGGCCGATTGCAATTTTGCCTTTTTTAAGCAAAGTTTTTGAAAAATTAATAGCAAAACAAATCAAAACGTTTCTTAATGAAGAGAATCTGATAACAGAGTTTCAGTCTGGTTTTAGAAATAAGCACAGTTGTATTTCTGCAGCCTTAAAAGTAAGTGATGATATCAGATCAGGTTTTGATCTTAGATTTCTCGAAAGCTTTCGACTCAGTAAATCACTCAATCTTATTGCACAAACTAAAAAGTCAGTTCAGTTTTGAAAAATCTGTGTGTAAGCTAATAACGTCATACCTTTACAATCGTATGCACATTGTATACTGTGGATCTAGGTCTTCGCATAGATTAGTTGTTCCCTCGGGCGTACCTCAAGGCTCGGTTTTGGGTCCTCTTCTGTTTTCACTTTTCATTAATGACATTTCTAAATGTATTTCAAATTGCAAATACCACATTTATGCGGACGATGTCCAGATATATAATCAATTTTCGCAGTCGAATGAAAAAGATGGAATTGCAGCGGTAAATATTGATTTGAATGCTATTTTCATCTGGTCACAACAAAACCAACTGATGCTAAATTCTTCAAAAACGAAAGCCCTTAAATTCGATAGACATTTACGAAAAATAGAGAGTACTTCAATGGTACATATTAATAATTGCCCAGTTGAAGTCGTTCAATGGGCAGCTAAGTTGGCGTGATCACGTGAATCACATTGTGTCTAAGGTCTATGGTATTCTTCGTGGCTTGAGTCCAACCAGACGTTATTTACAGCCAGAGATTAAGATGAAACTTATTAAGGCGTATGTTTTACCCTTAATTACATATGGGTGTGAAATCTTCTCAGATTTAGAATCGGACTTGGCTAGAAAACTTAATGTCGCCTTTAACAGCTGCACTAGATATATATTTAATATAAGCAGATTCGATCACATATCTGCTTTTACAAAAAATATAATTGGTTGTACCCTACAGTCATATTTAAACTATAGGACGCTTCTTAAACTTTTTATGATCATTCATAACAAATCACCCAATTATTTGAAATGTAAGATCGAATTTGTACGCTCCCAAAAATCTTTCCAATTAATTCCTCCAAACCATAAATATTCATTGACAAGTCGACAATTTTTTGTGCATGCTGTTCAATTGTGGAACCGTCTTCCCCGACACCTAAGAACAATGAACACAGTACAGCAATTTAAAAACCATCTTTTTAATTTTCTTTTAAACACATCATTTGAAATGATATCCATATTTTCCTATTTTCTGTCCCATCCTTTTCCTATGTCTTAGCTTTTTATATTTTTTTATTTTCTTTATATTTTATATTTTTAATCAATTGAAATTGTATCATTATAGAATTAAGCACTAAGCCTGTGCAAAGTAAAAAGTTTAAAACTTATCTGTACAGAGATGAATTATCCCAATAAATAAATAATATAATAAATTATAAATTACTTCCGATCTTTCAAAGAAGCTAAATATTGGGATGACTTTTAATCGCCTCACAAAAAAATCGTTTACTACCAAAAGTTGGCGCCAGGGATGAGCGGATGAATGAACAAACAGGGCGGATTCATATCTGAAAGCCTGATACCACAAGCGCTGATCTTCCACTGTGATATCATATCTTGTTTGATCAGAGTTACAGAAAATTTGTTCGAATTATTAGATCTAGCCCATGGAACTGAGAAAAGTAATTATATTAACCATGGAAGTGATCTGGAATCGAGGAGAGTGATCCTCCCCTACTAAAATGGGAGAGGTGGTTGCCGAAGATAAGGTATGTAGCCATTGCTTCAAATAGAATATCCTTGATACAGTTCGCCTTCCTCTTGAAGCCGTTAGTGTAGATCGAATGGTTATTATCTGAGATTAGGAAACTCGATTTCCAATTCTTTTGAAATAGAATGTTGCATTGTGCCTTACTAATAGAGTAAGTGAATAAGGTAGTGCAATATCTGGGAAACGTGCTCAAAGCGGAAGTAGCAGACCTCTGATACTAGTTAGATTATAGTTGAAATAAGCCCGCGGCTCGGAATGCTAGATATGGGGCAACTAAAATCCTAATGGATCACCACCCTATGAAAAAAGCAAAAGTAGGCGCAGAGCTGTTGACTCTACACTACGCACATTCACTTCACTACAACAATACAGCATAAACTACAATAGTTTCCCGATCAGATCTCCGGGTAAGGACTATCCAAGAGAGAACATCCCTGAATAGAAATGCACAAAATTTAAGGATAGGCTCGTGGAACATACACAGCTAGTACAGACTGGATATGAAATCAGTATAAGAAGTTTGACGTTGAAACGAAACAACGATGGCTGCACTTTCGTTTGTGTTTTAACCTCTGTTTGTCTTGGAACAGGATTCTTTATCAGCAGTAGAACTTTGCGGAACTCAAAGAATATACTCGTGGTATTTTACATCGAATGTCGATGACCAAAATTCGTCTCTGCGTACACTGTCCTACGGTGAAGAGGTGAAGGTGAAGAGACAAAGGAAGCCTTTTACGAATTAATGGATAAAATATTTGACAATTTCTTTTCCTTCGACGTGAAAATCATACTCGGCGAATTCAACGCGAAAATAGAAAGAGAAGCAATGTACTCGTCAATAATAGAAAAAAATATGATCCTGAAAACCACAGCATTCAAATACAGGAGAATACACAAGGTTACCTGGATACCACCGCATGGAGTAAGGTATAATGAAAATTTTCTGATAAATAGAAAACACCAACGTACTAGACGTTAAAGCTATTGTACACTATTGTAGAAGTGTTAGTGTTGCTCGCCTTTGTTGTTTATTTTCATAATCATGGCCAGCATGTTACAACCGATTTCAAGGGGTAATTCCATCAAAGAATCGCAAAGAATCTCTGCAAACAAAAGTACGGTTTTCACATTTGTCACTTGAATGTACAAAGCGTTAAAAACAAATTTGACGATTTACGATATTTGTTTAATATGTAATAGCATAGTTGATGTTCTTTGTCTTTCTGAAACATGGTTTAGTGTTAATAATATGCGTCTCGTACGAGCGGATAGACATCGGAAAGTGGGTGGAGGTGTAGCCATTTATATTAAAAAATGTTACAATTTTCATGTCATAAGGATCGAACTAACGGGTGATGGTGGTAACTTATTGGTAGGTTGTATTTACATGGCACCTGATGTTGCGAATTACTCGCACATTAGAGACGTGCTCGAGGAGCTTTCCCCTCAATATTCCAAGATTGTGATTTGTGGTGATCTAAATATCAATATTCTCAGCGCCGTAACCAAATCAACCAAAGAAGCAATTAAGTCACTCAACTTTGCATTTGCAAATCACACCGATCCAACACATTTTGAACCCAATAGGTTACCCTCTTTGATAGATGTTGCCTTGTTGTCTCACCCAAACCTTATCATGCATTATGACCAAATCCTAGCCCCTGCGTTCTCACATCACGATATGCTCTTCTTAACGATAGATACGCTTCCAGGTAGAGTGAACGAGGTAGCTCATAAAATATACCAATACACTGACATAAATCTGGAATCGCTATTTAATGAATGTCAGAGCTTGAATTGGTGGCCAATCTACAGTACAAATGATACAAATTTCCAAATTAAGTATTTTAACAACAAAGTACAATATCTTTTTAATAAGTATGTCCCAGTTTGAACACGGAAAAGGGTAACAAATAATATACCTTGGCATACATGAGAAGTGCGTAATCTCATCGAAACGCGAAATCTATTGTACTCCAGGTGGCGACGATATGGATGCACAGCCATTCTTAGAGAATTCAAAGCCACTCGCAATGCAGTAGAAATAAATTTGGAACTGCCAACTCAAGTTTTGAATTCTGGACCAAAATCCGTCAAATTGGGCTTTCGTCTGAAAAGGCTTCTATCTCGAATGACATTAACATAGAAGAACCTAATGAGAAATTCGCATCCATATCTGCAGTATCAAGTCTTCCGGACATTCTCCCAGTTGAGGAAAATCATCAAAGAACGTTTTCTCTCTCTCGAGTCGATGAAATTGGTGTTGGAAAAATCATTCTAGGTATCAAATCTAAAGCAATAGGTTCCGACAACATTGATCCACAATTTATAAAAATTCTACTCCCAACTATCATCCATCAAATTACATATATCTTCAACACAATCATAACCACCTCTGCTTATCCCGAAAATTGGAAAATTGCAAAGATACTGCCTATACCTAAATCCTCGAATACTTCGGAATATCGTCCTATTGCTATTCTCCCATTCTTGAGCAAAGCTTTTGAAACGACAATAAGCCAGCAAATCAAAACCCATTTAAACGAAAAAAAAAACTGATAACCAAATACCAGTCGGGTTTCCGTTCTAAACACAACTGCACCACAGCACTATTAAAAGTATGTGATGACCTACGTACCGGCTTGGATAGCAACTATCTGGAACTGATGGTTTTCTTAGACTTCTCTAAGGCATTCGATTGTGTAAACCATAAAATACTTATAGAAAAAACTTCAAACACAATTTTTGCTTGAAAGTTCCTTGTGCAATCTTATTGGTTCATACCTTCTTAACCGCTCACAATATGTATTTCACAATAATAAACGTCCATCCTGTCGTCTTGTTCCTTTAGGTGTCCCTCAGGGATCTGTACTTGGACCACTCTTATTTATATGTTTTATAAATGACATATCCGAACATATAACAACCTGTGAACATCACATTTACGCCGACGACGTGCAAATATATTTAATGTTTCCAAAATCGGACAAAACCTTAGCCATAAGTATGATGAATGAACAAAATGTATGACTGGTCTCTAGACAACCGCCTTAATATCAACTCTTTCAAGACCAAGGCTATGGTAATAACCGGTCATAGAACTGTTGATACCTTCCCACAGTTGTGTCTAAATGTTGATCCTATTGACTATGTAGATAGCATTAAAAACCTCGGAATTTATTTTCACCAGAATCTTAAATGGAATGTACATATAAATTAAACTGTGGCCAAGTTATACGGTGCCCTTAGCGGGATCAGCCCTACCGCAAAATATCTTCCGACGAATATGAAGTTAAAGCTAGTAAAATCAGCCCATCTTGACATACGGTTGTGAAATATTTTCTAATATGGACCATGAGTCCAAAAAAAAACTACCGGTGGCCTATAATAGTTGCGCGAGGTATATATTCAGCGTCAGCAGATATGAACACATCTCTAACCTAATTAAGCAAATAGCCGGATGTTCATTAATGGGCTTGATGAACTTCAGAACTATAATGACTTTGCTTCGAATCCTGACTATCAGAGAACCCGAGTTTCTTTTCGAAAAAATAAGGTTTGCCAGAAATCAAAAAACTATGCAACTAATTGCCCCTAGATGAAAATATCTTAATACTTGCCATCAATTTTTTTGTCCACGCGATTCAACTTTGGAATCTTTTACCCCTAGAAATAAAGCGCACCTGCAACACAAACACTTTCAGAAAAAACGTTTTTCAATATTGTGCAGACAATTTTTAAAACTAGAATAAATGAAATAGAATTTCAAGTTCAGCATCTCATCTCTCTTCCTTTCTACATTCCTTTTTCCTTTCCACATTCCTTCTTCCACTCAGTAATAGTTATAAGTATTATTTTTAGTTTAAGTAAGTATTATTTTTTTTTGTTATAATTAATAATTATGTAATATTTATATGTATAATTGTTTATTATACATACACTGCAGCTTCTTCACGATATATAAAAGATGTATCTTATCTTATGTGAATGAGGAATTTAATTATCAATAAATACAAATACAAAGCATATAGATTATGGCGGATTGCGATTCGTCAACATTTAAAACTGAATCTAAACTCACAGGACGATATATAAAAATGCAACGCTGGAAAGTTAAAGACCCTAGTATACTATGGCTTAAGTCATACTTAATAGGAAGAGTTCAAAAAGTTATTGTCAATGACAAAATGAGCGAAGCTTGTTGACTTAAGACTGGTGTACCACAGGGTTCCGTTTTCGGCCCCATGTTTTTTTTAAATTTATATCAACTCCCTATTTTTACTCCGGTTGAATGGTCTTTCTATAGCATTAGTATTTAATATATCATTAACCTACCAATCGAACTCCGATCTGAACTGTATCATACACATCGAAGAGGATCTTGAAATTTTAAGAACTTGGTTTTTTGTCCATAATTTAATCATAAGTGAAAAAAACTAAATTGATGAATTTTAAAACGTCTGGTCATCAACCATGGCCTAATTCCAAATATTACAATACAATTCCTGTTCTGATTCTTGTTTCAAAATAGATACAGTGAAGAACTTCAAATACTTAGGAGTTGCAATTGGTTCTAATCTTAATTGGAAAGACCATATTTGCATTATAAAAAAATATTTGATGCATGTTACGCGCAAAATGTATCTCTTAAAATCATTCTGTTCTAAAAAAGTTTTAACTTTCATATATTACGGTCTTGCGCACTCAAAATTACATTACGGACTATCGAGTTGGGGAGGTTCATATGCAAATACTCTTAGGGCTTTGTTGATTGCTCAAAAACATCTTATTCGAATCATTTGCAATAAAAATCGCTTTTCTGAAAGTTGGAATTTATACAAAGATATAAGTAGATAAGTCGTACGGTCTTATAGTGCCATGTTCGTTAAACAAAGCCGGCACCTGATCACTTATTGCAGCGGCGGAAATAAAACTCAAATAGACTATCATTTGGTATCCAGTTTCATGAAGCCACGAGTTAAAGATTCCAAAGTGATCCTGGGAGACGCGATCGCCCCTCAACACCTTCTCCTCCTGACTGATTTTTTTATGGAGGCGAGTAAGAAGTCAAAGCAGCAAACGAAGGTGTCTGACAATGAGAGAATCAAGTGGTATAAGCTGGATAAAGGAAAAGGCGAAGCTCTTATTACCAACATGAAAAACTACCTCTTTTCCATTATCGATGAGGTCAGTAATGAGGAGTGCAGAGCACAAGACATGTGGGATTCCCTACAACAATCTGGCCTGGAGAAAGCCAAATCACTGCTCGGAACATCTAAAGGCCCCTGCCAACACGCAAAAGAAACCTGGTGGTCAGACGAAGCCAAAGCAGTGATACACGAAAAGAAAATGGCTTTCCAAGCTTGGTCAAAGTGCTCTTCTACTAATAGAGAGGAAAAAGCTCGCCGTAAAAAGGTATATAGATATTGCAAAGGTATCGCGAAGAAAAAGTGCGCCGAATTCAAAGTGAAAGGCATGGAAGGCCTCTATCAGGATTTGGAAGAAATATCGTCTTCCGCGTCTGACAGGAACCAGGCTACCCAGGAGCTCCGACAAAACAATTTGTACAAAGGAGCAAATATCTTTAAGATAGCCGCCCAGAGAAAAAGAAATGCTCAGGAGATTCGTTTCCCAAAGTTTATTAACAATGCTGAAGGCCAACTCCTTGTGGAAGACGAAAAAATTCTCCACAGATGGCGACAGTATTGCGAGGAACTTCTGAACGAACAGTTTCCCCGAGTGTACTTTCCAAGAGCCGCCCCGAATCATGCCGAAATATTCGACATCACAGTCGAAGAAGTTCGGTACGCGGTTAAAAACTCCAAGAAAAGAAAAGCTGTTGGGCCGGACGGGATACCCTCTGAGTTCTGGAAAAAGATGGGAGACATCGGGTCTAGATGGCTCATGGTTCTTATCTCCAAACTTATGAGAGGCGACACTATGCCTAATCAATGGAGGGAAAGCTATCTTCTTCCTTTGCACAAAGGAAAGGGTGATACGCGAAATTGTGATATATACGGTTCTGATGTCGCACACCATGAAGATCGTTGAACGGGTATTAGATAGCCGACTGCGGAAAATAATACGACTATCTGATGACCAGTGCGGGTTTGTCTCGGATAAATCAACAACAGATGCAATCCAAAGTATAAGGGTCATGATGGAAAAGCATCGTGATTCTTCAAAGGCCTTGCATATGGTGTTGGTTGATTTCGAGAAGGCCTTTGACCGGCAACCAAGAGATCTTTTATGGGTAGCGCTAAGACAAAAAGGAGTTCCAGAAACCTACGTGCGAGTGATCATGGACATGTACAAGAGAGCAATGACAAGAGTAAGATGCACCGCAGGAGTCATCGAAGAGTTCGCAATCAAAGTCGGTGTACACCAAGGGAGCGTCCTCAGCCCACTGCTCTTTATAGCAGTCCTTGACTGCTTGCTTGAAGGAAAAGTGACGGACCCCAATGTGCACCAGCTGTTCTTTGCTGACGATGGAGCCATTATAAGTGATGATCAGGCGTCCCTACAACGAGCAATTGATGTGTGGGTGGACATTTTTGAGGGACACGGGTATCGTATTAGTTCAAAGAAGACAGAGTATCTGTGCTGACCCTGACCCGCTCTGACCCTCATCAGCCTATTCCAGACATTTACTTGAATGGAAGAGTGCTTCCCAAGTGTGAAAAGTTTAAATATCTGGGATCTATGATTAATAGAGAAGCAACTTGTGATGACGACATCAAACATCGCGTAAGCGTGGGGGGGATGAAGTGGCGGGAAAACTCCGCCATTTTCTGTGATCGAAAAATGCCCCCTAAGCTGAAAGGAAGGCTCTACACTTCAGTTGTACGTCCGGCGCTCACATACGGTTCACAATGCTGGACAATGCACAAGAAGTATGAGAGCAAATTAACGGCAGCAGAGATGAAGATGCTTCGCATGACAGCGGGAGTAACAAAGCGCGACAGAATTAGAAGTTCAAAGATCCGAGGAAGCCTCCACGTAAAAGAAACCATCACAAGAAAGATAGAGCGCGACCGACTCAGTTGGTATTGCCATGTTCAAAGGAGAGATCCTTTGATTCCCGTCCAAAAGGCGTTATCAATCAACGTTCCAATTTCAACACGCAAAAAACTCAGGCCGAAAAACAATTGGTGCAAACAAATGCAAAAACAGCAGCATTTGATTGGCCTCAGCGATGAAGTAATCCCAAACCGGGAAGCCTGCCGCTACTTTCTGAGGTCAAACCGGCGGACCAGTAGGAATGCAGTTAAGTAGGAGAGTAGGAGTAGTGGAGTTATGGTCCTACACTTCTGACCATAACGACGCCGGAAAAAAAGGAAAAGAAGAAGACCTACGCGACATCTTTACATATTCAAATTGCTCAAAGAATTGATCAAGCAAAGTGGGAATATTCCCAGCAGAAACTCGCAGTTATACAATCTACGTAGTAATTACATGCATCTTGTAACTGTACCTACCGCCAACAAAACCCATTTCACTAACTTCTATACTGTCGCAGCACCTAGATCATTTGTGTCTATTAAAAAAATTAAAATTTCAAGCTCACTTTTGAAGAAAGTATTCACAATTGACTTAAATTGCATCGAAAATTATGACTAATATAGATAATATTAATCTTTATAATATTTTGTATTTATTCTCCCATATTTGATGAATATTATCAAATTTCGTGTGCTTAACTAAAAATAAAATATCAATATAAAAAACTGAAAAGAATGAACAAAGAATAAAAATTAACTTATTTGGTT
The DNA here is from genome assembly GCA_958301585.1 of Merodon equestris. NCBI lineage: Eukaryota > Metazoa > Arthropoda > Insecta > Diptera > Syrphidae > Merodon > Merodon equestris. Next base: position 44,600,588 of record OY284413.1, read on the forward strand.
TTAAGAATAGTTTATCATTGTATCATAGTACTGTTTGTCACCCCACATCAGTTTCCAATAATTGTAATATTAAATCGTATACGTATCATTCAACACTAACTTAAAGTTAAAGAATGATAACTATTATTTATTCTATTACTTATTATATACATATATGAAATTTGTAACTAGTTTTAAGTAAAAAAAATTGTTTCTATCCTATTCTATTCTCTATCTTGAAGATCGGTTGAATTTTGAATTATCTATTGTATTTGTTGCCTTCTTCGCAGTACTCAACAGAACGAGTAGATCTTAGAACAGGACGTTTGAGCTTGTTTGGATAATAATTTATTCTGGGGAAAGAGAATCGGAACATTTTCAGAAAAATCATTGCATCCACAAAAAATAGCGGTTGGAGCGGTTTTTAAGCTTGAGGAATCACTGGTATTTTAAGATGCTGAGGAAAAAGTTGTTATTGTCAATTGAGAAACAGACTTTTGACTAAAGACTTTTAACTTTTTTTTTTAAATAGAAAAGAATTTTCAGCAAACTGGCTTCTTCCTCCTTTATTCAACAATAAAACTGAGGTGGAACGTATGAAGACTCAGTGATGTAATTTGTCAAATTATTTGTGTGATAGTTTCGCTTTATTAAAGGCTAGGTTACAATTCTATTAATACAACAGTTAATTTTGAATTCAAGGATCCAAAGCCTTAGGCTATTAGAAACGAATTTGTCCAGTTTGCATTGATTGGTCTACATTTGGTTACAAGGGCTGATTTGATTATAGGTGGTTGAGTGTATTTATCAATTAATCATTTTTCGACCAGTGCTCTTTAAGGCATTTGTTGGACGTATATACAGTATAATATAGATACTTTATGCGACTTAATACGAGTATTTAACTCGACCACTGGAACTATCGAACACTGACTCCTAATTAGTCAAGACCACGGAACTCGGTTAAATCCTTCTCGACTGGTTTAGATAAACCCTAGAAATAAATATGAACTCATTTAAAACTCCTTAAAACTTAACTGATCTTCGGTGAAGTCTCCATGGACCTAAAACCATATTTTACTCCCACCTCCCTAAGCCAAATACACATAAAAAAACTCAGTAATACGTGATAGAATCACACCTGTTAACGCGCACCTTACAAATCCTTACATCTTTAAACAATTCTCTAAGAATAACGACAATACGCGACTCGATTATAACTGCAACGTTTCGCCAATTTTCCCGTCAACAAATCAAAACCAGTTTTTCTTTTCGCAAATATTTTCCCTTTTTTAGGCGGAATTTACAGCCCATAAATCTAAGACGTCCGGGGGTAGCTTGAAACCGGAAATGTATTGTATCATTCTAAATGATATTCCCTTCGGCATATGTGTTTTCGTATGCTTATGTTACCACGCGTAATTTAATAATAAATTTCCATTCATCCCTACCCTTTTTCGGTCCCGAAATACCCCCAAAACACAATCTGGCCCCATGCCCAATGGCTGACTACTTTACATCGTTTTCTTGTGCAGTCACGTAACTTATAACGAAAATGTCCTTCCTTTTGGAAATTTAACGACATACACTCGAATATTTACGAGCGATTATAGCCCGTTATAGACCACCACAAAGGGCGATTGAAAACCTATTAACATCCTTTATTATCCCCAAGGACGAGGAAATTGATAACACAAATTAAATACTTACCAAGAAAAGCCGGTATGGCTCCGAGCGGCATGACAAACAGACTGACGAGCAAATCGGCAATGGCCAACGAGAACAGGAAATAGTTGGTGACATTCTGCAGTTTCCGGTCTAATGCTACAGCCAGGCAAACGAGGATATTCCCCAATCCACCAGCGAAGATAAACACAATCACAAACAGAAACATCCAATCGTAGCCCTGTCTATCCGGTGGCGATAGTCCATCATAATCGCTTGATGTTGCCGTCGCCCACGAATCGTTATAATTAGCCCCGTTGCTGCCATTGTAGTGTATCGATGTACCACTGCCGGATATTGATTGATTCAACAATGCAAACTGATTCGACCACCAGCCGTAATCGGTGGCGGAATTTAATTTTAACACACACTCAAGCTGTTCGCTGAACACGGACGCACTGAAATTAACTGCATCCGTCGATAGATTCTCGAAGAACGAATTCGCGCCACCCGTACCCGATCCCGAACCGGTCCAGGTGGTATGCTGCGCGCAAACTAACGTTCGACTTTGTACTAGATCACAATTGACACTGGTTGTGTTAGCGGTAGTTGTAGCCGCAGCTGACGATGGTGGCAGCTGATTGGCAAGGAGATCAGGTAACTTTGAAATGAATAAATTAAATTCAGATACAGGATTAAGGATATTACGGACTATGAGCGTTGTGTTGAGGATGCAATCGCGCGGGTTATTACTCAGTATATCGCCGGCCATCGTTTCGGCGGGGACGCCGGCCAGGGGCTGACAGATGAACTGGGCGTTCTTTGAGTTTGTTTGGAAGGATTCGAGTAGGCATTTGTATGCATCGGTCGATTGTTGCGCTCCGAATGTTGATGGCGGTGATGGTGTTTCGGTTTTGGGCGAGCATAGAACGTCTGGCCCCCAGTATGATGACCATGTTTCATTGGCCATACGGCACACGTAGACGATATCATCGAAGACACTCGAGGCTGGGCCGGTCTGGAACGATACTGCCGAGTGTTTGGGGTCTGATTTCGTGAGTGACATCGGATAGGGGAGGAATGATGAGGAACGAGAGGGGTTGTTGCTACTGATGTGGTTGTTATTGCTGTTGATGAATGCAACCGATGCGGATGAGGATGAGTGGAATGACGTTGGTCTTTGACCGCCATATCCGTGTACATCCATTTCATTATCAAGCCTTGCGGAGACGCTGTTGCCTTTATTGTATGTGGCGTTCGAGTGTGGAAATCTGATATTCGTTGCCGGCCGTCGTTGGTTCACGAAGTGGTATTACACGGATGAACTGAAGAACTGCTGTAAAGAAAAAAAAACAAAAATGTTCGGTTAAGGCAGAATGCAATGCTAATTGGATGCACGATACGAGAAAGTGTATGGATACGTTTCAGAAAGGCGTCGTTTGGAGATTTTTATGCCCGATAGTTCACTAAGTCGGGGATAGCTACGCCTTACAACCTTCAGACGAACGATGACTGCAATGTTGCAATAGGCCTCACAATGTAAAAAAAATGTGCACTACCTTTACCCTTAATAGGTTCACTAATGCACATCGTCAAACCATCATATGTGTTTCCTCTAATGTTGCTTGAAGAGCTTTGGAGTCATTTGTCACAACAATAGAAATGAGCCCATACGAATATCGTGATATTCTGGGAACAGTAATTAACCACTCATTTAGCCCACGAAGAAGGCGAGGTAAGTCATCAGGGCTTGGCCGGAGAAGTTTGCAATAACACTGTTGTGAAAACCCATTCTAAAAAGTTTTTAAAAGCGACCTTAATTTCAGTGTAGATGACCGAAGTAATCGATGCGAATCCACTTACGAGTAATTGCCATATATTTTCACGAGAATTGTGTGAGAAATTACTTTCTCCCAGAATTCCTTTGATGACCCTTTCAGATTACTATGGCTTATATGTATGTCTGCGAGTCGGGTAAGAGAGAGGATAGTCACGTCACCTGTCTAAAATATAAACATATTAACACTACCAATCAAAAGCATTTTTCTAAACTAATTACTGGGAAGTCCCAGGAAATTTTAACGAAAAGAACGAGACTGCTCAACAGCCCTAAAAAGTTTTTTCGTTCGAAAGTTCAACGTGATATGTCTGCAATTTTTCCCTTTCTCAAAAAATGGATTTTCGATTTTCAACGTACATATCATGTGCATACATATACATATGTATGTTTTTACGTTTGTTTATTCATACTAGCTGTTCGTAAGCCTTTTTTCGCTTCACATATCTTGAGAACGAATAGTGATATCGATTCTGAAGCAATCTCTTTCAAAGCACAAATACATAGTGAATAAAGGATAGTAGTACTAGCTGGAACCCCGCCCGCTTCGCCAGGCTTTAAAAAAAATCTGGACAGAATTAAAAAAGTTATTGGATTGCTTTGTTGTAAACAACATTCTTGGTTTTTTTTTCATTATTGCTCGTGTAAACTAATAGGGCAGACTCGTGAGCATGCAACATAAAGCTGACCATGTGAGAAAACTGGAGCTTCCAAATTTATACCACACATTTCCAAGGATTGTCCTTGCGACTTATTGATGATAACAGCGAATGCAAGACGAACAGGGAATTGAAGACGCTTAATTTCAAATGGCATATCAGATGGAATCATTGGTATGTGAGGAATCAAAACGTTGTCGCCTTTGAATTTTCCATTTAAAATTGTTGCTTCTATCAAATTCCCCAAAACTTTTTTTCACAGCAAGCCTAGTGCCGTAACAAAGCTTAGGTTGGTTAATATTGCGAAGCATAATAATCGGCGCTCCAATTTTTAGGTGTCCAGGCAAATCAAGTGGATTTAAGAACTCTGTAGGATAATTCACCACCTTATGCTGATTCAGCATAGTGTCCACTGATTTGAACGTGGATAATGGACCTGGTATTTCCTTCAAAATAGCTTCGTTAAGATCATCGACATTTTTATTCTTTCCGGCTAATATTGCCCGCTCGCTTAGCCATGCATGGTTTTTGTACTGTTGTGCTATGTTTGGGAACACGTTACGAATCAGTTCTTGCTTTGATTCAGTAAAACGGCAAAAATTGTTTGGAAGTGTTATCATTCCTGTATCTTTGTCAACTGGCGTTTTACCATCTCCCAGTTTTAATAATTGCTTTGAAAATTCAGCTGCTGATGGATCATTTTGCAATTGAACGCGTACGTTTGTTTTTAGTGTGAGTGCTCTTATATTTCTCCACAAAATTGAAGATTTCAAGCATGCATTTATTTCATCGGCAGCAGTGGACTTAGGAATTACTGGTAAAGTTTGTCTTAAACCTCCAGCTAACAATATCAAAGCAGCCGCAAACAATTCTTGATTTCCTCGTAGATCCTTCATTGCTCTATCCAATGCTTCTAATGATTTCTTGTTGGCCATTGGACATTCATCCCAAAGGATTATAGCACATTGTTGCAAGACTTTTGCCATTCCGGATGTTTACGTGATGTTACATGTAGGATTTTCATTTGCCTGCATATTTAAGGGCAACTTAAGTGCAGGGTGTGCTGTTCGACCGCCATCTACTAAAGTGGCAGCAATTCCAGAGAAAACCAATGCCAATGCTATTTTACTATGCGATCGTATCTTTGCTAATAGTAACGAAATCAAAAATGTTTTACTAGTTCCTCCAGGCGCGTCTAAAAAATACATTCCAGCACTTACATTGTTAACAGCATGCATAATCGAATCGTATACATGCTTTTGTTCCTTGTTCAACACCTGTGCTTCACAACATAGTGCACGGCCATTAGGATTGCGTAAATCTCCGATTGCAGCGCTTTGGTGTTTTTGATGACTCCCAGGTTCTTAGCTCTCTTGGATATCGGGATGGGAATGCCTTTTAGCACCAGCTGAGTAATGCCAGTATTTTTCCTCTTTCTTGTGAAGAGAACGACATCAGTCTTAAGAGGATTAACCGACAGCCTGCGCTAGACAGACATTCGCTAAACATGAGCCGACAGAGAGAACAGCAACATCATCTGCATAGGCCTGGGCATAGATTCCAGAGGCTTTGAGAGCATCGAGCAGAGAGTCGACCACCACGCACCATAACAGCGGAGACAAGACGCCACCTTGCGGGCAGCCCCTGTTTACTCCAGACTTGACACATTGTTCGAGGCCTGCATCAGCGATCAGTGTCCTGTACATAAGCATTGCATTGATCTGCAAAACCAGTGCTTCATCTAAGCCATGCCGTTACACATGTTGTCGTAAGTAGCGTTATCAAAAGCTCCCTCAATGTCGACGAAAATGCCTAGTACGTACTCTTTCCTTTCGAGAGCGCGTTCATTTCTCCCAACAAGGTTTTGAAGCGCAGTCTCAACATGTTGCATGTTCGATAGAGGATGCATTCGAAGGGACCTTTACGCACGTGCAACTCTACTAATCTCTCCATGCTTTTGAGCAAGAAGGATGTTAGACTGATTGGTCTAAAACTCTTGGCGAGTGAGTAGTCTTCTTTCCCTATTTTGGGAATAAAGACCACTTTCACGGCGCGCCAAGGAATATCATCAGTACATAACATCAGTGCCCGGCGACTTGAAGCCATCAGAAGATGCCACAGTAAATTTATTGGCCTCAGTAGTTACCACGCGTGACGCAACATACCAGCTACGCCGAGTTGTTTTCATCGTTTCAGTCGCAGTTTCCAATGAGTCTCAATTCCCGAGAAATGGGTCTGAAACAGTAACCTAGGAGTTTCTGCTTTAGACTCGGTGAAGTACTCAGACTTTCTGAGTACATCCAGCTTTGTCGGTTTTTCTCGCTTGAGAACATTAACCAACCTGCTGGTGGCACTCAGAGATTCGATCTCTTATAGGAATCATTCTTCGATTTACGAATAAGCTTCTCATATTCCTTCTGCTTCGATCGATATTTACTGCAATCTTCCGAGCTCGATTTAAGCGACCTATTCAGGAGACTTCCGGCTTCCCTGCGAAGACATTGGAACTCAGCGTTCCCTGCTGGGAGGTTTTTTGACAAGACATGCGAGTTCGAAACAGTTGGTTATGACGCTGCTCAGGTTATGAACGGCATCCTCATCTGGCATCAACACCTCTTGGTAAGATTGAAGTACAAAGTAAAATTCACCATTATTGTTATCTTATTTTTTGTTTTTTTATAATTCGTGCAGGTTCAAGAGTGTACGCTCTTATGGTGTTTGTCACACAACTTGGACGGGGTACAGAAGTATGAATTTTGAAATGATCTTATGCTGCGAGTGTTGTGCCTTCGCCAGCACTTTTTGATCATCTCTCATTCACAACTGATGTTGTTGCACAGTTTTTCCGTATAGGAATTGTTTTTGACTATGGACGGACTTGAACTACTGAGCTTCGGCTCAACAGTCGGCGATGATTCCCATTGCACCACGAACACCCCTCGAATGCAAATACGTTTTTGAGTTAATTCAATTTAACGTTATGGTATTCTTAGCATGCTCTGAAGGATACAGCTTTCACCAAGAAACACTTGGCATACAACTTGAATTTGGATTTCTCGGTCAACAGCTGAACTTAACCAGCTCTCTACGGTTATCGTAGTTCAAACAAATGTTCGGATATTTTTTAAGTATTTTCGGTACTTCTACCTATTAAGTCAAGTAGCAGTAAGAACATTCCCCTTCCTTGCTATTACCTTCTGTTTAGTTTACTCTCCTTGAGGGATTGTATTTTACTCGGCGTTGACTTATGAAAGATTGATCAAATCGTACTAAACTTTAGTGGATCTTCAGTATTCTCAGTGCAGATGCTTTACTTTCTCCTCAAACTTTATGATGCTCGTATATCATCAAATATTGGAGAGGCTTACTGGCTTACAGATTCCTGAGTTTCACAAGGACTTTAAAAGTTTCATCCAACTGACTATGGTTGTAGCAACAAATAAGTTTCTCATATACATGTTCCCATCTATAGTCATGAATCAAAAACGCGTTTTCACTTATATCACTTCCACTGTAGTGTTAATAATGAAATTATACATATTAAGTGGCTCTATGTGGATTTTTGAAAACTGCATAATAGGCTTATTAAATCATGTTAATTATCGAATTACTCCTCATATTAATTTAAATAATGATCCTTTTTTACTCGACGGCCATTAATTAAAATGATGTGCGACGATTGTGTAATCACTGAAGCGGGGAGGTAATACTCGTAGCACTCCGATTCAGGAATACAGATAATGGATAATGGATTTTTGCTTGCGTGTCCTGTTTTTGAATTCGTGTTCCAATATTGGCGCCCTTAAATTGTTTATTAATCGTTTATAAGAATATGATTATCGGAAGTAATTACTAAGCAGAATTCAAAATATTCAAGTGGAATATATAGTTTGTGGTTTGATAACTTTTTGACCTGATATTTCAATCAATTGATTGAAATATTTATTTCACCCAATAAGGTGGGCGAAAAATAGCTGAGAATTAAAATAGATCAAGAAAAATAATACGGTAGTTATTTTGGCAAGATGAGCGGTCTTTTAGTAGGTAAAAGGTTATATTGTGTTGAATATATGGTGATGCAAAAGGTGGCGCAAAATTAATCATCGAATTTCGTCTTTTAATTTCTTTTGATGGAACTCTTTACTTGGAGCTTTACATTTTTTTTTTTGTTACGTGGAGAAAATAATATCCGTTAAGTGGCTGCCGCCAGTGTTGATACATATTTATACCCGTTTTATCGCATTTTCTATGACTTTCCGCAAAATTTCCAGTGATAACTATTCGCATTCCTGTCGAATAATAAGGATTGCGATTGTTTGAGGCTTGTCGACATAAATCCGCGACTGTCCCAAAGAAATAAGTCGGAGATGGTTATATCGAGCGATGTTGCTGGCCACGCCAAATCGCCAAAACGGCAGATTACGGGACCAGGATACGCTTCCTTCACAATGTCCATTGCGGCTCGTGTGTGTGGTTGTACAATCTTGTTGAAACCACATGTTCAGCAAGCCCCGCTCATCCAATCTCGGTAGTAAGAAGTAGTTTATCATGGCCTTGTAGTGTTCGCCAGTAACAGTGATCGTGTTGCCGATACCATCCTCAAACAATACGGCCTAATCACTCCTCCCGGACGCCGCACCATATGCACACGCATTTTCAGTGCCCCAGAAACGAAGATTTTTTAAATCGATATAACCGCTTAAGTGGAAATGCGCCTCGTCGCTCATGATGATTTTCGACACAAAATCGTTCTCTTCATCGTTGAGATTAAAGACGGCTTGACAGTAATACACGGCATTAACTGATTCTTACACACTGATGCTTACACTGTTTACACTTTGTGCGGGAACATGTACACTAAAATTCGCTGTAGGGTCTTGGTGAAGCCCAATTGCGTGGCCCGTCGTCTAATTGATGGTTCTTCTTTCTCAGCGACATCGGCCGCTACAGCCGTGATAATAGCGGCCGAAAGACCAGTCCGGTGGCGGTCACGCCATGCATGGTTTCTTGTGGTTCCAGTCTGTTCGAGTCGAGTAGCTAAGCGCCGAACTGTTAGCCCAGTTGGCGTCACACGGTTAGGAAATTGACGTCGAAATTTATGCTGCGCTAATACCAACGATTATTGGTAAAATCGACACAATAAGAGGAAGAATGCATTGGTATTAGGCTACATTAATATTGATATTTTGAGAAAAACCAATGATTCATACAACTACCTACTTTTAATGTCTTCTTTCTCAGATAATACTCAAGCATGTATCGATCATATAATCGCTAAGTTAGACTTAAATTTACACACAAACTGTCTGGGGAGGTACTTGATTATAAAATCTCAGATCATTGCATGACGAACATAAACTTAGAAACATTTCAAAATAGTTTGGATAGATATATTCTTTTTAAAACAATAAATAAAATAAATAAAATTACTAAAGAACTTAAAGTATGAATTCTGGGAGTAAACTTACGAAGAAAATAATCCATCCCTAGCTTATGATGTCTTATTAAAAACCCTCAGAAGCCATATAGAGTATCAGTGTAGTACATAATCTAAAAAAATACACGTTTAAACGTCTTAGACCATGGATCAACAAAACATTATTTTCAAAAATAACTAAAAAGAATGCACTGAGAAGGAAATGCAAATGTCATCCCTGTAATCAAGCAATGAAAAAACTTTACCAGCAAATGAATGAAAATTTAAGGAAGGAAATCAAACAATGTCGGGATACATATTATGCATCAAAACTAAACAATTGTAGGGTGAATATAAGAAGTGAATGGAGAGTGGTTAACAGCATTTTAAATAAAGGCAAAGAAATGTCAGATATTTCAAATATTGAAGTTAATGGCATTGTGATCACCGATCCAATAGACATTGGCAATTAGTTTAAAACTTACTTCACTTTTATTGCCTCTGATTCAAAACTGTCTCTTGCCCAATACAGTTGCAGTTGTAATATGTTTCCAGATTTAATTGAAGAAACGTAACGATATGTAACAGTTTCCTTTTCCAATCTTTTACACCAATTCATACATGTATAATGTCACTTGACAATAAGAGCTCTTGTACCTCGGATGGCATTACCAACAGCATTCTAAAATGTATCTCGTTCTACATAATTGATGTAGTGTGTCAGCTGTTCAACCTTAGTGTCAATTGTGGTATCTTCTCGTCTGCGTTAAAAAGTGCTGAAGTCATTCCCCCATTTAAAAAAGAAAATAGAAATTTAATAACACGATATAGGCCTATCTCTCTACTTCTAACCTTTCGAGAGGGTAGATCAACTGAAGATGCTAATCTAACGCTGTGCACCGAAATTCACGTTAGCTTCAATAATGACAGCCATAATATGACACTGTTCATAAATACGATTATGACAAAGCCTTTGATGTGGCCAATAATTACACCCTGGTAAGTAAGTTATATAAGGCTGGGATAAGAGGTACAGTTCACAGATGGCTCTCATCATACTTATCTCAGAGAGTAAAAAATAGGTGAAATCTTCAGTAACCAGTTACAGATGAAAAGTGGTGTACCGCAAGATTCAGTTTTGGGACCACTACTGTTTTTAATATATGTATATCAATTCACTGTTCTATCAAAATCTTTGTAGCAAAATTACTGCTTTTGTTGACGATATGGCATTAACTTATGACAATATAAGTATCCTTGACTCTGTAATACAACTACATATGTACTTAAATATCTTACGAAAATGGTTCACCAAACATGTCTTAATAATCAGCAGCAAAACTAGGCTTATGATTTTTAGTTCAAAAGGATATTTTTCACTTGACTGTAACGCCATTTTCCATGCAAGCTCTTGTTTAAAACTGTACTTATCTGTCCATACCGTGCAATTCAAACTGCTTTAAGATACAAGGGGTTGAGAACTACAAGTATCTAGGCTTGTTAATAGATATAAATATGACCTGGAAAGCTCACGTTGTACCTTCTAAGAGAACACTGCTTCAAAAAAAGAATGCTCATGTTCTACTACGGCATTGCGCAATCTAAACTACAGCATGGTATTGCTAGTTGGGGTAGTGCCTACAGTAGCACGACTGAAGCCCTCGCAGTAACTCAAAAAAAAACTACAATAGTTAGGTTAATTTGCAGGCAAAACCAATTTTCCCATAGGTGGTCACTTTTTCTAGCTTTACGTATACTTCCAATGCAACATCTCTACATCTTTAAGGTACTTAAGATGTTCTTTTTTCGAAACGGATATACTGTGATTCTAAGGAGTTACCTATTTCTTAAAGAATTAAGGAAATTCCTTTTCAGTATGAATAGCTCTACAGTCAAAACCTTTCTCAATTAAACAAATAAAATAATCTTCACATATCATCCTTGCTACTTCTCATTTTTGCTTATGTTTGTATTTAATTTCCTAAACTGCTCATTCTTAGATATTTTTGAAATAAGTTGCTCATTTTTGTAAAATAATCATTTCACTTATTTCTATCTTTCTGGCTTTACCACACATTTCATCTCATTGATATTGAATTATACAATCTTCTTCTTCTTCTTCTTTTCCTTTTTCCGGCGTTGTCATGGTCAGAAGTGTAGGACCATAACCTTCCCACTTAACTGCATTCCTACTGGTCCGCTTGTGGGGTCCGCCGGTTTGACCTCAGAAAGTAGCGGCAGGCTTCACGGTTTGGGATCACTTCATCGCTGAGGCCGATGCTGGTGTTTTTGCATTTTGCACCAATTGTTTTTCGGCCTGCTTTTTTTTTTTTTTTTTTTTTTTTTTGTGACACGGGCATGCTCTATATTTTTTTGTTTGATCTTACTCTTACAACACCGGTGATCTCCAGTCGTGTCAGCCCACTGATTTGCATGTACACTTGTGGGCAGTTTAATGGTGGTATATGTGTCCCTAGGCTCACCTTGGTGTTTTCTAAATTGCCCAGATGTGATTCTCGCTTACCCCTGTTTCAGTCGCCTTTTACGACAAGCGAGAGGTATCGCTGCAGGGATATTCTTAACCCGTCCCTGCACGGAATATATTGAATTATACAATATAATATTAAATAGAAGGATCATTCGCCTCTAGTCCCTTATGGGCTACAGAATGATACTATCTTCCTTTCTTGAATAACTGTAAAATGTTTTATTATATTATGTAAACATAAGAAAAAAAATTATTCCACGCTCCAGCAGAGTATAGCAGTCCATTGCCTATCTGTTTCTATACTGCAGATGCCTAGTTCACAAGTTTCAAATATAATTGACGTACGAAGCTATTCGCAAAAATTATAACATCTTCCATCTTCCGATAGGGTGATTCATTTTGTGCCACCTTGTAGTTAAAAAAATGATTTGTTTAGTGGCTCCGTTTTCATAATATTTCACCAAAAATTAAAGACGATTGCCATGACCTTTCTTGCCGAACTTGACACTTTGAATTTATTTGGCGTCGTTAAGGAGGCTCGCTTCCAATTAATCGATTGTTGTTTGGTTTTAGGATGAAAACGGTGGATCCAAGTCACGTAACGTAACAAAAACCGAGCGCGCAGAGACTTTTTTATATGCAAATCGTTCGCAAGGATTCTTTAAACGCTGCCATATGAGATTCCTATAAGCTCAGCTATGTGCCCTTTTCGATAGGCCAAAATAACATTTTTGACGTTTTCCACGTTATTTTCAGTGAGGGATGGGCGTCCTTTAGATAGCCGTGCTCCGCGAAGTTCGTCTTCAGTGGATGCTATACCCAGCTTAAGCTCCTTAGAACAGTGTGTTACTATGGAATATGGAGAGCAGATGTTTTCACAATGTTTCCCCCCCGGTGTGTATGTTTTTGGTAGACAGTTTTTTTCAAGGAGAGATACTTGATGACAGCTGTACTGCTGTTTTTCTCCATTTTAATATTATCCATTCGGCGGTTCGTATTCAAACGAATGAGCCTCCTGGAAATCGTGGTCTATTTATATATTTTTTATATATAAGCAAGCAAAAATTTCATTATTTTTGGATCATCCATATTACTTATTGTATTTTCCTATTACTTGACAGAACGTCCTGAGTCACTGAACATTGAACTACAATGCTATAGAATGTCCTTTCAAATAAAAAACAATTCGGGCAGATATCTCATACAAAAAATGTTTACTTTAATTTAAAGCAATTTTTACTTTACATTTTAACCAATTTAAATAATTGGAAAAGCAAATTAATTCTGACTTGAGTCTTACTAAATGAATTTTTCATACGGACTTGCACCTACACAAGTTTTTTATAAAAATTATTTAACCCAAAATAGGGCACATAGAGATCGATGACTACGAAGAACTTACTCAGAGCAAACGTTAGAGCAGCAAGTAGGTCTTAATTTTCTTCTGTGACGAAAGCCGGGAAAAAACCTCAAATGATACATGAGACACCACTCAAGCTTAATCTTATTGCTTTCTACTAATTTGTGTTCGGCGGACCAGAGTTCAAACAAATGGACATCATAATTAATGTGATCAACTAGGCCTAAATGGCTAGTTGAGCTAGATATAAATGCCAGGTCGTTGGCAATGGCCTTAACTGTACCAACAAATCAGACTGTACTGAGTACTGAGTTGTCATAAACAGTAACAAGATGGGACCAAGGATAGATCCTTGAGGAACACATAGATTTATTACCAAGGAGCTGCTAAGTTTTTGCCCAATTTTTAATTTCTGTGATTTATTATTAAGATAAGAAGCAAACCAGCCTAGTAGTAGATCCACGAAATCCCACACTATGCAATTTCTTCAGAAGAATGCTATGATCAACTACTTTTGTAATGCCAACAAATAACCCGGCACAGTATTTCTTAGAGTCAAATTGGTTGTATATACGAGGGTAAATCATCAACCTGACAGTGAAAGACTTTTATTTTCAGTTAAAAAATTATTTATTTTTTCGCATAATTTCCCTCGACTTTAACACACTTGGTACAGCGTTTCTCCAACATCAGTGACAAATCGTCGGAAAAAATCTGTCGAATCCCAATTGAATTGGGCCAAGGAATGCTGTGAAAATCTTCAAATCAGCAAATGCGGCACCCTTCTTGGACAGAGCTCTCGCCTCCCTAATTCTTTGTGCTCGCACACTTTTTCCTGATATCCCCTCAGTTTCAGCTATCCCACTTACCTTCACTAACCTATATTCTAACACGATATCATGCATATTTTCCTTATACATGAGAGGCGTTGCTAGAAGTGAACATTTCTTCCCAATGTGCGTGCAATAATGACTTAAATTGATTTTGCTATTCCGCATGCCACCAAACGATCAGAACATATTTGCAAACGCCCAAATGAGAGTTGTTATCCCCCCATCGTGTTTTCCATTACCCATTCTGATAATCACTCGGTCCGATCGATAACTTATTTACATTCTTCATATCATCGCCTTTATCCCATAGCAATAAGTTTCTAGTCTTCTTAAATGGCCTGGTCTACATCCACTCAAGTTTGCTACAGCACCACGGAGACCAGCTATATGCTTTCAAACTATTTGGCAATTGTAATACCTTACCTCAATCCTACCTCGAATTTAGTTTTTTTATTGGAATTACCCATCAAGTTCACATTTTTTTCCCCATGCCACATATGTACATATTCGCAGCAGATGACAATTTCCCAACCCATTCTCAAGGTGTACGGGTCCAAATCCTTGGTCCTGAAGCTAGTATAAAGTCACTTTAATATTCCCTCGAAACATGTTGTTCGTCGTAACAAAAACCAATAATACTCGAATCATGTCACGTGTCCCACTCAGACGCTATTCATGAATCAAAATACTTCAGCCGAGCACAAGTATGTACCCAAAAACTCTAATGAATAAATAAATATTCAGGAGTACACGCATTTTTTATATCTCGTAACTTTCCCACCTGGGATCTTAAAATAACACATTGTCCAAGCCATTCGTGATATATCCCAATTTGATGGCCTTACACATTGTAATGGGCGTTCATCCATTCCCAAAAAAATTCACAACCTCGCCCACAAGCTTTTATGGAAGCTTTAAAGGTACAAAAGTGGCGAGTGATGTTGACTGCGAGGTATCGTAAATAAAAGGTCAATCGGCAACTGGTGGCACGCAGGAGCCAAATTGATCCTTTATTTAAGAAGTCAGTCCATTCAAAATGACAGCATTGTCATTCCGTATCCTCTGTCACAAGATATTTAAATCAAATCGAAAACTTAAAATTCATTTTCCATACATTCTTCCATTAAATTCGACTGCCAACTTAGTCCATTTGCGTTGTTGTTTTAAAGTCTTTTTTTACGTTTTCCTAAATGAAAATTCTTTGAAATTTATCGTTCCTTTTACGAGCGCACCTTCGCCCACTGACATGAGAGATATTAACTCCCTACACCTACCAATAACCCGTCGTGACACAAGGTAAGTTTTAACGACTTTATGTTTTGTTGTTTTTCAGGGTCAAACGGCTTCCTCGACTACTGCATACCTAAATTTGGAAAGGACGAAGGCGTAACTGCAATTCCACATGCACATTTCGCCTCCCCCATTTGGCTCCAATTGCTGCGCATAAATCACGAAAAAGAAAAACATTTAGTCGTATACCGTGCTGTGCGAGTGTTTGGTCCTTGAATTTGAATTCATTTTGATGAAGGACAACAACAGGATACCATAAATCCCTGAGAAGCACAATATAAACCAAGTTCGATTCAATTTGCCAGTTAATCGTTTTTGTTACTTGTTTTTTTCGTTTTTCATTTTTCTGCAACTCCCTCGCAGAATACGAGTCGATTCTCTGCCATTCGACATGACTTGCGGAAGGACGAAGGACAGGAAGAAAGGGATATTTGCATTTTATATTCAAACATCAAATTAAGTAAAAGTTTGTCTGCATGGCTTATGGTTTCTCCTTCTCTTGCCCGATTTTTGGTGGAGAATATCGTTTATTCGTGTCCGGGAACGACATGATGATGTAATTCAGATGTTTCGGGAATTTTTTGAAACTCGCAAAGCATTTCATTGTGTGTTGTGTGAAAAGTTGGACGGAATGATGGTTAGATACATTTGCATAGTATCGAACTTTAATTCACAGAATTCGTGTCGGATAGATATTTATGGTTTGTGGATGCTCTGCAATTGGCCAATTGTCATTCGAAAGTTATTGTTTGGCATTTGCTCGACGACATACATATGTATGTTGGCAGGCGTCTTGCCCTTGGTTCTATAGGGTTTCTCTGTGGGAGATTGGGTTGACTAAAAATGATTTCGTCCAGGAAATTGCCTTCTTCGGAATATGAAATGATTTATAAGCTAATCCGTTCGATTAAATTCGCAGCGGGTTGGAGTGAACCTATATAAAAGTATAAAGAGGCTGAACGGGGCAGGCAACAAGGAACAAATGATACATGATGGCTAGACGTTATCCTAGATAGGAAGCTACTTTGGTCGAAATACGACGGGTCAAAAACGACAATCAGTGCCGGGGGATTTGGTAACACATTGGGCTTATCATTCCTTGCCTGTACGCCCATTACTGCTCTGGAATGCTTTTTAGGACCTGACTGTATGTCTTCACGATTGCGTCCTCCAGGCACACTATCGCAGATGATGGAACTGTCATGAGTACTGCTTGGTGAAGCGTTTATAGCTTGATGGCAGCATGTCCGCAGCTTTCCTTCTATCAACATGAAGAACTGACTGCAAAAGGCTTACAGGTCTCATGATGGACAACTAGACTTTTGCTAACCAACCCAACGTGTTTGGCATCAGTGAGAAGTGCTGTGGGGAAGAAGACAACAGGGTCAACCTCAGCAAAACAAACAAATAAATTAAGGATGTTATGTGAAGTTGGTTCAGAGTCGACATCGTAAGTTGATCTTTAGATATATAAGAGAAAAAATATTTTATAAACATTTTACAGTCTTTTCTTCGTTTCAAGGAAGATTGTTATGGCTCAATGGTTAAAATGCCAGCTTCGGTCGTCGATGATGCGGGGTTCGATTTCCATATTAGCTCTTTTCCTTAGAGAAGGCACAGACAAAAGTATAAATCGTCGTTCCGAGTGGACAAGAAACAGGTTCCTTGCATCTTTGGAAAAATCAACCTCACACAACATAATTGATTGGAATTAGCCATGACTATATTCTTCTTGCCCAATTAAGAGTTTATCGACAGTGTCAAGACATACATAAAAAAGGTCACGAGCATACAAACTTACGTAGCACCCTAAAAACGATAGGCTCGTATCTTCTTTAAAGAGTATCAAAATGTTAATTGTTTGACTACAAGCTCACCTGCTAAATACGATTGGTGAAAGGCATGCCAGGCGACTGAAATTAAAGCATATTTTATCGTCAAATATTAACGAGTATTCTATTATACACCAGATCTTGGGAAAGAAAACCTAAGGAATACCTTGGTTAGTGAGTAGTGTTTTTAGTTTCAGGAAATGAGTATCGACAAGAGCTCAACCACTAAAACTATGTTTTCTAGTTACTTTAAGTTATTGTTGGAGTCTCCATTAATAGGACTCTATCCCATATACGATCACACACAGCGTACGTAATAAGCTTCATCACTACTATATATGTATATACTGTCCTGTGGCTGACAGGAAATCTTATATAACTTCAAGTCGCTGTGCTTAGAGCCCCGTTGAAAATCCTCTCCTTGTTATGAGTGTGTTCCTTCCATCTTTCGTTGTTCTGTTCCATCCCTTGTAGGCTCATTCCTATATCTACGGCGCGGCTTTCCTGACGGTCCTTAGGGTTTTCCACTCATTATTCTTCTGACTCTTTGTCCACCGTCCATTCGTTCTACGTGCCTCTTGTAGTCTACACGATTTTATTACTCAACAATGCTTGGGAATTTTGGGCAAAAGCTGATTATTTGAAAAGACTATATTCTAAGGAACGCGTTTGATGCGATTTCCATCGATGGAGAGTTGAATGCACAATTAGACTAGAAATAGGGTGTACTGTACTTTGGCCTTTTCATTTTGAATTATCGACCTACAATCAATTAGGTTGAACAGATAGTAGCAGATAGAGTATAACTCCTATGTAAAGGATATCCTCGAGTGAGCAGCTGAAGATCGGCTAAATCGTAAATGGTGGAAGAACTATCTGTTCAACTACATAAAATCGAAGAAACCTGGAATCCCGTTCATTTAATAAAGAACTCAACGTCCTGCTGGCGTTAAACTTTGTTTTTGTTTTTGCTGCTGTTGCTAACTGTTAACACTAGAACTATTAGAATGGCTCTAATGATGTTGATATACGGGGTCGTTCATAAGACGCTATTGACGAATTATTGTAATGTTGCTACTATCCATGTTTGTTGAGTACACCGTGTACAACAAAGAATTCACCATGATTGCCTTCCTCGATATTGAAGGAGTTTTCAACAGCATAAAACCACTAGCCATCACCAATGCATTAAGCAAACTAGAGGTAAAAGGTAATATAATACAAACAAATGCTTTCAAGCAGGTTGACTCATTCGGGATTCGGCTGCTACCACAAAAAAAGGCATTAAAACATGGCACACCACAAGGAGGAGTATTATCGCCGCAATTGTGGATGCTGGTTGTAAACGAAATACTCCTATCACTGAAGGACAGCGGGTGCAAACTCAATGCGTGTGCAGACGATATTTCACTCTCAATCAACGCGAAACATCTCCCAACAATCAGGGACTTGATGGAAACAGGCCTAGGCAAACTGGCCAATTGGACATGGAACTGCGGACTTGGAACAAATCCCTCCAAAACGGAGCTAGTTTTATTCACAAGAAAACGGGAGATTCGAAAATCACTTCACCAAAACTCAATGGTACTTAACTTAGATTCGCAGAGTGCGCCAAATACCGTGATACTCGACAGGAAGCTCAACTGGAAATTGAATGCGGTAGAACGCATCAAGAAAGCAACAACTGCGCTATACACCTGCAAAAAAGCCTTGGCCACCAAATGGCTATATACCGCGGTTGTTCGACCAATACTAATCTACGGATGCCTTGTCTTGTGGCCAGCACTGTGCAGATCTAAATTGCAAACTCCTAAGCAGAGTTCAAAGGATGGCGTGCGTGGCGATAACAGGGGCACTGCGAACAACCCCCACTGCAGCCCTGGAAACGATGTTTCACCTATTCCCCTTGGATCTCTTTGGCAAAGAAAAGCCAAAGAAATCGGTGCTGCGACTTAAGGAATCCGCTCACTGGAAGTTCTCCGAAATAGGGCACGCTGGAATTCTTCGCCAAAGCAATGATTCAAGTAAAGTTACGAACTATTTAATCCTGATCCTAGACTTCAAGATTCTTTATAAAACAATAATTCCTAACCAACGACAATGAAATTTTTCAATTTCAAGTTCCAAAAAAAGCCACTGCATTGGAAATATACTAAGACGGGTCTAAGACAGGTAATGGTGTGGGCGCCGGTGTCTATGCACACCTTCTATGAAGAAGAAGAGTATTTCGAATGAAATTCCGTCTTCCGTCTTCCGTCCGGACGCCCCTAGCAGCAGCGACCCAAGGAATTCAGAAGATGAATGGGATTGAAAGGTTGAATAACAAATTGAGAACCACTAGCCAACTAATAAAGGCCGGTATGCGAGTGAATCTTCTCATTTCGTGGGTTATAAATATTGACTTTTTGGCTGTTTGGTTTTCTAGTGTTTATGTGTGATTCGTGTCATGTGGTCATGTGGCAATTCGAGCCATAGTAACTGAATTTCGCACTAATTGCACGCTATTGAGCATCAAGTCACAAAGAAAATGATGCTGCTGTACCGGCAAGTGCTAATGAAGACTGATTTCTTTGTTCGTCACCGTTCGCAGCAATTGGGATTACGTAGATTTATCACAAAGATTTTGGTTTAAAACCTTACAAAATACAACTCATGCAAGAACTAAAGCCAAACGAATATCTGAATAAGATCCTTTTTTTTTATTGAAAAATTGTCTTCAGCGACGAAGCTCATTTCTGCTTAAATGGGTATGTTAATAAACAAAACTGTCTCGTTCCGTCTCAGGACTCTCGGTATATACTATATAGTAATGGTCAGTATTTACACGAAGTACTCCTTAAAATATAAATGACAAGCATTGATTTATTGACTTAAATAAAATTTGTATACACTTGTATTCGGAAATTATTTCAACTGTGCCTAAAATTGGAACACATCGTTTTTAGAGAGGTGAGTTGTGTAACTCTAGGTGAAGATTTGCTTAATGAACATTTGATAAGGATTGCAAAAAAATTATTTGGCCCGTTTATTTTTTTATATCGACAAAACAACTCTAAAATTGTTATAAACATTTCTTCTTCCTCTATATCTCTGGTAGAAAAAGTGGGAAGCTGATGGTTTGGGTAGAGCAGTCACTCCCGCGAACTTAGCGTTTCGGCTTAAAATAACACATGGAATGCGTAAATATGGATAAGAGCCATCACGAGTGAGGAATTGATCGTAAAATTCTAAGCATACACACAACATATGTTAATTAAATGATATTACGAGTGAAAGCGGGCGGATGGACCATCAAATGTGGGCGAGGTGGTACATACATAATTCGAGGGGGTAACATATTGAATTTATGTTCTCCTATGTGCTGCTACGCTTACCCTGGAAAAAAATATTTTTCTGTAATAACTATCTGGAACAGGTTCCCGATGTTCTCTAAACAGATGATGTTGCCAGAACTATGTACGTACTGTAATTTAAGATAGTAACGCTTTTACAATGAAGTGCTGTAAGCCAGCTTGAACGTCAGTGTATGTTATACGTAGTTAGCCGAAGCGTAAACAACTTTTTTGTTAATAATTTTAGGCATGTCGAGTTTCCTGCCTAGAAAATAATATTTACGGAAATTTGATAGCAGAATTTTATTAAAAAGAAAAAGAAAATCTGCAACTAAAGCACACAGACTTTTGTTGAGATTTGCGGCGAATATAGCCTTAAGCTTACTGAAAAAAAATAAAGACGAAGATTTGGAAACAGTACGTTACTCATGTCAGAAGTTAGCTTATGAAAGTCACAAGAGACCCCATTGCATCCTTCACTTATCTACTTTATTATTTAATTATTATCAAAGACAAACAAAACGCTGTGTGTTATCGAACAATTTACAATAGTCGGGCATCCGCAAAAAGTGACGGTGTGATATAGATTTCACAACAGTAGTGATCATTAAACTTATCGAAATACGTATTACAATTAATCGTGTTCGCTGTCATGCAATGTTGACAAACTTTTTTTTGGCAAGAATTGATGAACGAGGAAGTTCCTTAACCCATTTACTACCACTGTACCCGTTTGGGTACAGAAAATTGAACAATTTTATTGTTTAACCCTTGTTCTATTTCAAATTTATTTTGATGAGATTTAAATTTTTATGCTTCGTTGATATGTTTGCAATAAGTAGGTGTGCAGTTTATTTGAAAAAAAGATAACGGCCGTTTGTATCATTGCTCTGCCTCAGACGCGATTGGGTTTTTTCCAGTTTTTCAGTGGTTGGTCTATATTTCGCAAAAGAACAAGTATTCCTTTTATCAATTTTGCTTTTAATTTTTTGGAAACAGTTTAAGAATATATAATAAGATCAGACAAAAGTGAAGAATAAAGGGTTCGTTTATTTGTACGATAAGTAAGTAAGCGAAAAGTTAGGTGTACCCGCTCGGGTACAATGGGAAAATATATATGACATTTTTTTTTTCTTAGAATGGATTTCGAAGCATTCTCAACAACGTCGTTTTATGGAAGGAGATTCGATTATCTTCCAAATGCAATAAATGCAATCGACGAATATCATCGAAATACTGTGTTTGATATTGCAGTTATACCACCAGATGCAGATTTCAATACAGACCAAGAAGACATAGACACGGAAAGTTTGGATAATGATCACATGCCCAATGATGTTCCAGGTAACATTGAACTTTTCATTAGGGATGAGGATTTCGAAAGCGAGGACGAAGTTCCTTTATCAGAGATAAGAGCCTCAATATGTAGAGAATCTCAAACCCAAACACACTGGTCCAAAAGAGTTGCCGATATGACAATGAATTGTTCAAACTACTTTGAAGATAACAAGAAAAATATGAAAGCTGCTTTGGAAAACAAGTTACCAGTCGAAATATTTGAGACGCTTTTCGATAATGTCGTAATGGAATTGATATTGAATCAAAGTCGCCTTTACGCTTCTCAACACAATCATCACAATTTCAATTTCAAGAAAGAAGACCTGGAAGTTTTCATAGGTATTCTGTTTTACAGTGGTTACCACTCAATGCCAAGGGAGTCAATGTATTGGAAATTAGATGAGGATACAAGAAACCCATTGGTAGCAAACAATATGCCGCGAAATCGTTTTTATGAAATCAAAAAATACATTCACTTAGCAGATAATTATAATTTAGACGCTCAAGACAAAATGGCAAAGCTCAGACCGCTCATGAATCTTTTGTGTCAAAAATATCAGCAGTGGGGATTCATGCACGAGAAATTATCTATTGATGAAGCCATGATTAAATATTTTGGCCACCATTCCTCAAAACAGTTCATAAGAGGTAAACCTGTTCGTTTTGGTTTCAAGAACTGGATGTTAACGAGTAGTTGTGGTTACTTGTATAATTTCGATACCTATTGTGGCGCAAAAAATGTGAATGCTGATGTGGGTCATATGCCACTGGGATCTCGAGTTGTACTTGAGCTTTTAAAAACAGTTCCATTTCCTTCTGACCATATAATATATTTCGACAACTTTTTTACCTCTCATGAGCTTCTGCGATTGTTGAGAGAGAAGGGATTCCGAGCTACCGGGACAACAAGAGAAACTCGAACAAAAAAATGCCCATTGAAGCTAAAAAAAGAATTCAAAAAAGAGAAAAGAGGATATTTTGAGCACATATATGACGTTAATAACAATATACTTTTCGTAAAATGGAACGATAACAGTGTTGTCACCATGGGTACAAACTTCGATGGTATTCAGCCAATGCATTACGTCAAACGTTGGTCATCAGCGGAGAAAAAAAAAGTTTTCATACAGCAGCCAAACCTTATTGCAGACTATAATAACGGTATGGGTGGCGTTGACTTACACGACCAGTCTGTCAATGCTTATAAAATCAAAATTCGTGGAAAAAAATGGTGGTGGCCGCTGTTTACGTCAATGCTAAGCTCAACATTGGTGAACGCTTGGAAACTTCATAAATTCGCAGCTGATTCCCAAGATGACTTGCTATCATTCCAAAGAAATATTGCTCGACATTATTTAAGAAGATATACAATTCACCAACCTGCAACAGCAAAACGCTCCATTTCTGCAAGTGTCGCTTACACTGAAGGGCCCCATTTTCCGAAAAGAATTGAAAAGCCCCTTAGATGCAGAGTATGTCACATGCGAGTTAGATGGATTTGTGAATTTTGTGCCGTAATTTTGTGTGTCGAAAAAGAGTGCTTTAAAACATTTCATTCAACAAATTAATATACTGATTTTCCCATTGTACCTGATTGGGTACAGCTTAAAAAACACTGATCATACTTTTTTTAAAAAATAAAAAAAATATTTTTGTATTCCCTCGATGCTATTTAATAAAGTAATGTAATCAAAAGTTCGAAATTTTAGCTTTGAAGGTCTTTGGTAATAAATGGGTTAATCATGTGATCTCGATCTCGGTGTTTACTTCGATCAAGCGATATTCTTAAAGGGTCGTTAAATTATGCAAACAAGTCAACAACGTTAGAGAAGTATATATTGAAAGTGAAATTGCCAAAACGATGGAAAATGCACTCCAAAGAATTGATCGCAAAAACGCGTTAGTGATGCTTAGGAAGACAAGCTACAATTCCAGGTCTTCTACCTTGGATTTTACAAACTTTTACAAATTACTTTTTATCCGAAAGTTTAATTAAAAAAAAAATAACTCCTAAAAATAGGCAAGAATAATACAAGCGGTTGGTGAATTGGATAATAATACTAGATGGCGGATGTTTCATATTAATAATTCACATTCGCTTCGCGCAAGTATTGTTTGATATATGTGACAGAGAAATATATGATATACATATGCGACAGACGGACGGACGGACAGTCAAATATATGATACATGCGTACAGACAGACAAGAAGGTCTGTGTTTAAGTTTTCCCTACCCCTTTTGTAAGTTAGAAGATTAAAAAATGAATCAAAGAATTTGCACTGAATTTGATGTGTTAAATAAAATTAAGTATTCCAACGTTTTTGAAATGTTTAGTGTGACATTTGGCAAGTCTACTCTGCTATTATTTGTTATTATTACGAGACATTTGGAATTCGGAAGTTCGTTGCCTCGTTGAGCACACTTTGCCAAGCCTCCCTCTCATGAGTGTGTTCCTTCCAGATTTGGCTGTTCTGTTCCATTTCTTATGGTTCCGTTCTTATATTGTCATCTAATTGATCTTCCACTATCCATCCGTTCTACGTGCCCTGCCCATCAAAGTCTTCACAATTTTATTACCCGGACTACTTGGGCCTGAATAGAATTGCTCGAGTTCTTGATTGTATAGTTGTCTTCATTCGCCTTTTTCTTCGTGCTGTTTTCTACCATAGACTTTGCTTGAGATTTTGTTTTCAGAGACCCAATTAAACCCACTTTCTTAGTCAAGAACCAAGTTTCACATGCATAGAATGTCATTGGCATGGTTTTATAAATACGCTTTTTGACGAATTGTCTTAAATTGTTTCTTCATCGCGAAGAAGCACGCGTTACCCATATACTGATTTATCTATTTCGATCTTTATGTCCTTTTCGTCAGTAGAGACGTTTCCCAGATATTTGAACTTCGTTAACTTTCTTGAAGGGTTTATTGAGTACAGTCAGGTACGAGGTTTGGATCAATTCAAGTCGGCCAGTAACCATCTGTTTCGTTTTCTCTTCTTTTACTTCTAAGTCTATTTCCTTTCCTGCCATTATTAGACTTTCTATGTTTCTTTTACCTGTTTCCTCAAAATCTTCCAGCAGATCCAGAGGATTACTCATCTCTCATTTTCTTTAAGGGATCTCATGGTCTTATGGGGGTGGTCGTGGTACAATTGTTATCATCACCGACTATTAAGCCGAAGGTCTGTAGTTCCAGTCTGTCCATAGTCAAGAACAATACCTATCGGAAAAACTGTGCAACAACATCAGTTGTGAATGAGAGACGATCAAAAAAATGCTGACGAAGGCATAACACTCGCAGTATAAGATCACTTCAAAATTCATACTTTGTGTGTGCATTTCCAATTTCCACCTTAATGACATAGAAACAAAATAGTTACTGTGAACTACAACTAACGCGACAAATTCAGTCGAATCTCTCCAAAAAATTCTATCTAGGACAACCACGCCCGGAGAGTAGTGAACGAATATCTTCGACACAAACCATCTGCACCCCGTTGAGGTTGTATGACACCATAAGAGCGTACACTCTTGAACCTGCACGAACCTTCTAAAAAAAAAATCTCATTGCGAATTCCAGCATTGAATTAAAAAGGAGTTTAAATCATTCAAGTATTTTGAATATTTCAAGTAAGACGTTTGCCATTTTAACTTCTTCGTTGTTTCCCTTTAGGCATACTTGTATCAGTTTCTAATTTTTTTCGGGACTCCCAGTCTTATAAGGACCTGATTCATTTTCGACCTGTTTGTAGAGTCATGCGCCTTTTTAAAATCAACGAATAACTCGTAGAATTAAAACCAGCCTGTAGTGAAAATCTGGTCAATCGTCGAGCTATTTCTCTTGAAGCCACACTGGTAGTCTTCGATTATTTCTTGTCAATCTCTTTAAGATAATATTTAACAGCACACCTTGCAACAACTTGATAGCAGTGATATTCCGTGGTTTTTAGTTTTTAATTGTTGCGTTGTGTCATTTTTAAATACGGGAATGATGACCGAATTTTTACATTCCTCGTTGATAGTTTCAATCTTCCAAATAGTTGTGATTAGCCCATGTAGGGTCCCTGTTAGTTTTTCTCTTGAATACTTTATTAATTTAACTATTGCTGCTGGCTCTTCATGTGCGTTCAGTAGAGTATAGAAATATCTCCTACATTGCGCTGCAACCCTTTCGTTATCCTAAACGAGCTCTCCATTATCGCGTTTAAATCCTGATCTGATCTGGTGGCCATTTCTGAAGAACTTCTATCCCTTTATACACTGCCCCCTCGTTTTTTTTTTTTCGTAGAACATTACGGACTTTTTTCCTCAAATTCCTGGCGAACCTTTGGTAACTTTCCAATAGCCCAGTTTGATTTTTAATGCTTCGTTTGCAACACTTTTTACTGTTGATTATACTGCTTCTATTTGTTTGGTTTGTCACTAGTTTCCAAGCCATCTATAAAGGCAAACCGGTGGCAGTAGGCTGCTGGATATGGAGGTTCTTGAACGCTTCAACATTGATTTCTTTTACATTTTAATTTTGGTGATGATTAGAATATGGTCTTGCTTCACGGTTGTGGGTATCCGTACCGCCACACGCGAAAGTCTAGCTCTCCTCAAGTTCTTCTTCACGAACAGGTTACGTACATGTTTCGTTCCTTCCAAGAGCCTATCCTTAATTCATGTGTACTCTTTTTCATGGCCGGAGATCCGATCAAGGAACTAGTTCATCTCCGGAATATTTTACCTGATGGTCAGCTATATTTAACCTGTGTCAACGATTTTTAGTGTTATTTTGAGTAAGCTGTTGTAATGGGGTATACAGTACCCAAAGTGCAGGGTCATTAGCTCTGTGCCTACCTCTGCCATTTTTTCGTGAGGCGGAGATCCCTTAAAAATGTTATCTAATTTTACGACCGGTATTCCGAGCCTCTTGTATATTCTAACCCACACCGCAGGGAGATAGCAAGAACAATGCTCATAAAAAAATTATACTCCTAGATATATGTACATTCAAATTTCAGCGAAATAAAATACGTTTTAGAAAAGAAGCATAAATGCGGCGTTTTTTTTGTTTTTGGCATGGGATGTGCCAAATTGCTTGCATCTGCTCCCAACCAAGAGAAGGAAAAGAAAAAAACAAAACAAAAATACGAAACATGAAAAGAGATGATGCTCGCCGCTTATACTGATTCGTTGCGTTTTGGCATTAACCCCTGGATCCGTGCCAAATAATAATAATGATAAACATTCTCCCAATGTCATCATGTTTTTCTTTTTGTGTTGTTGCCAACAGATAAGAAGATACTTTTAAATCAAATAAGAAACGGAATGACGAGAAGAAAAGACAAATCTTCAAACTAATTCGTTGTTCTTTGCCAATTGTCAGCGGCTAATATAATATCATCATCGCCATCTCCGCGTGAAAATGTGTTATGACGTCTGGGTGAGAGTAAAAGTGTAGTCCATTCAATAAGTTTAATTGATGATTATTCCAATCTGATAATTCGCGGTTGTTTATTTGGTTCTTTCTCTATTCAGTTAAATGTTAGGCTTCATGGTAAAAGTCAATACAAAAATACATCAAACGAGCTGCCTGAAGCAATCAACGAACAACGAACGGCTACCGGATAACACTCTATCACCTTCGGATGCCACTTGGCCTATTTATACGTGTGGCACGAATAATAAAGTTAAATCGATTGAAGATACTTTCCATGATTTCTTGCTTATTACACATCCAAAGCGCACAACAACCCAGAAGTTACCATTCACTATGCACGAGTATTCAATCCTAACATGCCACCTACCCGGCCACAGGATAAGGCCATAATTTAAATAGAAGTAAGAGGAGAACCATTATCGGTGTTTATTTGTTTTTTCCGCCGGCTGTTGTGTTCCATTCGAATCCAGTCCTTATCAGTTGCGATATTGAAGGAAGGAAGATCCCTTTTCCATGTTGGATTCGAATTTTGCTTGATTCCTGTGACCGCGATGGACTAGCATTAGAATGTCCTTTCCGACAGGAGTCATAAACACAGTCTGTTTGGCATGGGCGGCCACGCATTGGGTGTGCCAAATTGCCGGAGGCATCCGGTGGCACAATAAAAAGAATAGAAAAAAAAATCTCCACTCCTTAACATAAGTTCAAAAGCCTCCTCAGAGGTGGCTACAGCTCCTTCCACCATTGCACACATTTTTTCTACTATTAATCAGCGTTCAACATTCGGCAAAAAATATGTTAATTAAAAAACTTCCTTTGGCTCGGCCCGGCAATGCAATTTCAAAACTCTCGATAAAGTTGTTTAGAAGGTATTTAAAAAAACAAAAAAAAAATATTTGTTTTGTGTGGGAAGATGTCCTTTGAGCGAGTGTTTCTCGATTGCCTACGGTAGGGACCATCAGGGGCAGGATAATAATTAGATATTCTAGAGATGTTCTCTAATGTAAATTTCCCCAGCCCACGCTATACGACTCTCTTTGAGTCTTTGAGTATTGCCAGAAAAGTGAGAAGCAAAAAAGATTTCCACGGATTGTCATTAAATTTGTACATTTTATGGAAAAGCTAACGCGGCGGAAACGAGAAAAAAAAAACGAATAAATCTAGCACCAGGTGTCGTTTCGATGTCATTCAAAGGACATTTTGTTTCACATTTGCATAATCAAGCTTACATACATACATATTATACTACTACTGGAAGGGGATGTCTAGGGAGGCATGGTACGCGAGGTCATAGATTAGATTTTGTTTTTCGGTTTTAATGGCGTTTCCAGGATCTGAAGGAGTGGGTCATGAGCAAATTTCGCTTTGAAATGTAATGCAATTTCGAGAATTGATGATAGATACGACCTAAGGGACACACAGGAAGTATTTTTTTAAAGGATTCCGTATGTTGAAGCTTGGAGTGAATTATTCTTATATTAAATCCCTTGAGGGCGAGCTTATGTGAATAACTAGCTGACGTAGTTGTGTGGGAAATTAAGCAATCCATTAGACAAACTCTGTTAGGATAAAATCATTTTGGCCCAGAGTCAGGTTCTGAAATTCGAATGGTGGTGCTACATGGTGCTAGATGTCCATGAAGGCAGGATAACGATATTTTTATTTTTCACTTTATTCCAATCGTAGCACAACTTGTAAGAGAAGTAGCCTTTTTTCGAGACCGGAACTAGTTTCAGAGTTTCTCACAGTGTGGCACCCGTATTAAGAATATGAATTTCAATTGCTTTTTTCAATTTTCACGGAAATTTTGTGCTTAGTGCCCTTGGTCATCCAAAAGGTAATATTCGACGACTTTTCCACACATTTCGGGTAAAAACTCAGCCAAAACTTGACTAACATTTGTTTTCAAATTACCAAGAGATAATACGTGGGAGTCGTTTTTCGCAAAGTAATCGATGCAACTGATGAAATCCTACATAGGAGACTACATAAGATAAATGTAAAAGTCGAAATAGTGTAGGTAACAGGCTTAATCGGGTTACAAGATTAAAGTTTAAAATCTTTGTCTTGGCATCAGTTATACCTTTCACCAACTTAGAGTAAGGACTCTGTAAATAGTTGGAGGAAATCGTCAACGAAATCACAGCGGAGGTGAATAGCTTTCGCATAAACCTAATCAAACGACATGAACTTGTTGAAAAAAATGTAGTCTCGCATGTCCAATATATGGAATACAATTGACTATATGCCCCCAAAATTGAAGATTGTATTTCAAATTAAGCAGCGGAATAGTGAGTGTGACTCTAACGTCATATTTAAATGAATTTTCCAACAGAGACGACGTGAATTGTGTTTTCAAGACACTCCGCAAAAAACAATAACATCTTCATTCATGGGAGCTTCACAACGAGAAACAGATTAGTGCTCCAGGAAACCCTTCATCTGAAACGAGGTAAACAGCTGCTCATAGTCCACACCCACCTTGGCTACGTTGTCGTAAAGAAGAATGCAAATGGGATGGATTGAACGCTATGATGTACTGAATTACCCTGCTACGAGAAATCAACAACGTGATTAGAAAAACAGAGTTGCCACATTATTAAGAGGGAGTTTTGAATTTCATTTGCCTTTTACCTTCTGAATTTTTGTTTATTTTTATTTTCCCTAAATTTGAATTTGAATTTTTTACTTTATTTATTTTATTATAAATTTTTTTTTTTTTGATTTATGTGTGCTGGTTATACTGATTATTCTGAGTGTCAGAAGAGTTCAGTCCTCGCCTTTCTGCTATGTGTGCTGTTCGTCTCCGATAACGCAGTTTCCTTTTTAAGCTCCAATGATGAAAACGATTGAGTTGTCCCATGGCTCATAGTATGGATGGAATTTTGCAAAGCATGATTAAGGTATTTTGCTGTTGAATCCAATATTAGCACCTTAATGCCGAGAATTAACGAGCTTAGAGTTATTTTTTACAATTCCAGGTAGGATGCAGTAAAACATGTCTATCCAATCATATGAAAAAACATGCGCTTTGAATGGATGCAAGGACTGTCGTGCAGATAGAGGTGATTTTATTAGTGGAGATGTGGCGATCTATGATAGCGAACACTTATTTCCAAAGTGAGTACTGTGTAGTCCAAACAGTACGTTTTTTGAAAATAAATTTTGGCCGAAATGAGGCACCCACCGCTGTACGCAAGCTTGCGCAAAAAGTTCGTGGGACTGGTATCCTAGTGGACAAATCTCATAGTCGTACGGTGAGCACAGATGAGAGTGTGGCTGCTCTGGCCGAGAGTATGAGACTCAATTCACGAAAATCAACTCGCCATCGATCTCAACAGCTCAACATTTTACGCACTAGCCTGAAGAAAATTCTGCACAAAGATATCGGACTATTCGGCTACAAGGTTCGATTGACTCAGCAATTGAAGGCGCGCGACCATCCGCTTTGTTATTGCTTCGCAGTTTGGGCCTTGAGCAGTTTGAATTGGACAATAATTTTGGGCGAAAAATCATCTTTTCTTTTCGAGGCGCAGTTTCATCTCGGCGGCTTGGCAAACCCGCATGTTATTGCCGAGAAGCCAATGCATCAAAGAGAGTGACAGTTTACTGCGGACCGTGGTGTGGTGGCATACGAGGGTGATCCGATAAGTACTTAGCCTACAAAAGAAAAACAAACATTTTGGAGAAATGGCGATTTATTTTTTAATAAAGTCTCCTTTTAGCTCGATACACTTAACCCAGCGATGCTCCAACTTCTTTAACCCGTCTGAAAAATACGTTTTCTCGAGGTCTGCAAAGTAGGTTTCCGTGGCGGCGATGACCTCCTCATTACTCAATTTTCTTGAAATTTCTGCCCGGCGAGTGACTTTTTCAAGTTTGGAAACAAAAAGAAGTCGCATGGGGCCAAATCTGGAGAATACGGTGGATAGCCCACGTTCGACCAATTTTGCCGTGGCGAGGGCGGAGGTGTGAGCTGGTGTGTTATCATGGTGGAAGAGCCCTTTTTCTTCGCCAAGTGGGGTCGCTGGGCGTCGAATCGGCCCAATAATTTGGCATAGTACAACCCTGTGACCGTTTTGCCCTTCTCCAGGTAGTCGATGTGGATCACACCTTGTGAATCCCTGAAAACGGTGGCCATCACCTTTCCGGCTGGTGGAAAGTCTACGCCTTCTTCGGAGCACGTTCGCCGGGTTAAGTAAACTCTTTCGACTGTTCCTTGGTCTCTGGTGTGTACCAGTGGATCCATGTTTCGTCGACTGTCACGAAACGACCAGAAACTGCTTCGGATTGCGCTTAAACAGCGTCAAACACTGCTCTGAAGTAGTCTCACGGTTGCGCTTGTTGTCCGGAGTGAGCAAACGCGGCACCCATTGCGCCGACAGCTTTCTCATGCCCAAAATTTCATGCAGGATATAACCCACGCCATCTTTTGAAATGCCTACTGCCTCAGCTATCTCGCGCACCTTCAATCGGCGGTCTACCAATTTTGTCACGTTGTCCTTCGTGGTAGCCGTTTTCGGGGCACCTGGACGTGGCTCATCAAAAACCGACGTTCGGCCACGTTGAAACTCGTTAAAACAATTTTTGATGGTCGCCATCGAAGGAGAAGAGTCACCGTACACAGCATCCAAACGCTCTTTGATTTCGCTGCGCGATTTCCCTTCCAAAAACAAGAATCGAATCACCGACCGATATTGCTCTTTTTCCATTTTTCTAAAATCCGCGGACACTCCCACTTCCACACGCGGTCAAAACAAAACTACGAGTCCGATGCGGCCAAGCGCCGTTGCTCATCTTGTCGCAAGATTCTTTGAGTTATCTGCACTTTGTATGAAAATAAGTGAAGATCATCCTTTAAAATTCTCCGCAAAGTGGTCCCACTGATGCCTAACTGCTGCAAACGGCGCCTTCACAGACTGAATAGATGAGTTTGAACGCCGCGGACTCGGCCTAGGT
The DNA here is from genome assembly GCA_958301585.1 of Merodon equestris. Taxonomy (NCBI): domain Eukaryota; kingdom Metazoa; phylum Arthropoda; class Insecta; order Diptera; family Syrphidae; genus Merodon; species Merodon equestris. Next base: position 44,633,003 of record OY284413.1, read on the forward strand.
TGTTCACGAGGGTTTGCCACAGAACCAAATTAAAAAAAAATCGAGGCCCAACGACTAATTGTATCTGTTTTGGGCGCAACACGATGACGATGTTTTGCGCGATAGGCACGTTGAGTTAGCACAATCGAGCGTTCATTTTTAATGAACATTGAAACTATTTTCGCGCATTTTTTTGGTGTGAAGCGTGGTTAAAATGTACTGAATTGACGTTTCCAAAATGCTATGACATATGAAAATCGGTTGACAACAATATATTATGGGCACGTAGATACTATGCTTTCATTAAACACGAACAAACACTAATGTTTTTCACTCATGATCGATTAAGAAGTACTGTAACATTCCCATCCTATCCCACTTGTAGGACGGGCTAACAATTGAATCACTTATTTTCAAAACGTGACATGTCCACATTTAAAAATTTTTCAGGAGACGAAAAAAACTGACTGATTTCTGTTTTCTTGGAGTATAAATTAAAACAAAAATATGATAGCGTACGGTTTGAGTAGATTTACTAGGTTCCATTTATAACGTATTTCTAGGACTCATATAAAAAAAGATAAAAATAAATAACTGTTTTGGACATGTCACGTTTTGAAAATAAACTAAAAAAAAATTAATTTATACGTGCCATTAAGTTTAAACAATCATCAACAGAAGAAAAAAAAGCATGAAAATAAAAATCCTTGTCAAAATTTAGTGAAAGAATATTATATTTCATTCTCCAACATCAGAACAAACTTCAGTATTGTAACGGTTTTCTTCAGAAGCGCTTGTGGTCTTCCAGGCTAGAATGCGATCGTAAAACTCTTTGAACTCATCCGGAACGTACTGTACCACTTTGCGGATGTCATTCATTTTTTTTTTGTGTCAATACTATTGCTACCGTCATACATATGTAAGAGCCGTTGGGAGTGACACTGGACTGATGAACTTTTTAAGTTTAAAAGTATGCTTTACTAGTCCATCGATGAAATCGTGTGTCTCTACTTTGTTTGTATGGTAAACAAACATTCCAAAGTTTGAAATATTAAAAGCGATCTTTGAACTCCTTGGCAATTCCTCTGACTACACCAATTTTTTGAAGTAAAGAGGCCACCAAGCGGAAAAATTTATAATTTCTTCTGTTTTGACTGGATTTCTCAATGTACTCTCCGTATTGCTCTGGAATATATACTCGATCATACCTCTTCAAGAATCGTTTAATAACACCAAAGGTACTGTCGCAAGGTAAAAAACTGTGCCCACGGACGGGGAAGTACATTAAGGAATTATATTATTTCATTGGAAGTAAGAAAATAACAGTTTTATTCCAATAACGCTGTATATTATAAAAAACACATCCACACAACCATGCTGTTTGATTTTTTTCAAATATGTATATACATAATACTATTCTTGGTTACTTTTTTACTTTCAAAACGTGTCATGTCACATACATATCACTTTTTGAAAATAAACGGATATTTTGCGCCTCTATTAAAAACGATGTATTATAGTTGGACTTATGACGTTTCATGTGACATTGTAGATATCTCTGCTTTGCAGGAAAAAAATATAAAACGATTTTTGGAAAAATGTGGACAATTATCAAATTTTTCTGAAGAACTACTCAGAAAGTCCTCGTAGGGAAAGTCACAGGGTGACTTAACCCTTCTGTCAATGAGTGGGTTTGTTGTTTATGTAGCTATCTTTGTTAAATTTCCTGGATTTGTCAGCCTTAATTCTTCAGTGCGGGCATTAAATTTAAAATCTAAGTGGGGGAGAAAAAAAAAGCAGTATTTCAACTATCCCTAGACTCAATGGAATAGGTCCGGCCAGACCTTGCTTCATATTGTACGGAAAAACCTATTTTTTTCACATTTTATCCAGGAAAAATATTTTTTATTACCATCGGCGCCAGAGACCAACACACCACCTCTTATGTTTACAGTTAGTTTATTTCACAGTTATTCGTTTTGCTCAGTTCATGGGTATATAAGAGAGTGAAAGTATCATTGTTGTCAATCAGTAATCATTACTTGAGCGAATTAGGAGCATATTGGGAAAACATACTTATGCGAAGGTAAACTATTATGGGTGACGAAATAAATGCATTCAACTGGAGCCGCATGAGTGAAGAAGAACGGGAGCAATACATTTTAAGGCTTTCCGAAGAAGTACTGGAAAATGGGTCTGAAATTGAAGATTTTAGTGGCGATGGCGATGAGGACTATGTTCTCCATGGAGATGATTCTGATGCGGAGCCGGACTTAGTAGTAGGGGGAATATCAGATATAGAAGATACTGATGATGACGAGATGTTAGAAGAGTTGCAGGCAGAAAATGATCCAGTTCATCAAGCGCAAGAAAGACAATTCTCCGAGGAATACTATTTGGCCCGTAATGGAACAAAATGGTGCCAACAACCACCAGCAACAGCTCGTCTAAGAGCACACAATGTCATTCGAGAAGTCGGTGGCTACTCGTAGTCATATTGGTATCTTCAAGACAATGATATCAGAAGATATGATCATTATCATTATGCGAGAAACTAACAGAAGGGCTCTACAGGAAATTGTGAAGTTCAACGAAAATAACTCGACGAAGCAAATAGTTTGGAAATCTGTTACTGAGGAGGAACTACATATGTATATGCCTATTTTGGTCTTTGTCTAGCTGCTGGTGTAAATCACGCCAACATGTAGAGTTGTGGAAAACCAATAAGGATCCCGTATTCAGAGCAACGATGTCGCTAAACCGATTTTGGGCTAAATGTACATCGTTTTATAAGAATTGACGATCAAAGGACTCGTGTCGAACGGCAAAGTGCAGACAAAGCGGCTCCCATTCGGGACATGTGGACAATGCCAAATCATCATCTGGAAACTGCGTATCCACCGACAGAAGTTATAACCGTTGACGAACAACTAATCCCATACAGAGGAAACACACGATTTACACAATACATACCATCGAAGCCTGCGAAATACGGAATAAAAGTATGGTGGGCTTGTGATTCTAGCAACGGATACCCTTGCAAAGGAATTCTGTATACAGGAAAATAAGATGGACATCAGAGAGCTGGAACTATTCGACGGAATAAAAAGTGCATTCCTAAAACAATGCTTCCGGATCGTAGTCGCTTAACACATTCCACAATCTTTGGATTTACGAATAATGTCGCAGCAGTGTTTTACGTGCCGAAAAAATCTAAAGCAGTTATTTTATTGTCAACAGTTCACCAATACACCGAATTGGTTGGAACAGCAAGAAAGCCACAAGCAGTTCTGTTCTACAACAAGCATAAAGTTGGCGTCGACGTCATGGATCAAATGATGGGAGAATATACGTGTAAACGACAGACGAAGCGATGACCATTGGCTTTTTTCTACAACATGTTGGATATCGCAGCTATGATGCTAATCTTTTCTGATTTACAAAAAAATAAATGATATGAGTACGACGAAAAAAACCAATGCACGTAGGCAATTCTTGCATTCGTTGATTAAGCAGTTAGATGAACGTTCCAAGGATAATAGAGTGTTTTCCGTTCGAAATGGCATCGAATCTTTCCTCGGAGCACCATAGCAAAATAGGATTCCACAGCCCACCGGTAGCCAGACATCAACGGGCCAGAGAAAGTCGTGCAGAATTTGCAGTATAAACGACAAAATACAAAGAAAAACCAGATTTACATGCACTACCTGCGACGAGGCTGTTTGTTTACAACATAGCATTCAGCTACATATATGCCATAAATGTGCACATACTTCATAATATCGATGCTATGTAAAAAAAAACTTTATATTAATAATAAAAATATTAACATGTCCAAAAAAACAAAAAAAAACTGAATGAATTCCTTTCATATTCATACAAAATATATGAAGGTCCAGCCAGACCTATTCCATTGATGGGAAGGTTTTAAAACACCAATTGACAGAAGGGTTAAAAGTCATAGCAGTGATAATTAAATATTGATAATTCAATGTTATATATGTACATAGTACATATAAAGGGTGTCTCAGTAAGAGTGCACTTTTTCATTTTAAAATAAAAACAAGTATTTTATGACAGAGTTGTGATATTTTTATTGTATTGTAAAGAAGACATGTTCCGATTAAGTATGGAATAAAATATCCGGCAAATGATCCCCACGGCTCCGATGACAGGCCATTACTCTTTTCATGAAATTTTCGATGACTTTTGCACAGAGATGTGGCTGTATCTCACCGATGACGCGTTGGATTTCCGATTTGAGCTCAGGAATTGTTTCGGGTTTATTCGCATAAACCCGATATTTTACAAAACCCCAAAGAAAAAAATCGCACGGCGTTAAATCGCACGATCTTGGTGGCCAGTTGACATCAGAATTTCGTGAGATAATGTGTTCTGGAAATCGTTGCTGCAATAAGTCGATTGTTTCATGCGCGGTGTGGCAGGTTGCGCCGTCCTGCTGAAACCACATGTTGTCCAGATTCATGCCGTCCAGTTGAGGCCACAAGAAGTCCGTTATCATATTCCTGTAACGAATGCCGTTCACAGTCACTGCAATTTCGGCCTCATTTTCAAAAAAGTAAGGTCCAATCACGCCGCCTGACCAAAATCCGCACCAGACAGTTACTCGTTGTATGTGCATTTGTTTCTCATGGATTGCATGAGGATTTTCTGAGTCCCAAATTCGACAATTTTGTGTATTCACGAAGCCATTCATATCCATCGACTTCACTTTGCTCCATTACCCATTAAACGAATTGCCGGCGCTTTCCGTGGTCTGCTGGGCTCCTGAGTTAACTGAATCTTGTACGCATGAAGGTGGAGGTCTTTAGTCAAAATTCGCTGCGTAGTGCTTCATGAAATTTGCAGTTGTTGAGAACGATGTCGAATTGATGTTTTCGGGATTTCGGCGACACTCTCGTTCACAGCAGCAATGTTTTCAAGAGACCGACCGGTACGTTGACGCAAAGGATTCTTATTATCCATAATTGACCCAGTTTCTTCAAATTTTTTGACCACACTTCGAATGGTTGACACATTAAGTGCACTTTCTCGGCTGAAAATTTGGCGAAGTTTTCGAGCGGTTTCAGCGTAACTTTCCCCATTTTTGTAATGAGTTTTCACAATTATAACGCGTTGTTCTTTCGTAAAGCGCTCCATTTTTAATAATCGGAATAAACAGAGGTGACAGCTGTCAAATTTCAGAGTTGCCACTTGCATGAAAAAAAAAATATTCCAATTTTAAAAAGTGCACTCTTACTGAGACACCCTTTACAATAAAAATCAGATGCTAAGTTTTTTTTAACAAATATTTTCTTAGCTTAAATTTAAAATTATTTTAATTGTCTTCATTTTTGTTTTCATAAGACCGAAAGGTATAATTTAATGTTCTTCTTACTTTAGAGTGTCCGTATAGGGCCAGTAAGGTAGTTATAAGTTATTTAAGCTAGTTTAATCATTTTTGTCTAGCGCGTAAGATAGTTGTAAGAAATTAATATTAAAAATGAATTAAAAAAAAAAAAAAAAAAAAGGAACCGAATTTGAAATTCAAACATGCAACTGAAAAGACCAAAATAAAGAAAAAGGAAAACATTGCTTTACTGTGAAATATTGCAAATATGCAAAACTTTTCAATCCATTATCGATCTTTTTTGGCTCTTCTATCCAACCAGGATGATGCAGCAATTCAGATTTTTTATCTATTATATCAACAATGCTGAAAATGACAACACACTTTCGATTTGATCATAGTGTTGGTCATACCAGCCTTTTATTGTATTCTAGATGAAAAATTATTTTTTAAGTCAACATTTTGCAGGGTTGCCCAGCAAAAACGCATTATAGACCATTAGTCTAAATGACCTCTTCACTTCTGACTTTCTATAAGTTAAAGAACCGTAAATGTGTCACACTTTACTGTGCAAAGGAATACAGTCCACATCATACTCCTTCGAGGTACGAAGATGAAAAGACGGTCAGGCTACTTCCTCTCCCTGTCTATGGGCCAAATAACTTCGAAAGTGATGTGTCATTCAAACTATAAATTCATTAAGCACCTCAATTGGGTTATATTCGAAGGCTTCCGCAAATTGCTAAGAGAAATAACGATCCCAATAAATTGATTAAGTGCTAAGCAATAGAAGTCGATTTATGAGGAAATGTGCCTGCTACAGATATGCATGTTCGTTTTGTGTATACATCTACTCGCTGTATCATCTCAGCCGGAGGACAAACTAGGCAATTGGACGGAAATAAGACATTTATGGTTTGATTCACAGTTTTGGGAACTTCGTTGGCTACATGTGCTGCCTTAAAACTCGACTCGATTAATTCGACTATTTTCGAAAGTGTCCTCCCTTCAAAGAAACATTTAATGACTACCGCCATAATACTCGTATATCATCTTGTACCAGTTGGATTAAAGCAATTTACTGCAAGTGCCACTTTTATATGTCAATCCGCCAATCAAATTTCTTCACAATGTACATAGAGCAATCAAACAGATGTTTCGGAATTCGACGATCAAACGAAAGATGCAATGAAAGAAAAATTATGACAAGTAAATGTCCAATTTCCCGGAATCCGCTAAATCTGAATTCGAAAAAGAACATTTCTGCACATCCATCAGGGATGTCGAAAGAAGGGAAGCGATAACTCAAACAATCTCTGAAGAGGGTTTTTCAATCATAAATTCAATATTGAAAGGAATATAAGAGGGAAAGGGATTTTGACGACGCTCTTGTCATTCCTTCGGTTGTAATTGGAATGTGCGACATGCCCACGGTAGTTAAATCGTCAAATGATTTCACAAATGTAAAGCTCCAGTTTGGTCTATAGAAAATTGCTTTTTCTCTATGGCCTGGCTGCTGAGTCCCTGATGTCCTTCATGTAACAAAGACAATATTGACCCAATCCAGTGGGGAGGAAAAAAATTCAATTTACTGCCATCAGAGATAATCCCGAAATGCACTCTTGCATTGTAACCACAAAACCTATGGTTACACTGCACGCAATTGTTGCATTCCGCAGCAGAAAGCCAATACACTGCAGGGAGGCGAGTGCAAAAAAGGGCTAAAGGGAGACCAATGGGAAATTGATTTCTTTTTTTTTTCTGTTTTATCGAACTTAATTCCATTTCACAAATCCTGGTGGCAACACAGAGGGATACTAGTAAGGGAGGCTTCCGTGAGAAGTCTGTCATCTGTTGTGTGTGTTTATTTTAATGAAACCTTTGATCGTTTTTGTCTGTTATTTGTTGCGGTGGCTGTGGCTTGGGATATGTGGATCTTAAAAAAAAAAAGTGGGAAAAAAGGGAGAACGTCGGAGGTAGGGCATGAATGGATGTCAATCACATGTTCAGCTTACTTGAAATAAAGCAGGTTATTCCAAGCGAAAAGAAATGAAATGGAGACTATACGGGTATAATGGCACGGTAATAAGAATCGTGAAACAAAGGGTTATCTGGATGTATCATCTTTGAGTTTTCGTCAAAACGCATAGTTACAACAGCTGCTGTGGCATGCGATGTCGCTGTATAATTATTTCTTTGTTTGTTTTTAGTGGAACACGTGAAGGTCGTAGACAAACAATATTGTATGTATTGAGGAAGGAGTGTTCCCTAAGGAATTGTTTTTGTTACATAGAGGAAGTTAAGCTCCTTTACACCCTTAAATTCCCCTCTCACCACAATTCGACTGAAACTGATGGTAGAAAAAAATACTCCGAGTCTCTGCATTCGACTTATACAATAGAATATAAGTGTCATCAGGGGTAAGCAAAGAAAACTTCTCTTCAACCCCAATTGCTGATGCAGCAACAGCAGCCACAGTAGTTACAACGAAAGCAAACTTGCTGCCAATCAGCATCATCGAGATGGAGAGAATCACAATTACGATTTGGGTTATTGTTGCACAAACGAATAATTTCGAGAACTTTTCTGTGGTATCCAGAGACAGTTCTGAGAAAAAGTTGCCAGTTAGACCGTCAGCTAGAAGTACCAGCAGTCGTTGCTCAACCATCCTAAGACCGGATAAAAACGGTATAAAAAAATAGCTGATATCAAAGTAAAAGTAACTAAATGGATTTTTTAAAATTAAAGCTTAATCTGTTAGTTACATAGAGAGGACCAGAGGAAATCATATTTTCAATGTCGAATCGAGCAAGCTTTTATACATATATAGGAATGGTAAAGAGTTTTCATCCTTAGAATAAAAATAAAAATGTCAAATAAGGCGACACTGATGAACTTTCTAGTTAGAATGCACCATGAACATAGGAACCATGAACATACATTAACTAAACGTGAAGTTCAGTACTTTCTCGGGACTGTCGAAAGAAAAAAAAAAGATTTGGATGGCATGTTAGTGGAAAAGTTCAGAATTTATATGAAAAAATAAAATTAAAAATTGTAAGTAACCCCCGACACACAAAAACTCTAAAAAGTAAAGAAATACAATTTTTCTCTCGGCCTTTTAACTTCATTAAAAGAACCTATTAATATTTTTAAGATAAGCGTCGTAGTGGCGCGTCTGGGAACTGCTATGTAAATAAAATAAAGTATGGATTATACAAAGATCTACTCTATGTAAATAACGTAAGTAAGCACCGGAGCAGCCATATCCAATATTTTAACGCAACGCACACGGCTCTAAGCGAACGCCCCATATATAGGGTCCGCCAAATAACTTCTTTTTTTTTTGAAAATGCTATAAAAAAAAACTACTGAATATTTTCTCAAATTTCTTTTTTTATTTGAAAGTACAATCCTTCAGGTTAATAATGGAAAATAATTTCATTCAAATGGCTGCCTCGGCTGGCCATGCAGTAGCCTACACGATCGGTCCTATTTTTAAGCACATTATCGATTGTGTGCAGCTGTATTTCACCAATGGCTTCACGAATATTGTCCTTTAAAGCGTCAATTGTCTCTGGCTTGTCGGCGTAACACTTATCTTTGACGGCACCCCACAAATAATAGTCCAACGGTGTCAAATCGCAGCTCCGAGGTGGCCAAACGACATCAGCTCTGCGGCTGATAATGCGATCTTCAAAAACAGGGCGCAAAACATCGAGTGTAGCTTCGGCTGTGTGGCACGTAGCGCCTTCCTGCTGAAACCAAATGTTGCCAATATCCTCCTCTTCAATTTTTGTGAACAAAAATTCGTTCAACATGGCCCGATAACGATCGCCATTGACTGTAACGGCCACTCCTTGCTCATTTTCAAAGAAAAATGGCCCAATTATGCCTCTGGACCAAAATCCGCACCAAACAGTGGCTCGTTTTGGGTGCACCGACTTTTCAATGTATGCGTGCGGGTTTTCTGTGCCCCAAATGCGACAATTTTGCTTGTTTACATACCCGCCAAGATCAAAATGAGCTTCATCTGAAAAGATGATTTTTTTGGCAAAATCGGCATCTTCTGTAAGTCGATCGCAGGCTCACTTAGCGAAGCGTTGTTCAAGCGTATACACAACCATATTCGTTCAGCGGAAGGATAAAACTAATTATCTGTCAAATCAGACATGAGCTAAGTGTTACCATTCACGAAATAAGCACTACTTGAAAAAAAAAAGTTAGATAGCGGACCCTTTAGAAGTGGAACAATATCGAAACACTGCAGGAACTTAGCAGACCTTGTTCATATATACCATTTGAAATTAGTTGATATTTTCTTATGGGCGGTAAACGACTAACAAAGGCCTCGTAGGAATAGCGTATCCGACGTGCGCTGCCCCGCAAAATAAGAGCCACTGCAGCCGAACACTTAGCAACTCTGTTAGTAAGTCCTATTTTCACCTCCCCGTGGTGCCACCTGGGGATTTCTTTACGAAATTGCGAACGAAAAAGGACGAATGGCGAATCTCTTGTGCCACAAAACAGGATAAATGTCGGTTTGGCTATGGCCCGGCAAGCTAAAACTCTAAAAAGCCATCTCGCCATAAAAACCGAAAAAAGCCTCAGATTTTAAACGGACGGATCCACTATACCACGATCCACGTCCCAAGCAATAAAACGAAAAAAAAATCGGTTTTGTATGTGGAATATTAGGTCTTTCAACAGACCACGTGCAGCCGAACAACTTGCGCCCCTAGACTGCTATAAAGCAGATATTACCGCGATCTAGGAAGTGCAATGGGATGGACCGGGTAAAAAGCAGATGAAAAACTGCGACATTTATTGTAGAGAATTTGGAGAGAAAGCAACGCTTATTTGGTTGCGGTTTTGTTATTGGAGGTAGACTTAAGCAAAAAAATCTTGAGCTTTTGGTATGCAAGCGAGCCCCTCATAACAATTCGCATCAAGGCTAAATTCGCCGACATCAGCCTAATTTGTGTCCACTGAAAACAAGGATGACGCTACAAAGAACGACTTTGACGATCTCTTAGATAGAACATACATATGCCCAATGTCCCAACTACGATGTTAAAATCGTGCTAGGAGATTTTAACGCGAAACTGGGCAAAGATGTTGCTTTTAATAGGGTCACAACACCACATCCGAAAATGGATTTACGCTGATAGACTTCGCAACGGGGCGAAATCTCTTAGTTGCTAACACGCGTATCCCGCATCTCAACATCCACAAGGGGACCTGGCGATCTCCAGATCAATCAACCGTCAACCAGATTGACCACTTTACGATTGATGGCAGGCACGCATCCGATATTTTGGATGTATGAACTTTCCGAGGAGCCAACATCGACTCGGACCACTATCTTGTGGCAGCAAGGTTACGACTGTGGATATGCATGGCTCAGAAAAATCCAGTAAGGCCTGCGTCATATAACGTTGCAATGCTGCAATCGCATAAGACCGCCAGAGCATATGCCGATCACGTCTCCCTCGGGCTCTTGGAAAACCCTCCAACTCCTGCTCCGTACATGACCAATGGACCGGCTGTCAACAAGCCTTAGAGAGTGCTGCCTCTGAATTGCTAGGATTCAAAACGCCACCAACAAGGAGCTCATGGTTTGACGATGTATGTAAGAGGACACATGCAGCCAAGCAGCAAGCCTATCAAGCGGTGCTGCACAGAAGGACGAGAGCTACTCGTGAGCTGTATGAACAGAAGAGGAGGGAGGGGCATAAGCTTCTCAGAAGAAAACAAAGGGAGCATGAGAAGCTTGCGATCGAAGACATGGTTGGGAGTGTGCACCAGCTCATCTGCAAGATATAGTCAGAGGAATGCATGCCGATGAATGGAATCTAAGTATCGTTTGCCCGATCCACAAGAAAGGAGACCCCTTTGTCTGCGCCAATTACAGATGTATAGGTCTCCTGAACATCGCTTAGAATATCTTCTCTGCTGTTTTGTGTGAACCCCTGAAACCGTATGTTAATAAACTGATTGCTCCATGTCAGTGTAGTTTCAGGCCTGAGAAGTCCACCATCGATCAAATATTCACACTACGGCAGATCCTGGAAAAAAACAACGAGTTCCAGATCGACACACACCATCTATTTGTCGACTTTAAGGCCGCATACGATAGCTTCCATACAAACGAACTATACAGCCCCATGTCTGGTTTTGATATCCCTGCCAAACTCGTCAGATTGTGCAGGATGACATTGGAGAATTCTCGCTGCTCCATAAGGGTCGGAAGCGACCGAACCGAGTCCTTTAATGTCAAAAAGGGTTTTAGACAGGGCAACACGTTATCGTGTGACTTTTTCAACATCGTCCTTGAAAAAATCGTGCAAAACTCACTGGTGGGGCACGATCTTTTTCAAGTCCGTACAATTGCTTGCTTATGCCGACAACATCGACATAATTGGTCGAACTCAGCGAAATGTCAATTAGGCATTTACGAGCATTGAGTCGGAAGCGGCTTAGATGGGACTTGCGGTAAATGAGAGCAGGACGAAATATATGCTGTCGAAAAAGGACATGTTGCGCTCGCATGAGAGAATGTGCTGTCGAACCACCGGCGTCTTGGCCAGGGCGCACATATTGGGACGCATAATTTCGAGGTATTCAAGGACTTCGTCTATCTCGGCTCCGCGGTGACATGTAGCAATGACATCAGTGCCGAAATCAGCGCAGAATAACTCTTGCCAACCGTTGTTTCTTTGGATTCAGGAGGTAATTAAGAAGCAGAACCCTCTCTCGGAAAACCAAGATGACTGAAAACAAGACCACTATTATCACGGTCCTGCTTTATGGCGCAGAGGCATGATGAGGCGGCGGATGAGTAGGCCTTAGGTCGTTTTGAAGGAAAGATCTGCGTAAATGGGGAATGGAGGAGAAGATTGAACAGTGAATTGTACCAGCTGTACAGCGACAGCACAGCGTCTACAGATCCAACGCCTAAAATGGCTAGGCCATGTTGAGCGCATAGACACCACGGCCGAGGACGGCCGAATTTAAGGTGGCACACGCAAGTGAGAGGAGATCTCAACCAACTAGGCGTACGGCGCTGGAGACTGCTGGCGAAAGATCGTGCCCGTCGGAGAGATTTTTTGAAGGAGGCTCAGGATCACCACGAACTGTAGCGCCGAAGAAGAAGAAGAAGATATTTTCTTATACATTACAGCTATGTAGATATAACTAATTACCCTTCTTCACTTAGCGGTCCCCCGACGCGGCGAGGCTTATCTTAAAAATATTAATAGGTTCTTTTAATGAAGTCAATTGGATGGAAATCTTTATTTGAACCTTTACAGCTTTTTCTGTAATGTGGAAAAGATTATATCCGTCAAGTGGCTACCGCCAGTGTTGATACACGTTTGTACCCGTTTTATTGTATTTTCCATGACTTTCCGCAAGATTTCTGGTGATAAATGTTCGTATTTCTGTCGAATATTCCCCTTAAGGGCTGCGACTTCAAGTAGCCCCAAAGACGGAAGTCTGGGATGGTTATATCTGGTGATCTTGCTGGGAGATTACGCGATCAGGAAACGCTTCCTTCACAATATCCATCGTGACTCGTGCTGTGTTTGTGGTTGCACCGTCTTGTTGAAACCAAATGTTGTCGTGTTGTCCGAAGTCGTTTATCATGGCCCTGTAGCGTTCGCCAGAAACAGTGATCATATTGTCGATGACCTCCTCAAAAAAAGACGGTCCAATCACTCCTCCCATGTGAACGCCGCACTACACAGTGGATTTGAGTGGATGTAATGGCTCTTCGTGCATCTCACGCAGATTGTGAAGGCCGAAGAAACGAAGATTTTGCTTATTGACGTAACCGCTTAAATGTAAATGCGCCTCGTCGCTCATGATGAATTTCGACACAAAATCCTCCTCTTCGGGAACATGTGTAAGTTCACTAAAATTCGCTGTAGGGTCCGTCTAGTTATGCCCAACTGCGTGGCCCATCGTCTGATTGATGTTTCTTCGTTCTCAGCGACATCGGCCGAACGCCACGACCTGCATGGTCTCCTATGGTTCCGGTCTGTTCAAGTAGAGTAGTTAAGTGGAATGTTCGCCCAGTAGGCCCGAAATCGGCGTCGAAATTCACGAAATTCCACCAACCGATTATTGGTCAAAAAAATCAACACAATTATTCCACGCTCTTGCAAAGTATAGCACTCCTTTGTATACTGCTATTGTCTAGTTCAATAATGTTAAATATGATCCGCCTGGAATTTTACTAAAATAATATAAAATAAAAACAGAAAAAATCCATTTTCTATTCACTGTGACTACCTCACCAGACTCATCTTCGAAAAAATATGGGCCAATGATGCCGCCAGCCATAATCCTCGCAAATCAGTTATTATTTTTGTTTTATGCCTTTGTTTTTCGTAAATGTCGTGTGGGTTTTCCATACCCTAGATACAATTATTTTTTTATTTTTGTTCTTATCCATCAAACAAGAAGGGATCAGCTCGCCGGGAGTCAAGCTACAATTCCAGGTCTTCTACCTTGAATTTTGCAAACTTTTACCTGGATCTCAGGAACCACAGTAGCTAAGGTTCTAAAACCGGTCGCTATGAGCTCAGAATCATGTTCTCTCTAACACAGACTCATAGCTCCTTTTTTTGTTTTTTGCACAGACAGGCAGACGGAAAAGTCTTTGCATAAGTCTTCCCTACCCCAGCTTTGCAAGGTAGAAGACAAAAAATATTCATCGAAAAATATCAAATTTGTTAACAAATTATCTTGGCGATCCAACGGCCATTGAAATAATTGACAAGCGTTCTAGATGACTTCAATTGCTGAGTAGCTGCCAATAGTAAAATAAATGAATTTAATGCGACATATATTAAGATACCACATAGTGTCTTCGTCTCTGATGATGACATTGTATATTACCAGGTGTATGCATAAGTGTTTCCGTTTTTTTTGTGAGAAAAATACGTAATTACCTAGTGAAATTATTTTTTTTTATTTAAAATAGTGACCATCTGTCAGGTAATTTATGAACACCATTGCCAGAAAAACGGCTTGTCATTCGCGGCAAACCATTCGCCAAGCCATTTTCCAACTTCCTCGTCATCGCTGAAGTGAAGCTCTGCGAGCGCGTGCCCCATTGAAGGGAAGAGGTGATAGTCCAGCCATGTTACATAGACGGACGAGAGCCGCTCGTGAGCTCTACGAGCAGAAAAGGGCAGAGAAACACACGTGAGATCGAGAAGACGGATCCACAGGTATGAAGAAAGTTTTACGAAAAAGTAAAACGAACATGCCAGGGCTATAAAGCCAGAGCGGAAGCCTATAGGGATGAAGGCGGATAACTAATAGTAGAGTCACAGTCGATGCTGAGAATATGGAAAAACCACTTCTGTAGGCTGTATAACGGCGATGATGGATCTGATACCGCTGTCAGACAGAATGATCCATTCGCAACGGAAGAAGATACAAGAGAATTCCGTCCGCCTGACCTAGATAAAATTAAACTTGTTATTTTGAAGCTTAAAACTAACAAAGCCGCGGGCGCAGGAGGCCTGATTGTTGAGCTATTTAAAGCGGCTGTAGATGAGTTGGTAGGGCACATGCATTAGCTCATCTGTAAAATATGGTCAGGAAAGCATGCTTTACGAATGGAATCTCAGCATCTTTTGCCCAGTCCAGACCCCTATAAATGCGCCAACTATAGAGGAATGAGTCAAAGCAAAACATGAAAGAACATACTCATGACAGAGAGGCTTGGCGAGGGGTTATCTCTGGGCTTCCAAATTCGAGACAAAAAACTGCGACCCCTACTACGGCGATTGCTATAGAGGGGGCACACAATGCTTATTCGGATGTGGATTCGGGGCATGTGGTTCGGGGCAGACTTAGGCAAAAAGCTTTGAGCTTTAAATTCATAAGCGAGCACCTCATAACAATCCGCATCAAGGCTAATTTCGGCAACATTAACCCGATTTGCGCCCACGCTGCGACAGAGGACAGGGATGACAACAGCAAAGATGACCTATATGATGTCCTAGAAAGAACATATGATCAATGCCCCAGCTATGATACGAACATCGTTATAGGAGATTTTAATGCACAGCTGGGAAAGAAGACATTTTTGCTGGAGTCATCGGAAAACACAGCCTACAGGACAATACATACGGGAACGGTCTCAGGCTCGTGAACTTTGCCTTGGGGCGGAACCTCTCTGTAGTGAGTACGCGGTTCCCATACCTCAACAACCGTAAAAGGATCTGGCGGTCCCCTGATGAATCAACCGTCAACCAGATCACATTGCTATTGACGTCTGACACCCCTTCAGTTTACTCGATGTCCGAATCTTCCGACGAACCAACATCGACTCGGATCATTACCTTGTTGTAGCCAAGGTAAGAACATGGATATCAAAAAAACAACGGAGTCGTGAAAGAACACCACGGTTTGATGTTAGACAGCTACAATCGCAAACGCAAAAAAAACTCTCTGAAAGTTCAACACCGCCTGCACTGACAACAGAAAAAGACTGGAAACATTGTCAAAAAGCCATCAAAGAAGCTGCCACTGATGTGCTAGGTTTTACCACACCATCCACGAAAAACCCATGGTTTGACGACAACAGGCCCATGCAGCCAAACAAGATGCCTACAAGGCAATGGTGCTTTGAAGAACGAGAGCTGCTCGTGAGCTCTACGAACAGAAAAAGAGGGAAGAGAACCACTTTCTCAGAAAGAAAAAGAAAGAGGATGAGAAGCGCGCGGTCGAGGAAATGGAAAGGTGCTATAGCGAGAGTGAAGTCCGAAAGTAAAACATTTATCCAGTGGATATAAATTTCGGACTGAAGCCTGTCGGGACGAAAATGGACTCTGACGAAGTCAAGATAGCAATATCGAGACTTAAGACGAACAAAGCTGCTGGAGCGGACGGACTGTCTGCGGAACTGCTTAAAGCAGATGCGGATGATCTGGTAGGACGCATGCACCAGCTCATCTGTAAGATATGGTCGGAGGAAAGTATGCCCGATGAGTGGAATCTCAGTGTCAATTGCCCGATCCATAAGAAAGGAGACCCCTTTGACTACGCCAACTATTGAGGGATAAGTCTCCTTAACATTGCGTACAAGATCCTCTCTGCCGCACTGTGTAAGCGCCTGACAATCTGGTTGGTTTCAGGCCAGGAAAATCCACGAAAGACCAAAGATTTACACTACGGCAGATCTTGGAGAAGACCCATGAATTTCAAGTCGACACTCACCACCTATTCGTCGAGTTCAAGACCGCATATGACAGCGTGCCTAGAGACGAGCTATATAAAGCCATGTCTAGTTTTGACATTCCTACCAAGCTCTTCGGATTGTGTAGGATGACGATGGAGAACTCTCGCTGCTCCATCAAGGTCGGCAACGAGCTTACCGAACCCTACAATGTCAATAAAGGGTTTAGGCAAGACGACGCGCTGTCATGTGACTTTTTTAACTTAATACTCGAGAAAACCGTGGGAAACTCACAACTCAACAACAGAGACAAGATCTTCCAAAAGTCCGTTCAACTGCCGGCCTACGCGGATGATATTGACGTGATTGGTCGAATACAACGAACCGCCAATAAGGCGTTTGCTGGCATTGAAGCGGAAGCGGCTAAAATGGGTCTAGCGGTAAATGAGGGCAAGACGAAATATATTTTGTCATCAAGAAAGGACGCACAACAGCAGCGTCTCGGACAGAGCGTCACAATGGGCAGCATGAACTTCGAGGCAGTCAATGACTTCGTCTACCTCGGCTCCGCAGTAAATAGGGACAACAAAATCGGTACCGAGATCAAACGCAGAATAACTCTTGCGAATCGCTGTTTCTTTGGGCTCAAGAGGCATAGAACTGCCAATGAATCTTCGTCCTATTCAATAGGGCAAACAAGCAATGCTGAAGCCATTGCAATGGCGGAAATAACAAAAATGCACAAGACTGTCGACGAATACTTCATTCTAAACCGCTTACTTGGAACCTGATGAAGAGCAGTGCAATGAGGACGGCTTTATATCCCATACGAGTGGTAGCTATAGGGAAGGCGAAACTTGAGTGTTTCTTGTTCTCTAATAAGCCACTGATGTTTTTTTCAAATGGTTGTTAACTTTCTTACATATATTGTCGTGTATTTTCATTACTTTTTAATTATAACCAGAGTCGAGATTGCGTCAAAATAATATATATAGACGAATATATTTAAAAATCACCGTCATATACGCCTGATATCACTGAATGACCCTTTATAGTACTTAAATGAACTGAGTAATAATATCTTGGGAAAAGATATACGTACGTATTACTCAAAACTTAATAAGCTCGTAGGGGCTTCTACAGATGGAGCCACCATTAGTGAACTAATATTTTTAGGAAATACCAAGGAAACATATCAAAATTGTGTGGCAATGTGACGTTTTGTTCATAAATTAGCTAGGTTTTATTGGAACTTCTCTTCAGGGTTTACCTTCATCGATTACCTTTAGAAGGTAACAACCAACAATACAACAACAATGGCGTTATTGATGCATTTGAGGAAAAATATTGGGGAAAACACACCAAATAATGAAGAAGAAGTATTTAAGAAGTATTCTTTCTCCAAGGCCATGCACTGTGTCACAAGACGATCACAACGGTGGCAAACTTGCATCACCCATCAACCGTCTTCTTCGGAGCACCCCCAGCAATTACTACTTATTTGTATTCCTAAAAAGGAATCCAGCGCGTCATCTGCTGGAATCAGGGAGAACCTGGTAACAAGCTGGATGTGCTGAGGCGATTACATGCGCAGAAGCTGTACTTGACACCAGGGCCTGAAGTATCTATTCCTACAAAGAGAGTAAGGACTCTCTGAAAAAATAGGGCCTCACTCTGGTTGTGGGATAAAATCTGCGTACGATTCACGTCCCTATTTCGGCCTTGGTAGAATTTTATTCCATTTTGATATCAAGTAATCGAAGGATGGAACGATTTAGACAAATCTATGATTTTTAGTCAGATCAATATACGGCATTGGTTGACGTGATGCTACGATTTTTTTATGATGAGCGATCCGAAAGGCGTAGGGTCTATGTCATCATATCGTACACACTATCGGCAAGCAAACTTGGTCAATTCTGTGGACAAGATCTGGTAGGTGCTAGAGTTAGCTACAAAGCTAGTACTCGTAGAGTACTGTGAAGCCAGAAAGATTGGACTCATCTTCCGTTGCGATGCTAATGCTCAAAACATTATTTGGGACAGCAGCAAATTCAATCGAAAAGGAGACCATCTTTTAAAATTCGCTCTATCGTCTGACATTATCTTCAACAATGTTGGCTCTCAACCAACCCTTGTGACGGCGAGACGACAGAAAGTGATTGACCTAACCCTGTCTAATAGGCATGTGAAAGCCATAACTAACCATAAGAGTCCTACCAGATGCTACGTTGTCAGACCATAGATATATCGAATTCCAATTGAAGTGTGGGACCTCCGCTTCGCAGCCCAAGCGGAATCTGAGAAAGACGGACTGGGTACGATTCAGAGAGGAGCTAGCGATATCCATTCTTCTTTGTCACAAAGTCCTGCTTAAAATCAGAACAAATCAATTGGTGGAGGATGCCGTTCATTACCTGAGCAGCGCCATCACCAACTGTTTCGAACCACACGTACTGTCAAAAAACCTCTCAGCAGGAAATTGATACCTTGGTGGAACGCCAAGGTTCGAAGTCTCCTGAATACAATAGATCGCTTAAATCAAACTCGGAAGGTGAGTGGAATAAGTATCGAACGAAGCAAAAGGAATATAAGAACCTTATTCGTAAATTAAAGAATGATTCTTATAAGTCATTCTGCGAAGATATCAAGTCCCTGAGCGCGACCAGCAAGTTGGTTAATGTCCTCAAGCGAGGGAAATCAACAAAGAAAATCAGACTGTGTTCGGCTTATTGCACACTCCTTCAATGGTAACTGCGACTGAAACGTTGAAAAGAACTCATCGCAGCTGGTATATTGCGTCACACGTGGCAACTACTGAGGCATCATTGAATTTGCAGTGGCATCATCTTTCGATAGCTTCAAGTCGTTAGGTACTGATATACCCTGTTATGTTGCAAAACGGTATAGGGCAGGTGCTTCCTACTCTGAAAAGAATTTTCACTGCTAGCTTGGCACTTGCCTATATACACATTTCTTGGCGCGCAGTGAAAGCGATTTTTATTCCCAAAATAGGGAAAGAAGATAGTATATAAGCATGGATGGACTAGGAGAGTTGCGCGTGCGCAAAGTTCCCTTCGAATGCATCCTCTGTGGGAGATGCAACATGCTTTTCATTTTATCAGCTTCAAAACCTAGGTGGAAGAATTGAATGCACTCTCGAAAGGAAAGAGTATGTACTGGGCATTTTTGTCGGCACTGAGGGAGCTTTGGAAAACTCTCCTTTCGACAGCATGTATAACGCTGCTAGACGGCATGGTGTAGAGGAAGCCCTGGTTTTATGGATCAAATCACTGCTTGTGCACAGGACATTGATCGCTGATGCAGGCCTCGAACAATATGTCAAGTTTGGCGTAGGGGCTGCCCGCAATGTGACGTCCTGTCTCCTGTGCATGGTGGTCGACTCTCTGCTCGATGCTCTCAATGCCTCTGGAATCTATGCCTAGGTCTATGCGGATGATATTGCCATTCTCTCTGTCGAATCATGTTTAGCGACTGTCTGTCTCAAAGCACAGGCGGTGCTAAATGTAATCGAGGACTCTCGAATCCTCTTAAGACTGATGTCGTTCTCTTCACGAGAAGGAGGAAAACTACTGGCATTACTCAGCTGGTGCTAAAAGGTATTCCCATCCCGATATCCAAGGAAGCTAAGTATCTGGCAGTCTTCTTAGGTAGCAAGCTTCTTTGGTCAAAGCATGTTGAGTTAAAAACCACCAAAGCGCTGTCAACTTTTTGGCAATACAAAGGTGCTTTTGGCGAAACATGGCGCCTATCGCCGAAAAAGGTTCTCTGGATCTACACGGCAAAAATAAAATCGCTACTCTCATATGCATCGGTCGTGGCCTCTTTCACCAAACGCTAAATAGCGGTCTGTCTCAGCTGTACGGAGGCTTTCCCCAGCACACCGGGTGCTATGATGAATCTTCCACCCCTTGACATACCATATATATCAGAGGATGTGCACTGAAAGCCATGTCTCGCCTGAAGAGAAATTGTTTTTGGTACAAATCGCATTGGAGTGAAAGTGTACTTGCGCGAGAAATATCCGACCGACACCTGTCTCATAGATATGCCTTCCGACGCAATGAAACCCAGATACTGAACCTGGAATGGACTGTCTTCGCATCTTTTCAGATGACTGCAGGACTGGGCGGGGTTCGGCGCTGGAGTTTTCTTTGAGCGCGAAAACATTCGACTGCACTTCTCGTTACAAAAAATGCGTCTGTCTTTCAATCAGAGATATACGCAATCCTAATGGCCATGCACTATGCTGTGAAGCACAAGTTAAAGGGAAAAAGCATATGCGTCTGCAGTGACGGCCAAGCTGTGTCCAATCCTCTATCTAGCTCCAAATTAGTTCATGAACCATGACCATGTTCATGACCATTTTGAACAAAGGCGGAAGACTAAATTCACTAAGGCTTGTATGGGTAACAGGTCACTCTGGGATCCCAGGAAATGAGATCTCCGACGAACTCGCTATCGCACCCTTGGGGCCGACGTCGTGTGTGCCGAATCTCTTAGCTCTACGAGTACATCACTGAAGCCCCTCTTTACTTCTCTCCGGACAACGGGGAAAATACAATAAGGAAAGTTGTCTGTCTGGTAGTACAATGGACCAGTATTTGTGTCTGCGTGTTCCAACAGATAGTAGAAGCCTCCAACAAAAAAAATACATATATGCTCGTATATCCTAAAAAGGATGCTCCAGGGAAGGAGATTTGGCTGCAATGAAGAAGATTTTACCGAAGCTGAAAGGTAATTATTTTGAGGCAAGAATAATCGTTTTATAAAAAGGCCATCGAATTGTTAATGAAACATAATGAATGTATCACACTCAAAGGATGTTGATGAATAAAGTCGAATTTTGCCTAGAATTTATTGTTTGTTGTATTAGTTATCCTACGAATTTATATGGGGGATGTATACCTTGTAAGAGAGAGTCGAAGTAGACACTCTATTTACTTAAAGTTACAAGGAGCACAAAATGGGATCAAAAGGAATATACAAATTCTTCAAATCTCATGTTGATATAACTCCCATCATGTTTACCTAATGCCTCGGTAAAATCCATAAATTTTCCAGTTTACATTCACCTAGTTCCTATCCGAATAACTCGTGGGATAGAAATACTTGTATTTATTGGTAAAACTCCCCCCGATTTCATTCCGGAACTTGTTTATTTAAGTTCCTAGCGATGCCATGGAAGGCGCCTCGCCTCTCAGCACGCACTCAATTAAATAAAACAAATAAAAACAAACGAGATTAAAAAAGAACCAAAATTATATCTTAAAGTGAAACAATCTCGCGAATGTGGTCGTGTAGCGTGATTAATTAATTTATTCGACAGTAATCCCATTGAGATTAATCGCGACTTTATTTTTGTTTTCTGTTTTACCACACTTTCGGTGCGCCTGATACTGATAAACGCAGAGGCGATGCGTTGTGGTGAACCGATTAACCAATGAATAACGAGGAGATCGTAGATACAAAACATGGTTTGTATGATGTATTTATTCTTTAGGTCATTTACCGTGACGGACAAATGGGATTTATGATTTATCTGATTTTCGACTTTAATAAATAACTCTACTTAAGTCTAGTGTAACTTAAAGTCCTGCTGATACAACGTATCAGCGAAAATATTAGTCAAGAATAAGTTGAGGTCACATGGGTTTTATATTTCGTTCTGGATTTGTCTGTAGTGAAGTTGAAATACTGATTTATGCGGGATTATCCAATTTGTTATTCCGAAAATAACATTTAAATAAAATACATTTATCGTTCAGGTGTGGATCAAATTTTTACTTCGGTACATTGTGTAGATGTTGTTATCTTACAATATTATAATAGAGTCTAATATCGTTAAAATGTCTGCACGACTCGATTTTAACAAATTATTTTTCGACGACTTTTCGAAATATCGGGCTTTCTGGTTTACAACTTGACAAAAATTCGTTTTTAAAGCTTCAAGGGTTTGTAGATTGTCTGCATAGAAAAAAATCTAACGGCGATAGTTTCCACGATCTTAGTGGCCACTTCACATAGCAAAACGCGAAATAAGTCGTCTACGATTTGAAACGTGGCAAAGTCTTGTTGAGATCACTTGTATTCTACATCCATATCTTCGATTTGAGGCCAAATAAATCAGTTAAAATTTAGCTATAGAGCCGAGAATTGACGGTGGTGGTTACGATCCCTCGTTTCTGAAAAAATATAGAAAAATGACACCAAGAGACCGAATTACACACAATACAATTAAATTTTGTGGGTGCAGTGATTTTTCAACCATCGGTCGACAGACAGTTTTATGTTCCCCCCAACACCTGCAACCCAAATCCCACCCTTTCACCCAACTCTTCGTCTGTCCTAATACCAACAACTTCTGCCCCATTTCCCCAATCCTCTGCCACCCCTCAATATTTTGTTGATCCTCTTTTGTTGTTGGGGGTTACAGTTAAACTCACTCAGCTAACTGCTGACCCCACCCGAGGTCGCTACGCCCTCGAACATTCGTCCCTTTCTGGCTTACCTCCACGATAAATCAGACTAGGTTTGTTATGAAGATAAAACAAACACAAGCGTCATGGTCTCCATTCAATAGGAAAATCTACTCACGGATTTCGCTAGCCTCAAGAGCTTCTTCATAAAATATCATGAATTTTTCAATATCTCGCACCAAAAAGTGTCAAAGGATCTTAATACCTTCGGCCAATACATTCATTCAAAACACTTTAAACGTAGTAGAGCTGACCACGACAAGTGTTTTCGTACCTAATTGTCTCTCTCTCCCAGCAACCCACTCACTCTGCCAAAATATCCATCTTACCTTCTATTATCAGAATATATTACATTCACATGCTCTACCCTTCGAAATATTTGCTCTGACCGAACCAAATCCGATCCCCAGCATAAATAACCTCGAACTGTTCCCATCAAATTTTAATGTTTATCGCGATGACGAACTCAGCCCACCCACTGATGGTCGCGCTTGTCGAGGCATTCTACTAATCTTCCTTAATACAATTGACTCTTCCCTCATCATCCTCCCCACTTCTCGACTTTGTTTCAATTAAGATTGTTCTATCCCAGATGACAGTATACATCATTTGTTGTTACATCTTGCCCTCACAACCTATTGAATCCTATTAACTCGCCATTAACACAATTGTCCAAATAATTGATGTAGGAGACCCTCAGGATGAAATCCTTCTTTTCGGTGACTTCAACCTTCCTCGTCTTAAATAAACCCAATCAGACGATCAATCGTTTTATAATGCCACCAATCCCACTACTGCCAAAGAATATCTCTTCTTGGATCGACTAGCAGATTCAAACCTTAGCCAAGTTAGTGGCGTCCTAAACTACATGGGTAGACATATTCACAACCGATCCCCTCAACTCTTCTGTTTCACTTTGTCTCCTTTCCCTTTCATCCATCGATAACTTCCATCCTCCCCTCCTTCTTTTTTTTTCGCTATTTTCCATTACAGAACAAACCCCCTACAGTTCTAGCCTCTTACGATTTCCACAAAGCAACATTTCACCTAATCAATAAATACCTTAAAAAGGCCCCTCTCAATTTTGATAACCTAACCGTATATAATGCAATATCCATATTCTACAGGGAAATATTGTATTTAATTCTATTTCCCTTTACGTTCCCATTTCACAAACCAAAACTATGTCCACCTCCCCACCCTGGTACAATCGCAGGCTCCGTTCTCTAAGAAACAAATTAAATAAGTAATAGACACTCTTCCTTCGTACTAAATCCCTTAATGACTTTTCTAACTACCTGGGCAGCTATCTCACTAACTGAAACGCGAGCCAGTTTTATAAACGATCCTAAGTCCTTCTTTAAGTTTGTTAACTACAAAAGAAAATCTGGTGGCTATTTTACCTCTCTCTCCTTCCATGATCAAATCTCGAATGACCCCAATATTATGGTCAACTTTTTCACCACATTTTTTAAACAGTATTTCGCCGACGGCTCCTTTGCTCCAGACCTCTCTTACTTCGATTATTTACCGAATTTTTCCCTTGGAACATTTCTTCCTCACACAGTCGATTCACATGTCATCGAAAACAAATTAAATATGCTTAATGATGAATTCACTGCTGGACTTGACGGTCTCCCTGCCATATTTCTAAAAGAATGCTCCTCAACTCTCTCTCTCCCTCCCTCGAAAATCTTCAGTCTATCACTATCCCTAGGTGAATTCCCACGCTTATGGAAAACCTCGTTTATCACCCCTATACACAAAAAAGGTCCGAAGAACGTTGTTAACAACTATCGTCCCATTGCCAAACTGTCACATATACCCAAACTCTTCGAGAGTATTTTGGACGAAATTCTAAGTTTTCGCTGCAAATCTTTAATCTCCCCTAGACAACACGGTTTCCTCAAATGCAGATCTACCATTACCTTTGTTGAATTTGTGTCCTTTACCCTATCAGACTTAGAGAATGGCAAAGAAGTCGACGTTATTTCAACCCATTTCAGTAAAGCTTTCGATAAAATCTCCTACAGACTGATACTCTTCAAATTGTTCTCCCTTGGCTTCGACCCCATTTCTTTGAAGTGGATATCTTCTTACCTGGAAAATCGCTATTACAGTGTTCGTTTTAGGTCTGTCTTCTTTACCCCCCCTTCATCTTCGTCCGGCGTCCCCCAAGGCAGCCACTTAGGTCCACTTCTTTTCGTTCTTACCGTAAACGAGATTAAAATGGTGATCACACATTCCCACATCTCACTATATGCCGACGACACCAAGTTCTTCAAGACCATTTCCTTCAGTTACGAATCTTCCTTTATTCAAACTGATCTCAATAGATCTCAAATGCCAATCAATTATGTTTTCCCGTAAACGAATCAAACCTCCTTCTCGTTTCTGCTTCCTCAATAATCAACCCATCTCCAACGCCAATAAGCCAGGAGCTAAATTTTCGCGCACACATCGATGAGATAATCCTTAAAGCTAATTCTGCACTCGGTCTCGTGAAGCGATGGTCTAAATAATTCTCGAACCCTTACGTTACGCGATCTCCTTACATAACCTTCGCCCGGCCCCTTCTTGAATACGCCTCTCAAGTGTGGTCTCCTTACCAACAAACCCACATTTCTAGAATCGAGAGCATCCAACGCCGGTTCCTACGTTTTGCTCTTTGTGGTCTCCCCTGGTGCAATCCTTTGATTCTACCACCCTACCAAGACCGGCTTAAACTAATCAACATGAACATGTTGGAAGAAAGAAGAATAATATCTGATATTATTTTCATCCATTGACTCCTTTCAGGTACCATTGACTGCGCGACTCTCTACAACTCTGTCTCTAACAACACTAACCCCCGCAATGTACGAAAACCTCGTCCCTTCTATATCTCCCACCCCCGTACTGCCTATGGCTCCAATAAACCCATTTCTCGCGTGCTGGAAAGTGTTGATTCGAATCCTTCCTTCGATTTCAACCTCAGCACTCTATGCCTCTATCCGCCTTTTTAATCAATGTTACGAACAACCCACCAATGGCTTAGTTGGCTCCCCTTAGTGTTGGGAAAGATATTTCTCCAATCACTATGTTTGGCATTTAAATCGCCGACCAGAATGTAGAAGTCTTCTACCGAGTTCAAGCGCAGAGATCGAAAGAATGTCTCGAGCTCTTTTTTTTATATAATATGGGTTGGGTCGGTCTCTTCTAATTATTCTGTAAGATCTGTGCCGGATTTTGTGCTTCTGGTTTAGATTCGTTTCGCTAACCGAGACTACATCGGAGCTTTCTTTCTGCAACAAGTTAAAAAATACGGCCCGTCGCTCAATCCTTATCAGTGAATTTACATTCACTGACAGGATCTATTACAACCTTAGGTGCGCTAGGCCCGGCAGAAACGAGCAGATACTATCTACTACTAAGATCGAACAGACATACACCTTGGCCTCCGGTGTCTTAGACACAGCCACTGGGGCTTTTGTGCAGTCTTTTCCGAACCTGCCACCATTTGGACGTAGATCAACTGGGATGTGACGGATGGTGTTTGAAAGCTACCCGAGGGACGCTTCTCCTCGACCTTCTGCTTACGGGCCAGGTTTTCTTTCTTCATGTCCTGGAACTTAGGACATCACCGATAGTTTGCAGGGTGTCATCGGTTCCTACACAAGATACACTCGAGCTGCTCCCTGTCCGCCACCTTGTCTTTTCCAAGGTCGCATTTCTTGTTCTTGTGGTTCTTTGCGCACTTAACGGATCGAGGCTGCATTTCGTAGTTCGACGCGGCATTTCCGAACCGTTGGCAGAGGATACATTGCTGCTGGGTGTGAGCTGCACCAAGAAGAAGGGAATCACTCGCTTCTCCTGTCGGGAGCTTACCCTGCAAAATGGAGAATGGCTTAACTCTCACGAATTTGAGGTCATCACTCTCGAACTCTTTGAGATCTGAGAGCATTTCCGCGGGGTCTGTGATCACCTCCACCCCCTTGAGGAGCATCGTCTGCAACCTCTCGACCTTTGGTGTGAAGGAGAAAAACTCCGTGGTGGACTTCTTCAATAAGCTTTTTATACGCTTATGCTGCTCCAGTGTCTTGCACTGAACAGCATAGCATTTTTTCCCTAAACATTTGAATTAAAAATTGCCTACAGCAATAACATACTTACAGAGATCGATGGTCTCTCGTAGGGCCGTGTTATAGGTGAAGATGAGTGACACTTTCTCCTTCTTAGGACGTTGTTGCTGCTTCTGTTGTTGCGGCTGTTGTTGTTGCTGCTGCTTCTGCTGCTGCTGTTTTTGCTGCTACTTTTGCTGTTTCTGCTGCTGCGGTTGTTGTTGCTGCTTTTGCTGCGGTGCGGCTGTTGCCTGCTCTATCTCCTTCGGATGATAAATCATTCGATTCCGATTCCGTCTGACGAGCAGACCTTCTCCCGCCGTCTCCCGACATGTCTTCCCGCAACTGCTGCTACTACAGTTAGTAGCAAAAAGAACACGAAAAAAATGCGAAAAACAATTTTTTTTCTCGACTGTATATTTGAACTGCCGACCTTCGGATTACGAGTCCGTTGTTCCTGAGCTTCTTTAACTTTACTGGCTTGCTAGCCCACCAACAACTTAACGTAGCCCCATAGAAAGGAATCCAATGCTGGCCAAACATTGTTCTCATTTACATGGCGATCATTTTCGTCGAACAGAAGCCCATCCATTCATACTTATGACATGAAATCCAAACCAAACCGTCACTTTTGTTATATGTATGTAATGGCGTCTCTCCACGCACACTTGGTTTTTTTTGCTATCTAATGTCGTTGAAAATGGTTTTTGGATGAAAAATTGGATTTTCTTCAGTTCTTGAGTTAATTTGATTTTGTGAGGGTATAGACTTACTCAAAATTCGCCACAATCTGGCGAGGGATTCCCAATTCCTGCGAATGGTGTGAAATCAACTGATTTAGCTCTTTATATTCTGTACGCTAAACTTTTCATGACTTATGGAACATTTACGATCGAAATGGTCGCCAGACCGAGTAAGCAGTTTCTGAAGAAGTGTAAAAAAGTTTTCGAAATGGTGAGCCTGCTTTGAGTAAAACTTCTTAAACTTGTAAAAATGTTTAAAACGACGACTCCCCTGGACACTCCAGCACATTTTTGCATGAAATTGAAGGCCTTATTTAGCATATTTAGAATTATCCGACTTAGGTCTAATATGCAATGATATAACTTGTCGCCATTTCGAAGGTAATTCCCCTACGACTCTCTCACAGAAACCCTCACCCCTATTGGGCAAAAGCTAAGGCAGCCTTTGAGAAAATTTTTTCACCAGTAAAATCGTTTGTCATGGACAGGAACGGATCACTTGATTCCCAGATGCGGCCAATAAGGCCGATGCGTAAGTATCTCAAAACCAAACTCCCAGAACTTCTGGCGAGTCAGCGTCGAATTGGGCGGCCTGGCATTGTCCCGATGGAGCATCATTCCTCTACTATTGGCTAAATATGGACGCTTCTGGAAGTTTGCTTCGGTCCTAGTGCTCACAGTACAGGTCTGAATCAAAAGTTTTGCCGTATGGGAGCAGCTCATAGTAGATGATTCCATGCCAATCCAAACACACAGAAAACACTCGTGGGAGTCAATCCTGGCTTGGCTACCATTTGCGCCGATTCACCTCGACTTGACTACGATCGTTTACGTTTGAAATTTTGTAAATGATCCATTTTTCACCCTCAGTTACTATTCGCTTCAAAAATTGGTTGATTTTGTTGCGATCCAGGAGAGATTCGCCCATGGAAATTCGATCAATGAGGGTTTGTTTTTGGATTAGCTCGTACGGCATCCATACAACGAGCTTCTTTTTCTAAACAATCGAAATATTGCTTTCATGATGATCAGACTCGACAACGGTGTCTGCATGACAGAATTGGAATTGGGAATGTCAACTAAATTAAACGCGAGTTTAAGGAAACATTGAGTCAATCAATCGCAAACCTGTCAGAGAACGTTTTTTAATATGAAACTTCATCTTTCTAATGCAATCTAGTGTAGGTCCGTAGGACGTACCCAACGCGAAATACAGATTACTACATCAATCTGTTGGATTTCTTTTACTACAAATAATATCAATTCACTCATACCATGATATGTTCTCCAGAACAAATAAGCTACGAATGGAAAAACTACCGAAACAAGTAGGTAATGCAAAATAGATTTATGTTAGATGTTGGTTAGGTTCTTACCCCCAGTTGAGGCGTTCAATATCGTTAAGGACGGAAATAGCAGGCACTTTGTTTTGTTCGATGTTAACTCTATAGTGCACCCGACGTTCTTATTACAATTCGTGTCAAAGTGTGTCAACCAATTGTAGAAATGTCAATATTATAAATCTGTTATTTATTTCGATAACTTTAGATAAGTTAAAATGGAGAAGTTATTGCGAACGAATTGATACATACTCTGTACTGACTGTAAGCGACGAAGATAGAACCGAAATGTGGTTTAAAATTCGTACTGATTCAGTGAATGTAGCGAACCATCACAGGAAATGGGTCGATCCGCAATCATTTTGCAGGGCACTTTATACAAGGATCTTAGCATTCATGCTTTAAAATACTCCTGTTTTGCTTATAAATATATCCACCCAACCAGAAATGGGTTTTATCCCTGAAGACAGTTGGTCAATAAAACAGGGAAACTTGCACCAGCTTTTCGAAGGCCCACTCACCAAAAATTCGACATTATGACTAGTTGTTCGACATCTTTTGGAGTTGGTTTATATAAAGTTTAGACCAAGATCGTGGAGTAAATTTTCCAACCAATTGCTACGACCGGCGATGAATGGACAAATCATGGTCTTTATTAGCCCTGACGGATACAGCAGCAATATTTTATTTTGTGTGCACACTCTTGGCATATGGGTAGGTGGCTTGATGTTCAATAGCGTGAAAGTATTGTCAAATTTGGTAATTATGACTTGAATTGCTTGCTCAGTAGGTCGAAAAAATGTGTTTCACAGAGCACGATTTTTGATAATAAACTTCAATGTACTTATACACATACGTTGCTAATCTCTACCCTTCCTCTTTCCGAACATCAGCCCTGCAGTCAAATTATCGGTATCCTTGCTGACCAGGCCTGAAATACATCTAAGCCATCATCAGACATTCTCACATCTGGGAAGATGTGTTATCTTCCCATATTTAAAATATTTTCTCTCTATCTTGTCCTCTTTCATGTTCGCATGTGAGGTAATTGGTTGCCCGCTGAATGATGTCGAGTGATGCCCGTTTAACGACGATCGGTGACTCCCTCTCAAGGAAGGTGCCCCATGATAGAAATCGCATGTCTTCTCTTATGGCCTGATTTATTCTTTCAGCCCTTCCAATGATTAAGCCTTGACTTGTTTTGACCATAATCCGGAATATCCTCGACAAAATTTTCAATCAAGCTCTCATGATCACGCACATATGAGTATGCGCGCAACGACTCTTTCGACTTCTTGTGACGGGCCTCAAAAAACCTAATGACCGCAGCTAATCCAACTAAAAATTTCCTCTTAAGCGTATCTTTCAGGGATATTCAATCCCTCACCTTAGACACCTGCTTCTATTATGATTTCTTGAATTTCATCTCATCTTACGATGACTACGTTTTCCTCACAACCCTGATTGATATTGGGGTATCCATAACCGTCCAAAAATCCAAAGAAGTCTTCTCTGCATCAAAGAGTAAACGAAGTCTTTAATGACGCTGTTCGACAGTCTACCGACGTTGTCTTCCTCTGATACATCGGAGTCTCTTTCTTCGTTTGCCTGCGTTCGCGGAAACCGATAATCTAAGAGGAGACAATCTTGTGATTGTCGTTTTAGTCCTGTCATCGTTAATCAAATTATTAAGTACAGCAAATTAGGTAGAATCCTCCCTTAAAAAACCAAGATAATTTTACTCATTTCGCTGGAACGTCGCTTGTCGTGACCCTAAACGTTTAACAACCTCCTCGTAAGAAATAAATTCATAAAACATGTTAGTATGCAATATATAGTATTTCGATTTTTTACAGTATTTTATTTTACATTTTTATTCGTATTTAATATAAATTATACGAAGTAAAGTGAGCACCTAAGCGCCTTGAACTTGTTGTCGTCCATTGAGATCGCATCGAGCTGAATCAATATGATCACAAACCATCTGCCTCGTGTTAAAATGTAATCCTCTCGGGCAATCAATCAAAACTGGTTTTCCCAAGTCACAAATGTAAAATTGACTGCAATTAGTCGGCGAGGGAAATAGAACTGCCAATGAATCTTCGTCCTGTTCAGTAGGACAAACAAGCACTGCTGAAGCCATTGCAATGGCGGCAATAACAAAAATGCACAAGACTCTCGACGAATACTTCATTCTGAACCGCTTACTTGGAACCTGATGAAGAGCAGTGCAATGAGGACGGCTTTATATCCGACATGAGTGGTAGCTATAGGGAAGGCGGATCTTGAGTGTTTGTTTGTCGTTCGGCTGCCTAACAAGCCACTGATGTTTTGTTGAAGTGGTTGTTTACTAGTTATCTTGTTGTGTGTTTTCATTAATTTTCCCTTACAAGCTGATTCGAAGTTGCGTAAAAGTAGGGAATATCGATGAAAAGTTGAAAGTCGCCACCATACTATCTCTCCGCCATATTCTCTAGTGAATTATAGTACATATGTCTGTCGGATTACAGAAAGCAATGTATACGCTATCTGCCTATTTCAGCCCTTTCCTGGCGTCCGCCAAGGTAGCCAGTGAGGTCCACTTCTTTTTATTCTTATCATTAACATCATCAAACATTCCTTCGTCTCGCTGTATGCCAGGGATATCATGTTCTTAAAGTTCCAATCCTTGTGACATGACTCTTATTATTCCATCGGATCATAAGCATTTTTCTTCTATCAGGTGCCCAAAATACGCAGACAAGCAAAACTATCCTAAAACCCTAAACAAAAAGGGGAACAAAAGTGGTGTCACTGAGCTATTAACGCTTCGCAAATATTTTAGTGAGTGGCTTGCATTCTTAACCGAATTTGAGTGACTTTTTCTTTTGGAATTGGAACTATAGATGTGGAAGACGTTTATTTTCAACAGAAAGGCGTGACATGCCATAAAGCTGATGACACAATAGTTCTATTGCGTAAGGAGTGAGAAGTAAACAAGATCACGCGATTTAACATCACTAAACCATTTTCTTCGATGGTATCTGAAGACAAATTCTACAATAACGCTCGCCCAGTGATTCGTGTGCCAAAAAAACTACCAAGTTATTATATGCGAAAACTTAATGTAAAATGCTATCAAAGGAACTAATCTTTGTGGGCGAATGTTGATATTATTTCCATTACTAATGTTAGAGATTCTGCTTTAGACTTACTGTAAACAGGAATATCCATATTAGAAGAATGTTCAAGTTTTCTATTAAATTAAAATGGCACCTCTTATTGAATAGAACTATATTACCTATAAGCGCAAGCCTGACCACATTCAACTGCCACAGCTCTATCATTGTATGTGACTTTTGTTCGAAAAAAAATGCCTTAAAAGACTGTAGTTTTCCATGCAGTGATAAGACTTAAAATTTTAATTGAGATTGAAGCTGGTAAAAAAATTTTACTTTTAACACATATTTTGCGTTATTTGGAATTCGCCTAGAGGACTTTTACGCAACTTCGAATCAGCTTGTAAGGGAAAATTATTGAAAACACACAACAAGATAACTAAGTAAACAACCACTTGAAAAAAACATCAGTGGCTTATTAGAGAACAAGAAACACTCAAGTTTCGCCTTCCCTATAGCTACCACTCGTGTCGGATATAAAGCCGTCCTCATTGCACTGCTCTTCATCAGGTTCCAAGTAAGCGGTTCAGAATGAAGTATTCGTCGAGAGTCTTGTGCATTTTTGTTATTTCCGCCATTGCAATGGCTTCAGCAGTGCTTGTTTGTCCTACTGAACAGGACGAAGATTCATTGGCAGTTCTATTTCCCTCGCCGACTAATTGCAGTCAATTTTACATTTGTGACTTGGGAAAACCAGTTTTGATTGATTGCCCGAGAGGATTACATTATAACACGAGGCAGATGGTTTGTGATCATATTGATTCAGCTCGATGCGATCTCAATGGACGACAACAAGTTCAAGGCGCTTAGGTGCTCACTTTACTTCGTATAATTTATATTAAATACGAATAAAAATGTAAAATAAAGTCAAAATACTATATATTGCATACTAACATGTTTCATGAATTTATTTCTGTTGATGAGGTTGTTCAACTTTCAGGTTTACGGCAAGTGACGTTCCAGCGAAATGAGTAAAATTATCTTGGTTTTTGGAGGGAGGATTCTACCTAGTTTGCTGTACTAAATATCTTGACTAACTATGACAAGACTAAAACGACCATAACAAGATTGTCTCCTCTTAGATTATCGGTTTCCGCGAACGCAGGCAAACGAAGAAAGAGACTCCGATGTATCAGAGGAAGACGAAGTCGGTAGACTGTCCAGCAGCGTCATTAAAGACTTCGTTTACTCTTTGATGCAGAGAAGACTTCTCTGGATTTTTGGACGGTTATGGATACCCCAATATCAATCAGGGATGTGAGGAAAACGCAGTCATCGTAAGATGAGATGAACTTCAAGAAATCATATAATAGAGGCAGGCGTCTAAGGTGAGGGATTGAATATCCCTGAAAGATGCGCTTCAGAGGAAGTTTTTTAGTTGGATTGGCTGAAGTTATTAGGTTTTTTGCGGCCCTTCACAAAAAGTCTAAAGAGTCATTGCGGGCTTACTCATATGTGCGTCATTATGAGAGCTTGATTGAAAATTTTGTCGAGCTTGTTCCGGATTATGGTCAAAACAAGTCAAGGCTGAATCATTGGAAGAGCTGAAAGAATAAATCAGGCCATAAGAGAAGACATGCGGTTCCTATCATGGGGCACCTTCCTTGAGAGGGAGTCACCGATCGTCGTTAAACGGGCCACACTCGACATTATTCAGCGGGCAGCCAATGAGTTCACATAAGAACGTGAAAGAGGACGTATTTCAGGCCTAGTCAGCGAGGATACCGATCATATGACTGCAGGGCTGGGGTTGGGATTACAAAACAGAGAGGTAGGGGAGCGGTTAGCAACTGCATCAACGGGTGACAAGTCGAACTCTGTGCTGGAGGCTAGAGTTATGTTGGCATTCAACAGAGTTTTCAAAGATTTAACGATGAAGGGTTATAGTGTAACGGCGCTGGTGGACATGTGCAGTGATAAAGAGTGAAGAGTAACTTGCTTGGAATCGGTCAGACTAAATCAGCTTCCATGTGGTAAAGGATGCAAAATAACCCAGCGATAAGATTAAAGCAAACCAAACTTGCGGAGTAGGAGGAAACATCGCCAGGTAAGAAGGTGATTCTAAAGGATGACAAAGATTGTGTTCCGATTACAGAAGAATCAATGAGAAAATTGCAAGGGAACATTTTGTTATTGTGCCGATTGACAAAGTACTCGATCGGTTGCAAGGAAAGAAGGTGTTCACGACGCTAGATCTAAAAAACCTTTTTCTAGGTCCAGATGGATTCAGACAAAATGAACAATTCGAGTACGTACCATTTGGAATATCATTCGGAATAATTATCTGCCGGTGTTTACAAGGCTCAATAATACGATTTATCTAGTCTAGGTAGGCGAAGTGGAGGAATATATGGACGATCTAATGATACCATCAGTGTATGAAGAAATTTATGTTGAAAATGTTAAGAAGGTTCTAACAGTAGCCGCTAGGTACGGTCTACGCTTAAATTGAAGCAAATGTTAGTTTTTAAGTTTTGAACGAGTAGAATCGACTCTCTCAGGTGCACTATCGTAAATAGCACAATCCAAAACAATGAAAAAAAAAACGAGATTCATGACGCTGGTCCACAAGAAATCGCCGCAAAGTTATCTCAGTTTAACATCGTATTATAGGAGATTCTTGAAGAGGTTTTTCAAATCTTGGATTTACCTTCTAAGTAAGGGAGTCAAGTTCAACATCGTTATGGATTATAACCCATTTACAGTAGCCATGCGGAAAAAGCAAGTCCTACTAAGAGTTTCCAGATTGTCGAAATCGAATTTTGTTTCGGTTCAAAGTAGCAGGATGTGGACGCGCTAAGTAGGGTGCAATGTCTCTGGCTGCAGAAGTCGACCTAACACCGTTTTCTTTGGTGTTTCACATCATTTCCGTATTTAAAAAGGCTGACCGAATATAATTTAACAATTACCAAGGACTATCACTACTATCAAGTTATTACTCGGTGTCAAATATTTTCTTGAAAATATTGAAATCATACTGAAGGCCGCCAAAAAGAAACGTTGGGCGAGATTAAAAACGCAGATTTAAGAAAAAAAAAGGGAATTCTACGAAAAATCTAAAAGGTTTTTGATTTCTAAAAGACGTATGACGTATGAAAGCAATCGAAAATGCATCATGCCATTGTTACGTTGAAAACCCTGAAAAAGTTGGTGAAACCGTTTCAAGTATACCTTAAGGGAAACAAAGGACGAATTAAGGTACGAAATGCCTTATTACGAAGATGATTGGAAAATAATCCTTAGTGAAAAACCGGCTCAACCTTACGCCGACAATTCGAACTTCTTGGAGATAGTCTAATCTAAGCAGAAAGTCAGTAGGTTAAGAAGAGGAAGTAGGTTAAGAAAGGGAAGAGAAAATTAAGTATTTGCTCACCGACCGATTAGGATCGATCCCCGGTACATGCTTTCAGAAATTGGTCGAAATTAAATATTTAGGAATGGCATTATATGTCAAAAACGACATAAAGATCGAAATATTGAGAGTATAAATTCATTCGGTCGGTTATTTTTTGTACGGTGAACAACCCACATGAACGTTTCTAAATATTTTTCTATGACGTTTGCGATATGAGGTGGAGCGTTGTG
This sequence comes from Merodon equestris, assembly GCA_958301585.1. NCBI lineage: Eukaryota > Metazoa > Arthropoda > Insecta > Diptera > Syrphidae > Merodon > Merodon equestris. The sequence goes on from OY284413.1 coordinate 44,668,955, forward strand.
TACTATATGCCGTAAATAACTTTGTCATGCCTTTGTTTTCGGTCGTTTTTCTCGTAACGCACCGCGCAAACAATTGTAGCCTATGCCGATCGCACGTAATGAATTTGCCAGGTTGTAGCAGGTCATAGTACACAACACCCTTTGGTCTCATGAGATACACAGCATGATCTTCGAATTTAAAATTTTCTTTGGTGTTGATATTGAGGTTGATGGTAATGATTCACTGAGCTTCGCATAGTATTATTTCTTCTTAGGAATATCGAAGAATATCCATTCCTCATCCCTAGTCACACTCCGATGTTAAAAAACATAATTTCATTTTTGCTCTTGAATCAGATGCTCGCAAGTGAAACCTTGCCTTTCAACATACTCGAAATTCGGTTCGTGAGGAACCCAATTACCATGCTTCTGAATCATTCCAATGGATGTTAATCGTACAGAAACTACTTGCTGAGTCATTGAGTCACTCCCAATGAATCTGTAAGCTCCATTTGTATTGAACTCGGATTTTAAATTAAAATTACAATTTAAAATATCAAAACCACTCCCAACATGTTTTATTAGATGGAGCATTGTCAGCATGAACTTCCACAAGCATTTTATCTGCTTCGGCTGCACCTTTATTCCAATGTCCCTTAGTTGACATAAGATTCACAATACACTAAAAAACAAGTTGTTTTTTTTTTTAAGTCTAAAGTTATATAAACTGAATGAACTGAAACCCTTTGAAACCATCGGGATCAGCTGTCACTGTAGCAGATTTATAATAGCCTGAGTTATCTTTTGAAAACGGACCGAACTAATTTATACTCCCATTATATAAAAGCCTATTGAAACTACTGAGTAAAGTGGATCGCAAAAACGCAGTAAATATAAGCTCGATCATGATAATTAACTGTTACAACAGTTTACAAAGGTACACCGTTACATTTTTCGCATGTTTTTCATTTGTTTATAGTCGAGAACAGTGTTGCCAGTTTAAGTGAAAATCACCTGGCGCTTTAAACGAAGTTATATAGTTGAATAAGTGTATACCAAAAACTGTCAGATGTCTGGTGTATTTAAAGTATGAGGTGGATGGCTCGCTTCGCTCTCTTACAGGATTTTAACCCTTTTTACCGCAGGGTCTAGCCGCTCATGCGGCTTCGTCACTCCGTTAAGGGTATGTCAATAACTGTCAGGCAGGCGCCTGGAGCTAAAGTTTAATTATATTTATTCTGGGGTATTTAGCAGTATAAGGGCGGGTCAATAAGTCCGTGACATTTTCAATTTCCCGCCTCTTAACTGAACGGGCAACCCTGATTCTGTCAATAGGCAACTGTCAGTTGACTTCTGTCAAAATATGAACAAGCTGTGTCGTTTAGTTTATTTTTGACTATTTTTGACTACATTGATAGCAGACTACCGCGTGTTTTGAGAAGAAAATGGAAAAAATGGAATTTTGTGTGCTCATTAAGCATTATTTTTTGCGGGAAAAAACCATCACTCAAACAAAGGCTAAGCTTGATAAATGCTATGGGGACTCTGCACCATCAATTTCAATGTTAAAGAAGTGGTTCACTGAATTTCGTTGTGGCCGTACAAGCACGGAAGATGTTCTGGACGTCCAGTTGAGGTCTCTACACCCGAAACAATTGAAAATATTCACGATTATGGTGTTGGGCGATCGGAGATTGAAAGTGAGAGAGATTGCGAAAGCCATAGGATTCTCACATGGCTCAGTGGTTACAATTTTGAATGATCACTTGGGTATGAGAAAGCTTTCCGCAAGATAGGTGCCGCGTTTGCTCATAATCGACCACAAACGCAATCGTGTGACAACTTGGCAGGAGTGTTTGGCTTTATTCAACAGCAATATGAATGAGTTTTTGCGCCGTTTCGTAACCGTGGATGAGACATGGATCCACCACAACACGCCAAAGACCAAACAGCAGTCAAAAGAGTGGGTGAATCGGCGCCAAAGAAGCCAAAGTGGGTTTCTCAGCTAATAAAGTCATGGCTACCATTTTTTGGGATATACGTGGATTATACCACATTGACTTACTTCAAATTTAATGAGGATTTGAAAAAAAGAAACGACCGCATTTGGCCAAGAAAAAAGTTGTTTTCCAACAGGACAATGCCACATGTGCAGTTTCCATGGCAAAAATCAATGAATTGGGCTACAAATTGCGCCCTCATCCACCCTATTCTTCGGATTTAGCCTCTAGCCACTATTTCTTGTTTTCAAACCTGAAGAAATGGCTTAGCGGAAAGAGATTTGACTCTAACGATGAAATCATCTCACAAACAAATTTTTTTGACAAACCTATTTTGATGACCTGTGTTTTATTCAAAAAGTCACGGACTTATTGATCCACCCTCGTATGTACAAAATTAAATAGAGAGCAAAACCGCATATACACTGGTTGAACAATTTATATAAACGACCAATTGTATGGTTGTTTTTCAATGAGTTACTATGGCTAGCAAAAATAAAAGCACGACCTGTCAACTGGAAATATGTATGTATGATTCAAGAATAATAAAGTTTTTGCGAGAAAGGGTGACGGAGAAGCTATCACAGAAATTCAGACCACAGCTGATGTCGATAAAATAGTTTAACGGACACATAAATTAATTACACTTGCGATAAAAAAAATAGGTGACATATGATGGAAAATGAAATGAATGATCTTAATACAATTGACTTCAAAAATCTAACAACAGAAGAGACCTTTAATAATCATATCAAAAAGTAAATGGATTGTCTTTTTTTTTTTTAAATATACGGTCATTGAGGAAAAACTGGGACGCGCTTTAAGAATTAAGAATTAGGAGCGCAACAAAGTTCTCACTGTTTTTTATTGAAAATGCAACTTTATTGTGAAAAAAACGGTTCAAAATATTGCCAATCGCTAGCGATAACTTTTTCCCATCTTTCTGGTAGAACTCGCATACCGTCACGGTAGAAGTGTTCTTCTTTTGAGGCTATCCACGTATCAAGCCATTTTGAGATGTCTTCATATGAATGGAACTGCTGATCACCCAGACCATGTGCCATCGAACGGAACAAGTGATAATCGGACGGCGCAATATCTGGTGGGTGGGGTAGGACTTCACATTTGAGTGTTTCTAAGTAGGTTTTAACGGGTTTGGCAACGTGAGGCCGAGCGTTGCCATACTGTAGAATCAATTTTTCGTACATCTGCTTGTATTGTGGCCGCAGTGCTCGGCTCCATCACATCAATTGAGTTCGATACCGTTCCCCAGTGATGGTTTCGTTTGGTTTCAACAGCTCATAATAAATAACACCGCCTGATCCCACCAAATACACAGCATAACCTTCGCAGCATGAATATTCTGCCGAGCCGACAACGTAGAAGCATGACGGGGCCCCATGATTTTTTTCTCTTTGGGTTGCTGTAATGAATCCATTTTTTATCACCCGTAACGATGATGCGATGAAGAAAACCCTTCCTTTTTTTGCCGTTGAAGCAGTTGTTCACAGGCGAAAAAACGACGCTCAACGTTTCTTGGCTTCAAATCATAAGGAACCCAAGTTCCTTGCGTTTGAATCATTCCCAACGCATGCAAACGCTTGGAAATAGCTTAGCGGTTAACTCCTAATACTGCAATTGGGTTGGATCCTCGTCGGGCAATGGCTCCAATTCAGCTGTTTCCTTCATTCAGGCCTTCCTTCACGCGAACGGTCGTCACCATCGAAATCACAATCCTTGAAACAAAGGAATCAATCATGGCACGTTGTTTCACTTAGAGCAGCATCTCCGTAAACTTTTTGGAGTTCTTGATGCGCTTCAGCCGCCGTTTTCTTCGAATGAAAGAAGAAAACCAACACTTTCCGCAAATGACGATTATTTGGCACAAAATCAGACATTTTCACACAACCGAAAGTATATGACGCAAAAACAAAATCACTAATGTGTCAAAGCGGTTTGTTGACCATACTCGTATGTCTAAGCTTGGTTCATAACGTTTTGGATAAATCACAATCGACCAGCACTTTCCGCTAGAGCCATCTCTGGATAAACAGCGAGAACTCAGTTGCACACCTAATAATATTACAGGATGAAACTTATAAATTAATTTTATCATCCAACTCCCTCGTGTTCGTACACATGACGTTTGTTGCTAAGAATTAGGGAAACCAAAATAATAAACACGGAAATAATTCTTTTAGCGTCGAATTTACCACAAATATGTATGTATGTATGAAAATCGGAAATTTGTGCGGCGCAAACTCAACTGAATTTCAAGCTTTCAAATGCAGTTGGCTTCAAGCGTCACCCGGTGCAAACTGTGTCGCTTGTATCGTCGAACGTACTCAAATTATTCCCACGCAGTTTTGAAATATTTTCGGTGGTCTAATTTTTTTTTCAAATAGTGCGTGCCCAAAATAGACATGTGGGCATTTAAGGGCTAAGTTGCTTGTCTTCACTGGAAGTATTAAGACAGTGCTATTATTGACTTGTCGAATTTCATCTGAGATATGGCACTATAGCATGGGGTAATGCATCTCAACTTCGTCAACTTCAAATAGTGCACCTAAGGATTCACAAAATTATTTACCGATCGAAGCTCGACCAACATAAGGACTGGAGGCGAATAAATGATTACATGAGACTGATGAGTATAAAACAATTGCATAAGCCTGAGTTTCTGTCACAGTACAAAGATGACGATACGTATAATACTCCAACTCAACAAAATTGCAAAACTAGGCGAAGACAAGTTATTGGAATGCTTATGGCCGACGAAAATATGATGTGACAGTGATGTTATGAACTACCCAACGACTTCAAGGACTTGCCAAAATCAACTTTACTACAAAAAGCTAAACAATAGTATTATAATAACGAACCATTAATCTAATATTAGGAAATTCATATAAAGCACGAAAGACGACTACAAATAGCGAATAGGGGCGGTCGGAGTAAACAAAAACCCCAACGTCCTGAATGAATTGAAACTCATTTATGTTTTTTCGTGTTTTGATTTTGCTTTGAATTTAAATAATGTAATGTTACTATGTAACTTACCATAAAACCATTTTTAAAAGACAACGAATTAGACATAGCACTGATCACTGAAACCCACTTTACCGATAAAAGTTTTTTGCGATTTTCAGGCTACAACAACTTCAACACTAATCACCCTGACGGAACAGCACATGGGGGTAGTGCAATAATAATCAGGAAACAAATTCAATGCCTCGAACTCCAAAGTTACTAAACTGACCACATACAATCAACGTCAATCCAGGTAGAAGGCAATTATATAAAATTGACAATCTCTGCATTGTACTGTCCTCCAAAACACAAAATTACTACTACATAAAAACACTGGGATACAGATTCATAGCAGCAGGAGACCTTAACGCGAAATATACCGACTGGGGTTCAAGATTAACGAACAAAAAGGGAAAGAATTTGCTGGACGCAAATAAGATCAACTACTGCAAATACATAAGCACTGGAGAACCAATGTTCTGGCCAACTGATCCTACGAAGACTCCTGACCTCATTGACTTCTGCATAACGAAAAACATCATCCATACCCTCATCAAAATCAAATCCAGCCTCGATCTTTCTTCTGACCATTCTCCAATAATGCTCGAATAAACAACTCATCCTATCGATATACCAAAAGCTCCTAAACTGTATGATAGCAAGATGGACTGGAATGCGTTTCGCCAATTCATCAGCTCAAACCTTTCGACTAACATTCCTCTCAAATCCAACCAGGACGTCGAAATACCTATCAATTATTTTGACGACGCAATAACTGAAGGAGCCTTCAAATCAACACCAATAATGACGACTAAATCTATAAAATCATCTTAACACCACCAAAAATAGGAAAACAGATAAACGAAAAAAGAAAACTAGGGAAAAAATGGCAGGGAACCGAGTCACCTCTAGACAAAGCTAAGCCATACAAAGCAGTTAAAGATCTTAAGGAAACCCTAAAAACCTTTCAGAACAACAAGCTGACTAAGTATCTCCGACACTTGATTCCAACCACAGAAGCAAATAATAATCCATTGTGGAAAATTACTAAATCGTTCAAAACTCACTAAACATCACCCACCCTTAAAAAATTAGATGATACCTGGGCTCGTAAAAATAGCGATAAAGCTACTGTGTTGGCAAACTACTTTAAGGAAATATTCTCCCACATAGGACTAACACTACTCAAATTAAAAATTGAATCTAAACGAAATAAAGTACACGATTACTAATTTGGACCAAACGAAAACCCCGGGTTATGACTTTCTTACAAGGAACTACCTAATGCAGCACTCGCATAGCTACGTAACTTGTTCAATGCTCTAATAAGATTTAAATTCTTCCCAAAAGTGGGGAAGGTGACGGAAATAATTTCTATACCCAAGCCAGGAGAAGACGCAACAAAAGCAACCTCATACAGACCGATTAGCCTGTTCCCAATTCTTTCCAAAGTATTTGACAAACTATAACATAACCGCTTAGAACCAATTCTGATTAGCTGAAAAGACCTGACCATCAGTTCGGATTCAGAAGACAATATTCAACCATTCAACAAGTGCACCGAGTGATAAAAAAAAACTCAACAGACCTGGATGAAAAGAGGCTTTGCGCTAGAGCTTTTGATAAGGTTTGGCATACTGGCCTTCTATATAAACTCGAGAATCTTCTCCCAAAAGACTTCTTCCTTTTAATCAAAAGCTATAGAGTGCGCCATCTCATATGGGTCGATGTAAACTTCGAATAACTTCAAAAATTGTCAACCTATTTTCATATATCATAGCATTTTGAAAACGTCAATTCAGTACAATTTTAACCATGAATGGCTTCACACTAAAAGAATGCGCGGAAATAGTTTCAATGTTCATTAAAAATGAACGCTCGATTCTGCTAACTCAACGTATCGTGCAAAATATCGTGACAGTGTTGCGCCCAAAAAATATACAATTCGTCGTTGGGCCTCGAATTTTTTTCAATTTGGTTCTGTGGCCCTCGTGAGCAACCTAAGCCTCGTCCACGGCGTTCAAACAGAAGACCCAAGTTTGTCATATCGGCGGCGTTCGCAGCAATTAGGCATCAGTGGGACCACTTTGCCGAGAATTTTAAAGGATGATCTTCACTTATTTCCATACAAAGTGCAGATAACTCAAAGAATTTTGCCACAAGATGAGCCACGACGCTTGGCATACGCACAAAATGTCGTTGCAATGATTAATGCTGAGCCGGAGTTCTGGCAGCAAATTTTGATGACCGATGAGGCACATTTTATGCTTTGTGGTTCAGTTAATAAACAAAATTGTCGCTTTTGGGGCACCGAAAATCCTCACATTATTCATGAAGAATCGCTATATGATCAAAAAATTACTGTTTGGGCCGGTGTATGCGCTAAAACCATCATTGGACCGTATTTCTTCAAAGTTGGCGATACAGTGGATGGCGATCGATATCGGTGGATGTTGCCCCATTATGTGGTCCCAGAAAAAAGGCTTATTTCACTTTTGGTTTCAATAAGACGGCGCGACATGCCATACTGCGGACAAAACAATGAACCTTTTGCGTAAGAAGTTTCCTGGAAGATTGGTGTCATGAAAGGGCGATATTGACTGGCTTCCGAGATCGCCGGATCTGACTCCTCCAGACTTTTTTCCTTTGGAGATACTTGAAAAGCAAGGTGTATGCTAACGGCCCGAAGACAATAGAACAGCTCAAAAGAAACATTCGTGCGGAAACCGCAGAAATTTCGACCGAAATGCTCGAAAATGTCATGGAGAATGCAAACGAGCACATATTTGCATCGGCAATAAAGGCGGTAATTTAATTAATATTGTTTTCAAAAATTAATCAAGGTAAATTGTAAAGGTCTAGATGGACTAAAAGTTTTTGAATTTCCAAAATCGGTTGAAAATTGTTGAAGTTATTCGAAATTTACATCGACCCTTAGGAGATGGCTCACTCTGTACTTAACCGATCGACATTTGTACTTAAGATACAATGACGAATCCTCAGATTTATACGTAGCCAAAGCCGAAGTCCCTCAAGGCAGCGTCTTAGGACCCTTACTATACATATGTCCTCTTTACAGCTAACATTCCTCCTCCTAACAGACTATCCTCTATGATTGCAATGTTTGTTGACGACACGATTCGCCTAAGTTCGGACAAACTTACATCTAAGCAACAAAATGACTCTGATGACAATGATTTCCTTCAAATTGTTGTTGTATTTGCCATGGATAAATCATGACAAATAAACAAAAAAAAACCCCTTAGCATCTATGTAATCTATGTAAACGGTCTTTTGCAGTGACATCATCACTCAACCTGCCCCAAGTTTTATTGTGCTCCTAATATTTTTCTCACTGAGTTCTTTGTCATGTTTTTTTTCTATTTCCAATTTTCATTATTTAGATGACTTAAGAATTTTGAACTTACATTCGTCTGTATGTAAAATGTTTTTCCAGAATGATTCACAATTTTTTATCTATTTTTCTCCAAACTTTAAGCATTTTTTTTACGTTTTCATTTTATTGTAGATATCTGTGGTTTTCAGCACTTCTATAACGTAAGCCCAAAGTTCACCGTACTCGCATTAGCTGATTTTTTAGATTTTACCGATAAGTTTTATGCAAATTTAACAACTCTTGGGACGTTCAAAAACGACCATTACTTTCGGTTTCCCACATCGAACCTCATTTCAGATATGTATATCCGTAATATTTTAGCTAAGTTTGTATACATTTACTGGAAGTCAATTAGGTCGAGAAATGTGTATGTGTTTTTCTGGTTTAACACCGAACGACTACCTTGGCCTGCCGCCTCCAACCCCTCCCAATTCGTTGAAACCTAGGTCTGGCAAACAGGCAGACCTATAAATCACAGGCATTGAAATAAGCCAGTACACGGTACCCAAGCATCATGTATTTATTGGCTCGTCACTTCGTTTGAGATATTTATTACACGTCTACACATGAGTGCAAAGTTTATTGACATCATTCCCCACGCGCGCGTCAAATAATCCAACAGACACTGTCATTCCCCCATGAAGCATCTTCATTTCGGTGTTTCCCTTGCTCAATCAACGCAGCAATCCCTTGGAATGTTTCCAAATCAAATCCAGCATCAACATTGCTACACAAATGTCTACACGTCCCTAATGCATTGGAAGCGGCAAAACCCCAAGTCACTTATGCACGCACATACAGTACATCGAATATTTGATTATTCTAAGCCCACTGGAGTGAACACGCTTCCACCTGTTGCGCGAGTAGTAGCAATAACCAGAACAGCTCCCCAGCTAAAGTGAAAATAAATAAGCACTCTGCTGCCGCTCTCTTTTACGATCCCCAGTCCATCACATTCCCGATGAGTTATGATCTGCCTACTTCCTGGATTCGTTCAAACGGGCACATAGCAATGTGAGAATCACAAACAACAAACACAACATGAACATCAAAACATTTTGCCACTTTCCGACTCAATGTTTGCCTAGCATTTCGGAATGCGATGCTTATTCGAACTGCCACACTCCTCACGCCGAGTCGTCCTTCGTGCGAATGAAATTGAGATACAACATTGATTGGTTCCGCATTCAGTTCGGCATGTGTTCTGATCGACTGCTGCCAATTTGTGATTTCCCTTCCCTAATAGCACAAAATTTCATTACGACTTTCGCATTCAATCCCTAGAGGGTGCCAATGCTGACGCGATTGAGTGGCACGCACTAATCAAGATGGGGCATATCAATTTCCGCCAGATGAAAACAACACGACACCAAATGAAGTGTAGACTATAAATGAGGTGTGATGAGCAGGTGCTTTTAAGTCGCTTTTCCCGAAGCCTGGGCGTTGATGAAAGTCGTTCGAATGGAGTTAGTGATCGGGGGAAGTGAAAGCATCGTAATCCCCTTGGTGGCGGAATTTTTTTAATTCAGACGAAAGCCGATTAAGATGCTCACGAAATGAACTGCTATCGAAGGTGAAATCAAAGCCTGGTGTTTTGTTTCGAAGATGCGTTGAAACATTTTACATCCCGGCCACGTGTTATACGAAAGACTTGTCCTTCCTCCCTTTTTATTGCTTTCTCTCTTGATGCTCAAGGATATCGTTGTGTAAATTGGAAACAATTTATGTGTGGATAAAGTGTGAAGGTGATGAACTCTCGAGGTTTCTGAGATGATGTGCGAAAAGTTTTTTTTCGAATGTGGTAATGAGATTGGGATTGAGTTTACCGAGTTGACATTAAGTTGGAAAGTTTATTTTTATAACGTCTGCTTCTATTTCCTGAAATGTACGATAGACAGGGCTTACGCTTCAGGTGTTCGATGGCGCGGAGGCTTATGCAAATTCGACAAATCGGCAATTACTAAGTTTGGTTATAGTTTGACATTACGTTTTCCTGGGGAATGATCTGAAATTTGAGGTATATTTCGACAAATATGTATATATAACTGATTGGGTGAAATTGTACTTGAGGATTTCAGGATTAGATTTCAATAAATGTAAATTGTCTGTTTGTTTGATTATACAATATAATATCTTGACATGTTTTTTTCAAAAGAGCGTGAGGTTAAAAATGAACAGGGCAATGTCCCCTGCATAGCTTTTCCTTGGAAGGTATGAATAACTAATTAGTCCACCCTTCTATTTCTCTTTCCTTAGAGGCTTGTGTTATCCACTTGAAAAGTCAGACTCCAAAAGTTTGTCATAGCTTATGGGTGTCTTCGACCAAGCGCCATATAGAAAGATAGTCTGCCTAAAATTTAAGAATATGTGTTCTATCGGTCGTGCATTTGAAAGCACAGATAACTTTTTCTAACTCGGCCGTACTATCTTTGGCTTAAAAATTAATCACTAGCGACGACGAGTGAGCAAGTGCATTATCGTGATGCAACAGCCATTAAATATATCCCGCAAATTCAGAGATTTCCTTCGTATTAATTTTCGCAAACGGCGTATATCTTCAAAGTATATTCCTTATAGACCGAACGACGATGATTGGGTTTTGTTTGGACGTTATAACCAACATCCATGTTTTGTCAAATGAGATTACCCATTTCTAAGTAAAGTAAATCTGGATCGTTATACACGCCATTCAACAGCTCATGAGCTATTGATGCTCATGCGACGGTTCCTTCTTCGCTGAATGCTTCATGCCCAAAATATTTGAAAAAAAATCATGACTTGAGCCAACCGGTATGCCAATACCCTGGGCAACTAATCTGATAATGATTCGATGATTCTCCATAACATTGTCCTTCTACTCCAACATCTTTATCATTGTTGACGAGTTGGACGTCCAGGGCCGGCATCTTCATTAACATCTTGCCAGCCTTCTGTGAAGAGCTTGTAGCACTAATAAAGATTTTTTTTTTTGCTCAGACTCGCCCATTGTTCCAGTCAACATTTCAGGAATGTTGAATTCATGTCTCTGATCCATTTTTTTTTTCACTGACGAAACATCACCAAGCACACCTTATATCTGTGAAAAAAGTAATTTAATATCCAAAATGACTGGCAACATATGTCAGGGGACATGTGTACCAACATGACAACATAGATCGAAAATCGAATGCTCGCGAAATCGAAAAATAGTCACCTTACTTTTTGAACAAACTTTATACATGCCAACAATAAGAGAAGAAAATCTTCATGCCTCATGAAACGATAAAGTGTTCGCCAACTCAAAAAATATGATCGGAAGAACCACAACATCAAAGTACAAAAGAATATAGAAGGAAATTTGGACATCACCCTATGGAGTAACGCGTAACCAAATTGATCGTTTTCTAGACAGAGGACGCCATACCAACGTGCTAGATGTTAAAGCATACAGAGATGCAGATTGCGATTCTGCCTACATTCTATTTTTCGTCAAAATCTGAATCCGAATCCAAAATTCACAGAACGGAACACCGGAATGTATAAACAAATCAACGTTAGGCAGTTAAAGGATCATCGTATCCTGCTTCAATACCAGGACGAAATGAATGGTTAGACTGCCCTCCTAGATCGCAACGAAACACGACAATTAGAAACAGGAAATCAGGTAGAACTGCCAAATATCGGGCAATCAAAGGAATCCCGTAGGAATCGATATAATACCATCAGAATTTATAAAAAAAATTGTTGGAGATGTATTTACAGAGAGGTTAGATGGGTTCACCACAATTATTGTATATGACACAATGAGACTATCGTTGAGGAAGGGAAAAACTCGATCATCAATATGCAACAATGACCGAGGAATATTGCTGCTATCAAGTTGTTACAAAGTGCTAACAAATATTTTCTCAAAGAGACTGCACGAACACTAAGGAGTTAATCAGAGACAACCACGTGACTTCAGGAAGAATCGCTCGACCGGATTTTCACTGCACGGCAGATTTTAAAAAAGAAATGAGAACGTCCTTGTAAGGCTGGATGTACTCAGAAAATCTGATGGTACCTTTACTGAGTCTAAAGCGGAAACTCTTAGTTTACCTCCTCAGATCTCTTTCCGGGAAATCAGACTGCATCGGCTCGTTGCACACTCCTTCAACGGTAGCAGCGACTGAAACGATGAAAACAACTCGGTGTAGCTGGTATATTGCGTCACGTGTGGTAATTACTGAGGCCATTGAATTTGCTGTGGCATCTTTCGATGGCTTCAAGTCGCCAGGTACTGATAGGATATACTGTTATGCTGCAAAAAGATATAAGACAGCTGCTTCCCACTCTGAAAAGAATTTTCACTGCTAGCTTGGCACTTACCTATGTATATACCTATTCCTTGGCGCGGGGTGAAGGTGTTATTTTTTACCCAAAATAGGGATAGAAGGGTTTTAAACTAATCAGTCTAACATCCTTCTTGCTGAAAAGCATGGAGAGACTAGTAGAGTTGCACGTGCGCAAAGTTGCCCTTCGAATGCATCCTCTCTCGGAGATGTAACATGCTTATCAGCGCGGAAAATCCTGCCAGACTACATTTCAAAACCTAGTTGGGAGAATTTTATACGTTGTTTGCATTTTCATAGACATTGAGGGAGCTTTTGATAACGCTACTTTCGACAGCATGTGTGACGCTGCTATACGGCATGGCGTAGAGGAAGCCCTGGTTTTGTGGATCAAATCACTGTTTGTGCACAGACATTGATCGCTGATGCAGGCCTCGGACAATGTGTCAAGTCTGGCGTAAACAGGGGCTGCCCGCAAGATGGCCGACTCTCTGCTCGATGCTCTCAATGCCTCTGGAATCTATGCCCAGGCCTATGCGGATGATGTTGCTATTCTCTCTGTCGACTTATGTATATATAAGCGCAGGCGGCGTTAGATGTGATCGAGGACTGGTGCACGAGTAATGGGCTATCGGTTAATCCTCTTAAGACTGATGTCGTTCTCTTCACGAGAAGGAGGAAAAATACTGGCATTACTCAGCTGGTGCTGAAAGGCATTCCCATCCCGATATCCAGGGAAGCTAAGTCCCTGGGAGTCATCCTAGATAGCAAAGGTCAAAGCATGTTGAGTCCAAAACCACCAAAGCGCTGTCAGCTTTTTGGCAATGCGAAGGTGCTTTTGGCAAAAAACAGGGCTTATCGCCGAAAAAGGTCCTCTGGATCTACATGGCAATGATAAAATCGATATCCTCATATGCATCGGTTGTTTGGTGGAACAGGCTAACATGTAAACACGTCGTGGGCTCTTTCACCAAACTCGAGAGAGCGGTTTGTCTCAGCTGTACGGGGGCTTTCCCCAGCACACCGGATGCTATGATGAATCTTCCACCCCTTGACATATATAGCAGGGCGCGCACTGAAACTCATATCTCGCCTCAAGAGAAATGGTTTTTGGTGTAACTCGCATTGAAGTGACAGCGCGAGTAATATCCTACGACCCCTGTCTCATGGATACGCCTTCCGACGCAATGAAACCTGCCATCCTTTTGCGCTATAATTTCACAGTCAAATTTCCATGGCGTCAGGACAGGCTCTGGCTAGATACTGAACGTGGAATGAATTGTCTTAGCATTTTTACAGATGGCCCTAGGACTGGGCGGGGATCCGGCGCTGGAGCTTTCTTTGAGCGTCTGTTTTTCAATCACAGATATACGAAATCCTAGTCTCGATGCACGATGTTGTGAAGCACAGGTGGAAAGGAAAAAGCATATGCGTCTGCAGTGACAGCCAAGCTCCACTCAAAGCTGTGTCCAACCTTCTATCCAAAATTGCATGAACTCAAGACTCAACAAAGTTGGAAAACTAAATTCACTAAGGCTTGTATGAGTCCCGGGTCACTCTGGGATCCCAGAAAATGAGATCTCCGATGAACTCGCTAGAAGAGGCTGAGAGGAGAGTTTCTCAGAACCTGAACCCGCCTTAGGTCTACTTTCTTCCACGGTTAAATCTGACATCAACGACTGGATCTTTAATGGAGGGAATATCCAGGATGCAGAATGACTAAGCGCGTACGCCCTGATGTCTGCAAGAAGTCCGAAACATTCTTCTTATCCTTAAGGAGAAATGAGAAGGCTTGCGGGCGTCATTACGACCCATTACACTTTTGTCAAGCATCTGTACGAGCTTGGCATCAGTGAGACGCCTATCTGTGCTTCATGTTGCGAGGAGGATGACACAGCAGAACACTTTCTCTGCGACTGTCCCGTCTTCGCTCGCGCACGGTGACGCACCCTTGGGGCCGACGTGATGTGTGCCGAATCTCTTAGGTCTACATCACTGGAACTCTTCCTCAGTTTTCTCCGGAGAACGAGGAAAATACAATAAATAAGGTCGCTGTCTGGTAATACAATGTACCAGTATTTGCGCCTGAGTGCTACAATAAACAAAAAAAAAAGGGCTGGGCAATCCCGAAAAAGTTGATGAAACTGTTACAAGCAAGCCTAAAGGTAACAAAGAACGAAAGATACGTGGAGTATAAAAGCAAGGAGATGATTTGTCACCTCTTCTATTTAATTTGGTGTTAGAATACGTAATGTGATCTCCTGAAGAAAATGATAGGGGGATAACCAATGGTGTAATCACACCCGCTCTAGCTTACGCCGACGATTTGAATCTTCTTAGAAATGATGAGATAATATTTAAAAGAAACGCCGAAGGTCTATTAACAGCGCGAAAGTTTTAGGAGCCTAGGAGGTCACTGATTGTACTCGATAAACACTTTTAGAAACCAGCCGGTTTCAACAATCTGGGAACTGTATTAATTGTCAAAAAAAAGACTAAAAGATCGAAATAAACGCCTACTTCTTGGCAATAAATTTATCATTCAAAACAACTCTTGTGTCCCACAATGTCAAAACCGATATTTATGTAAATATGGTAATGACTTATTTACATTCTTTTAATTAAGAATGAGAAAATTAGAAGTTGAGCCCTTTAAGAAAAAATTCAAGGGGACTCTACGTTGGAAAATAGGACGAAACAACAAGCGAATGGAGAAAAATTCACGACCAAGAATTCGAGGAACTCTAATAGGCCCCAAATATTGTCCAAGTAATAAAATTGTGAACTAAAATGGGCAGGACACGTGGAACGAATGGACAGTGGACGAACAGTCATAAGAATAATGAGTGGAAAACGACCGCCAGAAGGCCGCGCCTTTAAAAGGTATTGTCCTTCCACTGCCCGAAAAGGGATGAGACAGAACATTGAAACATGAAAGGAAAACACTCATGATAGGAGGACCTGGCGAAAGCTTGTCAACGATGCTCTGAATTTTGTAGTTCCAAATAGTCATCCTACGAGACGATAATAGATTTTGTTATAGAATAAGTTTCGTGAAGGTGACGATCATGTTCTGGATACAGGCCGCGAGCCTAGTATTAACACTAGGTTAGGTTAGGTTAAAGAAGGGGAGTGTGATGGTTAAGCATCACTTCCACTCGGAGGCCAAAAGGCCCACTGTGATTCCCTTCATTTGTGGAGTACACATACAATTAACCTGTCCTATCACGTGGTGGGTGAAACCACCCAGTGCTCTTTATGAATCTTAGAAGATCCGATATATCTGCATTTGCCACGTCCGCAATCTGTGTAAAGAATCTTTGGCCCAGCGAAGCTAGGCGCCGATTCTGGAGAGCTGGGCAGTGGCAAAGCAGATGTTGGATCGTCTCAGTTGCTTCCTCATCGCCGCAGCTCCGGCAGAGATCGCTGGATCCCGAGTCCCATTTCCGGAGCATTGCTCCAATGGGACAGTGTCCTGTGATCACTCCGACGAGCATACCGATCGAGTTTCGGTCCAGCGCCAAGAGCTTCTTTGTTTTTCGGATATTGAGCTCTGGCCACGATGATCTTGTCGTGTAGCTGTCGTTTCTTGTAAGCCAAGACGAGTTGGTTTCTTTTATGATTATGTCATTTATGATCAGCTACAATGCGCTGATCGGTGGTTTCAATGACGTGTCCGCTTCGCTGATGTCCAGTTCCGACCCTTTCCTGGCCTATTCGTCCGCTCCTTCGTTCCCTGCGATTGAACTGTGACCCGGGACCCAGCAGAGTTTGACTACGAAGATAGTGATATCTGATGCTAGGATATCGATTACCTATAGGTGTTTGGCTGCTTTCTCTATTGCTAGGTTTTCTGCTTGAAAAACGCTGCACAGATCAGGGAGTCTAAACGACTCCTGTTTGTGGAGGGTATCAGAGTAGAACCCGGCCCCAGTGCCTGTGTCCATTTTCGATCCGTCGGCGAAGAGAGTGAGCTCGTTATCGTTGATCACAGCGTTTAATAGCCACTCTTCTCTGTCGGGGAAAAGGATTGGTATTCTGAGAGAGAAGTCATTTTGGGGCGGAAATATAGTCGGTCGTAGCTACGAGGCTACTAAAACCATGCTTCTTTCCCAGGTCGTCTATTATTCTGAATATGGCCGCATGTTTATAGTTGGCTTGCTTCCACAGAGAGGACTCCCTTAGTGTGAGAGCGCTTTTTGTAGCGCAGCCTTTTATGAATAAATCCAGAGGAAGGAGATGAAGTATCATGTCCAACCCTGCTTGCGGCGTGCTTCTCATGGCTCCCGTTGTACAAATAGCGGCTGACCTTTGTACTTTGTTGAGCATGTTCATATAGGTTTTCGTGCTGCTAGCAGTCCATCAGACTAGGGCCCCATAAGTTAAAATGCTGATTGCTGTGTACAAAGGTTGCAAGCCCCATCTTTTGCCGAAGGTCTTTTTGAATGCATAAAAAGCATTCAATCAAGTCAAGCGTCCTTAGCTAAAATTGGAATTTTACTCTAGAAAGACATTCGTACAACAAATGTTTACAAATTATTATTGCGGGAAGTAGGTAGGACAAAAAGATAGGACATGCCGATTGTTTTGAGTTCATTCGTCGTTCAGGGCGGATATATTGAAGTAAACATTGATGAAAATAGTTGTGCTCTTGTTTTATTATCACTGTATTGTAAATTTGATAAACTTCTTTTAAAAAGAGTTAATATGGGACGCGGAAAAAGTCCCATATTAACTCTTAATATATATATAGTCGCGGAAAATTCAGCTGAGATACAAAAAAACTTGAAATTTAGGAGGGAAGGTTGGAGTATTGCAAAAATAGCAAAGTCAGTGAAGAGAAGTCAAACAGTAGTGACAAATTTACTAAACGATCACGAATATTATGGCAAAAGAAAGTCTCCTGGAAGACTACCTTAACTCCAACAGAAATACGTGCAACTTTGCGGGAAGCTTCAAGTTCTTCTTAAACGGTTCGTCAAATTGCATCTGAAGCGGGAGTCCAAACAAATATTAAAAATGTGGGAAGAGTTTTACAACAATGCGGACACCTCCAAAGGCGAAAACTGCTTCGGAAACCACTTTCAACCGAACTTCACAAAACATGTCGTTTGGAGCTTGTCATTGTCATTGGAAGAAAAAGTGGAGGAAAGTAATATTCACGGATGAAAAGAAGTATAATTTAGATGGACCTGATGGCTGGGATTACTATTTTCACGACCTGATTAAGGAGCATCGAATTTTAAGTCGCCGTCAAATGGGAAGTATAGGCTTGAATGGGGTAGAACGGGAGGACCGAAATAATATTTGTCAGTGGCAGAATCAACAGCACCAGATATATTGAAGTAATTAATGAACAAATTGAGAGGTTTGCTTCAATTATAACCGAGGAAAACTTATTTTTCAACAGGATACTGCGACCATCCATACTTGCCGCCAAGTTAAGGAGTACTTCATCTGAAAAAGATACCTATTCTTGACTGGCCAGCAAAATCAACTGACGTGAATATTACTGAGACCGTATGGGGAAAGCTCACCCGAACAATTTATGCAGGTGGAAAGCAGTACAACAATATTGCAGAATTAAAAGAATCCATTAGCACAAAATGGAACGAAATGGATCAAAAATATCTACAAAAATTGCTTAGAAGTATGCCTGAGCGAATGTTAGAAGTCGTAGAAAATAAAGGATCTAGCACACATCACTAGTAAAATAAAATACTGAAATTTGCCTGATGTTATTTAACTATCCTATCTTTTTGTCTTACCTACTTTCCGGGTTTTCCCCGGTTTTTTCAGCATTATTTTATGGCAGGACCCAGTGATTGCATCCTGTTAAAAAATGATTTAATTAAAATTGGTATATATTACACACAATTCGTGTTTCCTAAGAATTTGGAGGGTGTCTTATCATTCTGTCCCGGACTGTAGGTACCAGCCAATGTGTTCGAAAAAGTGATTCAAAATTGAATTCTTCATATGGACCACTTAATAAATCGCGGCCAATATTTATAAAAGATGGTGCTTAAGAAATGGCAATTACTGGGTTATCAGTTTAAGTAAAAATTGTATATACTTTATTTTTTCTAATTTAATTTCTTTGATAATTAAAACCCAAACACTTAAAAAATCATATATTATTAAAGCTTTCTCTAACGATGATCAGCCGATCTTATATTATATTCATTCCCGAAATCTCGTGATGTTCCGTATTCCATAAACCATTTTGTATTTCTCTTATACGAATAATATATAGGGTGACCCGACAGCTAGCGACGAAGTTGTCTTTAAATTTCAAAATTTTAAATTAAATTTTTTTTGCGATCGTAGTGTTGACCTTCACTGTGTTATGTATTATAGTCTGGTCTGTTATAAATGAAACAAAACGTCGTTTATGTTTGATTATTAGCATCGATTTTGCTTTTTATAACCCAACAAAAAGAAGTGAAAAGGTGTCAAGTCGCATGACTTTCGACATACCATATTGAATTCAATTAATGACAGTGACTTACAGCCGACATCCGCACCAAATGTTTACTCACTCTTTGCATCTGCTCTATTATCTATTTAGTTTAGATATACATATCTCTACCTATCGGACTGAAGAAACTCTTACGAACATAATAGCAGAGCTATGTCCAATTCTATTGCGATTTCTTGTTACGCGATTTCATTACGTGATTTCATCTAGGATAGTGAATTTCTACAAGAACATCGATGGCCTTGATGGAGAATTCCTTATTCACATTTCACAGACTCTATAAATGCGCTAACGATGAACTGTCACGACTCCTCTTTTCCAAACAATTGTCATTTTACTGTCTGTTCCATTCGATATGTAATCGAAGTACTGACAGCTGCTTAAATCACATCTCCTGTTAACACTCTATTGTATATTTCTCCTTCGATAAATATCCCGCGTTCATTGGCGCGTTCAACTGCATCACGACGAATATCAAAATAGAGATGCATCTGAATTATTTGAAATCTCACTTCAATTCAACTGATAGATATACATATGTACATTGAACGCAGCCTGTCATAACATCTTCCCCATAGTGGCAGATATCATCGCTACAGCTATTTAGTAGTGGAAAAGAAAGCTCCAATCTAGCAGATAACTCACCGTTGCTGTCATAATTAATCCAAAGTAATTAATCACTAGTTTGTTAAAAAAACGAAGGCAAGTTGCCAGAACTGCGAACGAGTACTTCGAAACTCTGAAGAAATTAGTAACAATCGAAAGCACTTAATCGTAACAAATTAATTACATAAACGACCGCAAAAGCCGCGGACACAACAGCGTATGTACTTGCGGTACAGAAACGAGTACGTGCACTCGCGTAAACGCTCCTAGATGCACCTCGTCGCAGCTCGCTTATTTCATGGATTTGCTCGGTGGAACCTGTTGACAGAGTATCGGATATCATTTTTCGTTTTTATTTATTTATTTTTCTTCTTCGTATGCGGTCAGCCGGTTGTGCACGTTGTCGAGGAATTGT
The DNA here is from genome assembly GCA_958301585.1 of Merodon equestris. Lineage (NCBI taxonomy): Eukaryota > Metazoa > Arthropoda > Insecta > Diptera > Syrphidae > Merodon > Merodon equestris. The sequence continues at coordinate 44,689,173 of OY284413.1, forward strand.
TTTCAACAACAGTATTAAATTGCCAATCCGTTCATTAAAAGTTTAGCCTTACCTCTGCATGGTCGTCACCCTGCATCTCGTGGTTCTTTCTGGGAACATATTGCTTCGGCTCTTGGACTGCGAGGCGTATATGAATAATGTCACTGGGTTGTGGACGTCGTAATCAATTTTGGTTTTGTTTTTTCTGCGAATATACTGGCCTTCACCTACATGTATGTTGGTGCGTTGTATGTATATACATATTTCATGGTCGTGTTCACAGGTGACTACAGTGTAATTGTAATTTTTGTATCTAAATGGAAATTGGTTTTTAATGGAAATTAGTGGGTGAGAATCAGTAGGTCGATCCCAGCTCGCCCGCCGGTTAGGGGCTAATAATAGGCTATGTTCGATTAATGGCACTGTCTTCTATGAACTGTCGCTATGAGCACGGTTTGGCTGTAAGTAAAAGTTGTAAACATTGCAATGAAACGTGATTGGTAAGTATAGGTTTCGACTATAAGACCTTGCCCAGTTATTAGCAAAACATGGAGGAGATTTACCCTTTTCGTGCTCTGGCATTTCACATTACTTGCCTGGAGTCGTGAAGGACTATTACTATTTTATTTTATGCCTTGCATATGTAAGCGCATGCTAGTGGCATTTGGAGGCATTTTGCCTGTGCACACAAGGTACAATTAACGAAGTCCTGCATAAGCCTGCACTGACCTACGTAGAGGATTATTATGCTAAGGATAAGTTTTGCTAAGCCCCGGAAGCCATTCTATTAAACGAAGTCATTGTCCTTGCAACGTGACCAATCGGTTTAATCAGAAGATTATTAACCAAAAAAATCCTTGCCCGATTGTATTCGACCTCGTTAGGGTGACGTTTCGTGTACTCAGATTCAGGTGTTCTATACAATCCGGGATAGTTCTAAGATATTGTCTCTTAAACATTCGAATCCTTTCTCTTAAACTGGCTCTCACATTGAAAGACACGGGACAGCCATAGGCAATTATGGACCTGACTATGGCCATGTAACAGATTAACTTCGCTCTAAAATCAAGTTTACTGCTTTGAAAAACCGCTTGTCGGAGCATGAGCCCCCGGACGCAATGTTTGTGAAAATATCGACACTGGTCTAGCCAGATTTCAAGGCATCTGACTGCGCCATTTTTTGTCTAATATTCCGAGAGGGCCTGGACAAGGGCAATCTGAATAAAATAGACTTTAATTTTAACTTCCTGTCTTTACAATATTTTTTCGAAGTCGCACTACAAAATAGTTACAGTGCCGTCGATCGTTGAGTCATTTTTCATCCCAAATGTATGAGTAAGAGTCACATGTTGAGCCAGTCAGCTCGTAATAAGTAGAAGAGAATAATGAGGCCAGTAGAGTGAGGAAGATACCTTCAAAGGCTCCCACTATACCCGCACTAATTAACAAACCTAGCGAAGAGTCATTAGACATCCTGCTCAGTACACACTGCCCCGACAACACAAGAGGCTATTAACTTTAATTTTTAACAACTCATACCAAGTCCTCCGTTCATTTCAAAGGAAGTAGTAAGCAAAAGGAAAATCCAATTTGAAGTAAATAGCTTCCTTCCATACAAATTTGCAGGTCCGGATGGATTCTACCCGGTTGAGATGCAATGTTCTTATGGTATTCTCGAACCATGGCTTTTGGTATTATTCTCATCTAGTCTAGACTGGGGCTATATCTTGGAGGAAAGCAAATGTTACATTTATACCACAGCAGGGAAAACCTCCCACACAACTGCAAAAGCTCTATCAGTCTCTCCTCCTTTCTTTTTAAGACGCTAGAGAGACTCGTGGACCTGTACATTCGCAAAAACCTACAAAAAAGCATGCTTTCGAAATTAGTAGACACAACTCTACACATGATAGTTGCAACCGTTGAAAAATCTCTTTCCAACAAAGAATTCACCATATGCCTTCGTCGATATTGAAAGAGCTTTCAACAATATAAAACCACTAGCTATCACCAATGCATTAAGCAATAATACTTTGGATCAAAAAATGCTTTCAAGCAGGCTGATTCATTCCAAATTCATCTGCTACAACGTGGCACCCCACAAGGAGGAGTACTATCGCCGCCATTGTGGGTGTTGGTTGTAAACGAAATACTCCTAACCCTCGAGGCCAGCGGGTGCAAAGTCATTGCGTATGCAGACGATATTGCACTATCAATCAGCGGGAAACATCTTCCGACAATCAGGGATTTGATGGAAATAGGAGTAAGCAAACTGACCAATTGGGCAGAGAACTGCAATCTTAGAATAAATCCCTCCAAAACGGAGCTAGCTTTATTCACTTACTTTAGATTCGCAGACCACGCTAAATACCTTGACGTTATACTTGATAGGAAGCTCAACTGGAAATTGAATGCGGAAGAACGCATCGAAAAAGCAACAATTACGATATAAACCTGCAAAAAAACCTTGGGCACCAGATGGGGTATCAAACGCCATATTACACACTCGCCGTATATCGGGGTTGTTAGACCTATACTTATGTGCGGATGTCTTATCTGGTGGCCGACACTATGCAGATCTAACTATTGCAAACTCCTAAGCAAAGTTCAAAGGATGGAGTACATCGCGATAACAGGAGCACAACACATTGGAAGTTCTCCGAAAGAGGACACGCTGGTATTCTACGTCAAAGCAATGATATAAGCGAAGACACGGACTACTTAATCCCGACCATAGACTTCACTATTCTTTATAAAACAACAATTCCCAACCAACGACGATGGAAGGGGAATGATGGGAAAAGGCACTATACTCCAATATACACAGACGCGTCCAAGACAGCAAATGGTGTGGGTGCCGGTCTATACGCACTGACCCTAAAGATCAGCCAATCCTTTAGACTACCGAACCACTGCAGCATATTCGAAGCTGAATTAAAGTCAATTCGTGAGGCCGCAGACTGGCTGTCTGTGAGATCGATGAACAACAGAGGCATCGTCATCTACACAGATAGCCAAGCTGCAATAAAAGCACTCGAATTACCAATAATAAGATCAAAATAGGTCAGGCACTGCCGCACGTCTCTAAATGAGACATCGAGCAGATGCACTGTAACGTTGTACTGGGTACCTGCGCATAGCGATATACCAGGTAACTGTGAAGCAGTCGAACTAGCCAAAATAGGCACCACACAGGAGCTCTCGACTGTTAAAGGGGAAATCCAACCACCAATGGAAACGCAAAAACATAAAATCTCGAAAAATGTAACAGGCAAATGAGAGATGGCGTGACCTTGAAACATGCAACTATGCGAGACAAACTATGCGGAGTCCTAATAGGACATTGCGCCTTAGAGACACATGCTGCAAGATTAGGATTGCCATATAACGACTACTGCAGTAGTGTCTTTACTCCTCTTGCCTAATAATGGGAGGTGTCTGAGCACAAAATTGGATATACCGGTTTTTTTCTCTTCAATGACTTCACATTCAACTGGAGATCCTTCGCTGAAATTAATAGGGTGTTAGCCCCTTCATTGCCGAAGACCATGAAATCATCGTTTAACGATGATGATGGGGTGAAGCAGGGTTCCGTTTCCTAGGTCGCGGTTGGGGCGAATTCATTCATTTACCTTGTACACTTTCTGAAAGACAGCTCCTTCTCTTGCTACCTTACTCTGAGGATCTGCGATCATGAAAAAGTCACCGTCCAGGATGGGGCTGTCTGAATCGAAGCATTCATTGTCGGACGTTTTTCGACATCATTCTGATTATTCCTTCAAAATGTTGTTCTCTTGCAAACTTATAAATGTTTGGTAAATTTTCTTTGATTAACTTTTGGAGATATTTAATCAGAGACGTCAGTGACCTATCCTCTGAGTTTTATGTGTGGGTAAGTCATTTGTTTAAGAGTTTGAGTTCTGAGAACAGTTTACTTTTTTGTCTGTGTTTAACGTCAATGGCTTCGTATCGGTATACGTTCGAAGTCATCAACGATCTACAGCGTTGGTTTTATTTGGGTTGAGAAGCTCAACGTAGACCACGTCCTTCAGATTCCCAATAATAAAAAAAACGCCTTTCGACGCCCCCTGGTTTCAATTCGTGTGGAACCGAGTTTTCTTGCTACAATTCCAATTTTTCCAACGATTCAGGTTTTTATCGAACAGTTAATCTAACTTCAATATTAGACTATTTTAGAGTTTGTACGTGAGCCTGTGGAGCCTTCTTCCATACTCGAAGAAGGGCTTTTTGAAGCGCATTCACACCACACTTTGATTATGATTGGTGCTGACCATGTCCTGATAATTTGCATCGGGCTCTGTGGAAGTCATTCTGCTGACGAAATGAGCAAGAGAAGTTATTTTCTAACCCCTCTTAGCTGACGCCTGCTTTGTGTGATGAATGATGATGCACAATTTATTGGAAAGTATAGTCTTCTTCATCGAATTGTTAAGTCGCCCAAAGCTTCAAAGCACCTTCGAAAACATTAAAACATAAATACAATATATGGCCTGCTCGTGATATTAATAACGCTGCTGTCACTCATGAAAGTCAATAAGTTCCTAATTTTAGCCATAGAAAAAATCTAGCGGCATTTTTGAACGCTCCTTTAATGTCTAAAAAAGAAGTCAGAGCAGTATTCGCTGAAGAAACACTCTTGGTTTTTGCATCACAATATTGCATCATCTCACAAATCCATGCTTGTGAGTAACTTTTGAACGCAAGCGCTACCAACATGGTCGAACAAGCACCATATTCTTCAAATATTGCACCCATCTGTGACTCATTTTCGAAACTCAAATTAAGATTTCTTTGGACCTATTTTAAGGTCGTTTTTTATCATAATTGACGGCGAATGACTATAAAAACCTTTCAAAATATGCCCAAAGGAAAATAAAGGACGAGTTCATGTACGAAACGCCTTATCTGAAACCTTCAGAAAAATTACAAGGAAATAAACTTAAAGGAATCACGTTCTAGTTTCCGCTGATAATCCGGACTGTCTGCGAGAAAAAAGAAAATATAAAACCGACAGAAAAAGAATAAGGCTTAGAAGTAAAGGAAGGGATCATAGACCAACTTCGATCGGACCAAACCTCACACATGACTGTATCCGATAAACGCTTTGACAAAATTCAAATATCTGGGTACCATATTTACAAAAACCAAAAACCATAGAAAGATAGAAGTAAATATTCGTAAAATGCTGCTTATGGGAAATGCGATGAAGGAACTGATTCGAAACAGCTCTTTGGTCCCGCAATGTTAAAATCCATAATTATAAAATTAAATAATGCTGGCGCCACTTTACGGATATTAAACTTAATTTCGGGCCTTGGAAAACAAGATCTTAAGGAGAATCTGTGGTGGGAAACAGGACGAAAAAACAATCAAATAGAGAAAAATACATCAAGAACTCGAGGAACTCCGAGTAATTAAATAGCGACAGTTGACGACAGTCAAAAGAATAATGAATGATAATGAGGTGGACCTAAAAGAGATGGAATAAAAAAACGAAACATGGAGATTTTAAATGTCCGAATTACAAATGGTCGGTAATGACAGCAATAATATTTACTTCAAATTGTCCTTTCTTCCCTTGCATCAGTTTTATCAACTTTTTCATGAAAAGTTTCACCAACTTTTCATGATGCACTTTCGATTGATTTATACGCCTTTTTAAATTATATCTTTTTTGTTTTTTTTGCTTAAAGCTATCGTACAATGGAAATATTGTCACCCGTCGTGCGGTTCGTCCTGAAGTCATACTAAATGGTACTCTCATTATTTTCTAAGCGTACATATGTAAGTCTCTTTAAGAAAATATTTAACACCATTTTATAATAACTTGATGGCATCGGTATTCCCCAGTAATTGTTGCATTGTGTTTCACTCCTTTTAAGTACGGGAATAATGACCGAGTATTTCCTTAGCTCGGGGATACTCGTTGAATTTACTGTGGTGAACCCATGTTACCTCTCTGTTAAGTCGTCTTCTGCATATTTTATAAATTCCGATGGTAATAGGTTGACTATTGTAGCCGAGTTATTATTAAGTTCTAGTGGAATATATCCTGTGTGGATACGCCGTTTTAATTGCTGCTTGCTTTTCATGTATATGGACAAGCCCATCATTGATCTAATCTGACCTGGCACCCGTTGGTACAACGGTTATACCTCTCGTGTTTTTTGCCGACCATTCTTTCTGTATTTTAGCAAGGGTTTTTTATTTTGGAGCCGGCTGAGTTCCTTTTGTAGTTCTTCAGTATTTTATATGGCTTCAAGTCTTAGAGCATTGAGGGCTTTTGCTTCTTCCTCGCATTCTTCGTCGAACCAAGGTAGGGCAAAGGCAAACATCTAGGGTTTTAAATTTAGAGGTGATTAAAATAGTTATCAGCTCCTTTGTTATGATGTATTCAATCTATTCAATTTACAATCAATGGTTGCTCGTTACTCTTATGGCTGATTGTCATGGATTTCCCGATCATATATTTTGAGCCGGCGCGGCGTAGATCATTAATGTTCGGTTGACTTTCTTCTCCTATTGATGGCATGTATATCATTTCTATTAATAATTTCGCGTTCATCTTCGAGAACGATTTTCACTACGAAGGATAAAAAAAAACTAAACGTTTCTTAGGTTGAAAAAAGGTTTCTTTAAGGAGCAAAAGAGTGTTTATATCGAAAAGAAAGGCAAAATTGCTACTGATCTGCACGCTGATAAGAGACTATCGAACTTTTTGCCATGGACAGAATATCTATTTCTTTTATTATTGTCGCTAGCATATAAAGAATTAGTTACAATGGTATTGACAATGGGAGTGCTTTATGGCCGACAATAACAGTTTGATTAACTTTTTCTACTATACTTTTACGACGTATGAAAAAATTATATTACTAGTGATACCAACAAGTTCCTCGAAGACCAATTGTTCGGGACACTCGGTCATAGTGGCGCCTTTGTCACCTCGTTGCTGTCATGATGACAGCACCCAATCAGTCCCCTTCTGAGTGAGAGTTCGGATTCTGACTGGTGATGGGTTGCCAGGAGTAGTGTTAGGCCGAGCCTGTCTGGATAAAAACCCGAGTCGAGGCCCTAGCTGTTGTTGGCTTGTGCCCTTGAGCGCGGCTATAGCGTTTGGTCAGGCCTTTCCGGGGTAAAACCCAAATCGATCAACTGATCCTACGGTATTTGCCTCGGGAGTAGATGGCAATAGGAGTTAATCAGTCTCGTGTGGGTTAAAACCCGAGTCGGAGAATTAATTCCATCCTATTGGTCCCCACTCACCGTTTTACTGCTGAGCGATAGCTTCAACTAGTGTCGACCACATACTCGTCCCTCGTTTATAGGCGACATGGTAGAAAGGAATGGTTCTATACAAAAATGTTTTATTTATTTTGGCGCAATGTGATGCCACTTTAGCGTCAACAGTGCGTTGTTGGTTTGCTTAGCTGGTAGTTGTTGTTGTGGTTCTGCCTTGATGTAGTAACGGCCGGACATTCGATCTATTTGACTTCCTTTATTCTATGGTCTTTGTTCTTCTCCTTGTAGTTTGCTACTCCTTCTTGATTGTCACTGCTTCGTTGTTGTCTGCGACTACTTCTTGTTTGTCACTACTTGACCTCCTAACAACTGCCTCGGCCTGTTATAGGGCTAGGCCGAACGGCGATGTGAACGGCGTCTCTCCAGTCTTCACTGACATTTACCCTGTGTACGGGATCTATTAACAGTGACGGCAACCGTAACCATTCATCTTTGGTGTCTTTGACCTAATGGTCTCAGGCAATTTGTCAAACCAATGTACATATGTATGTTTATCCTTTTGTGTTTATTTTGTTTGTTTATTTGGTTATTTTTCGTTTAATTTTGTGTTTATTTGTTTTATGTTTGTTCCCATTATTGAATCATATTTGTTTGTGAAAATTTAATATATTTCTTTTGCAGGTGTACAATGTGTGTAAATTTTCCTTCGCAAACCGATCAAGCTTATGCTCATGGCCTGCGCCTTTTATTACTCTCAAAAGTTGAAATATCGAGTTTCTGACGAATTTCGGGAATTGAAGGAGTCGCTTCCATAAATATGTGCGAGGTTGATTAAAAAAGGGAGAATTTGAATTTCGCGAGCTAAAAACATTCGATTTCAGATTTCTTTTTTATTATATCGACGCATGTCGCCTAACATATATTGATATTGCCAGCCAGATTGAATACTTAGTTTGTTTTTCACAGATATAAAGATTAGACGTGTTTTGGTGTACTTGACAATATTTTGCAATTGAAAAAATATGGATAAAAAATTCTCCATTCTGTGTGAAAAATAAAAACATCGAATCACAGGAAAGTTGCTGAGGATATTGTTATATCAGATAACCAAGATTTTTTTTCATTTTTTTGGGCATGAAACATGTCACCGAAGTTTGTTCCGAAATTGCTAAATTTTGACTAAAAAACCGTTGCATAGGCATCGCTCCAGAGATGTTGAATGAAGTGAATGACTTTCCAAATTGCTGAAAAGAGTCATCACTCGTGACGGAACATGAGTAAATGTTTATCACGTCGAAACCAAAGCCCAATCATTCCAATGGAAGCGACCAGAAGAGTTAAAACTGAAAGAAGCACGCCAAGTTCGGTCCATGTCAAAGCTTTACTTATTGTTTACTTTGATTATTATTGGGTGACCCTTCATAAGTTCTTGCTGGAAGGCATTAGGGGCAATAAAGAATACATACGTATGTATTACATTGAAGTTATGCGTCGTTTACGTGAAAAATAAATCATGATAACGCACCTGCGCACTCATCGTTGCTTGTACGTGATTTCTTGGTCAAAAACAATACCTTGATTAAGTATCAGCCAACGTATTTACCCTGTGATCGCGGGAGGATCATCACTGGAAGAGCTCAAGGCTGTATAAAAAAACGCATACCAGAAGTACTTTGAGGATTGTAGGTGCATTATATCGTAATGGGGTTACTCTGACTAAATATCGTAGATATTGATGACTAAATAAATATTTTTCGCAAAAATAAAAAGTCACCTTATTTTTTGCTTTCCATGGAGATTAAGTAGTTATTTGAAATAATCCTCCATTGGACGCTATTTTCTACAGCTATAAGTCTTAGCACATTACCGGCCTTTACGAGTACTTTTGCATCGCATTTTTTGTCAAACCTTAATTTTGGGATCTTTGCAATAGCTCGCTTTATTTGCTTCTTCCTTTAAAGCACTTTTCGTTGATTATACTGCTTCTATGTACGTGTCTTGCTTCGTCGTCAACTTCCGTGTCATCTATCACGGCAAACCGATTATTACGGACTCAGTTCCGGTAGATCCAAGGTATTTCAAACTCAGTGCGATAGCCAGACCAATGTTTTCTCTTCTCCAATACGTAATAAAAACTGGATAATTAATGATATGTACATATGTTAGATATCCTCTGACTAACTAGCTCAGTAGAATTAATACACAACTCACCATAACTGCCTATCTGGTTTGTTGTTTTTAAACAATCACAAGTGAGTACTCTGCGTGTGTCCAATTTTTTTTTTATTATCACCATCTTCCGTACCTACTAAACCCACATAACTACATATATCGTAGATTCCACTGCTGGCAAAATATAAAAATGCTGCATCGCTTAAAAACTACTTTCTCAACTCGCCAACTCGTTCATAACTCATTATAAATTCATTGGCTATCTCTGGAGCATGAAAGCGCACCGCCCGTACTAAGCGCTCAACTTTTCTCGCAATTGCATAAATTTACATCCAACTTTTCCGAAAGAAATCCATTAATGATGCACTGCTTACCGGAGGCAAGGTTTGCATTCCACATTTTCCGAACCAGTAGCACTTGAAAAAGTGTCAAAGTCTTAAACGGAAAGATTCGAAGTGGTCTCACTTAAGAGTCGCGTTGAAACAAAACTAAAAACTGCAATGAGTTTCCCCTAAGACCGACCGAATGTTACTCCCACCCAAAAAAGGAGGGAAAAAAAAACAAAAAGGTCCTCTATTGCGGTGTTTTTTGAATGTTAAGATCTATGCGTCCTTTCGGTCCTAATTATGAAGTCTATACCGCCCATCTCATTTATTTTAATAACAACATTTGTGACAAGCTACTATCCCAAGTGCCCTTCATCTCTAGTAGCAGTCGTTCCCTTTCGCTCTCTGAGGCGTGCCTTATCTTCTTAGCGGTCGGTCTATCTCACTCGGTTGCCCGCTTATGACACGCCATGCCATTATGACACTAACCTTGACTTTGCATAAAGTCACCGTGGCATCCATCCAACCTCGTCTTGTCGTCTATCTGTATCTACCCGAACTGCATGCGTTTCACATTTCAGCCAAGTGCTGCAGCCATAGTCTGTGTGCAGATGTGCTTTAATGTAGTAGTGCACTCTGGCCACTTGGGTGCACTTGATTCCTTTTTAGTAGTAACCCTTGAGAAGCTCATCATTGAGCGGGTGAGTTGCGTCCCTAGTGTGGTTGGATCTTCTTTCTTTTTGTTGTATTTTTTTGTTGGTGCGACCACTTGTCGTGCGACTTTGACCTTCTCTGCGTTTTTCAGATGATTTTTGTTAACTTAAGCGTGTCACGTTAAGCGTTTACTTACTATAACGGTTGACATATTCCAAAAAAAAAAAAAAAAAAGTACGCCCTACAACGTTCCATTATATAGGGGTTTTCAAAGCTTGCCTAACATACGCAAACATGCCTTTAGGTTGAGGGTGGTAAATGGAACTGAGGAAGCCTCCAGAATAATTAACTTGAGAGTGGATTCGATACACATAATTGTGTTAAACCGTCATCGAAACGCGACGACTACAGGTGCGTTACATGGCATTTGGAGTACGATTGTTTTTGACGTGTGTGCGGCGGCGGGGAACCATGACGATGGTGGAAGAAACGAACGACAATTGGAATTCTTTGTACTTAAAAGTGGATTCTGTGTTGCTTATTTAAGTGGGGAGCCTATGAATAATTAGAGAATGTTAAGTGTTCACAAATGCTCGGAGGTGGAGATGAAGTTATATATGCATGGAGTAGTCTTAAAATTAGACGTTATCGAAGGCGACGGCTTTTTAATGTCGAAAGTCATATTTCTTTGACATTAAACACTTTAAAAGTCATTGGCGGTAAGGGGTGTTGAATGAAATTTCAAAACTGCTAGTAATTTAAAGGTTTTGAAATTTAAATCATGGGAATCGGCCCGCTGTTAGAAACTTTTGAATCTGGGAAGCCGAAGAAATCTTGAAGACATTCAAATCAACTATATTAATTGCACATTTCCTTTTATATCAATGCCAGTTATATTATAGGAGTAATTTCGGCCACTACTTTAAGGGTCTACAAATTATGCATAACGCATTTATAATGAAGCTTAATGCAAATTGCTTGGTGGCCAATTTTAAATATGGATTGTAGTTCATAATGAACAGTGGTACTTTGATAAAAATAGAAATAAAACCACATCGCTTCGACTGTATGTTCATAAAATAACAGGAATTTTTGATAAGTGTTATCCCCCTGAAAATTGTATCTATTACATATTCATGGAAGCGCCTCTTTTTATCCCCGAAATACTTCTGGATTTTGATCTTTCAAGCTTTAAGGGCCTAATTTTTAAGGCCGAAAACATAATGGACGATGATGTAAACCTACAGTGGGATCCTCTGCTGGATGCTCTGTTCACGTGGTTCAAAATGCGGCCTTTTTTTAACCATTCATAGCTTCGTAAATAAATAGAGAATTGACGATATGAGAATAAAGGTTTTAATGTATTCAATGATGAATATCCTGCCAATGGCATTGTCGCCAATCGTGGATTGTTTGGGGGAAGAAGTTAGGAATAGATGGTAGCCCAATCGTCTTGCAAGACACGTACCAATTGCGACAGTAAATATCCTCACCGCGCTGTTAAATAACGCTCTGAATAATAGTCATTATAATGCGGATTCCCCAAACGGAATAGAGATAGAACAGATCCTGCTAATATCCAATCAATTAGTTTACTTCCAAATGTTATTTCTTACACAGTTTTTGATATGTTTTTTTCAATGGCTTGAAGAAAAGAAAATAATACCGGGCAACCAATTTGGTTGCAAGGCGAGGCATGATACTATGGTTTTCTATATCCAGTGGAACCGTATGGGAAAAAAGTCTGTTCTACAAGCATATTTGGCTTGGGATGCCAAATCACTTTCTATACATGATTTACGTAATGACTTTGGGAAAGCGGTTTACTGCTAAATGTGGCAAAAACGATTTACAATGGGCAGCGGTTAACTGTCCGATATTGTTTACGGTCTGATAGATTTTCTCAGCCTTTCCACACGCTAGGAGATGATTTAGTAGTATTCAGATCAGGTCCAATTGTTGCACGACTAAGACTAAGGCCACGCACTGAGCGGCAAGCGGCAAAAAGCTGAGCGGCAAGAAGCTGAGCGGCAAAAAAAATTTAAAACACATGAAATCGTATGGCTGTGGCCACACAGTCTCTGAGCGGCAAGCGACGTTTTTGAGCGGCAGAGCGGCGTCGCTCAGCTTTCAATTCTGTTCTATTATTTTAGGGTAGTGCTGAGCGGCAAGAAGGAATAATGGCAAATTTAAGAAATATTAACAGCAAATCAAATGATTGTATTGACATACGTAGGTATTGTCTGAATTGGTCTTCGTGTTGTCGAAGATTATTATACAAATGGTGAAATTCGCCATAACCTGATCTTTTTCGGTTTATTGGATGAACTCCAAATCTTCTTTTTTTAAGCTTGAGATAACTCTGTAAATGTTAAAATGACTTTCTTGTAAAATATTGCGGTGAACAGCACTCGTTAACGACATTTTCAGAACTAATCGCTAAGAATTGCCGCTCAGTGAGTTGCCGCTCAGAAAATTGCCGCTCAGTAAATAGCCACTTGCCGCTTTAGTTTGTCGCTGAGCTTTTTGCCGCTTTGCCGCTCTGCCGCTTGCCGCTCAGTGCGTGGCCTTAGCCTAAGGATCATTTACCGATTTTGCAACCCATAAATTACTCAAATAAACAATATTACTAATTTAAATGAAAGAGTACACTAATGTGAAAGAACAAAATTAGATAAGCTAAAGTCAATTTCATTGCAAAGTTCATTGAATGTTTTTATGCACCTAGTAATTGGCTCATTGTAACCATAATTTGCTCTATGCCTTCTGTCGTAAAGTACATTTTTCAACCGAAGATCTTTATATATGTTTATGTTTATAAGAAAACCCATTCGGGTGAAATAATATGATTCCTTCTCCCTTAAAACTCAAGGGGTGCAAACCAATTAACTTACATTTTACGTCATAAGGAGAAAGTTCGTCAAACATGTTTAATTTGCGGATAGCATACCTCGTGAAATTAACATATACATATGTCGAATCCCAAATAATGGAAGAACATTCTAAATAAGGTCTGACCAACGAGGTGAATATGGTTTTAAGGCTACAAACATATTTGAAGTCTTAAATTAATTAAATTAAATATTTCGTGAGCATCATTCAAGAACAAAATAAACAACAACGGGCCGAGATGACTACCTTGGGGAACGCTAGAAGTTACTTCTATTACACGAGCTGTAAAACTACTAATCTTTACCAAATGCTTTCTACTACATAAATAATTTAAAAGCCACATCATCATAGAAGCCTAAGGTATTTTTTTTTGTAATGTAATTCCAAAATGATTTACCATTATTCTTTACCGAAGACTGCTTTTACTAATCTCTTATTCGACCACGTAATTCTGTAGCGGTTATTTTGACGCGTTTTAGGTACAAATAACTCAAGACCAGAATTAATTTTTCCCATAAATACACCGTAGTTATCTTTTAAATTTGAGGTGTTCAGTAGTGCATCCCAATCAAAGCTGCTTATATATTCCGTAAGTGCAAAGAAATTAGTTTTAGCAAATTTATAAACTTAAGGGTCAACATTAATATTACTTTGGCTACAGTAATTAAAAAACTTGAATTCCAATAATAAGATTGGATAATATGATGGATTATATTGGAATCAATAAGATTCAAAGCTTCTTATATTAAATCTAAAATTTTATTTAAACTGTTCCGAACATTGTTTATTTGAAATAAAAGATTTAGAGATTGAAGGCCGTCGATGACAAATTGTTCCCATTCATGGTTAACATTGAAGGGGATTAAATTCATATCACCATCCACAATCTTCGAAGTAATATTGAGATCATCAATATGATGCTTCAGTGTGACTTCGATCATATTAAAATCTATTTTGATGATTGGACTTTAAAAAATAACTTTCGAAAGTCGGAAACGATACTGTTTAGGACTACCAGAAATAACTGGAGGAATTACCAGTATCTATATTTCAATGAACATATAGGCACTTGTCTTGCTGGAGCTAAGAAAGCCTCCGGTATATTTAACACCAAACTTGACTTTAATGTAAAAATCATATGTACGTGACCATACGGCCCATCATCACGCATGGTTTCCGGTGTGGCTTGTCGTAGCGCCATTTTATTTGTAAAAGATTTATGTGTCCGAAAGACAGTGACCGCTCGAAATCCTAATAAATTTTTCTATGCAATCCAATTTTAAAATGTATATATAAAAACAGACTATATGAGATGAAGCCGAAAAGCATTTCTAATTAAATATCATAGCACAAGTAATGAGCACTAACTTGATCCATTTTCCCCATGAAAAAACCTCTGGAAAAATAACTTGGAATAAAATGTACTTAATAAGCCGTTTATATCACATCACCACATTGAAGAGATACTTAGTCTTTGAGGAGCTTATTAGTATCATTAGTAATTTAGGACATTTTTTTTTTTCATACGTGGTAGAAGCGTTGTTGTCCGTAAAGTCAGAAGCAACTAGGTTAGATTAAAATCACTCTAAATTAATCCAAGTGTCATTGCCGCCCATTTAAATGAATACCATTACACAATCAAAAACTTGAGCCCCTAGCACTGTGCGAATGATAAAATCATGAATCCCATAGACTTAGACGAGTTTAAGATAACGATGTCGAGGTTAATGTTTAATAAAACTGCTGCCCCAGACGGACTGCCTGCTAATCTGTTCTAAGGAGTTGGAGATGGCACAGAACTGCTCAATTGTTAAGCGACATCGATATGATTAGACGAATAAAGTGTGATGTCCATGAAGTTTTCGAGAGTTTAAGGTAAGAGTAAGTATGGCCTTTAGCGGTCAGGATACCAGAGATAAATAGAGGCTTCTCTCGAAAGACTAAGCTTATTCTCAACTAAAAGCTAATCATACCGATTTTCCTATAGGATTAGATATTCTAGAAATTGGATGAAAAGCCACTTGGTTGAATCGAAAACTGAAATTATAACGAAAAAAAACGATTTATAACTAAAAGCTGCAATACGGTAGCTTCTGAGCGAATGGACATCATTCCTCCAACGAGAAGTATTTCCAACTCTAAGCTCAATAAATGGCTTAGCACAGGACGACTGCATCTAAGGTGGAGCCCGTAGATGGAAGAGGACTTCAATCAAACAGTGTGCTTTACTGGAAGTAGCGGGTTGAATTTTGAGCCGTTCGTTGGGACCAGGGCCTACAGCGTCATTTGGTTAATAAGCTAGTGTGTCTACATCACTTGTTACTTAGTAAACAAATAATAAAAATATAATTATATTTTAGGTGTACAAATAAGTTTTGAGGGATTTACAAAAGATGGCGTCGCTAGTATTAAATCGCATCGGACCACCTTATACCTGTATTCACATGAAAGCGTCATCATTATCTCTAATAATCTGTATGTGTCATTTTGTTGAAGGGTAAACAACTGACATTTTTTATGCTCTAAACATGTCAACGTATGTGCCAACAAAACAACATTTGCGGGAAGCAACAACATTTTGCTTCAATTTGAAGAAAAATGCAACTAAAGGGCATCGATTACTTTGTGAATCATATGGGGAACTTGCTCCATCAATAAAAACATGTGAGGAATCCGGCGTTTCAAAAATGGCAATCTTGACACCAGTGAAAAATAACGTGAAGGGAGGCCAGTAAAGTTTGAAGACGCTGAGTTGGAGACATCCAGCTGGAATCAGCTCGGAGTGATCTACTATGAGCTATTCCATCTTAACGAAACCATCACCGTGGATCGTTTCCAACAACAATTGATGCAATTAAGCTGAGCTTTGAAGCTTAAACGCCCCCAATGTGCTAAAAGACATGACAAAGTGATTTTTCTGCACGACAACGCTCAGCCACATGTTGCTAAAGTCGTCCGGGAAACCTTGAAGCACTTAACTGGGATGTCCTACCCCACCCACCGTATTCTCAAAACACTGCTCCTTCCGACTACCACTTGTTCCGGTCGATGGCTCATGACCTGACCGAGCAGCATTTCACTTCTTAAGCCTTAAAAAATAAGGACTTTTTTAACCCTGGATGGTTATCCTTCGTCGAATCGACGAACAACAGTTTTAGTTTTTATGATATCTTTTTAACTATTCATCCTTTTTAATCCTTTTTTCGTACAACATCAATTGGAGGTGATCTCTACAAGTGAACGGACGTATGGTATTCTGCGATCCACGGAAATAGGTTTTTCTTACAAGTAAGTTCGTCGAAACGACGAAGGATAACCTTAGTGTGATTTTTTTTTCTTTGTACATATGTGCTTATGTGTTTATTACTTTTTTTATGGGGTGTTTTTTTGTGGTTTCTTTGCGATAGAATAATAAAATGAGTTCCGGCCAGAAATTAGGAGATGATGAAATCGAGGCATTTCTTGGAATGTGTGCAAACGATGATTTTATTACAGAAGACGATGACTTTCCAGGAGATTATGAAAGTAGTAATGAAGACAATCTTGTTATGGAGGATGCCGATGAAGTTGAAAGCGAAGCGTTATCTTCAGAGGATATTTCTGATTCAGATGAAGAAAATATTCCCCTCAATTTGCTCAAAAAACAAAAAAAAGGGATAATAGAATTTACAAAAACTATTCTTCGAGGCAAAAACAACTACAAGTGGTCATCAAAAAAAGGCAAAAGCCATCGATATGGTTTGAATATAGTTCATCAGGCCCGGGGACCAACACGTCAGTGTAAAAACATTATTGAACCACTGCAATGTTTTCAATTGTTTCTAACGGACAACATAATAAGTGAAGTTATAAAATGGACAAATGTCGAAATAAATTCGCGAAGAAAAGATTTGGTTACAGAAACTAACAATTCGCAAACACGAGAAACCGATTCTGAAGAAATAAGAGCTCTAGTTGGAATTTTATGCTTGACAGCTGTCTCAAAAGGCAATCACCTAACTTCAGAAGAGTTATTTGATTCCAGCTACAGTGGATCCCGGTACGTTTCTACAATGACTAAAGCCAGATTCAAATTTATTCTATCGTGCTTACGTTTTGACGATAAAGCTGTTCGTCTTCAAATATCACATGACCACATGACAAATTCGCCCCAATCAGAAAAATATGGGATATGTACACTCCGGATCGCTATTTAACAATTGATGAGCAGCTTCTAGCTTTTCGTGGAAAATGTTCGTTCAGGATGTATATTCCTAATAAACCTGCCAAATACGGCCTGAAAATGGTTATGTTATGCGACAGTGGCACTAAATATATGGTAGATGCAATGCCCTACTTGGGTAAGGGGTCGAACCCTAGCAACTTGCCTCTGGGAGAATACTATGTGAAAGAACTCACGAAACAAATTCATGGCTCCAACAGAAATGTAACAATGGATAATTGGTTTACGTCTGTCAACCTTGCAAAGTCACTTTTGTTGGAGCCATACAGGTTAACCATAGTTGGAACCTTACGAGCAAATAAGC
Organism: Merodon equestris; assembly: GCA_958301585.1. Classification (NCBI taxonomy): domain Eukaryota; kingdom Metazoa; phylum Arthropoda; class Insecta; order Diptera; family Syrphidae; genus Merodon; species Merodon equestris. The sequence continues at coordinate 44,706,985 of OY284413.1, forward strand.
GAGAAATACCTAAAGAAATGCAAAATCAAAAAGGGCGCAAATGTCAGACCTCCATGTTTTGCTACGATAAGGAACTAACGCTACTGTCGTACAAGCCAAAGCCATCGAAAACAATTTTTTTGTTGTTATCCTGTAATGAAGAGGGAACTATAAACCCTAATTCAAAAAAGCCTCATATGGTTGAATTTTACAATCAGACGAAGGGAGGCGTTGACACATTTGATCAGATGTGCAGTGTAATGAGTTGCTCTCGAAAAACGAACCGATGGCCTATGTGTCAGTTTTATGGAATGTTAAACATGGCATTTATTAACAGTTTCATAATTTACACACGCAATATGTTTGACAGCAAACAAAAAAAAAACCGTTAAACCGTAGGGAGTTCATGAAAAAATTACATGGTGAACTTATTGAGCAGTATATGTCACGAAGACTGGCGACGCCTACGCTAATCGCTACAACTAGGAGGAAAATTGAAAATGTTTTGGCTGACGTTCAAGGAAATCGTCAGGACAATACCCCAGAACAGTCAGCAGAAAAAAAAAGAAAAATTTGCGGATTTTGTCCATATTCAAAGAGGCGAATGACAAAATCTTCGTGTTATAAGTGCAAAAAAAGCATCTGTGGTGAACACAAAATTGAGGTTTGTGCCTCTTGCATATAAATTTGAATTATTTCTTTTTCGTTAATTTTTTAAGGTTTATATGGATTAGTACTTTTCATTTTTGCAATAATTTCTGAAGGTGATATTATTTTAATATTTTTCTTAATTTTTTTTCTAAACCAATGACCGTTGAAGTAACAATATAAACTGATAATTTCAATTTTATTTTTAAGTACAAAAAACATGTCGATATTAGTAATAAATCTTATCTATTATTTAAAAAACATGTCTAAGAACTTAATTTAAAAATTTCAGGATTAAGGATGCCGAAGTTTAAGAGGTAGATAGATTTTAAGATGAACTTCGTCGATTCGACGAAGCATAACCTTTGTGTGCGTAAAATATGCATAACCATCCAGGGTTAAACGCGGAATCCATATGGTGCCTGAAAGATGGTTAAAGGTAGCAGAAAACGATGGACAATACTTTGAATAACGTACATTGTACCAATGATTGTGAATAAATCTTCAAAATTATAAAAAAAAACCCTCAAAACTTATTTGTACACCTAATATTCGTATATTGCTTGCTATAAACAGAATTGCATTCATTGAAATTGAAGAAATTTACTGCACTTTTTTCGCGTTTTTTTTCCGGTAATAGCGACCAGGAATATTACTAATGTAAACTTATGTTCCATCACCTGTTATGGTACACTTAAGCAATATTTTCGTTACATAGCCTAGCCTGAATCTACAAATCTCTATTTAAAAAGCAAAAAAACAATTGAGATTTCTTTGCAAATCGGATGACACAATCGGAGGAAAATCCTAGAAAGCTTACCCTAGGTTCTGTCGCCATACACCCTCTATTCCAAAAAGCAACGATCTTCTGTTGATAGGAATCAACACACTACAAGACCAAGTCCTTAAATTTGGGAGTAGCTCAACCCGATGTTCTTACTTGTCGAACACAGTAAGCATCACATAGTTCTATCAATCTGACCTAGTTTCTTCTCGAGTCGATGGGGCTTGCTCCTTAAAGTAAAAAAAAAAAAAAAAAAAAATTAATTTTGTTGTTTATTAATCAAATAAGAACGTTCTTATAGGTGTGAAGGCGATCGCGATTTGCGATTTCTTTCATATCGGCGGGACATTTGATAATGCTGACTTTTTTTCTTCTTAGATGGCTCTTTACAACTCATGGAAAGTCAGAGCCAAGATTCTATGTTGTGTGCGATTTGTCGACTTGTTTTTCACACAAGTAAACGGTACCTACAGTTTAATGCCAATTCCAAACGACTTGCTCATCGTGCTTCAGAAGCCGACACACTACCCACTGCGCCACGGCACCCTCAGATGATGCTGACTATGACCCGATTAAAAGGGCCTCTTCTTATGGGAGGGTTAATCATCTCGCCATTTCACAATTAAATCTCGAGAAGTTTCAGAGACAGTATCAGCAGGAAAATGCTGCCTAGAGAGTGGAGTTCTTTCCCCACTTCTGTGGTCAATTGTTATCAGCGACTTTTTCTATGTGATAACTGTGGCAACTTAACTCAATATCACAGGCAAATGTAGAGTAAAAAACGCAGCCCTGCAAATTACATCTAAGTAGTCCAAATATATATAATATAATATCCAAAATAGTGCCAGCATTGGATTGAATTTTCAGGTGAAGTTAAATAAATAGGTATTGGCCTTGATAAACTCAACTGGAACTCCAACATAAACAACGAACTAACAAAAGACACGTGATAGTTAGACCTGAAAACTTACCGGACTTCATATACGCAAAAAAATAGCTATACACAAGGTTGGACGAATCCTACACTCGGAAGTATCTCGAGAGACAGACTTGGTTCACATGATCATTCTTTACAAACTTCCCAAGCTCGAAAAAATGAGCACGGTATTGGATACCCTTCAATAAATGTATGTCTTTGATATAGAAATTTGATATTTTAGCGAATTGATGAACCTAGAGGACTGGAGATCCCCTGAAAATATAAAAGGTTTTACATGGTTCAAAGATGGAATTGGGGATCGGGGCTGAAACAGAGTCATTTAAGCCAACATACATAAATCTTGAATCCGGTATTGGAAGTCTAACTTTAAACATATTTACCGACAGCCAAGCAGCACTTAAAGCGCCAGGCTCACACTGCTTGAACTCACAATTTGTTAAGGACTGCAAGATCTAGGAAGAAAAAAAAAGTAGGTGATAGATACTTGGGCACATACCATACACTTACATATATTAATGGTAAAGAAATTGCTAAATCAAGTTGGTCAGACCAGAACACTGCGGTCTGATATAATGCCAGAGAGCAAGCTCTTTTAATTTTCCGTCACCTAAATGCCTCTCTTAAAGCACTTTCATGAATTCCTGTCTTGAGAATGCTACAAATATGTGCTTGTGTTGCCTACATTAAAAAGCCCACATCCGGAAGTCTTATCTCTCGATAAAGTTAAGTATGGTCTTACGAAATCAATTGTCAGCTCCATTAATAAGGTTGGGGACATTCTCACACAATTATTTTTCTACTCCCAGTGTCATCCTGGCTAACTATGCAAGAATATTCAGAATCTCTACTGTTTATTTCAAAATCTAAAAGATCATGACATGAGAGGATTTCTACGACGTCATCGCAATTATCAATTCTTGGGAATACATGACATTCCAAGACGCCACATGGATAGTTACAAAGCATGCTTTGATAGCGTACTGATAAAGATGTCATCCCTTCCCTGGCCTACTGACTAATAAAGACACCTCAAGCTCCATGTAACAACACCGATAGCTAAGAGAGCCAATAGTGGCATTGTGACTTCGTCACATATTGACCGAGTCTTCAACACTTACGTCAGATGCACTCGAACTTTCCTATGATAACCGAGTACCACCCTATTTCTAAAAAAAAAATCATGCACTTGGAACATCAACAAGGCCAAGCAAGCTTATCGAACTTCAACAACAATCATTGGCAATTAAACGAACATCATTTCCTACTTTAACACAGAAAATTACTCGTCGGATACATTGTCTCCAAAACAGAGTATTGTTAGCTATCCCCACTGCCGGCCAAGACTCAAGACTTGGTATAAAAACAATTCAACAAACTATATTTGAAGTATTTTCATTCTAATTTTACAACTAAACTTTTACATCAACCGTCTTGGACCTTCTTTCCATAACAATGATTATGACAAAAGCTCATATTTTCCTTGCCATGGTCTGTCTGAGTTCCATAGTGACTACAGCGACAGGAGTGGAAATCATATGTCCTTCGGAGCAGAGTGACATTGATAGAGTTGTGCAGTTTCCGTCGTCGACAAGTTGTTCGGAGTTTTATAAATGCGATCGGGGAGTAGCTGTGCTTCAATGGTGTCCCGACGGATTGCACTATAATACGTGGAATCAGGTATGTCCCAATGTGCTATTGGTATGGAATGTGTTTGAAGTTTACCATTTCCTTGCAGGCATGTGATTTTCCGGAAAATGCACGATGCAGACTTCAGTAGTTCAGCATTAAAAAGGAGTTTTATGTGAGCAGGATATGAATAAAAGTGAAATGTGAACGTAGGATATTTGTTTTTACTCAATTATAAAAGAAATTTACCTGGAAATTCCGGACTCAGCGGCACTCATTTCCTATATCTCATTCATGTTTTTCTTCATATCGTGGGAAGAGGAAGAGAAAGAGGTCCTTATGAACAAAGAAGTTGGTGGAAACTATTATTATCCTTTCATATGCGCACTAAAAAAGCCAATTAGATAAAGATTTTTTTTTTTAAACTCCAGGGTTAGATGAACAAAGCAACGAAATTCATTTATAAAGACGACGAAAAAGTGTTTTAAAAGTTTTCTTTTTTAGTAGAACAATTCTGTCAGGATGTGTTAGTCCTTTACAGAAGTTTTGATGATACGTTTAGAAAAGAATCTAGAATGCGATATAAAAAGAAATTTTATTAATGAAATGAGTTTAAGGAAAGTGCTATAAGAAATATGCTGTATAAGATTTACGAGCTCATATAGTAGGCAATTATCCAACAAGAAGTGTTATTCGAATTATGACATAAATGCAATTTTTTTTTCGTACAGTAGTGATATCTTTATTTTTAGCGTGGAGCTCAGTCTTAGATGGAGAATGCAATATTCACGGAATGTCCCGCTGTATTATGATAATTTTTTTATCACGTTTTGGCATTATTGTATTTTTTTTTTTTTTTGTTTTTATATGAATCGTTGGTGAAAGAAAAATATGTTTAAAAGCATTCAGGAGCTCAATCTCCAAGGTTAATTGAAATCTCCATTGCGAGAAATCACAAAAGGTATTGAATAATAATAAACGAGAATAAATGTCTTCCACGTCCGAGACACTACAGCAACCCATTCACTGAACAGTTCGCTCAGAACCGTATGGAGTAATAACACCGTCAGCCCAAAAACTACAAAAAGCAGTCACTCGTAGCAGCATTGGTAAGCATAGGTAAAACTGCCAACCATCAAGAAAGTAAAAGAAGCAATCTATGGGCTTAAAAATATCAAGGCCGCAGGAGTCAACCTTGAACCATTGGAAATAATAAAATATGCTGAAATGGGTTGAAAGAAACTTCGCATCTGACTGTAATTGATAAATGCTTTGAGAAAGTGGACGATTTCAAATGACTGGGAAGGGTTGGCTGTCAAAAACGACATAAAGATCAAAACAAACAAAAGGCTGCCTAAGGGAACGCGTACTTCATCGCGATAAAGAAACTGTTCAGCACAACTCTTTTCCAGCAATATTGAAAACCATAATTATAAATATAAAATAATGTCGGCGACATTTAAGAGATGTTAAACTTAGTCTCTGATGAAGAATTTAGAAAATATAATAGATCTAGGAACTTTGATTTTAACATCTTAAGGAGAACCAATCGTGGAAAACAGGACCAAGAAGGAGAATGCATAAAACTAGACAATCCAAAACTCGATGTACTTTAGTCAGCCCCAAGCCCTGCCCGAATAAAAAAAATCGCGAAGACTAGGATGGGCAGAACACGTAAAATGAATTACAGTAGACGAACAGTCGAAAGAGCAATGAGTGGGATACCCAAAGGAAAAATATTGCTAGGAGCATAAGACCATACATATGAGAGAGATACTTAAAGAAATGTTGTTAACGAGGCTCTGAATTTCCGAGTTCTAAATTGCCGATAATTAAAATTGTTTTGAATGTCGGAATTCAGAGAGGCATGATTTGAAGCTAGGTAGAGTCTTCGAAGTGTAAATAACAACAAGATTGTGGCTCATTACGACACAGCGGTTCAGTCTTCCATGAATAAGGGATTGAGAATCAAGATTTAGAGCTATAGGCTCAGCTAAATGTGCGACACACCTAGGTCCGGTTCTGTCTGTATCGACCAAGGAAAACGTTCAACCTACAATGGCAAGCAAAACTTTTTTTATACAATTCGACAGAAAATAAATGCAATATTCTTTCTTTCTTTCTTAATATTATTTGAAGAAGGATGCATTCTTCGAAAAAAAAATTCAAGTTAACGGTTTCTATTGGAACGTTTCACGCGAAGTTATTGAAAGCTCTAATATTCTTAGTTTTGCACGTTTTAGTCTTGTTCAGTTAGCTTTATTCGGACACATTTTTCGCAGTTATCGATTTAACCATATTAGTTTTCAGTTGTTCAGAGCTCAAGGTGTGAGGTAAAATATCACGATAAATATGTACATTTTAACAATGGGAAAAGTTACAATAGAGCTTGAAAATAAAATTGTTTCGCTGTCTAACCATAGCTGGAGCTTAAGAAAATTGCCGATCTACGCAAATTAACTCAGAGAATAGTCCGTATGGTCCAGAAAAGTAAAAATTGCAGCCCTTTAAGTGCACGTGAAAAACCTCGGTTATTAACGGATGGCGATGTTCGTGTCATCGAAAGGATGTTTAGAACTATTCGTAATAGGGTACAAACACCAAAGGCCGCCTTTTAGGCTTTAAATAAGAACGTTACCAATTGACTGCCAGAAGACTGCAAATCGATCTTGTATCTGCAATTAAGCAGAAAAAGCCTGCGTTTTTCGATAAAAGCGCAAAAGTACGGTTAAAGTTCTGCATAGACGACAAGAACTGATGAGACCAAAGCCAATCGTTACTAGTCAGATGGAAAGGAATATTTCTGGCACAGGCTTAATGAGGTAATTCTTAAGCACCAAATTAAAGAGACCGTGAGGCACAGATGACGTAGCCTGATGGTTCGGGGATGGTTTACTTGGTGGTATAATGAAAAACGAAAATTATTTTCAAATACTCCAGATAAATTTACCGGATTTTCTTGAGAAATATGCGTATCCCATTGAAGATATTATCTTTCACCAGGACGGCGATCCCAAACACACCGCCAAAATTGTCAAAAACTGGTTCAATAAGTCAGTTAAATAACAAAGTCCGGATTTGAATCCGATAGAGAATTTGGTCAGGTAAAAGCACTTCCCAGAACGGTGAGTTACCTCGCTAAGATCCTTCTCACTCCTTAGTTAATAAGTTAGGACAGGATTAGCAAAGTGATCTTTTGGGTGGTTGGGCACGTCATCATGCTTATATGTATGATACCGCGAACAGACTGAGGTCTTTCAGACTTGATGAGATAGGTTATGCAGAGTGAGCGAAGTGGCGGAGACAAGTCATAGAAAGACGGTGACCACTAAAGAGTGCTAGCCATCGTGATTATATTTAGGATTACAATCCATAAATTTAGGGTCAATTAAGCTATTCGAATAAGAAAAAAAGTAAAAACGAATTAGATAAGTTGAAGCCAAATAGCACTATTAAGTAAACAAGAATATTAGGCTTGGTGTGCCCGCCAGGGGCAGTAAGACACAAAAACCGTAAGGCATTTATTTTTAAGTTAAATTTAAACGTTTGTGTCTAGGAAATAAGAACAATAAAAGCGAGCCATGACAACAGAAGCTAACTTTGTCGTACATAAAACGAAAACTCCTGACATCGTTAAAGACAGTTCCGCCCCTGTACCGGCTATCAACTCTCCCTTTCTAAGCAATAAACAAGAAAGCTCAACAAATACCCCAGATGACCTAACCGAAATCAAACTAATGATAAACGAACTAATAACTAAATCTCTAATACGATGAACATATTAACCCTATTAATGACTACAACAAACAACAGGCAATAATACATACCGAAAAGCAGTCACTGGACTGACCCAACAAGTTCATGAAGATATAAAATCTAGAGACACTCAATTGGCATCTTAATATCGGATGCCACCAACAAAAGCGCCTTAAGTAGCCTTGAATACATACAATTTTGTTTGCGTTGATAGATTTCACTTAAAGTCAGTAGAAGTGTTTATTGTTGAATTCTATGTTATTTTAAATAATGGGCGTGCAGTAAATCTGTTTGTGTCGGGTAATACGAATTTGGATCTTTATAATATAATGGACCTCTATAGTGCAATGGATAAGTATAAGGTTCTTTCATCCTATAATGGGGCGTTTAATACGAGTATAGTTGATTTTTTAACTGACATTTTTAATTTGAATTATATTTATGCATTTATAAAGCAATTTTCAATTGGCGCGGGTAGATGTTGGTGACCTATGGTGGCAATATTATTTAGGTGACATGTGTTGAATGCATTTTTTTATTATTCAGATACAGATGCGAAATCACCATGGCAAGTTACACGTTTAAATCACCTCTCATTCCCAACAGATGTTGTTGCACAGTTTTTCTGTATGGGAATTGTTCTTGACTATAGACGGACTTGAACTACAGACCTTCGGCTCAACAGTCGGTGATGATTACCATTGCACCACGCCCACCCCACGAACATAACAAGGGCAATCGCTCAAATTCAGCCGGATCTATGCGGGAGAGTCATTAATAATTACACCGCTCGCAAGAAGCCGAGGTGGGCATTTGAACGTTGTCATGTTCCATACATAATGGCATATGTGGTCTTTTTATATAAAAAATAATAATTTTGTCAATACCTAACACACAACATGTTTTATCCATTTCATCGTCTACTCACCCTTCTTTAAAAAAAACCTTTATGTTAATCTGGATGTCCTCCAAGGTTCCATGCGTGGCCCGATTCTCTTTTTATTTTATGTTACGTGTATTTCCCCATTGTAAAAACCCTTTTTTGGAAATGTATAAGGTCTTACGGATTATCTAGCCAATCGGGACTTTCATATATAAATATCGGGGTTTAATACATGAGACATAAACTTATTGTAAGCAATAAAATTAAACTACTCCCAGTAGAGGAGGAGAGACTTTAAAGATCATCCTTTCATACTTTCTCATGAAGCCATTGTGTGTTAGCCAGCTTAGGCTACACCCAAAGGCTACAACCATAAATGCGCTGGCTAACAACTTTTTCCAAGCTTTCAATATGCAAAAGCCTAGAGCTCCATCAAATTTTCTCCTCACCAAAAGTGACCTTGGATTTCATTCAAATAAGAAATGTGTGCTTCAAGCATTTACCCAAAGCGGGAATAAAATAACCATTTCCAATGTGTGTCTGAGAACCCAGTACTTTCCTAACGTTTGCAAAGTGGCTGGAAACATTCGATAGACGTTTCCTGAGTAGTGTAAGCAAATAACCTAATTATACGAACAAATCTCTAAAAAATAATGTCAAAACTAATTATTCAACGTGGCCTGACGTATAGTTTGGCTTCAGATCTCAGCATACCACTTCCCGTCAAGTTTTATGCATCTTTAAAAATCTTTTTAGATATTGTAAAATAATTCGATCTTATTCTTGCCTGATGTTTGGCATAATGGTTCAATATAAATATTTTCAACTTTCCGTCATGCCTTTTCAAATAAGTTCGCAGTCTTTTGTGACGCCGTTCTTTCAAAATCCAGGTAAACAGCACAGTTTCTGGTTTAATTCCTTTTACGTCGAGAATACTACAAGGTTTTGTTTCGGTCCTATTTTGTTTAATTTATTTACGTCAGACTCTCCAAGCCTTTCTTACTGCCACCGCCATCCGACACTGCAATACTGTCATCCAAGGAATTTTCTCTCAGCATTGAGATAAAGCTGCGAAATCCGATCGTTGCGAAATTATACTGAATGGTGATAAAGCGCATGATATCTTTCTTACACGAAATAAAGAACCCCCCATCAACAAATTCAAATTTATGGATAAGCAATTACCTGGGGCAACCGGTTCCATTGATTCAGACACTGAGTTAGTGTTTCGCTAACATATCTAGACAACCTTACTGAAAATAAACAAATTTATAAAGATGCTATATGGTATCTCTCCATAAGCAGAATATTTGCACTTCCAAATAAAAATAGATTGACGATACACGGAAGTAATCTTCCAAACTTAACTTTTCTAATATATGGATATCCAATACAAAGAAACTATACGCAGTACCACATTAAAAAGGGCCACAAAATAAACTTGCCAAAATGCTGCTCGACCTTCCATGCCTTTTTTTGAGTATGAGTTTACACAAAAGTGTGAATGCCGAATTGATATTGCCGGCAATTCAAAAACTTACAAGCAAATTTATAAACATGTGTATTTCCCAAAAATCGTTGGTTAATGATTTGGGTTTTTGCTGTATTTTCCTCTTTTTTTTATAACTTCATAACCTTATGTGCAAAGTGCGGGAATAAAGTAAAAGGGAAGAGGGTAGAGAAAATGCCAATGGATATTGTATGTCCGAAAGTGAGCTTCAGTGAATACTGGTGAGCATTCTTAGAGAGACGTGTGTTGCTAGAGAAATGTTGAAAGGGCGGAATGCAACGGGCTATTTCATCAGAGCATTTTTCGTGGAAGTAGCGATAAAACAGGGAAAGTCAAAAATATTCCTGCGCTGTTCCAGCGAATCTAATATTTTGCCAATGGTGGAGTTACCTATCAGTTTCATAGCGCGATTTTGTATTCTGTCTAGTAGGTTTAGAGAGATCTTGGGTACACCGGACCAGACGTGAGCGTTAAACTCTTATTTAGGGCAAATGAACGCCTTATAGATTGTAGCCAGATCTAAGGGTGAGAAATATTTCATGCATCTGTATAAGAAACCTAGGCATTTCGTAGCATTCTTGGTGATACTGAATACGTAAAAGTTTTTCGGCTTCTGAGATGCAAGTGCCATTCGTCGATAATACGCTTTAACGACAGGAGACAGCATTGTGTTTTGGAGGCATTAAATTCCACTCTAATGTTTTTACCCCATGCAATGATGCTGTCAATATCGGAATTTAATGAGCTCAAATGTTGCCGCTCACTGTTTACAGCCGAAGAGCAGGGTCGTAAAGTAGTAAACGAATATGGGAAGCTAAGGGTACTGTCGTGGGCGAAGGAGTGGATTGGATTAGAATTGGCAGACAAGAGATCATTCATAAAAATGAGAAAGAGCCCTTGAGAATACCAGCTTTTAAGACATAGATGTCAGACTTGAATCCGTCTAAAACAATTGAACGATTGGAAAAGTAGTTTCTAATCTATTGAAGCAGAGAGTCATGGATGCCGAAAGCACGCATTTCCTTTATACTAGACCCTGTCAAATGCTTTCGAAATATTTAGTGCAACTATTTTGCTTTTACCTGCTTGGTGAAGCGAGCGAAATCCACTTTTCGGTGAGATATGTCATCAAATCACCAGTGGATCGGTTGCCACGGAAACCATACTATCGGTCATTGAGGATTTTCCGTGTTTCAAGATATTTCATAAGTTGACGATTAATCAGCGTTTCCATTATCTTGGAGAGCAGAGATATTCTTGCAAGGGAATGCCATCTCGACCAGAGGATTTGTGTATATCGAAGTCTTTTAGACTGAGACCTTGCGACTGTAAGAGTACGGTAGTGGATTTATCCCGTGGTGGAATTGACGCACTCTAGTACAGGGGGAGGCAAAGTGGAAGTTGGAAGCTGTGAATTGGCTGTGCAGTGGGCAGCAAGTCGGTTAGCCTTATCTAAGGGAATCACAGCTGAAATGGCATTGTGGATAGCGTTGGTATAGACAATGCAGTTGAAGTTTTTTATGTTGTTTTACAAACGACCAGAAACCTAAATTTTTGGTTGGATTAGAATTTAATTTTTGAGAAGGTGATTAAAAGCAGAGTCATCTCCTTTTTGTAGCGTTACTCTTTTTTTAGTCCAAATCAGTATGGGTTCAGAGCTGGTAGATCAACAGAGGATGCACTCTTAGGGTTTTGCAACTATAACTATGAAAGCCTGAATTCCAAAAAAAAAATACAGCTGCCCTTTTTATAAATACATCCAAGGCATTTGATACTGTGGACCACAAGTTATTACTAGAAAAACTGGAAAAAGCTGGTTTTAGAGATTTTATGATAAATTGGTTTGCTTCGCACCTTAAGAGTAGAAAGCAAGTGGTTAAGTTAGATGGTAGGCTGAGTAATAGCCTGATTATTGAAAAAGATGTTCCGCAGAGATCGGTGTTGGGCCCTGTCCTATTTCTAGTCTATTTCAACTCAATCTTCAATCAACGTTTCAAAGGGCTACAAACCGGGTTCGCAGATGACATTGCTTGTTCTTATTCCAATGCGTCCACTTTGGATTTATTTGCAGATGTAAGAAAAATTAAGACTACCTGTGTAGGGACGGGTTAAGAATAACCCTGCAGCGATACCTCTTGCTCGTCGTAAACGGCGACTAAACAAAGGTAAACAAAAATCACATCTAGGCAATTTAGAAAACACCAAGGTTGAGCCTAGGGACACATATACCACCATTAAACTGCCCCACAAGTGTGCATGCAAATCAGTGGGTTGACACGACTGGAGATCACCGGTGTTGTAAGAGTAAGATCAATCAAAAAAAAAAAAAATAAAAAATCTGGAGCATGCCCGTGTCAAAAAGGAAGGGAAGAAGGAAAACGGTCAAACCGTAGCATTATGGAAAAGAACGCTAAAAGGAAAAGCACTACCCCGCCAGGCACTACTAATGGTCGTGATCCTGGGACGAGCAGCAATGCTCGGGTCAGAGATATAGGATTTCCGGGGGATAGCAAAGTAATGCAACGGCGTAAGCCACATTTAAGAGTCGCGAGTTGGAAGCATGAGTGGGCGCAGCTATGAGCTTGAAGAAATGATGGTTAGAAGGCGAGTAGACATCCTGTGCGTACAAGAGACGAAGTGGCGAAACACCGGTAATCGGGCACGTTTCTTGGACGTTAAAACAAAAGCCTACAAGATGTTTTACTATGGATTGGAACAAGGAAAAAACGGAATCGCCATCATCCTTGCGGCAGAGTTACTTGGCAACGTCTTAACCATTTCAAAGTCCAGTGACCGTTTGATGGCTCTCAAATTGGTGATGCATGGTGAGGTGTGGAACATCGTAAGCGCATATGCCCCTCAAGTAGGATGCGAACAAAAAGAAAAAGATGCATTCTGGCTAGATTTCCACAACCTTGTCAAAATCATCCCAAAGGAAGAGCTTTTGTTTGTTGGGGGAGATTTAAACGGACATGTCGGGAAGACAAGCGAAGACTATGAAGGCTACCACGGAGGGCTGGGATACGGCACCAGGAACTCTTCAGGTGAAGATATCCTAAACATGTGCAAGTCGTACGGTCTTATAGTGCTAAATACCATGTTCGTCAAACAAAGCCGGCACCTGATCACTTATAGCAGCGGCGGAAATGAAACGCAAATAGACTATCATTTGGTATCCAGTTTCATGAAGCCACGAGCTAAAGATTGCAAAGTGATCCTGGGAGACGCGATCGCCCCTCAACACCGTCTCCTCCTGACTGAATTTTTTATGGATGCGAGAAAGAAGTCAAAGCAGCAAACGAAGGTGTCTGAGAGAATCAAGTGGTATAAGCTGGGTAAAGGAAAAGGCGAAGCTTTTATCGCCAACATGGAAAACTACCTCTCTTCCATTATCGATGAGGTCGGTAATGAGGAGTGCAGAGCACAAGACATGTGGGATTCCCTACAACAATCTGGCCTGGAGAAAGCCAAATCACTGCTCGGAACATCTAAAGGCCCCTGCCAATACGCAAAAGAAACCTGGTGGTGGACAGACGAAGCCAAAGCAGTGATACACGAAAAGAAAATGGCTTTCCAAGCTTGGTCAAAGTGCTCTTCTACTAATAGAGAGGAAAAAGCTCGCCGTAAACAGGTATATATGTAGATGTTGCAAAGGTATCGCGAAGAAAAAATGCGCCCAATTCAAAGCGAAAAGCATGGAAGACCTCTATCAGGAGTTGGAAGAAATATCGTCTTGCGCGTCTGACAGGAACCAGGCTACTCAGGAGCTTCGAAAAAGCAATTTGAACAAAGGAGCAAATATTTTTAAGATAGCCGCCCAGAGAAGAAGAAATGCTCAGGAGATTCGTTTCCCAAAGTTTATTAACAATGCTGAAGGCCGACTCCTTGTAGAAGACGAAAAAATGTATGAACGAACAGTTTCCCCGAGTGTACTTTCCAAGAGCCGCCCCGAATCATGCCGAAATATCCGACATCACAGTCGAAGAAGTTCGGTACGCGGTTAAAAACTCCAAGAAAAGAAAAGCTGTTCGGCCGGACGGGATACCCTCTGAGTTCTGGAAAAAGATGGGAGACATCGGGTATAGATGGCTCATGGTTCTTATCTCCAAACTTATGAGAGGCGACACTATGCCTAATCAATGGAGGGAAAGCTATCTTCTTCCTTTGCACAAAGGAAAGGGTGATACGCGAAATTGTGATAACTATCGTTCTGTCAAGCTGATGTCGCATACCATGAAGATCGTTGAACGGGTATTAGATAGCCGACTGCGGAAAATAATACGACTATCTGATGACCAGTGCGGGTTTGTCTCGGGTAAATCAACAACAGATGCAATCCAAAGTATAAGGGTCATGATGGAAAAGCATCGTGATTCTTCAAAGGACTTGCGTATGGTGCTGGTTGATTTCGAGAAGGCCTGTGACCGGCAACCAAGAGATCTTTTATGGGTAGCGCTAAGACAAAAAGGAGTTCCAGAAACCTACGTGCGAGTGATCATGGACACGTACAAGAGAGCAACGACAAGAGTAAGATGCACCGCAGGAGTCACCGAAGAGTTCGCAATCAAAGTCGGTGTACACCAAGGGAGCGTCCTCAGCTCACTGCTCTTTATAGCAGTCCTTGATTGCTTGCTTGAAGGAAAAGTGACGGACCCCAATGTGCACCAGCTATTCTTTGCTGACGATGGAGCCATTATAAGTGATGATCAGGCGTCTCTACAACGAGCACTTGATGTGTGGGTGGACATTTTTGAGGGACACGGGTATCGTATTAGTTCAAAGAAGACAGAGTATCTGCGCTGCCCGTTCTCTGACCCTCATCAGCCTATTCCAAACATTTACTTGAATGGAAGAGTGCTTCCCAAGTGTGAAAAGTTTAAATATCTGGGATCTATGATTAATAAAGAAACAACTTGTGATGACGACATCAACCATCGCGTAAGCGTAGGGTAGATGAAGTGGCGGGAAAACTCCGCCATCTTCTGTGATCGAAAAATGCCCCCCTAAGCTGAAAGGAAGGCTCTACACTTCAGTTGTACGTCCGGCGCTCACATACGGTTCACAATGCTGGGCAATGCACAAAAAGTATGAGAGCTTATTAACGGCAGCTGAGATGAAGATGCTTCGCATGACAGCGGGAGTAACAAAGCGTGACAGAATTAGAAGTTCAAAGATCCGAGGAAGCATCCACGTAAAAGAAACCATCACAAGAAAGATAGAGCGCGACCGACTCAGTTGGTATTGCCATGTTCAAATGAGAGTTCCTTTGAACCCCGTCCAAAAGGCGTTATCAATCAACGTTCCAATTTTAACACGCAAAAAAGGCAGGCCGAAAAACAATTGGTGCAAACAAATGCAAAAACACCTGCATTTGGTTGGCCTCAGCGATGAAGTAATCCCAAACCGGGAAGCCTGCCGCTACTTTCTGAGGTCAAACCGGCGGACCCCACAAGCGGACCAGAATGCAGTTAACTGGGAAGGTTATGGTCCTACACTTCCGACCATAACGACGCCGGAAAAAAGAAAAAGAAGAAGAAGAAGAAGTAAGAAAAATTAAGACATTGGTTCAGGAGTCACAAGCTAGTCATAAGTGATAAAACCAAAATTATGATGTTTAGCCTATCGTCTAATATAACTCAACTCCCTGAAATAATTTATCACAGTGTGCTATTTAGTTCAAATACTTGTGGCAAAATTAGTACTGAAAAAACATTTAACTAAAATTTGAGCGGCTCATCAAAATGTTTTAGAATTGAAAGAGTACTACTTTTAAGTACCTGGGTCTCGAGTTTGATAGTAAATTAAATTGGAGTGCGCATACTTCCATACTTAGAAATATATCACTGCCTAGTGCAATCAAAACTGCAATATGGACTTGTTTGTTGGGGAGGCACATATAGCAATAAAATCCAACCTTTGCTAGTTGTGCAAAAGCATATTCTAAGAATTATCTGGAGAAAAAAAACGATTTGAACACAGTTTCTTGCTTTTTCATAAGTCCTTAATATTTATTATATTATATTTCCTCTTAAAAATCTATATTTTTATAAAGTGCTTAAAATATTTTACCTAAAAAGTGGTTATTCGTTAAATCGTAATCCCACTATTTACAGGCTTCGAAGCAACGAAAGAGTCTTGGCGATTACTCCACCACATAACACCCACCACTTCCTAAATTTCTATACATCAGTTGCACCTAGACTTTTTAACTCACTACCGCTGGATATACGTTGTAGTACCAATGCTCTTTCTTTTAATCGAGAAGTAAAAAAAAATGCTTTTTAATTTTGATTTGAACACACTATAGGAACGTATGCAAAGCTAAACGCAGTATGAAAAAGATGCCAGTCTACTCGTAGATCAGGATTTATCCGGAACAATAACAAGGATCTCGACTCGGACAACGAAAGAGTTGCTGCCAAATGAAAGAGATATTTCGATAAACTGTTGAATGTACATGGAGATCCAGCCACAATGGAAAACGGAGTTTTTTTTTAAGAAGTAAAAGGAGCAGTCAATTTACTTAAGAATTACAAGACCGCAGGAATCAACCTAATACCATCGAGGTTGATGCAAGAGAAAACTAACAGAGAAGTCACATGGGCTCATCACAACTATATGGAACAATGAAACCAACATTCCCGTATTTAAAAGGGGTGATCGAAAACAATGCAACAATTACCGAAATATATCTGCGCTAATGAATTATTAGAAAGTGTTGGCAAATACTCTCTTTAAGAGGCTGACATCATACGTTATGGAAATATTGGGAAATTGACAGTTTAGCTTCAGGAAGAATCGCGCGAGAAGTGACCGGATTTTCACTATACAACAGCTTCTAGTAAATTATTTAGTATGGAACCGGAATGGACCTATGGGAACAAAGTTTGGGATATTGCCTCTGCGATTATGGGTAAATGAAAAATAGTCAACCCATCATGGTACATCAGCGACCTAAAGCAATGATAGTTGAATGCTGGAAGTCGTCATCATCACATCTTTTACCAAGAGTAAAATGTGCAACATTTTTGTACTTAGCTTAGATAAGCCCCATATAATGCTTTCGAAGTACATCTAGATAACCTATATTTCTCTCTCGATGTGGCCTTTCCAACAGTCAATATGATTTCGAAAAGCATCTTCCCATCTCCATGTGATCCAACAAAATGCAGTTTAAGAATGCTTTCAAGTCCTAAAAGCCAACTGTTACACAAACAGTAGTACAAAAGCACTTACAACAGCCTTTTGTCGCCATGTTCACATGAATATATTTCCGGCTTTTACTTAGCGTACATTACGCACATTTCAACACAAAGCATACGACTGGCGAAATCAGGTCACGTAGGTTGTGATTAAATTTCCTGAAGCAATCGAAAACGCGAAAGGAAGTTAGAAGGACATCTGAATGCATTCCGACATGGCTTAATATTCAGAGATACAAATTGAATTTCTGTATCCTTGTTCCCTGTTCGATGGCATTTTGTTTTCCGTACTTATTCGTGCTAAAGCAACAAAGAAAAGGGACAACACAAGACACGAGCTTTAAGGGAGAATCCTTATTCATTTGCATTTCTTTTCATGAACTTCTATCCCCGTCCTTTATGATTTAATGTCGGTGTGTTAGTATTGGTTTCAAGATTGTTATTAAGATGACTCGACCAGGCCTATTGTTTGCTGTTTTAAATTGAATACAGGGAGATAGAGCTGATAGGATTCTGTGAACTATTTGCTGGAATCTCTATTAAGTTCTTAAGTGGAATTAAAAGTTGTTATTTGAATTTGAATATTAAATATTAAAAACAAAAGAGAGCGAAGAAAGTTATTTCATAAACAAAATTTTGTTGGCTTAGGCGAATTTGAATTCAGAGTATTTGATAAACGCCAAAGACCGACGTGGGAAGTGGGCAAAATACCTACATTTTCTGCCCTCTAAATGCTTCTAAAGGGTGGCCAGCAATGTTTTTCAAAGTTTAACTTTTTTTTTAAAGAGAGTAGGTCTTCAGATTAGTAGCACGCTGCGTCAGTGATTACTTTTCTGGCTTCTGTTAGCGATTAGTTGGAGATTAAACATTGCAGCAGTCAGCCGAGTCATGGAGGTTATATTTTGCGGTACTTCAAGTCAGTGGCTTGTCCGTCGGGTAGTATCCTCCAGGGGATTGTAAACGATTTCAAGAAAAGAAAAACTTCCGATTAGTTGTGGAATATAATTTTACTTTAATGACTGCTTTTATTACACTTAAATTAACTTAAATTATCCGTTTAATAACTGTTTGCCTAACATCGGTCTTTAGGAACATCACTATAAAAAAAGTATAAGAGTTTCGATTCGTAGCCTCGTTCAAGCCAAGAAACCTCAACAAAACGGATGATTACACGATTAATAAACCATAACCGTGCATAACCGTCTAGATGAAAGCGTGCTTTTTTGGGAAAATCTTTATTTTTTATTTATTTTTTTTTTAGCAAAATCGATGTCAATCTCCAACTGGTCTGAAGCTCATACGGTAATAGCATTTTCAGTGGCTGATCTGTTACGAACTGAAGCTCAATACAAAAGGATCTCTCCTTTGAACATGGCAATACCAACTGAGTCGGTCGCGCTCTATCTTTCTTGTGATGGTTTCTTTTACGTGGAGGCTTCCTCGGATCTTTGAACTTCTAATTCTGTCACACTTTGTTACTTCCGCTGTCATGCGAAGCATCTTCATCTCAGCTGCCGTTAATTTGCACTCATACTTTTTGTGCATTGTCCAGCATTGTGATCCGTATGTGAGCGCCGGACGTACAACTGAAGTGTAGAGCCTTCCTTTCAGCTTAGGGGGCATTTTTCGATCACAGAAGATGGCGGAGTTTTCCCGCCACGCTACGCTTACGCGATGGTTGATGTCGTCATCACAAGTTGCTTCTTTATTAATCATAGATCCCAGATATTTAAACTTTTCACACTTGGGAAGCACTCTTCCATCCAAGTAAATGTCTGGAATAGGCTGATGAGGGTCAGGCAACGGGCAGCACAGATACTCTGTCTTCTTTGAACTAATACGATACCCGTGTCCCTCAAAAATGTCCACCCACACATCAAGTGCTCGTTGTAGGGACGCCTGATCATCACTTATAATGGCTCCATCGTCAGCAAAGAATAGCTAGTGCACATTGGGGTCCGTCACTTTTCCTTCAAGCAAGCAATCAAGGACTGCTATAAAGAGCAGTGGGCTGAGGACGCTTTCTTGGTGTACACCGACTTTGATTGCGAACTCTTCGGTGACTCCTGCGGTGCATCTTACTCTTATCGTTGCTCTCTTGTACATGTCCATGACCACTCGCACGTAGGTCTCTGGAACTCCTTGTAGTATAAAACTTCGGACTATTTTTACTAAAAACAACCGAAAACCACTCGTTTGTATTTCATGAACCAAACTTTTTCAATATTTGCCTTGTAATCTACTATTATACTTATAATGTGTTGACATATTCTGTTGACGTGATCCAATGTTGTAGAGCCAAATTGTTCATGTTCATCTTCAATTGTCGATAAGAACTTAGTTTTTATGACTATTTAATACATTTTACATAGACTGTGAAGAAGACTTCTCGGTCTGTAACTATTTGAATCTCTTGATCTTATCTACTTTCCAACAGTTCGGAAAATATTATAAGTTTATCACGAATAGTGAGAATTTTATTCCTTTCCTAGCTAACAAAGTTTTATTGCAAAAGCCCAGTTCTTCTTCTTAGATGGGGTTACAGTTTTTCAAAAGCCAGAGCCAAGCCCCTCCCATTCACTTACTTGTGCGCGATTTGTTTCTCACGCAAGTGAACGGGACCAACATCAGTTTAATGATGATTTCGAACGGCGAAAGCCGAAAAGATTTTTCGAGCTAACTGTACTCGTACTACGCGGCTTTTGCCAGTACCCCATCGAGGAGAGAAGCCTAATAGTCCGGGAGGTAGCGCTATAGTTGAGCAAGTCATTTTATACCGCCTGAAAATCATAACAATAATAGTTTTCCCCTAACACATAACAGCTCCGAACGTCAGCTACTTCGATAGCGGTGGAGCTAAAGGCAACAGCATGAAAAGGTCTTTGGAAAAAATTCTGGTCCGATATTTTTATACCGAGCAAAAATGTATGAAATTATTGTTTCAATCACAATAAAAAAATAGTCATCAGCTGTATTGAGGAGGGGGGGTTATATGTCAGTCAAGTGCATGAACCTCATTGGAAATTTGACAAATAAATTTATTTTATATCTTATGTTTATACATCTACTTTCCCATAGTTTTAAAATAATAAAGAAAATCGTCAGCTGTATTTTTGACGGGGATAAGACCGTCAGTCCATGTGATAAACATTAAGGCCATCATCAAAAATTTTAAAATATTTTATCGCAAACAAGTTCTTAATCACATAATTGCTGAAATGGATAAGGTTGGTAGTGTAGGAGAGCTTTCTGCTGCAATTAATGTGCTAGATGCGATCAATTGGGCTGCTGCAGCATGGAACAGGGTTGCCCCAGAAAAAAAAATACTTCAAGAAATCTGGGTTTCTACGCAATCAAATCTTCGAATTAGAGGACTTCACCCCAAAGGACGACATACCATTGATCTGTTTGCAAAATTTGTCGTCGCTAATCAGAAAAACTGGTTGCGAACAAGTTCATTACTTATAGTACTCGCACACCACATGTGACAACAATGTTCAAACCGATGAAGGATGGAATGAAAACTTGGCCGAAGATGGTACAAGCGTTATAAGTGTGAACGACCAAAGTGACGACAGCGAGGATATGAACGCAGAAGTAGAAGTAGATACTGAAATGGATTCATACTCCTACAAAAAGCCGTGCAAATTTGCTTTAAAAGCTGGAGATGAAAAGGCAATGTTGCTCACATCTGTTCCCCCATCTCACTATGAGTCAGTAAGAGGTTGCAATCTACGCCAAAGGCGGATTGAAGATTTTTTTAAAAATTAATATGAACGTGTGTAAAAGTATGCATATGTGCATATACACTTGTGCTCATATAATTAAGTCACACGGAAAATGTTTGCATTATTGCCAACAATTTTCTTTATCCGTGAACGTATATATTTTTTTGTGCATGACGTGATCCTCTGTCAATTCAGTTATGTGTTTATTAGAATAAAACAGGAAAAAACTGACCTTTTGGGAAATAGCGATCAGTAATTTACAGTAAGCAGTACGGGTGAGTGCTCATATAATTAAGTCATTTATCTTAAAAAGTGTAAATTGACTATTTACGAAGTGCAAGCTCAATTAAATAAGTTTAATTTTAATATTTTTTTCTTTTGAAATGCATGATAAAGAAAAAAACGAAAAATTGCTGCAATGGGAAAGAAGAAAAGCTCGCAACGCTAGCTGATATGGGAAACCTTTCAGAAAATGAAAAGCGTTGAAAAAGTTGTAAAGCTTTTAAGCTTTTCTCGTGACAAAATTAAAAACGCCATTAATTATTTCAATAAAATGCCTCATTTAATGACAAACCGCGGAAGAAACCACAAAAGACCACTAAAGCTGAGGACCGAAAGTTGATAAGGACGAGTTAATTAGGTCCATTTCTCACCTCAACTGAAATAAGAGCGGAAATGCAGAGCCATTACGGTGTAAATATCTCAACGCAGACTGTCCGAAGGCTTTTAAATGAGAATAATTTGAATGGCCGAATTGCGAGACGAAAACCAAATGTATCCAAAAAAAATATCAAAAAAAGGTTGGAATTCGCTCGTGAACACTGGCATAAGGACTCATCATTCTGGAAAACGATAGTCTGGAGTGATTAGAACAAATTTAACGTCTTCGGGAAGAACGGAAGGCCATATGTACGACGACCCCCAATAAAAGAACTGGACCCTAAATGTACAAAAACAACCGTCGCCAACGGAGGCTCATCGGTTATGGTCTGGGAATGTTTCACCTCATCTGGAGTGGGTCAAATTGTCGGGATAAATGGAAAAATGACAGGTGAAATGTACAAAAAAAAATTAAAAGACCACCTAAACGTCGATTTTGCTGACTATTTATCACTTGCGTGGACATTTCAGCGCAACAACGACCTGGAGCACTGCTCTCGGGTCATTAAGTCATGGTTTGAGAAGGAAAAAATAAAAGTTCTTCAGTGGCCTGCATAAAGTGCTGACCTTAACCCCATAGAAAATCGATGGGGTATTATAAAAAGGTCTGTTTCCGCCAGAAAACCCCACAACAAAAGTACCCTCTGGGAAATAATCCAAGAAGGGTGGAAAAAGATCACTCCTAGCGAATGTGCAGCATTGGTCCACACAATGAATGACCGGTGTGCGCAGGTAATTAAACAAAAAGGTTATCTAACCAAATATTAAGACAAGAAAGGTAGAAGTAAGTTCTTTAAAACAAAATGTAAGTTAATATCTCAATTTCTTACAGATGACTTAATTATATGTTGCCTTTCCAATAATGATTTCATCCTAAATTTGACGATATTTTTTTTTCATGTCATATTTTTGTTTTTTTTAACTATGAAATTTTATTATTTATAAGCCATATATTAACATATATGAAGAAACAATATAATTTTGCAGACTAATTTGAAGTTTTAAAATCATCCAATTGAAATAATTCTGATGACTTAATTATATGAGCACAAGTGTATGTACATATAATATTTCATAAGTCCCTTAAAGGGATTTAAAGTGAAATAAAGATCATAATTTTTCGTTCTATTTAAAATTTGCGTTTTTATCCTCTTAAGCGGACACTCTATTATATGGACACTTAAGGGAGATTTCACTGTAATTTGAAACCGACACAAAATTAATAAATATACGTATTTCCCCAACATTTGAAGCTTTAATGAAACAAATAGGTTACACCTGTATCATTCAAAGTATTTTCCATCGCTGGCCACTACTTTCTCCCATCTTTCGGGCAGTGTACGAATGCCGCGTCGAAAAAATTGTGCATCTTTTGAAGCGATCCACGAATCGATCCAATTTGTGGCTTCTTCATGAGATCCGAAGTGTTTGTCAGCCAGGCCATGCGCCATTGATCTAAACAGGTGATAATCAGAGGGAGCAATTTCTGGATTTCCCATTTTAACGTTTCCAAGTACGTTTTGACCCCTTTTGTAACGTGGGGTTGAGCGTTGTTGTGCTGCAAAATAATTTTATCGTGCCTCTGGCTCAAACGCATTAATTGCGTTCGATAACGAGCACCTGTGATTGTTTCACTTGGTTTTAACACCTCATAGTACACGACGCCGGGCTGATCCCACCAAATGCAGAGCATGATCTTTGAGCCGTGGATATTCGGTTTGACCGTCGACGTGAAAGCATGGCCGGGATATCCCCATGATTTTTTGCGTTTAGGTTTATCGTAATGAACCCATTTTTCGTCTCCGGTCACAATGCGATGCAGAAATCCCTTCCGTTTTTGCCTCTGAAGCAACGGTTCACAAACGCCGTTCAACGTCTCTTGGTTTCAATTCATACGGGACCCAAGTTCCTTCTTTCTGAATCATGTCCATGGCCTTGAGACGTTTTGAAATGGCTTGCTGTGCTACTCCCATTGATCGTGCCAATTCTTTTTGAGTTTGACGCGAGTCTTCACTCAGCAATGTCTCCAGTTCTGCATCTTCGAAAACTTTCTCTCTTTCACCATTATGCCGGTCTTTGACGTTAAAATCGTTGAAACCACTCACGACACGTTCTCTCACTAATAGCGTCCTCATCATACGTATCTGAGAGCATTCGATGAGACTCAGGCGCTATTTTCTTCATATTGAAACAAAACAGTAACACCTCCCGCAAATTACGAGAATTTGGCTCGTAAACTGACATTTTCAATCGAGAACAATGTGGTGTTATTTATATTAAATTATTATTATACTTATTGAATTCAAAGTATAAGATAATTTAAAAGTTAACAAATAAAAAATCGTCGTCAGCCGATTGTTTGTGGGTGTAAAGATCGTAAGTTTATTTTCCAAACGGACTATGTAAATCATCGGAGCAGATTTTTTTTCCAAAGACTTTTTCATACTGTCTCCTTTAGCTCCACTGCTAGTGCGACAACTGAAGCTCACTTTACTGATTTCTGAGCATTAAACAACTGTTTGAAATAAAATTCATTTGCTATAAAATTTCTAGAAAAATTACAACGCTACCTCCCGGACTTTTTATAAATGAGGTTGGTGTTATCGCGATCCGAACCCGCTCATCACCCGCCAGTAGCCAACCCATTACCCACTGCGCTACGGCGCTCCCAGTTACTGACTCATTAACTACGCCATTTGTCGAAGCGTCCCCTAAGCGACTGATTTGAATGTTTTTATGTAACGAGCATAGGACACTGAAGACATATTTCCAATTAATCAAGCCATTGTGCTTAAGAAGACTTATTGGGAATAAATTCATTCCCTTCTTGCCTGAATACATTTTATGCTTAAATGGTTTTTCAATTTTTATTACTAAAACCGTTCCGTATAATAAATTAACGTTTCACGTGTTCATTCAATTTTTATTTTCTTTATTCTCTTATTCCCCAGGTCATCACTTTTTTTATAAAAACAAAAAGCCATAAGACCAAAAAGGTTTTTCGAGATGCGGATTACTTTAAACTTAATTTATCCAAAAGGTAATGTTTAATGTGATTTCCTTCCGAAATGCAAAAACAAAAGAACAACATAAACAAAATGGCAACAGGAAGCACCCCTGGATTAAGCTTTCACCATGTTCATCTATCATCCTGTCCCGTTGTGAAAGGTCCCGAGAGATATACTTTCCCTAAAGGTTCTCGTGCTGCGTTAATTGATTTAATCCCTTCCATCGTACATAATGGACCTTTGTAATTATGCATTAATTCATTTTCCCCTTCTTCACTGAGATTTATTTCAAAAAGTGTTAAACCAAGGAAAGGAAGAATCCTGCAAAAAGATGTATCTTTTTTTCTTAATCTGGAAGATACTCATTTATTGTATCTTACTTACTACTTAGTTATAGATTAAAGGCTGAAATGGGCCTATCGTCGCCGGATCCAACATTTTTCAAGGGACACTTTGGTGGATTATATGGATATAGGATAAACAAACCATTTATCTGCATTTAATTTCCCTCGAATTAGGAGTGGAAATTAAGTGTCAGGTAGTCACTTGAGTTCGGGCTTCAAGTTAATCAATATCTAGGAATGACGTTTACGGCAATTATCTGCAGATTATTACTCGAGATCTTGTAGTGGGACTCAAGACTGCTTGATTGCAGTTGCGTGCCAAAACTTATAAGAATACTGGCACAAAAGAAACAAGAGAAAAAATAATGCACAATTCCTTCGAATGGCAACGAACGTCGAAGGACATTAAAGGCACTCGTTTACCCATTCTGATGTTAATTTATGTTGGAACGAAACGTTTTTGTTTTCTTAATTTCAAGCACGAGTATCGTACTAATTTCCTTCTTGTACGTTTTGTACAACAAATAACAAAGAGGAGGTCCTTTTCCACGACTTTTAAAATTTGAAATAATTTATGAACTTTTCTTTCGAAAAAAGCGACATTCAAGCATTTCGTTCTGTTTGAAATAAAAAGAGTCAACTTTTAGTTAGTGATGGACAATGGAAAAAATAGTTTTTCTATATCAAAAATATAAGTTTCTAGGACGCGAACTGTGTAATTAACCTTGAACAGGAGATGGAGTTAAATAAAAAAAAAGATTAAAATCAGTTTCGCGTTATCGGCTATAACCACACATGTGTGCAGCATGTCATTCGATAGATGTAGGTCTGTAGATGAGCCATAAATTATCAAATGAAATTGTTTGATTGAAAAATAGTGAGAAATAACGAAGTAAAGTTTAGAAAAGTGCCTTGCGGAGCGAGAGCAAGGTTGATAAAACAACAAATTTGCTCGCTCGATCAAAAATTTTCAGTAGCGGAGTTAAGCCCGCGCATACTGATCTGCCTAGTTTAAGAAAATGTTCATACTCTGCAGGTCCAGTTTGTTTCAAATGATTTCCTCACCATGGATGTAAGCATGTGAGAATGTTGTAAAGCGGCTATTAAAGAAATTTTCAATAATCATAATTCAATTTTAAATCTACTTTTATTCGTCTTTCTTAGAATTATCTTAAACCCGACAAAAATACTTAAATAGCTTAACTTACCTAGAATATCTGACGGGCCCTATACGGACACTTTAAAGTAAACTGAACAAAAAATCCTTAAAACTTTGTCTTTCGACCTTAAATTACTTAAAAATTAAAATTAAATGATAGAATCAATTTAGGTGAGAAGATTAAAAAGATTAGCGGAACTGACTGATCAACCCACATTGAGAAGGAGCTGTCAAATAACTGATAAATGTTAAAAAGGATTGGCAACTTCATCGTACCCTATTGCAGTTAATGGATGTTATCAGTTCCATTCACCCGCCATGCCATTGTTAAAGTGTACAAATTTTTAATACGGATACTCAGAGCATGTCAAAATAGTTAAAATTCATTACAAAATGGTGGATATATTGCAGAAATGATTGGTTAAGTTACGGCTTTCCGTCAATATTTTAAGATGGGACTCTATACGATGTGAGCGTTTCAGTGAATGGATTGTGTTACCGACCGATGATAACTTAATTTTGTCCAAAATTAGATCCATGGACATGAAATGTTTGTTTTCCGCAGGTTAGCACCATATCACATACGAGGTATGTTCAAAAATCAAAAGTGATTTTTATTTTTCTCGAAAAACAATTTATTCATCAATATTTATTTTGCCTCATTCAGATATAATATACTTGCACCAACGTTTTCTCTAATCTTCAAGCACTTCTGGTATACACTTTTTGGTACAGCCTTCCAACGATTCGATCTTAATCTCCTCAATCGTGACAAATCTCCGTTCTTTCATGGGTCTTTCCAGTTTTGGGAATAGAAAAAAATCGTAGGATGCAAGGCTGGTGAATACGGTTAATGAGACATTGAGATATTATTTTTTGCTGAAAAAATGACACACAAGCAACAATGAAAGAGCAGGTACATTACTGTTCGCTCTTCTAGATGATTGGACTTTGTTTTCAATATCATAACCATATATCCATATTTCGTCACCCTTTTGAATATATCTAGTTTGTCATCCACGTTATTCAACCGCCCCTGAGTGATGTTCGTGCGACCGTTCCTTGGGATAAAATTTCGTAACAAACCTTGCTGACATCTGTTTTATGCCCAAAATATCTGCAAAAGTTTCTTGCCATGAGCCAACTGATATCTGATCGTTATTCCACGATTCTTCATTAGAAATTTCTTCACTGCTTCAACGTTTTCATGCGTGGTTCATCAATATCTTCTTGGCTTTTTGTGAAGATCTCGTACCAATTATAATTTTGTTTTTCGCTCAGAGTAGGCTCCTCAAATTTCACACTCAAGTACGTTGGAGCACTTGATTTTATATTTCACTCGAAATTGAATACAGATCCTCTAATCCATTTTTTTCAATAGACACTGTTCAAAAATCGCCAAGATTTCGAAAACACGTCTAATTTTCTAATCTTATCTTATCAGTGAAAAACATATAATACTAAATATCCAAAATAGTTGACAATCTCAAGATATGTTAGAGGACATGTGTACGAACATTACAAAAAAAGAAAGATAAAATCGAATGTACTTATGTATGTACCTCTCGAAATCCAAAAAGTCACCTTATTTTTTTGAACAAACCATGTTCGATTTTTGATTTAACGGTGGTGGAATGTGAAATATTTTGATAATTACAACAACACAACTACTGATCAACATAATGTAATGACTCCTACTCCTTCACATCACAACGTTGAACTCGTGCCGGAAAGAGCAGCGAGCAATATGGTTTCCGAAATTAGCGACAGGCAAACCACTCTGTCTCTAATTTGTTTTTTATTTTTAAAATGATGTTGCGAGTGGCGGTTGCAGGGGGAAGCTAACATTTGTATCTGGTTTTGCTTAGTTAAAAATTATTGGCCTGGTAGTGGAGAACTTTGAAGTATTGACATCAAATTTCTCACCTCATCTGCCTACAGCGGCGATCCAAAACTTCTAAAACTTTATACGAGAAGACAAATATGTTCACAAATATAGCTGATTTCACCTGTGAACACGTTTTAGTGTTTTTATCACAACCGATCAACAATTTTGCATTTCCAGACTCTTCTTCTATTGGTGTGGCTAATAAATCTGCATGGTAAACGACTGAGCTTGATGCCCCGATTTCAATGGATGAACTGAGAACCCCATCGGAAAAAATAAAACAAATAAATCCCCGGGTATGGATGACAGGCTAGTCGGGTTTCGCTCCTGTTTTCTGCGAGTTGTTGCTTCTTATTTATAATCAAATACATATTTAATGCCGAAGTAATAAAGAAGTTATATCTAAAATCTGTAATTTTCGCTATTTTTAAAAATGGCGATAACAGCCTCCCCAAAAATTACAGAGTTATATCTTTATTATATATTTTTCCGAAAGTATTTACACAAATGTTGTGCTAAAGGTTGACAAGTTGGGTGGAGACGAACAGTCATCTAAATATTTTCTAAGCAGGTTTTGGTTGAAGGTTTTCGGGAGTTGAACAAATTTTTGCGCTAACAAGTATTGTTGGAAGGTTCAAAGTCAGGGAGAAAATGATATAAGCCTTCCTTATAGACTTTAAAGCTGCCTTCGGGTCTTTCGAATAAACTTTTTATTTTATTAGAGTTTATAGGGAGCTTATCACAAAAACTTCTGCGTCGGTAGTATGGAATGGTTGGTTATTATCATACTTTTTACTACAGAAAAAAGGATTCCCAAAAGGATGCTAAGTCCACTTTTGTTTGCTCTTTATATCGATGGCGTAGCAATTTTTTTCCGAAGAAAGGGATGATGGGTGATGATGTTGGGGCCAAAGTATCTCATGTATGCCGACGATTTAGTTATTTGAACCCACCTACTCTCCAGTTGCAAGTAAACAAATTGAACTGCTTCTAAAGATAAGCCCCCCAAAATCAAAAATTATGGTTTTCGGCACCGCTCGTGGTAACAATTCCTTACTTGAAAATTGGGCATTGGAGAGGAAGCCAATCGAAAGTGCTTTGTAATTTAATTGCCTGTGTTTTCTATTTATGTCGAATCTAGATATGCAGCCACATAGACATGAGCAGGTAGTAGCAGACAAAACAGCTTTTCACCTTATGTAGATAAGATTCCATAACAACCAACGAATCGGTAGTGTTTCAGAGTTTAAGGTGTTTAATGCCACCATCAATCCATATCTTTCATATGGATATATGTTCATATTTTGCGGAGTGCCAAATGGTTCAACACTATTCCTTTAAGCGCATATTCAAACTCCAACCACCGTATATGCCATGTTGAATTTGTTCTCCCACAAATCCACCAGAGAAAATTGAAGGCCAATGCTGACTACATAATCACGGTGATGGACAGGCGAAACAGTATTCTTGAAAAGAGGCTTCTCATGACCACACTTCAATATAACCTAACGCCATTCAAAAAATAGAATGACCTTGCTTCCTCTCACAAACTTGACCTTATAGCTGCTAATGGGAAGGCAAACTTTATGAGTGTATAAGGACACATGAAGATTATGTGTATCGACAGTTTGTGAGTAGAGCACAATTTTCCTCATCAAGGCTTATTTATAAATTACTTAACCACTCACTGGGACTCAATATTTACTTTAACATTGAGCTATCAACTAATTAAATAAGTCTAATACGCTCTAACGTAGGCATCCTGCAATATGGTTGAAAATATTTACCACTTTGTCGGGGTCTGCCAAATTTGGCTTTGTAATCATGCCATGAATTAGCGAAATAGCTTCAACTATTTTCTTTAGTTATTGCTAATATATTTTTTGCATGTTCATATGTGCACGCCACCTAGCCATGTTAACTTTTCTTTTGTGATTGAGAAATCATTGTAGTTTATATTTCTGTTAAAAATAAACACGTCAGCTCGAAGTGACTTGTATTTCAATATAAAAGAGTTCAGTTTTCACTTGCTCATGCTTGTTTTACAGTTCAATGAGTAGAGCGTGTTCAAAAGCATAATTATAGTTTTTAACGGCTGACATTGAAGAAGGAGAGTTCTCTTAAACTTTTGCCAGCTTCGGATGAATTTTCTTAGGGTTTAATCCATCCAAAGCGAACAATGCCCGGAAACCTTTTAACCTACCCTCGTAAACAAAATGTTGCAAATGAGCAACGGGTGCTTCTTCGCTATGAAGAAACTATTCAAAATAACTCTTTTGTCTTGCGAAGTCAAATTCTAGATTTGTAAAACTTAAATAATGACAGCAGCAATTAATGGAAGTGGAATTTGATCTCTGACTTAAAAGGAGGAAAACAGATTTCGGCTCATTGAAAATAAGGTTTTAAGGAGAATCTATGATGGAAAACAGGACACAGAAACAGGCGAATGAAGAAAACTAAGCAATTAAGTACTCGAGGAACTCTATTCAGCCTGAAGCAATGAGTAATAAAATCGCGAAGACTAAGATGGGCAAGACACACAGAACGAATGGGCAGTAAACGGTTTGACTCTCCGAAAACAAGTAGAAAACTCAAGGGTAAAGACTGTCGGGAAGACCGTGCCGTAGTGAAGTATGAGGATGAACCTATTCGAGATGGCATAGAGCAGCGAAACACGGATGGAACACACCCATGACAAATGGCCGTTAGTAATAATATAGGGTCCGCCAAATAACTTTTTTTTTTTGAAAATGCTATAAAAAAAACTACTGAATATTTTCTCAAATTTCTTTTTTTATTTGAAAGTACAATCCTTCCGGTTAATAATGGAAAATAATTTCATTCAAATGGCTGCCTCGGCTGGCCATGCAGTAGCCTACACGATCGGTCCAATTTAAAAACTATTGTTTATTTTAGAGTGTGTGCTTTGGATTAAAATAAAAATGTCCGCATTTTTCATAAAATCGCTGCGATCTTTGTTTCATTTAAAATGACATCTCTATTTGGATAAGCTTATATTACTTCATAGTCGTATTGCATTCTTATTGACTTTATTTAGCGTCTCCTGAGCAACTCTCTCAGCAACTTCCATTTGGCTCTATTTTTCTTCCGAATTCGACAGGTTTCGAATAAATTTCGTTGCTACACATGAGCCCATTACTATGGCCAACATCCTTAATTACTTTTCTACTTGTCGTTCAGGGACCTTTTATAATTATTTTGTTCACTTTTTAATGTCTTCATCGGTTGTTTATGTCCTTCGACGCCTCCACGGCTCGTCAAAACTCACCTCACCTATTTGACTGACACAACAGCGAAAGACAACTTTTTAAAGACGTCCCGTATACAATACCAACTGAGAAGAAGTGCTTGAAAGATGACACGTTGTCAATATTATTTTTGTTGCCCCGTTAAGTATGAGGAAGAAACAGTGACTTTTACGGGAACAGTTCAAGTGCGATGATAATCATATGCATTCGATATACGACAGAAGTGTTGACTTTTTAAGGAAGTGCCTTAGTAGAAATATTTTCAGGGTTAAAGAACATGAGCTTTAAATGCCCAGTCAGACGTTATACTCTGTTAGTTTCACTCAAGTTGTTTTCCTTTTCTTTAAACGAAGTGTTTATCCTTCGATCTAATGGTTAATTCCCGGATTAACTACACATTTTACTCCCACGTTATGGTTGCCTATTGCCAAGAACTTCGATTCAAAATGCTTCCTTCCATCCAGATGAAAATTTACCCCAAGAGCAGTTCAATAAATTCCACTC
Source organism: Merodon equestris (assembly GCA_958301585.1). Classification (NCBI taxonomy): domain Eukaryota; kingdom Metazoa; phylum Arthropoda; class Insecta; order Diptera; family Syrphidae; genus Merodon; species Merodon equestris. Next base: position 44,738,873 of record OY284413.1, read on the forward strand.
AATTAATCCTGAAACCACCGAGACAACACCCTCATACACTATCCACATCGATAACCCTAAAACAGAAACCCTCAACCCGGCAGCATTTAATGCACACATCTAAATTAATTTAGTGCCTTGTTTAATGATTCACCACTTACGAGTTACGGTCCGCCCCACAGTGATCTCGTAATTAACGCAAATATTCCGCCACCAACCCACAATCAAGTGTTTTACAGCAAAACAACGCACTTAACTCGATTCTCTCAAGGGATACTCAGTTCAACTGAACATAACTAAATTCGCATCTCCATTCATCTGTACTTCACGCCGCTGGCCGATGCGGCGTTTGAACATCTCCTCCCTTCACGCAAATAGCGCTCGTCTGCGTAAATAATTGCAGAACACTATCGGTGTTCCCTGCTCACGCGGGCGATCAGATTCACTTCCGTGGCGCTTGCTCTACACCAATTAGTTTATCTTGTTTTGTAAATAACTCAGCGATGGACTTGTATCCAGAGATCGGAGAAGGTACGGTGAATTTGATTTATCACACGCATAACTTAATCAACAGCATTTGCCTGAGGAATTTTGCATGCATACGTGACAAGATCCTGTTGACGCTTTGCAGTCTTTAATTCAATTTTGACTACAATATTAATCTCATTTTGGCAATCCTCGATAAACGGACCGATTTCCATGCGTTGCTGTCCCTTCATTCCATCCTCATAGCCTTTGTATTCTAAAAGTACGACAAGATTAAATTCTACCAGGTGGCCGGGGGCAGTCTCAATACTGGTATAATGCCACCAAAGCCCCCATGCCAGTCCTATTTTCAGTCTTCACTCTCGTTGTTTGTATATTTACTATGACTACATGCCCTATGGCATTTTGGTTGCCAACAAGCAAACGTCAGAAACACTTGAACCATTGTCCAGGACATACAAGCACTAGGAGTTGTACAAAAGCTATGAATGGAGGTATGTCGACTGCATACAATCCACTTTGCAGAATGTATTTACTCGCCCAGTTATTTCGACCGACGCATTCTTGGTCTTACGTCCGCCCTCAGTTGGATCTGTATGAATGACTCTGTGGGAGGGTCAGATATTGTCAAGTGGAATTTCGATGACAGATTGTCCTGATTTTGTTTTGCAAGTTGTCAGGACAACTGTCAGATGGCTTTAACCATAACTGATTAGTGCGCCGTAAGCTGTGACAACATATATGTACCTACATGCATGCCACCGGCATTACAAGGACAATATTTCCTAAATTGTCCAACCAGATGCATGCAAACGCCTCCCAATCCATCCTGTATCCCTTCTTCATATTCTTTTGTACATGTGCATAGAACTGGAATTAAGGGCCTTTTTTTTCTTTCCCTTTTTTTGGGTCAGGAATTGACCAGAATTCCATGCGAATCGTGAGCCGAGAATAAAATGCACAGTCATGTAGAACGATATGCCCTCGTTGAGTTTCCATCCACTTTTTACTCGTGGTTTGGTCTTCTCGGTCGATAAAACGTTGATCATTCCTGACATAAAGGAGATTGGTTTTGTCTCATGCGATTCCTTTTTTAGTGCTTTGTATGACTTAATGGGCTTCGGTCAGGGATGCAATGATTTATTTCGGTAGTGTGGAGTGGCAGAGCAATCATGCTTTGCATTCCTCATGTGGGTTTCTGGAAAATTGCATATGTTTTATGACTATTCGAGTTTTTAATGTCCTCGTATATCGAGTGAGAATTATTTTCCCTGCATTCTCGATAGATTTGACTGATGTAGACTATAAGTGTCTTGAAATATCGACTTAATAGGCAACATGCTCTGAGCTTATTCTCGCCTCTATCTGATGAAACTTTGGCGCTTGCTATAAGGAATTAATTCATAATATTTTACAGGGGGTGGCATAGGTAATACATTCGTTATCTGAAAAAACCCTTAAAAGAAATAGATTATTTTTTCAACATCCCTATCTCGTGTTGTACAAGGTTTGTACAAAAACTAAAGTGACTTTTCAATATCTCGAAAAATATTTATTTATTCATGTCTATTTTGAAAATAACCCCCATCTGGATATAATACACTTGTGTTAGTGCTTTCTTCACGGTAGCCTTAAGCTCTACCAGCGATGCAATCTTTTTCAATTTTGTGAAGAGGAAAAAAGAAAAAAAGAAAAAGCAATACAGTGTCTGGGGCATGATTACATTTTTGCTTGTAGTCAAAAATCACGCACACAAGCAAAGGGCAGGTGCACCGTGATGCAAAAGACAGGATTTTTTTCCCCCAGAAATCCGGAAATTTTCTTCATATTACGCAAATGGCGCATTACTTCAAGGCAATATTCTTTATTAACCGTGCAACCTTCCGGCAGGAACTCATGGTGAATCATGCCATTGCAATCGAAGAAAACAGGAAGAAAAAGGTTACATTTGATGTGTCGTCACATCTGGAACCCGTTTCATGTTCAAAGTACCTGAAAAAAATCGTGGCATAAGCCAACCGATATCAATATCGCTTTATTTATTACAATTTGTCGAAAAAATTTCCATCACAAGTAATACATTTTGTCATACGTAGAAACCAATCATCAAAAATTTCTTTCCATTTTTCATCTGGAAGATCTGAGCATGCTTCGTCCGTTGCGACGCCTCGTCGTCGATAAACTTCTTGCCTTTTAATTGACTCTTCACAATTGGAAAAAGACCGAAGTCACAGGGGGAAGGTCGAGGCTGTAAGAAATATGTTCAACCAGTTTTAGACCAGCATTTTGTAAAAAGAAATCGACGGTCACGTGAGATTTATACGCCGGCGCATTATAGTGGTGAAAATGCTATGTATCTAGTTTCGATTTTGGACGGAGTTGGTGAAGCTTGTCGATGACCCGAGGCAAACATTCATCTGTGTACCATATGAACTGTTGGTGCACCAATCCGTAGGATCTCCTCATTCTGCCTTTCATATTCTCATTCGCCGATCATATTCTATTAATTGCTTCACTTTGGTGACGTACTCTGGGGTAGTCACTTCAACAGGACGTCCGGACCTTGACACATCTTTTACAGAAAAATTAGCCCGAGATTCGAGATTATTTCCCCATACCAACGATAAATTGTTGCACGATGAGGAGCGTTTACTTTAAGAACAGACATTTAATCGACAGGCCCGTCAGAAAGTTGTAACAAATTACGACCCGAATTTCGTATCTCGAACACTCCGTCATTTTTATACTTCAAAAATGATTTACCCTAACGAATGTTAACTATGTATGATAAATTGTATGACTACCCTCTTAAAATGAAATAAGCTTTACAGATAAATATGAATTACCTACCCTCTTTTAATTGTTTATTCGTATTGCAAAATTTCTCTAGCTACCTACGTATCCTCAGCAACTTCTCTGATAGTGACTCCACGATATTTATTCTTCATTGCTTCATTGCTTTAAATTTTCATCCGTTGTTGGGCATGGTAATTCACATTTTCTCAACTTTCCGTGAATAGCTACTTAGCTCGCGAAATTCAAAAAGTCACCTTATTTTTCGATAAGGTTTAGTATTTTACTAGAAAAACTTCTCTGGCACCGCATTGATGGCTGACTCAATTTTCATTGTGCACGGGTCCAATATTTACTCCAGTAAAGTAAAGATATGCCATTTTTTATAGTATTTCTTCAATAAACACGAGACCGCAAGCCAGGCAGCTGAAAATGTGGATCGTCGTGATGGTACTGATACTGTTATCAAATTCGATGTCATGATGCACCGCGCTCTAGAAAGCCAATTGTCTTTAATGTCGATGAAAAATGAAAACGTACAAGTTGTAAGCAATGTTTCGATTGCCCACTAGTTCACTGCACGGAAAACCTTTTGAAACAATTGAAATGGGTGCCACAAAAGTTAACGCACAGAAAACCTTGTGGACTGAATTTCCATTTATGAATCAGCAGCAAAATTCAGAATTTAACAAAAATTATTCTTTCTTAAAAAATACAAGCACGAGAAACCTTATCGCTTATCTGCACGAAACTTTGTTTTACCAAAATTAAAATTTCGATATATTTTATGATAAGGGGACATAAAAAACATCAAACTAAAAAATTTACTCGCCATTTAAGTTAAGTTCTTTTTCTTAGATGGCATTACAGCTCACGAAAAACGTGCGTCAGAGGCCGACACGGCGCTTTAAGTAAAGTTATTTGAGGTTTCATTAGCAAAAGACGAAGTTGAAATTATTACTCAATGCTGCAGTCAACTCGAAATTTTGTTTAACTTATTGGCACCAGTTCGCAGTTTCATTGAACTCCGCCTGTATAATCCGCTCAACCTCAGCGTTGGATATGTGATGTACTACAACCGTCGTATCATCAGCACAGGGAATAAGACAAATATTTTCGAAACATTTTAGCAATTCATTTGTCCATATTGTAAAGAGAAGTGGCCCGAGCTTGCAACCTTTCGGGACCCGTTATTGCTTTGCTAGTTTGATGCTGTACCTGTGGTCAATTCTTACAAGAAATAGTTCGACTAGCCAGTCTGCTAGTTTTCCCCTAATCCCCCACGCATCAATCAGTTTAAGAGTATTGATTACTTTACTAAAGTCAAGGAAAAACACTGGAACATGTTGATTTTTGTTATCACTGCTGACTGATTGGCTTTCCCTTCTGGAACCCGTATGGATTTTTACTGATTACTGAACTTAACGTATCCTATCTACCACAATTTGCTCAAAGTTCTTCTGAAGGGCAGGTAGTATTGTTTTAGGACTGTAATTTGTAGTTTCATTCTTGTAGCATCACTTGTAAGTGAGTGGGACTGCTGATGGCTCATTTTAATAGTTTTTGTATTATAATTATGGGTGTTGAATCGTAACAAAAGTGAATGATGGCTGGTGATTAAGAGTGGATCGTATACTACAACTTCAAGTTGCGGTCGAATCGCGGTAAGCCGGCTCAAATGGTGGCTTAACCAGAATTGAAAGCCAGGAAGGTTTTGCTGTGTGTTTTTTTACTATGAGCTGCTCCCCTGGCGCAAAACTCTTATTTTGGGCTTGTACTGTCAACAAGTGGTCTGCCCGAAGGAAAGTCGTCAGGAACGCTACGAAATGTCAAGGTTTTCTTGAAAGATGCGGGAAATATTAGATCCCCTGATTGACTTCAATCTCTTATTTAAGGCTTATATCCACCCCCTGTATAAGCTTGATGCTCAATGAAATTACCTACAAAATGCCACAAGTTATCGAACAGAATGGCGCATATTTGACCTTAATCGAATCATTTTAACTAGGTTAAATAAAATATTCAATTTCATGCATAAATAATGGATTTCTTTTAACGACACCTAATATATGTACGAATGTGTCATTTCTTTGGATCGTGAATAACAACACTTCGTACTTTCCCGAACGTATCGAACTTTGTTTAAGAAAGAATATTCACTTAGCCATGGTATTTTAGTGCAAGTCTATGGTCAAAGTGGTGTTTCCGAAATAGAAGACAAGGAACGACCTGCACAGCTGTAAAGATGTTAAGATGACGAATTGAAGGAAATACTCGATAAAGACTCACGTCAAATACTTCAAAAACTTCTTAAATCGTTGACATTGACTTGTCGACGGTACTAAAACGTCTTAAGGCCATGGGAGTGATTCGAAAGCAAATAAACATGTGGTTAAATCAACAGCGGTATGAGAAGGGATGTTTGTATCGTTCTTCACTAATGGCGAAAAGTGAATCCATTACGACAACCTCAAGCGCCGAAAGTCATGGTTTAAGCCCAGCCAACTATCAGCATTAAAGGCGAAGTCCAATATCTAAGGATTCAAGCTCATGCTAAGTATGTACTTGGTGGGTTCATAAGCTTGTGGTCTACCATTACCTGTTCACACGGAGTGAAATCATCACTGCTGATTGCTATCAACTATTGATGCCCGGAACGCTCGAAATACTTTGACATAAACGACAAAGCGATTTTGCTGAACGATAATGTTCCACTGTACGTCGTAAAACCATTCACAACATACTTGGTAACGTTCCTACATCACTGTCATATTCTACGAACATTGCTCCTTTTGATTATCATTTGTTCCGATCGATGGCTTGTGCTTTCTCCGAGCAGAAGCTTACCATTTCTGAGGATAGCAGAAAATGATTCGATTCGTGGACTGCATTTGAAGATGAGGTATTCTTCCCATTCCCACATGGCGTTGGTTATTTGCCGGAAAGATGGCAAAAATTAGTACCTACAGATAGACAATACTTCGAAAAATATAATTTTTCAATTAACCAGGTGTCAATCAAAAAACATTACCCGAATGCCAAATTGTTTTGTATTTTGTTTTAAAGTGCGTTTCACTTGATGTTTATTAGTTTATTGTGTAAATAAGCTGTTTTTTGGACAACGACCACCGGTACCACCACCTTGAGAAAAAAAAATAATGCTGATGTACTCGTATATGGTGCCACATGGCCCGAGGTGGTAGTTAAAGAGAATTTCGAAGCACGTTTTATTTTGTTCTAATTTGTGCTCTTTCTTTAGAATAAGTTCAAATAAGTTCTTGGTCAGATAAGCAAGGGATTTTGTGGAGCTTTCTTTACACATGAAGATACTGTCATCGACGAAGTGGATTTCAGAGGGTTCGATTGAGAAGAATATGTTCTTTAGACATGGGTGAAGTTTCTCTTTCGGATAAACAGACTCCTGTTTGTTGAGAACATTTCACATTGAAGAAGCTTATCAAGATTTTATAAATCTTCGCTTCTATTGTTTGTCGCTAATGGTAACTTTCATTTTCCATTTTTATTTATTTTATCTATCAAGTTTACACTTTTACAGATAACGGATTTAAAACGCTAATTATAATATATAAGAGTCAATTAAAGTTTAAGTGACAATAAATGTTTTTTTAACATTTGATCTGTCATCTGTAAAAAAGAATTACAATACTGTATACATTTACTGATTGATTCGTTAGAAGCATAATTATATAAATGACTAGGATGGCGAAAGATATTTCTTTGGCGAATAATTCTTTCCGATGCAAAAAGAAAAAAGCATTCAAGAATTTCAGGGCATATAATTTTATACGAAAAAATATCATGAACAAAGGTATTTTTTTCTAAGGTATCCAGACCTATTAAAGCGTATCTAGTAGTGTAGGAGGGCATAGCATCTAAATTCCAATTCAATTGCCTTATTACGAATCTAGTGAAAGCTTTTTGGACTCTTTCCAGGCGCAGCTTTGAAATGGTATTTTCAGGACACCATACTTCAGAGCAATATTCTAGAACAATTGACATAAAAACCGATTTTAGGGTGTAAGGATTGGAAAACGCTGAGCAAATTCTTTTCAAAAACCCTAGCAAAGAATTTGCGTTTGTAACTATGTAGTCAATATGAGGAGCGAAAGTGAGCTACATATCAAAGATTACTCCAAGATCTTTAACTTCTCACTTCCTTCAGATTTATTCTGGTTACAGAATAATCAAACAAGAACAGGAGTTTGGACCTAGATACCGAAAAGTTATGTAATTTGTTGATATTTAGTAAAATACTGTTTTTATTGCAGCAATTTTCACAAATATTTTGATTCTAGATGCGCATGAAAATCTTAAGATCATTAGTGTACATCAAGCAATTGGCATTTTTAAGATGATTTGGAATATCATTCACAAAAATGTTCAAGTGCAAAGGACCCAAGTGACTACCTTGTGGTACGCCAGAGGAGACATTTATAACTCTAGATGTGTAGTTTTTAATTTTTGTTAGACAGATAGTCTTTTCTTGTTTTCTGTCAGACAGATAGTCTTTTATCCACCGAATTAATGAAGAGTGAAATCCAAAATATCTCAATTTATTTATAAGAAACTTATGGCAGATATTATCGAAAGCTTTCGAAAAACCTGCATACATTATATCAACTTGATATCCCAATTCAAGAGAATATTTTGAAAATATAATTAGTTTAGGTGAGGTTTGCCTACCCGATACAAACCCATATTGGTGAGAAGATATTTGTTCTTTAACTTCAAAATACATTTTAGATGCTACTATGTGTTCAAATAGTTTTGGAATCAAGGGTAGTTTTGAAATACCTCTATAATTTTCTACATTGTTTCTGGATCCTGATTTATGAATAGGAGTCATATAAGATTATTTCCAAACATTTAAAATCAGTCCTGATGACAGAGACAGGTTGAAAATAATATTGATAGGAAAAGATAATGTCGAATCCCAGACACTTAGGCTTCAAATGGTATACCAGCTGGACCAGCATTCAGATTAGAGTTCATGGATAATATGTTCTTTGACACATAATCGACACTTATATGTAGTTAACCTAAGTTTTCTTATTTTGATTAGGTGAATGGTAAATAAATATGTCATGGTTATTTGAATGTGTGACCTTGAACAGATTCAAAAAACCTTGCGAATAATTCACAAGTAAAATCGGTAGTATTAGAAGTTAAAACTTTAAAGTCGATTTTTTTTGGAAATTTTTTTGGTATAAGCTGGATAAAAGAAAATGCGAAGCTTTTATTACCAACATGAAAAACTACCTCTCTGCCATTATCGATGAGGTCGGTAATGAGGAGTGCAGAGCACAAGACATGTAGGATTCCCTACAACAATCTGGCCTGGAGAAAGCCAAATCACTGCTCGGAACATCTAAAGGCCCCTGCCAACACGCAAAAGAAACCTGGTGGTGGACAGACGAAGCCAAAGCAGTGATACACGAAAAGAAAATGGCTTTCCAAGCTTGGTCAAAGTGCTGTTCTACTAATAGAGAGGAAAAAGCTCGCCGTGAAAAGGTATATACATAGATGTTGCAAGGGTATCGCGAAGAAAAAGTGCGCCGAATTAAAAGCGAAAAGCATGGAAGGCCTCTATCAGGAGTTGGAAGAAATATCGTCTTGCGCGACTGACAGGAACCAGGCTACCCAGGAGCTTCGACAAAGCAATTTGAACAAAGGAGCAAATATCTTTAAGATAGCCGCCCAGAGAAGAAGAAATGCTCAGGAGATTCGTTTCCCAAAGTTTATTAACAATGCTGAAGGCCAACTCCTTGTGGAAGACGAAAAAATTCTCCACAGATGGCGACAGTATTGCGAGGAACTTCTGAACGAACAGTTTCCCCGAGTGTACTTTCCAAGAGCCGCCCCGAATCATGCCGAAATATCACAGTCGAAGAAGTTCGGTACGCGGTTAAAAACTCCAAGAAGAGAAAAGCTGTTGGGCCGGACGGGATACCCTCTGAGTTCTGGAAAAAGATGGGAGACATCGGGTCTAGATGGCTCATGGTTCTTATCTCCAAACTTATGAGAGGCGACACTATGCCTACTCAATGGAGGGAAAGCTATCTTCTTCCTTTGCACAAAGGAAAGGGTGATACGCGAAATGGTGATAACTACCGTTCTGTCAAGCTGATGTCGCACACCATGAAGATCGTTGAACGGGTATTAGATAGCCGACTGCGGAAAATAATACGACTATCTGATGACCAGTGCCTGTTTGGCTCGGGTAAATCAACAACAGATGCAATCCAAAGTATAAGAGTCATGATGGAAAGCATCGTGATTCGTCAAAGGACTTGCATATGGTGTTGGTTGATTTCGAGAAGGCCTTTGACCGGCAACCAAGAGATCTTTTATGGGTAGCGCTAAGACAAAAAGGAATTCCAGAAACCTACGTGCGAGTGATTATGGACATGTACAAGAGAGCAACGACAAGAGTAAGATGCACCGCAGGAGTCACCGAAGAGTTCGCAATCAAATTCGGTGTACACCAAGGGAGCGTCCTCAGCCCACTGCTCTTTATAGCAGTCCTAGATTGCTTGCTTGAAGGAAAAGTGACGGACCCCAATGTGCACCAGCTATCCTTTGCTGACGATGGAGCCATTATAAGTGATGATCAGGCATCCCTACAACGAGCACTTGATGTCTGGGTGGACATTTTTGAGGGACACGGGTATCGTATTAGTTCAAAGAAGACAGAGTATCTGTGCTGCCCGTTCTCTGACCCTCATCAGCCTATTCCAGACATTTACTTGAATGGAAGAGTGCTTCCCAAGTGTGAAAAGTTTAAATATCTGGGATCTATGATTAATAAAGAAGCAACTTGTGATGACGACATCAACCATCGCGTAAGCGTAGGGTGGATGAAGTGGCGGGAAATCTCCGCCATCTTCTGTGATCGAAAAATGCCCCCTAAGCTGAAAGGAAGGCTCTACACTTCAGTTGTACGTCCGGCGCTCACATACGGTTCACAATGCTGGACAATGCACAAGAAGTATAAGAGCAAATTAACGGCAGCTGAGATGAAGATGCTTCGCATGACAGCGGGAGTAACAAAGCGCGAAAGAATTAGAAGTTCAAAGATCCGAGGAAGCCTCCATGTAAAAGAAACCATCACAAGAAAGATAGAGCGCGACCGACTCAGTTGGTATTGCCATGTTCAAAGGAGAGATCCTTTGAACCCCATCCGAAAGGCGTTATCAATCAACGTTCCAATTTCAACACGCAAAAAAGGCAGGCCGTAAAACAATTGGTGCAAACAAATGCAAAAATGCCTCAGCGATGAAGTAATCCCAAACCGGGAAGCCTGCCGCTACTTTCTGAGGTCAAACCGGCGGACCCCACAAGCGGACCAGTAGGAATGCAGTTAGGTGGGAAGGTTATGGTCCTACACTTCTGACCATAACGACGCCGGAAAAAAAGGAAAAGAAGAAGATTGTTTGTAAAGGAATTTGTTTGGAAATTCAACTTAGAAAATTGCCAAATTCTTTTGGCAATTGAATAAATTGCTTTCTATATTGTTCGGTATTATACTCCTTGAATCTCTTAACCCTGAACGGTCATCATTCGTCGTTTCGACGACGCTAGTTTACATTTTGTTCTTTTTTGTTCTAACGTCACTTAGTGTTGTGCTGTTGCAGTGTGCAGTTGGTCGGCTTTATACGCTTCGTATAAGTATTTATTTTTCAAATGTGCGTAGTCGAAACGACGAACGATGAACTTTGTGTCCGTTTTTGATTTCACATAAATTCCTATAGTGTTTTTTATATATTCTTTTTTTGGGTTTGTACAGTTAAAATTAAAGATGAGTGGCGCAAAAAAAATTACTGACGAGGAAATTGAAAAATTTTTCGCAATGTGTGATGACATTTATGAACCAGACGATGAACTAGACCACGACAAAGTAGTATCTGATATAGAGATCGAAGAGACCGAAAATGAAGAGGATATTAGCTCGGCAGAGTATTCGTCCGATACAGATGAGGATAATATACCTTTGCATCTATTGAAAGCCAAGTCAAGCATAATATCTTTCAACAAAACAATTTTGAGGGGAAAAAACAAACATAAGTGGTCAGCGGAAAAGGGCAAGTCTAGTCTTGTCTTGTTCAATGGACAAACGTTGAAATTGATAATCGTCAATCTACCTTACTTGGAACATCAGATGAAGCCCAAAGAATACAAACTTCTTCGAGAGAAATATAAGCCTTAATTGGAATTTTGGTATTGACAGTCAGTCAAAAAGGACCAACATCTGTCTGCAGACGAAAGTTTCACAGATCCTATTGCGGAATGACATACATTTCAATACTGACAAAAGCAAGATTCAAGTTCTTGTATTCGATTCGACAACAAATCTCTGCGCATGCAATTAATTGGAGATAAGTTTGCCCCCATTAGGAAAATTTGGGAGATATTCATTCAAAAATGCCGTGATAATTATACTCCTGGAGAATACCTTGCGATTGACGAACAACTGCTGGCATTCGGGGGCAAATGCAGTTTCCGTATATATATTCCCAACAAGCCAGCAAAATATGGGATCAAAACGGTTATGGTGTGCGATAGTGGCACGAAATACATGATTGACGCTTTGCTGTATTTGGGAAAAGGCTCAAATAAAACAAACCTTCCACTTGGCGAGTATTATGTCAAAGAATTGACAAAAACTGTACATGACGTATATAGAAACATAACCATGGACAACTTTACGTCAATCAATCTTGCCAAATGACTTTTACGCGAACCATTGTGGGAACACTCCGTTCTAATAAAAGAGAAATTCCGTCTGAATTGAAAAATATAAAGGGTCGTAAATGTAACGAACGAATCAATATTTTTTTATGACAATGAACTGACACTTTTCTCGTACAAACCAAAACCGGGCAAAATAGTATATTTATTGTCATCATGTAATGAAGAGGGAGCATTCAATCCGAATTCAAATAAACCCTACATGGTCGTGTTCTATAATAAAATAAAAGGTGGTGTTGACACTTTTGACCAAATGTGTAGTGTCATGAGCTGTGCACGCAAAACAAACAAATGTGCTACCTTTTTGGAATTCTAAATATTTTTTTATTCTTTACTATATACTTATAATATATTTCGAATAAATCAAAAACCGCTTAGTCGCCCAGCTTTCATAAAAAAATTGTATACTGCTCTTGTCAAAAGTCATATGACAGACAGACTTGAAGTTCCAGTATTGTCTACGTCGCTGCGATCAAATATTGAAAATTTAGTTGCTTCTGATAAAAATACTGAAAAAGAAAATCGTGAAATAAATGTAAAAAAGGCTTTGTGCCTCTTGCTCCAAATGATGACAACTGTTCCGGAAAACTAGTTCCTGTCCAAGTTTAAAGTAAATATTACTTTTGAGAATAGAATACATTCAATGAATAATGATTACTTTAATTTCGTACTTTTGAAGTTTCTATATTTATGTCTTAAACAACAAGCCAAATGAAGAAGAGTTGTGAAATCTTAATTTATAATTAAAAAACTACAGAAAAGTAACCTGATATTGTTTTATTCTAAAAATATATTAACAAGATTATATTAAACAAATATTTGAAGGGTTTAGATGCACAAGGGTACTTTAAAACCAATTTTTAAAATGCCGTCGTCGATTCGACGAACGATGATCTTTGCGTTAGGAAAATAACGATGACTTTCCAGGGTTAAATGCCTTGTTCTTTGCATTTTATAAATTAACAAGCCTTTTATTATACCAAGAATGCTTAAAAGAGCGCTTGTGCTTCACTAAAGGAACAAATTGGCTTTTGAGCTCAGCTCTACCGACAAACTTGGAAGTCCAGAATTTTTTTGCTTGTTAGCACCAAAACCCGGAATACCCTTCTATCAAAAATTATTTTAGCACTGATGCACGCTTGTTCCACAACTGATGTCGAAATCGTTTCTAGCTTATCTTAAAATATATTTCTTTCGTGGATAATGCAACAGTTGGCAACAATCGCTTAGCGAAGTCAACGGTCATTTGGTACTTTTAAAAATTGCATGAACAATCAAATTCTTGACGAGACTCTTGCATAGATACTCGTAAGTAGGAAAAGTCTTACAAATACGGAGTTAGAGTTAGAAAAATTGTCTGATCCTTATGGCTATATGTATACTAGCTATGGTTATGCTGGGAAAAAACAACGACAATGTCAAAGTTACATAGTACCCAGCTAAGCTAGATTTAACCGAATCGACAAGGGTAAAACGAATGCCACTGATAATTTTCGTAGTCGGTTGCTTTAGCGAAAACTTTACTTGCTCGCAAAACTTATCTAAGTGGAACGCTGTTTAAGAATCGCATAGGCAATCAAAAAGATATGACAACTGAAATATTGAAAAAAGGCGAAATAGTTGGACGAGAAAGCTCAGCTGTTGTCGTAGCCAAAGGGAAAGACAAGAAGTACTTACGCTGAGCATAAAATATGGCCTCGGGATAACGGAAACTAGAAAAAGAAATCGGAATGGTGAAGAGAAAAACGTTAAGAACTATTATGGACTGTAACCGCGCGACGCAAGACATCGGTATTTCAGAATAAATGGTTCTATAGTGCGCCTTTGCGAAATAAAGTGGTATCAATTAGCGTTTGAGTATTTACTCTTGACGTCTGTTGTCAATGCCTTGGTCCTCTATGAGAAAAAAAGAAAAAGTACGCAGTTTAGGAAACCCATATGCGAGACATTATGTTAGCAAACAGCTCCAACCCTCTAAGTTTATCGCATAAAGAATATGTTTTGTATCAAGAGACACAACCTATTGTCAAGTTATTAAATGATGCTCCAACTGCTACGATGAATTATCAAAACGGTCAGAGCCAAATCAGGCAGCAAAATCAGTCAAACCCCATTCTGCCTTTTGAATTGTAATACTTACGAAGGTGTAGGTGTAGATTTTTGTTTGAAATGCTTCAAAAAAAACTTCTTTTTTCATGTTTAAGAATTTAAAATATTGGTTTTGAGTAAAAATGTATGAATTCAAATCTTTTTACGAATTCATTTGTTTTTTCATTTACATACTTTCTAAAATATTCCCAGAATTTTGATTTTTTTTTTGGATCAAACAAAGACTTTCAAGGGGAAAAAAAATAGTTTCTCTGGCAGACCACAACGAAAATTCGAGTGTGCAATTGTACAGGCTACGACCCACCCACCGGTTATACATATGGCGCCCAACGTATCAAGCAGAATTTTTTTTACATGAAAAAGACGAATTAATTCCAACTCAAAATATTTTGAGCCTAGACGGAAGTCCACGGAACAGCAGTCAGGAAAGAGGAAGGTTGGCGCCAAGGTACTTTTTTCTTACGAATACCCGGTGGAGAAATGCTTAAAATGAATTGATATCGCCGGATGTGGAATCTATCAATTTAAGCTACTCACTTAATGTTCAAGCCAACCCCTAGAGACGAATTATGAAAATTGATTTTTCAGGCTTTGAGAGAATTTTCCACTTCAAGTGGATTTGAGTGTGCTAGGCATGAATTCGCTCGATCACTTGACCAAGAATATTATCGCAGAGTTATTGTTATTAATATTGTAATGGACGTTAAAGCCCGGGCCGTAGGTTTTTTTCGTGCCAACAAAACAAAATTTGCCACACTATGGACATTTTATGATTTTGTACTTTTGCTGTACTTTGATATGAACGAGAAGGAACATTCAAGCCAATAACACATTAATGCGATATTTATTTTTATGAAGTAGACAAGGGGATATTCTCGCCTTCCATGATGAATACACCTTAGTTAGAAATCGTCAATTGAGCTCGACGGGCAATACAGAGGACCAACCTTGCATCGAAAAGCGACAAGATTACATGTTAGAGCGTATGTCTTTGGAAAAGAAAGTGCTTGAACGAGAAAAGGGAGAAAGTACCTCAAATAGAGGAAATTCTAAAAATTTTATGACGTTATATCACGAAGAGCCTTAGCGGTTACTATGCCGAAAGCGGTACTACAAAATATTAGAAAAAATGAAAAACTAAAAATGAAAACAAAAAAAAACCCAAGAACTAGTAAATATTTTTATTATTATTTGAGGCCATTTAGAAATCAGAATTTCAGAGCTTCGTGGACAACCCTTCATTAAGCCTCCATGTTATGAGTATGTCCCTTCCATATTTTGCTACCCTGTTTCATCTGTTTTTGGTCCATCTTTATGTTGCCGTCCCATCTCCTGCGCGGCTTTCCTGGCGATATTTTTGAAGTAGTTTTTGTCCACTGTCCACCCGTTCTGCGCGTCGTGTTCAGTTAGTTTTCGCGATTTTATCACTCAGACAACGTTTACGACTAAATATAGTTCCTCGAGTTGTTGATTGTGTAGTTTTCTCCATTCACCAATTTCTTCAGATCCTTCTTAAGATTCACTGTTTTTAAGAATCCTCCTTATACAGAGGCCAAGTTCCACATCCCTAAAGTGTCCCTGGCATTATAAATATGGATTATAAGCGAATTCGTCATCACGAAGAAGCACGCGTTGCCCATATGCAGCCTTTTATTTATTCCAACCCTTATGCCCCTATCGTTTTCTTGAAGGGATCTCATTACGTATTACATCACCAAATTAAAGAGGTGGTGGCAAGGCGTCTCCTTGCTTTAATCTTTCACGTATCTCAAATGTTTCAGATAAGGGATTTCGTACTTCAACTCGACCTATGTTTTCCCTTAGGCATTCACATACATACTTGTATCAGTGACTTGTATCACCAACTTTTTCGGAATTCCCAAACTTACAGAGGCATGATATGTACTCGTATTTTTCCGCTCAGTTTCTTCGTAGTTTTCTGGCGGAATTCCCACATCTTTTTTAATAGCTGTCGTATAGCGAAAATCTGGTCACTCGTTGAGCGGTTACTTCTTAAACCACGCTGGCAGTCCCAGATTACTTACTTAGCCTATGATGTCAGTCCCTTTAAGAGAATATTTAATAATATTTTGTCGCATTTTTAAATACGGGGATAGTTTCATTTCATTGTTCCATATAGCGGTGATGAGCTCATGTTACTTCTCTAATGACCAATCTTCAGGATATTTTATTAGTTCCTATAATACTAGGTCGACTCCTGCAGCCTTATTATCCTTAAGCCATATTGCTTCTTTTACTTTCTCGATGGTTCCACCTGAATTTTACGTGGATAACATCGTTTTCCAATACAGCTTGAGCTCCATGTAGATTAAGCAGTTTATCAAAGTATCCTTGGACTGCAAGTCTTTCATTATTATTGCGTATAAATCCTGATCTGGTACAGCGTACAGTGTTTATCCTTGTCGTACTTTTGACCGGACATTCTTCCTGAATGTTATCAAACGTTTTCCTTTGCTATAGTCGTTTTTGTCCCGAAGGAGATGGCTGGCTTCCTTTCGTAGGGTCTTTGTAGATTTCCAAGCAGCATTTGGCGCCGTGTCTAGTTTCGACAAAAACTTTCTTGCTTGATATGATTTTTTTAACATCATTCTTAACAATACTGGCACCGACATCAGTATTGGAATATCAGTACTTATTGGCATACACTCGTCTCATATATTTATATGACAATTTTGGTGAAATTTAGGAATTCGTTTATCGCTGCTTCTTGTCAGAAGCTGTAGCACCATTAAAACTGAAATCAGAATAACTTCTTTTTGACTCAAACGGAAACTGAAGAGTAAAAGCCCTCTCTTGAAAGACCAATCCTAGGCTTTGCGTATGATTTGTGAGATTTAATCGCAAACTGTTTAGACTGTATGCCAACATCAGTATAGTTACGTGTTAGTGTTACAATTTTCTGAAAACCTCCGCAAAAATCGAATGCGCTTTTGCGTTGGCTTACATAAATTGTCCGATACCATTCCCCTATAAGACTGACACGTGTTTTAAAATAAGGTCGTCTATTTTTCAAGCAATTTTTCTTAGTATTCGGAATAATAAGAGGCTTTTAGCCAATCTCCCCTTAATATTTAACCTGGCCTAATTACAGGGAATTAATTACTTTGTCTTGTCGAAATCAGTTATATGCAATTGTCTCTGCTGGTTCTTCACCAACAAGAGCCAATTTAAAGACTGTTGTTAAGTCTAATAATTCTATGCATAGAATTTTTCTTTCGGCAAGCCCTTTCTGAGAATTTACACTAAACGCCTTAGCCGGTATTTTTAATTAGAAAAATGTAAGAGTCATGTTATACAAAGGGTGTTACTAAATTCAGGAAACTTTAGAAGTGCTCTACATAAACATAGTTTATCAACTGTTCTTATGGATGAAAATATTAAACAAAAGTCAAAAAGGGCATTGCCGACGTAGGTAAGTGAGATGCGAACTTGTAAACAAAAATCTAACGATAGAGTTTTCTATAAGCAGCATCGTCTGTCTATCACAATTCTTGTGGGCGTGACACTCCTCCGCAAACAACTTATAATGAAGGTAAACTTAGGAACTTCAAAGAACAAACATTTTTCTGGCTAATGATTTAAAAACAAGTCGCAAAAAGGAAAGCCAATTGACTGCAAAAAGTTGCCTGTATTTCAGAGGAAATACGACTATAATACCTTACAGAACAATACTCGACAAAAAAAAAGCCAAGCCGAAAAGTAATAAACAAAAGTGGAAACCACACCAAGAGAATTGGTTTGATGTCGAAGGAAGAAGTCAAAGTGGTGTTGAATCGTCTGATTTGGTCCCCATTTCGAGAAATCCAACGTACTTGGAATGGTGAAATGTGTCACGCAATAGAGCTAATGTGGTGTCGTCTATATCCATTGCACCGATTTCAGGCAAAAAAAAAATCACTTACCATAGTTCAGTAACCCAATCTTTTCATTGAAAGGTCAAAGTAAATTAAACATATAACCTGGTGCTATCAGAAACCATATTCCTGAAATATTTTTAACGTTTCTGTAATGAATTTTTACTATTTAAAAACATTTTGCCATCGCACAAATTATATAATTCCATTTATTGAGGAATAAAATACGAGAATTTATGCGTTACTTCTGAAGCATTATTTAGACAATATTAAATTCAATGAAAGAATGAAAGAAAAATAAAGAAAAATTTAAACAGACAAAAAAGTAAACAATTAAAAAGTTAAACCAATTAACAAGAAATTGAATGAATAATAAATAAATGCCATATATAGGTATGTATGACAAAAAAGTTATTTTATAATTAAAATAATGCAATTTAAATAAAATGTTACATTAATAGCCTAAGCATTATTGATTTGTCATGCCAAATTTAATTGATTAATTGATTAAATATTTAACGGGCTGTCAGAAACATTTAATTTTGTCTTAAAAGTTTCATTAAGTTTACTTATTCTCAGATATAGTGTTGATGGAGAAATCAATGGAAGGAATCATGGCCCTCTTTTTCAGCTAAAAAAGATGGCTTGAATTTTTCCTGTATTGGGTTACATATCCTTTGCGTGCTAGGGGTTAGAATATACCCCCTGCTTGAAGTGCCAGTCGTAAGAGGCGATTATATTCCTAATGAATCTCTGCCCCTTAAAAGAATGGCACCAATTGATGACTCTGCACTATCCAGACTCACAAGACTATAGCAGTGCACCATAATGAAACCACAATCAAAAACATCAAAAATCGATGACCGACCGCAGTAATAAAAATGGTTGACCTTCGTTGGGTAACATTTTCCGGAGGTAAACTAGTTCCCCAATCGGATCGAACGTCGATAGCCAAAATCCGGGGTCGCCGCTATACCTATGTACATACTATTTAACGTGCACTGCCCCACGGAAGGTAAGGATGAAGAGGTAAAGGACGGTTTTATGAAACCATGGACGAAATGTTTGACAATCCGTCAACGAGAAAATCGTACTCGCGGATTTTAACGCGAAAATAGGAAGAAAACAAATTAGCGACATACAGGCCGAAAGTAGGAAAAGTAAGTCTCCATTTCTCACCAAACGATAATGATCTTGGAACAAGATTCGGACATTCGAACATAAGAGAATACATATGGCTACATGGATATCGATGGATGGGGTAACATCCAACAATATATAGAAGACTTCAACGTTGCTAAGTTAAAGGACCTACGTATGCACCATCAATACCAGGACAAAATTAATAACCGGTTCGCCCTACTAGATGTCATACAAACTAACGACTAAACAAGGCAGGTAGAAGCACTATGGTCAACAATAAAAAGTGGTATAAAGGAGACGAATGCGAGGAAAAACTAGAAGAAGCCCGTAAAGCTCCACGACTTCGACCCTTGAAAATCAGTGAAGAGATCGTACAAGACCCTAAGCCCTACGAAAGGAAGTCAAACATCTCCTTCGG
Source organism: Merodon equestris (assembly GCA_958301585.1). Lineage (NCBI taxonomy): Eukaryota > Metazoa > Arthropoda > Insecta > Diptera > Syrphidae > Merodon > Merodon equestris. The sequence goes on from OY284413.1 coordinate 44,758,445, forward strand.
GATAAGGAACGACAATGGAAAAATAAAAAAATTGCTTAAATTCAGGAAGTATATGCCGTTAAAATCTTCTTCTCTTCTATCTATCCACCCCCCGCACCTCATACGGCTACAATGAACCCATTTCCCGTATACTGGGAAGTGTTAATTCGAATATTAACTTCGATTTCAATCACAACCTACGACAATGAAAGTTTTGCAGCCCAATGGAGAAGATATTAAAAAAAGAAAAATTACAGGGGCAAATTAACAGAGAAGTTACATGGGCTCATCAAAAAAACATGGAACAACGAAGTCATCACCGAGGAATGTAAAAACTCCGACATCATTTCCATATTTAAAAAGGTGGACCGGACACAATGCAACCATCACCGAGGATAACGCTGCTAACAAATTGTTCTAACGTGCTCTAAACTATCCTCTGAAAGCGACTGACGTTAAGGAGATAATGGAAGGCTATGAGTGTAGCTTCAGGAGAAACCGCTCGGCGAGTGGTCAAATTTTCACTGGACGACGGCTTTTAGAAAAGAAAAGGAAATTCCACTAGAAAACCACAAAAAAACTGATCGGGAATGCCCTTATAAGATACAAAGGAAAACACGAGGCGAGTTGAAGTACGAAACCCTTCATCTGAAACATTCGCGATACTCGTATGTATAAGATTAAAAGCGTCTCCTTGCCTTGCCACTACCTCTATAATTTGGTGATGAAATACGTAATGAAATCCCTTCTGGAAAACGATATGCGAATAAAGGTCGAAATACATAAAAAGCTGCATATGGCCGGGTGCTTCTTCGCGATGAAGTTATTCCTAAAATCCATATTTATAGACCCATGGCATATATTTATTATGCCAGTGACACTTTATGGATGTAAATTTTGGTCTCCGACCAAGAAAGAGGAATATAGAATTCGGGTCCGTGAAAACAAAATCTTAACAAGAATCCATCGTCGAAAACAGTACGAGGCAACGGGTGAACTGAGAGCTGCACCCTCAGGAATTTGAGAAACTTTATTCAGCTTCAAAAATTTTCCGAGTAATAAAATTGCATAGACTAAAATGGATGGAACACGTAGAACGAATGGACAGTGGACAAACAGTCAAAATAATAATGAGTAGAAAGCCCATGGGAAAGATACCTCCCGGTAGGCCGCGCCGTAGGAAGGACTCTATTCTCCATAGTGAAATCGGCAGTCACTGAGTGGATAGGAGAGAATGAAAACCGTCCAAAGTGACCAAAACGCTGGTAAGGCCTCCGTATTTTGGGATGAGTTCAGTTTTTTCTCATCGAACCTTCAATAGCACATATGTTATGCCGTTATTGATGCTTTTAACGCGTTTCATGCCAAATTTCGGTGTGATAAGTGTGGAGATCTAAGACGCCGTTTAGTCCACTTGTCGGTTTCTTCAATACTTAAGCAAAGTAACAGCTATGCTCAGACTGCCATAAACGGAAACCAACATAGAAAAATCTGTACCGGCTACTTCTTCGTCGGGAACTTTAAATAACGACGACGAATATACTCTACAGATGATTTATTTAAAATTGACAAAGTTGGAGGAAACAATTAACCGTTTTCTCCAGGAAATAAGTGAACTCCGATCAGAAAACTTGGAGTTAAAATCAAAAATCAATACACTGGAGAATAAACTTAATTGGGAACAACAACACCATTGAAATAGCCGGCTTGCCTAATGCCAATGAAAATAGTGCGCTGACCACTACAAAACAAATTTTACACAACGTTTTGTCCGGACTCAAAAATAGAAAAATGTTATGTAAAGAAAGTTAAACCCAAAGACTCCAAGCTGAATCACATTATATGTCTAAAATTATCGGATTCGAACACGAAACAAAAGATTATGACTGCTAAAAAAACGTGCAAGAAAAACTTAACCATTCTGGCTCAACTTAACCATGGATGACACCGACAGCAGTAACAATAACAACAAGAGAGGTGCTAGTGTCACTAACAGCAATAACCGGAGGAGAACGAGAATTGTTTATTTAAAAAAGGAAACCGAAAACACATGAGCCAATATAGACCTATATCTATTTTACCAACGTTTTCTAAATTATTGGAAAAACTTATGAAGTGCCGGATACTTTCCTTCCTGAAAAGAAATAAGTACTTTAGCAGTGAACAATTCGGCTTCCGTGAGGGTAGGTCCACGGAGGATGCGATATTGAAATTATGCAGTGAAATTAGTGAAGGTTTTAATAATAGTAGTACACCAATAGCTTTATTCATTGATATGACGAAGGTTTTTGATATGGTGAACCATAATATTTTATTGGATAAACTCTACAAAGCTGGGTACCGAGGGTCGGTGTATAATTGGTTTACCTCATATCTGAAAGACAGATCACAGAGGGTTAAACTAGAAGGGGTTTTTAGCGATGAAATAAAAATACATGTTGGTGTACCCCAAGGTTCTGTCCTGGGTCCTATTTTATTTTTAATATATGCAAATTCACTATTCTGTCAAAATTTTAGAAGTGAAATCACAGCATTCGCAGATGATATAGCATTAACGTACGCTAATAAATCCTTATTTGAATCGATGGTGAATGTGCAACATGATATACAAATACTGAGGCAATGGTTCGCCAAACACGAGCTTCTTATAAGCGAAAAAACAAAAATTATGATTTGCAGCTTAAAAACTCTTCACTTAATTGACTGCAATATACGTTTTCATTCTGCTGCATGTAAAAAACTTTATTTGTCTTCTCATGTTTGTGGCAGATCCAATTACGTGTCAAATGCTGCTTGCACGGCCCAGTGCTTTAACATAGAATCAGTAGAAAACTTTAAGTACTTAGGAGTTGTTGTTGACAAAAATATGAACTGGAAACCACATACAGCCGAACTAAGAAAGTATATGTTGTCCGTCACGCGAAATATATTTATGCTACAACCGTATTGCTCACAAAAACTCTTAATGAGGATATACTACGGACTTGTTCACTCGAAACTGCAGTATGGTATATCCAGCTGGGGAAGTGCTTATTCTAACACCCTTGAGCCCATCGTTTTAGCCCAAAAACATATTGTAAGAATTATATGTAAAAAGGATAGATTTAGCAGAAGCTGGCCGCTGTTTCGTCATCTCCGTGTTATGCCGTTAAAACATCTTTATGTCTATAAAGTTCTAAAAGTCTTTTTTATGCGTAGTGGTTACTCTTCAACTCTTAGAGGCTCGAACACATATAGCTTGAGAATAAATAATAAGGCCTTTGTCAACATACCAACTTCACTCAAAACTCACCACTCGAATTTTTTTACTGTATCTGCACCTAAGCTATTTAATAAACTACTAAGTTAAAAAATGGCTTTTTACGATGGATAGCTCAGAAGTCAAAAATCTTCTAATTAATAGAGAATAGTCAATGTTATTTTATTATGTATGCTTATTAATTATGTTTGTTGTCATCACTTAGACCAGCCAGATTCATTTTTTTCCGAAACTTAAACTTTAATCTTATATCAATAACTCCACAACCAAATAAATCTTGTGTAATTTGTTGAAAAAGTCATTCGCCTCTAGTTGTTTTACGACTACAGAATTGACTTAAAAATATTCTTTTAAAATCATCATTATGATTGTATACAATATACTTAATGTTACTTTAAGATATTTGTCTAAAAATCAAGTTAAAAACAATGTAAACTTTATAAAATTGTAGATGAAAAGAATAATAATAATAAAAAAATTTACATCAACAATTCTTTGACGAAATACACGCAGGCTCTCTTAATGAAGACGAAAGAGGTTACTAACCAGAAAGGAGTAAAATACGAATGGTATAATAACAGTCAAATTTTAATCAGAAAGACTGAGGGTGAGAGAGTCATTTCAATAAGATCATTTAATGATCTCTCGTTAATTTAATACATTTATTATAAAGCTATACACTCAATCTCTCTTATTATGAATGTAGGATTTTATTTGCGAATTCACGAAATATTACATTAACATTTCTTTTATATAACTTATCTAACTATTACACTACTTGACGGCTTGACGGCTGTTCAACGAATGCCCTGTGTTGTGTTTTCGTTCGTCATCGTCTATTTCGTTTCGTTCCGTTTTGTGCATGCTGCGCGCTGTGTGTGTTATGTGTGTGTTACGTGTATGGCGTGTTCGTCAGATGATCGTCCTGCTACATACATTGTGGCGTACGTGACTGGTTGTCGTCGGATTGTCCGCTTCGTTTCGTTCCACTTGTAGGTATCGTGCGCTGTGTGTGTTATGTGTGTGTTACGTGTGTGGCGTGTTCGTCGGATGATCGTCCTGCTACATTGTGGCGTACGTGACTGGTTGTCGTCGGATTGTCCGCTTCGTTTCGTTCCACTTGTAGGTATCATGCGCTGTGTGTGTTATGTGTGTGTTACGTGTGTGGCGTGTTCGTCGGATGATCGTCCTGCTACATTGTGGCGTACGTGACTGGCCCGATTGTCCGCTTGTCTAGGGTGTTGTCTGCGTGTTCGGCCCCTATCCCACATGAATAATAACCCTCGTTTAATAGATGACACTCCCATCCCTCTGCATAATTAGTTTAAATTTCCTTATGATATTGCATACTTTAAGGATTCGTTTTTTATTGCTCACCAAAGCGTCAGAAGTTTGAGAAAAAACTTTACTTCTTTTGTGACTCACATTGATTCTTTTGACCATATTCCAGATATTGTTTTTGTTTCTGAGATATGGATTTATGATTTTGAAATTATTGACTATAATATTCCCGTTTAAATTCTTTGCTAACATTAATGATAATTACACCTCAGGAGGTGTTGGTTGTTTTGTCAAAGATGTATTTAATGTTATTAATGTTCTTTGTCATAAAGTTACAAGTGCTGATGTAATCAAGGTCTCAGTTGAAATTGATAGTGAATTATATGTCTTTTTTTGTGTTTATAGGTTACATTCTTCCAGTGTCTCAATGTTCGTCACAGAATTTTCCTTTCTTTTGAGACAAGAAAAATGTAAAAACCTGATCATGCTACGGGATTTTAACTTAAATATACTAGAAGCTGATAACACGACTTATAATTATTTAGGATTATTAGCTTCGCATGGCTTAGCTTGTTTAATTGATAAAATTACTAGGCCCTTATCCGGTAAGTGTCTAGATCATATTTATGCAAGATTTGGCAACATTTCTATGTCTCATTGCGAAAGCTATATTCTTGATTTGAAGATAACTGATCACTGTATGATTGGTCTTTTAATCAAACCATTAAATTGCAAGAATAATGCAAACCATACATTAACAAAATGAAAATTAACTTCCGCCAACTTAAAAACAATCTTTTGTATGAGTATTGGGAAGATGTTTATTCCTGTGCAGATGTGTCAACAGTTTTTTCAGTCTTTATTGGTTGTCTAAGGGAACACATATGGAAATGTTGTTCCGTGTCTCCTGGCAAAAATACAATAAAGAGACTTAAACCGTGAATTTCAAATTATTTGTTAAATAAAGTAAAAGTTAAAAATAATATTAGAATACGTTGTGTCAAGGATCCCAATAATATCAGACTAAGAAATAATTACAAGTTACTCTGCGCTGAGCTTAAAAAAGAAATTCCCATATGTCGTGACAATTATTATCGTTCTCTGTTTCTAGAAGCTAAAGGAAATTTAGCTAATGAGTGGTGTCTTGTTAATAAAATTCTGAATAAAACGTCCCTTTCTAAGAAACCGACTATTATCCATGTTAATCAGTTTGTAGTTTTCGACCTACTGACAATCACAAATGAATTTAATACATATTTTGTGAATCTAGCTTGTTATTTACCGTCTTTTATAAATCCACCAGTTTGTGTTCAGTGCAATTGTCCATTGGAATTGAATGAACCGCTCCAAACTAAAAGTTTTGTTTTTGAGCCCATAACTTGAGATTTTATGGATAATTGATTATCTAAAGAAATCAAATTCTTGTGCCTTAGATGGTATTTCTAGTCTAGTTCTCAAATCAAGCGATTGTTTCCTTGTAAATGTGTTAGCAGTTATTTTTAACCGTAGTGTCTTTGAAGGCATATTTCCAGAAGAATTTAAATGTGCAGACGTAGTGCCCTTGCTTAAGAAAGGTTCTCCTACTGAAATCTCAAATTACAGACCAATATCTCTTCTACCAACTATAAGTAAAGTTTTTGAGAGACTTCTAAAAGATAGGTTAGTGAGTTTTCTAACTACAACAAAGTTTTTTAATCCGGCTCAATTCGGATTTCAAAAAGGAAAATCTACTGAAGATGCTCTGATGCAATTTTGTTCCCAAATAATGTCGAACCTTGATGAGAAAAAGCAACTGCTGGTTTGTTCCTCTTCTTCTTCTTATTCTCTTTTTTTTATTCCGGCGTCGTTATGTTCAGAAGTGTAGGACCATAACCTTCCCACTTAACTGCATTCCTACTGGTCCGCTTGTGGGGTCCGCCGGTCTGGTTTGTTCCTCGATATAACTAAAGCCTTCTGTCTTGGAATGCACCACACAAACGAAGAAAGAAAAAGAAAACAATTTGGCAAAAAACAAATATACCAACAACGAAAACTGTGAAGTATAATTTAACAAATATGTATATGTAATTGATTAATATAAATTAATACTCAGCGATAGCGATAGCGAGTTGCCCAAAGGTGTGGTGCTGTTGGTTGTCGAGATCCAAGTGACCGAGAGTTTTCGCGCACGTCAATGCTAGGGCTGGGAGATTGTGCTCTTGTACCAATGCACATTCTCGCAGCCCATACATTGTTGTTGTATGGAAGGTAGTGTACAGCACGACACCTTTGACCATTACAATTGGAGAGAAAATGAACATTAGACAACTTGAAACAACCCAATAAAAATATTACAAATTATGGTAATAAGTCTTAAACATCCCGCCCCCCCTGGAACGAGTTTCAGTACATCGGTAGTAGGGCCAGTTTGGTTATGGGCCGATCAAATGTGCCCGTTGCTGTCTTCACGGTTGCGACTCGAACTACATTATCAGCGCCAGGATGGACAGAATCAATCCGCCCTAAAATCCATTTCGTTGGCGGTGTGTTTGGTTCCTTGATTACCACTAAGTCCCCAGGTTTGAAGTTGGTTGTTTTGTGTTGCCATTTCGGTCGTTCTTGCAACGTCGTAAGGTACTCCGAGTGCCATCTTTTCCAGAAGCCTTGTACCATCCTTTGTACGTGATTCCAATGTGAGAGACGGTTGGTTGGAACGTGAAGATTATTTGGCTCTGGAACAGCAGTTAACGGCTCACCTACGAGAAAATGTGCTGGGGTTAACGGATTCAAATCAAAGTCAGATATAGGACACAAAGGACGAGAATTAAGAGCGGCTTCTATTTGTGTGAGTACAGTATAAAGTTCTTCAAAGGTTAAAATTGAATTGCCGATGACACGACGCAAGTGCAACTTAACTGACTTGACGCCGGCCTCCCATAACCCACCAAAGTGAGGTGCGGCAGGCGGGATAAAATGCCAATTGATACCATCCTTAGCAAGAGCAGCCGTGATGACATCATTATGAGTTTGTGCCATAACCAATTTGTGCATCGCAGTGAGACACCGACGAGCTCCATGAAAATTGGTTCCGTTGTCACTGTATATATTTGTGCACTTGCCGCGGCGTGACACGAATCTACGCAAGGCTGCGATGAAGGCGTCTGTGGTGAGGTCGCTCACCAGTTCCAGGTGTATTGCTTTTGTGGACATACACACAAACAAGGCAATATATGCTTTAGACGTCTTAGCATTGCGGCAGCGGGATAATTTTATAGTGAGTGGTCCCGCGTAATCACACCCAGTGTTTGAAAATGGCCGGCTTGGTGTGATGCGATGAGATGGTAGATCTCCCATGAGCTGTTGGGTTGTAACCTTTCTCTGCATAAAGCACCGTTTGCATTTATGTACGATGCTTCGAATGAGATTGCGGCTTCCCATAATCCAAAATTCTTGCCTGACGAACGCAAATGTTTCTGACACTCCTGCATGCATATAGCGTTGGTGAATATCTGAAATGATGAGATTAGAAATAGGGGTATTCTTTGGTAAGATTATAGGATGCTTTATATTAAAAGAAACACAAGCATGTTTAATTCGACCACCAATGCGGAGGAGCCCATCGTTATCCAGGAATGCCGAGTATTTTAAGAACTTCGATTTCGAAGGCAGCTGGTGTGTTGCACTCAGATGCTGGATATCATCTCCGAAAAACTTTCGCTGCACCCACTTTAGAATGGCAACCTTTGCCCTTCGTATGTCTGCACCTTTAAGTCCATGCGACGGTTGAAGGGGTGTCGAAGACCTCAGATTTAACACGTACTTTAGAACATAGGCCGTAACTCGTAGCAGATGAAACCACGATGACATTCTCTCAATTAAGCCGTCGAAGACATGCCCATCAAACGACGTAACCAGTACATGCCTCACGCCCGACCTTTCTTCACCCTTAATAAACTCCTGGTCAGCTAAAGTTGACGACAGCTTAGATGTTGGCCAGTGTTCTTCAGACTGGGATAACCATGTTGGACCGGTCCACCAGAGAGAATGCTTTAACAGATTCGAGGGTGGCAGACCACGTGACGCACAATCGGCTGGATTTGATTCGGAGGGTACATAACGCCAAGAGTGTCTTGGAACTGTCTCTAGAATCGCAGCTGTTCGGTTCGCAACAAAAGTTGTCCAGCGACGAGGGGTTGAAGACAGCCAGTGAAGTACGATTTCCGAATCGCACCACGTGACCATTCTCCCGATTTTTACAGTTAAGGACGATCGCACTACGGCAATTAACCGAACTAATAGCAAAGCACCGCACAGTTCAAGACGCGGAATAGACAGCGATTTAACCGGGGCCACCTTAGTTTTAGCCGCAACTATTGTTATCTTTATTTCACCGTTGTGGGACTTCGAACGGGCATAAATTACGGCGGCGTACGCAAGCGACGAAGCATCACAAAACCCGTGCAGCTCGATACTTTCTTCGGACGAATAAATATTGCGCGGAACTCGTATTTGTTCGAAATATGGCAGCTGGTTGCGATAGTTTAACCATTGTTCAGAGAGTTCAAGGGGAAGGGAATCATCCCAACCCAGATTTAACTCAGCAGACCAGAGTTTCTGAAACATAATTTTAAAAAGAATAACTGAAGGGGCAAGGAGTCCCAACGGGTCAAAAATCCGTGCTATTTCCGATAGCAAAGTTCTTCGCGTAAGTGGAGGACACGGCTTAGTCAAAGTTATGCGATAGGAAAACACATCAGCAGCAGGGTTCCAAAACATTCCTAGCACTTTAATTAAGGCTTGCGAACGTTCCGGGTCGACGAACGAATACTCACACTCTTCCGGATTTTGCTGAGCGAGAAGAGCCCAACAATTTGAACTCCATTTACGTAGCTTTAGGCCGGCTTCAGAAAGTAACGCGACAAGTTCCGATCGTATTTTCAACAGACGTTCAACTGAATTTGCACCCGTCATTACATCGTCTACATAGACATCGTTGAGCAAAATACGGCAGGCGTTTGGATATTTTGACCGGTAGTCATCCGCGATCTGTTGTAAAACCCTAACCGATAAGAACGGAGCCGATGCCGTACCATATGTTACCGTTTTCAACCGATAGTGTCGAATTTCCTGATTTGGAGATTGACGCCAAACGATGCGTTGGTAATCACGGTCTTAATCAGAGATCCATATTTGTCGGAACATTTTGACTATATCGGCCGTGAAGACAAGCCGATGTTGCCGAAAACGCAAACACACACCGATAAGGTCACGCTGTATTGGAGGACCGATTAACAATTGGCTATTTAACGATTTTCCGTCTAAGTCCTTCACCGAGCCATCGAACACGACGCGAAGTTTCGCTGTCGAGCTGTCTGGTTTAAAGACCGCGTGATGAGGGAGGTAAAACTGGCCCGAGGGGTCTTTATAAATTTCGTCGCGAGAAATCAACTCCATATGGCCAAGCTCGAGATATTCGTCCATAAATTTGGAGTAATTTCGTTTTAGGTCCGGATTATTTCGGAACCGACGCTCCATCGAATGCAATCGCGATACCGCCAACTGTAATGTACCTGCGAACTTGGGCTCAGGGTTTTTAAACGGAAGAGACACCACATATTTCCCATCCACAGCCCGAGAGAAAGTATTTAAAAAATGTTCTTCCGCTGGATCATTAAAATTATAACGCGACACTTGAGGGGGAACTTCTTCCAGTTCCCAGAATCGTTGCAAAAGAGCATCTACATCGACAGCCGAATGAAAAGAAGAACTTCCCGTCTCCAACTCTGAACCAACTAGCTCTCCAGAAATGACCCAGCCAAACGAAGTGTTTTGAGCAATTGGTTTTCCATCTGGTCCAAGAATCCGTTCTGATTTCAAAAGGGACCAAACCTTACCAGCTCCCAAAACTATGTCCACAGCACTAGAGACGTTAAAGGTAGGATCCGCCAAATCCAAATTGCGGATATATTCCCACGTCGAAGAATCAAAGGAACTTGATGGCAAATTAGATGTCAATTTTCCAAACACAAAGGCATCTACTGCTAATTGTGAAGAAGTATGACGAGATAGGAGAACGATAGAGACACATCCCTTGGTGTGTCCAGCTTGAGTTGATCCTAACCCCATAACTGGAATACGTGCATGCGCTCGAGACAGCCCGAGTCTTTGAGCACATGCTTCTGAAATAAAAGATGACTGTGACCCTGTATCTAAAAGAGCGCGAACATTAACATGCTGACCCCATTTATTTTTAATCTTAGCAAGAATGGTTGGCAGAACCGTCTGCACACGAAGGCTAAGTTTCAGCGAATGGTGATTAACCAATGGGGCAAGCGAAGAGGGATCAAGTCCATAATTCGAAGACGACGATGATGATGATACACTTGGAGGTGTCGGTGCAGGTGCCTCGGAAGAAGTGGTTTTAGCATCATCTTGATGAACAAGGCGATGGTGTCGAGCCTTGCAAATACGACACCGAAACGATGATCTACATTTGTTCGACGAATGACCTGGCCGGAGACAACAAAAACAAATCGAATTATTTTTAGTAAAGTTTCTACGCGAAACAATGTCGAGTTCGAGAAATTGAGCGCACTGATATAGTTGGTGGGAGCCTTTACACAGACGGCATTGCGAATTGCTTTCAGAACTTTTAGCTACAAGAGCCCTGATCTGACCGGGTTGTTTACCACGCGATGAACTTGTACGATTAAGGGTTTGGCACGCTTCCAATGCATTACAACGAGTCTCTAAAAAGTCAATAAGATCCTGTATGGAATTGTCTTCCCGAGAACCGATTTCTTCTGCCCACGCATGTTTCGTGTCGCTATCTAGCTTATTAAGCAATATGTATATCAGCCATGGATCGCGACTGTTTTTTTCTAACGCATTTAAACCCCGAATGACTTCGTCTGCCCCGTCGGTAATTTTACGAAGTGTTAGCGGATTTGGCACGCTTATCGACGGTAACGATAAAAACATGTGTACGAACGACTGTACGATTAAATTACCGCGATCAAATCGCCTTTCGAGCCTATCCCACGCTTCAGTATAATTGGCGTCTGAAATCTTTATATGCTGAATAAGATCCGCCGCGCTTCCAATTAAAAACGATTTCAAATAATGAAATTTGTGTGTCGGTGACAAGGTCTGATTACCGTCGACCGAGCCTAAAAACGAATCGCGGAAGGAGGGCCAATCCTTGTAGTCACCCGAAAACTTTGGAATCACAATTGGAGGCAGATTCATCTTTTCAGACACTTTTGAAGAGGAACCTAAGCCTTTCAAAAGGTCACTTTGCTGATTTGCAATTCGTTCAAGAACCGAATTATTGAGAGTGACCCCTGAATGATTAGCCGCTTGTTTTGTTCGAATGGCCTGTTTCAATCCCGCATGCGCTTCAAAGTATTTAGTCTCATAAACACCGAAATCATCGTAGAACCCTTGCACTTCTTCTTCCTCTACGTCCTTAAGACACTCATAATGAAGCGAAGGAAATTCCCCCCATGCCTCCACAACTCTACTCAAACGAATCTCAAGCATTTCCAACGTTGTTGTCGAGTCGATTGAGGAAACGAATTCTACCGCACGTGTTAGGCACGCCTTTGCATTACCACGCTTTTGTTTAAGTACGTTCATTATGTACCCGAATAAAGTAAGAAAGAACAGAAAACCACTATGAAATACTGTCTTGATAGCCACAAAACGATCTTATACGAATTATAATCCACGTGCTATAATTGAAAGAATCCTTTGCAACGACAACGATTTAATAGTTTTATCAGTTCTTTCCCATATACGAAACAAGCGCACTGTTATAATTTGCACATGAGGTTCTTCCTCTCCATGGAATAATGTCTACCCAAAAAGGCGATTAATGCAATTGTACAATAATAAATATTCAATTTTCAACGAAACTAAGATCCGGCTCGATGGACCAGAATGTCTTGGAATGCACCACACAAACGAAGAAAGAAAAAGAAAACAATTTGGCAAAAAACAAATATACCAACAACGAAAACTGTGAAGTATAATTTAACAAATATGTATATGTAATTGATTAATATAAATTAATACTCAGCGATAGCGATAGCGAGTTGCCCAAAGGTGTGGTGCTGTTGGTTGTCGAGATCCAAGTGACCGAGAGTTTTCGCGCACGTCAATGCTAGGGCTGGGAGATTGTGCTCTTGTACCAATGCACATTCTCGCAGCCCATACATTGTTGTTGTATGGAAGGTAGTGTACAGCACGACACCTTTGACCATTACAATTGGAGAGAAAATGAACATTAGACAACTTGAAACAACCCAATAAAAATATTACAAATTATGGTAATAAGTCTTAAACACCTTCGATATGGTTAACCATAAAATATTGTTAGGAAAATTGGAAAAAGCGGGTTGTTGCGGCTTCATGCTTGAATGGCTTACCTAGAAAATAGGTCTCAGAGGGTGAAAATTGATGATATTAGAAGTGATGTCAAATTCATTAACTTAGGTGTCCCACAAGGTTCTGTATTGGGTCCACTTTTGTTCCTCATCTATATTAATTCTCTCTTTTCACTTGACTTTAAAAGTAGGCCTACTGCTTTTGCAGATGATATTGGTTTTTCATATGGATGCAACAGTCCTTTAGAACTGGTCTGTGCCATCAATTGGGATCTTGGTCTTCTACGGAAATGGTTTGCAGAACATAACTTAGTAATAAGTTCAAAAACAAAACTAATGAATGTAATAATAAATGTAAATGTTCATTTTCATGCTTCAGATTGCCAAAAGTTTAAATTATCTACTTGTAACTGCATGACTTATTTACCATCATATACTTGTACTTCTAACTGTAGTGAGAACTGTTTCCAAGTCGAAAATGTTAAGGAATTTAAATATCTGGGACTCTTAATTGATTATAAAATGAGTTTCATTAATCACGTGGATTCTCTAAGAAAATATTTACGGAATGTGCTGCGGCATTTTTTCTACTTAAACAAAATCTGTTCTCAACACCTGCTTAAAACTATATATTATGGGATATTTCACTCCAAACTTCAATATGGTATTGTATGTTGGTGTGGTATTTATTATAACTATATCCTTCCATTCATTAAACTTCAAAAAGAAAAAGAAAAAATTATAAGAAAAATTTGTCGTAAGTCTAGTAGACATCCTAGCTATCTGTTGTTCTGTGACACAAACATTTTACCTGTTCGTCACCTATATTGTTTTAAGGTATTAAAATTGTTTTATATGAGATCCGGTTGTCGTAATTTTCGTTTAATATCTACTCACAATTTACTTGGTAACTCCGCTAGCTTGTTATATTTACCGTCTTTCCGCACCACCGCTTATCGTAATTTTTAAATTTTTATTCTATTTTGTGGTGCCGATTATTTAATAAGCTTCCCCAGGCTATCAGAACAATAACAGTATCTGGTACATTTTCTAGACGTATTGGCTGGCTTCTTGACCAAAATTTTGATCGTCTAGAATCTCTTATTATGCGCACAGAGTTTTAATCTCAATTTCTGTCGTACTGGTTAAATCTTGATTGCTTTCTTTATATTGTAAAAAAATGCACTTTTAAAGACTATGCTCCTATATAATTGACACATTCTTAACTGCCATACATTGGCAATAAGATTATATTTTGGTTTTATTTGTTGCAATTATTTTGATCTTTGTGTTTTCATTTTCTATTGTTGTTTTTTTATTAGTTTTTAATTAGATACGTACTTTGTTATGACAGTCGACACTATTTATTATTCATTGTAATTTTAAGTATACATAGAATGTCACTATTTCCTTTATTATTTCATGTCACTAGTGCTAAGATATCCCAGACTTTGTATTTTAACAACTTGAGAAATAATAAAAATAATAATGAATCAATCAAATAGCATAATTTTCTGTATTGTTTTCAATCGTTTACTTTTTAGTGAGTCAATCGACCAAAGCTTTCTAAGAAACATGTTCTATGGTATTTTTTTCTGCTCTTTCCGACAGAATTGTTCTATCTGCCTGCAATTTTTTAAATATGGCAGCTGAAAGCAGAAAAAATGTGAAATTTCAATTATTTTTTTTTTCAAACAACTGTCAATTTGAACAGGAAGCCACTTACGACAGAAGCTAATACTTCATATCTGGTCGCATAATCGAGCAGAAGAACGATTGAAATTGACGATTGAAAACAATAAAAAAATGTATGCCATTTGGCATGAAACGGGTTAAAAAACGGGAAAGTGGGTAAAGAGGACAATGGCAAAATAAGGCGATTTCGCCTTGAATTGCATCTCCGGATCTGGCTCCTAACGACTATTGCCTATTTGTAGACCTCCAAGGAAGTGGACTGCAATAAAGAAGTGATTACTGAAATTAAAGTACATTGTGAGGACCACAATAAATTGGTTTAAAAGAAGGGTATCGGGTTGTCAGAGAAGCATTGGAATGAATACATCACACTTTAGGAAGATGATGTTGATAAATATAGAATGATGTTTTCCATAAAATGTTATGTTACATTTGCGCAATAATATTATCAAACGGCGTAAGGGCATAGTCTTGACTGAACTTCACCTTTGTCAGCTATAAATTTAAAGTGGATCATTCCAAAAATGATCGTGAAAGTACCATGAGATGGTGGAGAGCAATACAATTTTTTTTAAAGAATACTTTTCAGGGACTTTTCAATAATTCTTTTTCGGAAAAAATGGGATTGCGATTTTGTGTAACGAGAAAACAGTTCCAAACTATCTTACCAAATTCTGGTAAGGAAAATTTTCACTAGGAATTCAGCCAAGTCAGGGTTTAGAAGAAAAGACGTTATTCATAATAAATAACTTGCTACAGCTATGGAAGGTAATCTATCTACTGCTGTTGATAGCCGTTCTTCAATTCTAAAGTTTCAACTGCAACCATAAGTAGCCATCGGAAAGGTGAAAAACTAAAAAGATGAATACCCCATGTCTTAACACCAGCCACGAATTTCGGAGTATGTAAGATTGGGGACTAACAAACACCATGTGGATCCTTTATTACATCGCGTTGTCACCTTCGACGAGGGATGAATCCTATACGATGATGAAAGAAGAGCGGGAGAATGCGTAGACGCGGTTGAGCTTCCCAGGGATAGGTCGAACTTTATAGGTGAGAGAGTTGAGGAAAACAATCAGGGCCGAGTCGTAAAGATACTAACAATACGAAACTACTTGCATCAAAAACCGTTGTCACTGGTAAATAAAGAAGGTTTTACTCGTATACTGCTGCACGAAACTGAACCTTGCGTAAATGAGGTGAAGTCTTGCCTCATTCACCATACTTAACCCCGACCGATTGTCATATTCGGGCAATTATCTTCAAAATGAACACTTCATAGGAACATATGCCCTAAAATAGACTTCGTGGCTCTAAAGGAACAAGTTTTTGCCAAAGAGGCCTATTTGCTTTAGCGGGCAAATATCATACACGTAAATGGACATTATTATTTAGAACATTTTTAAACATAAAAATCGGCCTAATATGACCTAAGATTTTATCTACTTTGGCTCACTAATGACAAGCGGCAACAAACAAGCGCTGAAGTCAGGCTTGAAACAGTTCTTACCAACCGCTGCTTCTTTTGGTTCAAGAAGCTATTGAAAAGTAGTGCTCTCTCTCAAAAACCAAAGTAACTCCACAAAACATGAATCATCCTACCTACCGCGTAGAGGCTAGAACCCTATTGAACGTGGATAGGGAGACTTCTGTGTAGCCCTAAAAGCAACTGGCTACGATTATGCCGGCTGCATAGGCTTATATCGCCATCTAAGATTTCGAATATTAAGAGCTTTCTCAGTTTACATTACAATGCTTCTTAAATACATAAGTTGAATTGATTGATTAATAGAAAATCTGCTTGGATCGAAATTCCAGTTCGACTCCTCGTGGGGCAAAGAAAACTTTGTCCCTAAACTTAACTTTTTTCCAAGCTCATAAAAAAGTTACAGGCAGATTTCTGATCTGGTTTTCTTCAACTAAGCAAAGATCAAGGCAAACGAACCTGCCGTAAATTCTAAGGTTGTGGTACATTAAGCCTTCGCTATAATAGTGTAACGATGGAACACATGCTTAGTTAAAAAGATCACAGGAGGTGAATAGGAAAAAGAGGTGACAGGAGGCGAATATAAAATAGTAATAAAAAATATAAAGAAGAAAAAAGAAGATTTATTTAATAAATAAAATGTCAACAATTGGTGTCGGAAGTGGAATAAAACTTCTTAAGTGCTGCGAAAATATAATAGTGCATGTTAATGACAACTGAGACAAATATGTCTGTAGTCAAAATGGGCCGGAAAATCTAGCACTAGTCCAGGTAAAGAGTGAATTGAATAAGATAAATATGCAGACTTCGGCTTGAAGAAAGAGCTGATTTTTCGTTTGGAGGATGCTATCGTAGAAGACGGTGGGGACCCAGAAACTGTTCTGTTTGACTTCGAGGAGGAAGAACACGTGAGTACGCCTACCGATATGATGGGTTGATGAAGCTGCTCACAGACAAATTCGATAAACAGATTAAGAGACTAACTGACACAAAGAACCTTCTAGATGCATAACTCGATGTGCAGAAAAACATTCTCGAAAACAAATTCCAAGAGATTGACAAGCCAATGGGAACCATTGAACAGAGAATGGAGAACGTCGAAGGAAAGGTTGAGCAGAAGTTGGAGGAGTTCACGAAACTAGAACACATGAAGAACCAGAAAGTTCGAGTAAGTAGGTACCATGGAGAGTCCGAAAAGAAAGGAAATGCAACCCTCAGCCTTTGATGGCCAAACATCATGGCCAATATTCAAGAGACAATTCGAAGCTGCTGCTTTAACGATTAATTGGTATGACGAGGACAACCGCCTTGCACTAACAGTTGCGCTTAGAGAGTCAGCTGCGGAAATGCTGCGAACTCTTCTAAGCAATGACCAGTGTGACTATGAGTGTCTCATAAAGGCCCTAGACATGCGATTCGGTGACGACCACATGCAGCAAGTATATAGGGTCCAGTTACGCCAAAGAACACAAAGTAAGGGCAGCGTTTGGCACACCTCTCATACCCGAACGCGGACTAGGAGATTATCAACAAAATAACAACTGAAGCTATAATGGCTTTCAAGCAATTACTGACGGTAAGCTTCAAATGACAGTGCGGATGGCTAGAAAGAAATCACAAGCTGTGGATTTGGCTTTTGCCCAGATGACAGAAGCAGCAGAGCAAGCTTCCCAAGGCATTAATCGCGAAAAGGAAATATCAACGGAGGAATGTTGTTGTCAAAGAATAGATGCTGAGCGCCATTAAAATGCTACAGAATGACTGGTACGCTGCTGGAACTGTAATAAAACCGGACATCTACAACGCCAATGCAGAGCATCGCCAAGAACCAGAAGTAGTCCGCATTCCGCAAACGGAAGGAGCAACGACGAGGCGTTCGACAGAGGCAATACTCATCCTGTCGAATGCGCTCCTCAAGCAAAGCAGACGAAGAAATGCTTAAGAATCAACTTTACGGGGCGGAAGCTGAGTTCTGGAAAAGGCGTCCCAAGGACCATCTTCCAAATTTCTCAAACCAAGAGGTGTAATAAAAGTTTAACTGTTGAGGCAATCATCAATAGAAATAAGTTCCTGGCTACAATCGACACCAGAGCCAGAGTATCCATCATAAGGAGAGACTTAGTTCAAGAATCATGGTTGCATAACGCGAGCTGCTACTGAAAACCGCAACTGGGGAATCGGCAAAAGTGTACGGAGAAGATCGCTTGAAGATACAACTGGCAGGTCTGAACTTCTTCCATCCATTCTTGGTGGCTGACATTTGCGACGAGTGCATCATTGGAGTTGATTTCATGAAGACGCGCATTGGATATTGGCAGGCAAGTGCTGAGATATCTGTCGAAATTCCAGTGCAGTACGAACTCGAAATACAACGAAAATGAGTCACGTGTGCAACCAGCAAAGGTCCTAATGTGGTAACTAAAGGGAAGGGAAGCCAGTACAATGTAGGTGCGCCCTTCGAACGAATAGCCGTTGACATCGTAGGCCCGTTCCCAAAAACTGAGAATGGGGGCCGATTAACCCTAGTGGTCATGGACTACTTCAGTAAGCGGCCTGAAGCGTTCGCCATCCCCAATCAAGAAACGAAGACAGTGCAGTTGAACAAATTGTCAATAATTGGGTGAGCAGGTTTGGCGTCCCCATGGAGCACGGACCAGGGAAAAACTTCGAGTCCAAAATATTCCAGGAGGTATGCCAGTTGCTCGGGATCAACAAAACAAGGTCGACACCCTTCCACCAGCAGTCGGATGGGATAGTGAAGAGAGGACGCTAAAGGATCATCATTGCAAAGTAGTGGACGACTACCAACGAGATTGGGATTGAGATTGGGCACGTTCCCCTCTTCTTACTGGCCTACCGAAATGCAGTCCATAGTTCTACGGACCACACCCTAGCCGAAATTAGTAATAATAATCGAACAAAATATAGGTGTGAGCACAGTGTGACATGCAAAACGTTAATGATAAACCATAGCTAAACACGCAAGGAAAATGCTATCGGCTTATAGCCAAAACGGATTCCACATCCTGTAATAAAACAGTTTCACTTTTATTTGCATTCCTCTAAAATCTAAAAACATCTTAAATGCCTCAATGTCCGCTCAGGAACACTTTTCTTTAAAATAATAAATCTTTAACGCCGGCATTTACTGTTTTTAAATTTGTTTTTCGTTTTTAAGCAAATTTCAATTTACTCGTCACTTAAATACACACTCACTCAGCCCACTCGCTATTTAGCCGTGCTCTCAGCGAACGCAATTTCATTTCACTCTCACTTCTTCGACACTACCCACCCATAAGAAGAAAAAAACAAAGTACCCCCAGCAGCAGTGGTAATGGCAGTGGCAGTAGCTAAGTTTATTTTTAGGATTTTTAATTATAGCGTTCTACTTTGCCGCCACTATTGGTGACTCTTTCTCACTACGAGATCTAGTTTCCATGTGCCAGCTTTCGAGTATCCTTGTAAATACAGTTCGAGCAGGAATAGTAGAAGTGTATAGGAACGTTGCTAGCCGTCATTGAAACCACCGGAAGCTGATGAGCAAAGGACTTTTTGTTGCTGCCGCACTGCGTTCAGAAGCTGATTTACATAAAAGAATGACGCTTAAGTATGTATGTATATATATAGGTGCGAGCCTGAAAAGAACGGCATACAAAGGCCTTACGAGCGACCAAAAAAATACCTACAGGCACTGGAAAGCAATTTCAAACAGAAATTGCAGGAAGCAAAAAATGAGAATAAATAAAGAGCGAGAGGAATAAGGCCCATGTCGCCTACGTGGCTTTACGCTCGTGCAATGGTCGTGGGTGTGTGGGTGTGTCGTTTGTTTGCTGCTCCTCTTAAGATGCGGATTGACAAACTCCAGTGTAGCCATTGGTAGTGCATACGAAATGAGGGTAAGAGCAAGGCACAACGACACCCCTGAAGCTCACAGTTCAAAAGGGGCGACAGTTGACACAGCAATAGACGTTTGGCCGCACAAGAGCACGTCATGGACTTCAATCTTCCCCAATAGCGTCGGCAGCAACAGACGTCTATCACGCTTAAGAGCGATTATCAAGGATGTGCGCAGAACCCTAACAACAGCCTCGGCTTTAACTGCGATATTGTCAAGTGTTTGCCCTTACGAGTATGTCACTTTAACACCGCTCAATTGACAACGTCAAGTCCCATCTGTGGCAGGCTCATAAATATTTTATGGATTTTCAAGTCTCTATTACAACCCGAAGATTAAGAAATATGTCGTCAATTACTTGTTAACAGTTAAGCCCAGAGGACCTAGACCTAATGACCGTCGTCGAGACGATAAATCACATAAAGGGATAATGAATGAATTGTGCATTCATGATCATAGCAAGTGCAGTCCCCACGCGGCGTAGCCTCAGGCCAGGGAGTCAATTACAAACGATGATTGAAATATGGTTTCAACTGCAAATGTCGGCGGAGCGGGATGGTCACATAATAAATCCAGATGTAATGACGCCACGTAGGCGTTGGTGGTAGTAGTGATGATGGCCGGGTGTAAACGTGATGTCTTAAGTAACTATATGGTCGTTTATGAACTCGAAGGAGGTGTTAATGTAAATTTATGGGGAAGCGTATTTTAGTCTTTACGATGACGAGTAAAATATTGACATAAAACCGCTCGAGATGGGAAAAATCAGGCCAATGTGCTCATTAAGACGAAATGAGATTGCACGGAAGTAAAAGTTCAAGCTTTGATGACTGTGCTTAATGGTTGCGAAAGAAGCATTGGAAGTGGCTGAGCTTCGAAGCTTAAGTGATGAAATATTTTGGGAAGACAGAAGGTTGTTGAAGAATGGTTACTTAGGTATTCGAGTTATCGACGTTGACATTATGCGAATGCGACGAGTAATACTGTTATTAAATCTGGATAAAGCTTAAAGGATTCACAACCAGATTTATCGGTAAGGACGGAGTAAAAATATGAAAAAACCAGGTAACTGACTTAAATATTTCCTCATAATTAAATCTGTTAGCCGAATGCAGTCAACTAGACTTGATGATGAATAATAGGGAAACGAATTAACCTATCCTTTAAGAA
This sequence comes from Merodon equestris, assembly GCA_958301585.1. Classification (NCBI taxonomy): domain Eukaryota; kingdom Metazoa; phylum Arthropoda; class Insecta; order Diptera; family Syrphidae; genus Merodon; species Merodon equestris. The sequence continues at coordinate 44,779,579 of OY284413.1, forward strand.
GAAAATTTAAGTAAGGTAATTCTTTACAGAATAATACGAATTCTCATTATCTTATGAGTCTATACAAGGAGCATTCAAACATTTGCGTTTTTCAAAGGCTATTCTGGTATCAGTCCGATTTTCCATCCAGAGAGGATTGAAAAGTCCGTACGCTAATTTCAAAAGGCAACATTTTTAATTTAGACCGATTATTCTAGGCTGCAGTGTGCGCCCCAAATCAAAAACTGCCCTCAAGATCCCTCCACTTAATAATACTCCTAACAGAGCACATACCCATAACCGCGTATCCTTTAACCTTGCGCCCGGCTTCCGACCCTCATCCCCCTCACCGAATATTGTCAATTCAATACCAAATCCCAACACCCAGGCTTCTCATAACAGCCGCACGTATCCACAGTACCCTAATTTTATACACTCTCACACTCTGAACCCAACTCCCTCCACCACCTCAGCTTCATACAACACCCCCTCCAGCCCCTCCACCTCCACAGCTTCTCACAGTACGACCTTCCCTGTCTCCTCCCCCTCTTTCTTAGATCCACTTCTCCCTCCCACGGCCAAACTCACTAAACATCTCGCCGAGCTTAACGCCGAAGACCGTTATGTCACGTTTAAGAGACGGAAGAATCTACGAAAATGTACGCCTCCATTTGGCCTACCTCAACGACAAACCTGACACCATTTATATCGACGGCAAAACTAAAACCAACGTCCTAGTTTCAATACACCAAGGGGGCTTAGCCACAGACGCGTTAAAAAAGACCTTTATCCCGTTTCACGAAAGCCTTAATATCTCTCCAATTGATGTTAATAACGATCTCCCCACATTCGCCGCCCATGTCAGTTCAAAGCGCATCGCACACTTGCAAAGTACCCGCTCTAAAACTATTTTAGATCCTAACCTAAACATCACTACATCTTCCCACCCATCGAATATTTCAAACGTCAGAGGATTACGCACCAAAACCTCCGCAGTACTCCTTAATTCCCAAAACCTACCCTACGATATATTTGCCTTAACTGAAACGAATTTATTTCCAGCATTGGAGACAGTGAGTTATCTACCTCAAATTTCATTCTGTTTCGGGCCGATGGACGCGACAACTCTGCCGATCCGGATGGCTGCGGAGTTCTCTTACAGCCGCTATGATCCCTTGCCCTTCAAATCTTCGAATTCCGCTGACTTCAACTTCACTAATGCCTCAATAAGTCTCCCTAAACGGAAACTTTATCTTGCCTGCTGTTACTTAAGACCCTCACAGCCCACACATTGCTACCAACTCGTCGTTGATCTCGTCGACTCCATTTTTGATATCGCCGAACCCAATGACATCATCATCATCTGTGGCGATTTCAAACTTCCACACCTGAAATAGGTTCAATCCGATGATGAGACATTATATCGCCTCTAACTCCTCTGGTAAAGAAATCCTTTTCTGATGTCCTAAACTGCGTTGTTACCCCGAGCAACCATTTTCTCTATACTTTTAAACCCCTTCATCCACCTCTATCGGGAACTCTTTCACTCGAGACCCAATTCACTATTCTTCCTTCCGAAAATACGTACCTACTGTTTCAACTTCCGGAAAGCTAACTTCGCGAAACGAAATAATCTGCTCAACAATTTTATTTTTAACTCACACATATCCTCAAACGAAATCCTTGCGCTATTTTACACCAAAATCCTCAGCTGCTTCATTCTTTCAATCCCATACTCACCAAAAAAGAACTTCACTTCATCTCCGCCCTGGTATACCAAGGAACTTCGCTCTTTGCGTAATAAAAGAAACAAAAATTAGCACGCTTATCTTAGATCCTCCTCTGCATCTGACCTTTCTAATTACATGCAGTCCTACTCTAAATTTGCACAGCTATGTGCACCTCTACCTCCGATACCTGAACAGAATGCAATCCTCCCTTATCTCTGGCCCCAAGTGTTTCTTCCACTTCATTAATACAAAATAGCTACCTCGCTACATTTAATTTTTTCAATAACTCTTCCAACGAACCCGAAGTAATCGCCAACTTCTTTGCTCATTTCTTCAGCCAATCCTTCACCGACCAGGATCTTCAACCCGATCACGATTATTTTCGATATTTGAAAGACTGCCCCCAGACGTCTCTTGTTTCACTGAACATAACTCCCGACATAATCGCCGACTGTCTGCCTGCCATAGTTTTAAAAAAGGGGGCGAACCATCTTATTTTACCCCTTACCACTCTACTTCAAAGTTCTATCTCTCAAGGGCTCTTTCCTAAGCTTTGGAAATATGCTTATATCATTCCATATGAAAATATTTAAGCACATATCTTCCCTTGCGACTCGTGCTGTCTCCAATTGGACCTTAACAGGTTCTCTACTTGGTGTCAAAAAAAACCATCTCGAGCTCAATGTCAATAACTGCCAAACCATCACTTGCGCTCGTCCTCACCACCCAGAACCTACATTATTCGTAATGAAACCGTTCTCCCTGTCAGCTTCTTTGTTGATCTAGGGGTTAATTGTGCGTGAACCCAATTTTCGCCTCCATATCGACAACATTATCAAACGTGCTAACTCTGCCCTCAGTTTCGTGAAACGTTGGTCCAAAGAATTCTCGAATCCTTACGTTACGAAATCATTACACATTGCTTTCGTTAGGCCCTTTCTCGAATATGCTAGCCAAGTCTGGTCCCCCTCTTACGAATCCCATACTATGCGTATTGAAGCCATTCAACGCACGTTTATCCGTTTTGCCCTTCGTGGTCTTTCCTGGGCCGCCCCTTTAATTAACCACCTTATACGGATTGCCTAAAATGAATCAACCTCCAACCAATTAAAGAACGACGTGATGTTGCAGATATTCTATTTATTCACGACCTTCTCAGCGGTAACATTGATAGCACCTCATTATTGCACATGATTCTCCATAACATCAACCCACGTAACATTCGGTCCATTCCCCTTTTCCGTATAAACACTCACCGTACAAATTATGGCTACCACGAACCAATGTCCAGAATGCTTCGCAAAGCTAACACCAATCTTTTCGACCTTCACCTCAAAAAGTCTAGCCTTAGAATTGCCCTATACCACAACCCTTCACACTCTCCTTAATCGTTTTCACCCTGCCACCCTGTGTAGCCCAAACAGTGCGTTTTTTTAAAAAGAAATTTTGGCCGAAATGAAGCACCCACCGCAACTGCTATACGCAAATTTGTGCAAAAAGTTCCCAAGACTGGTATGCTAGTGGACAACACTCATGGCCGCCGTCGTCACAGATGAATGTGGCTACTGTGGCCGAGAGTGTTAGACTCAATCCACGAACATTGTCCAATTGACTCAGCAATTGAAGAAGCGCGACCATCCGTTTCGTTTTCGCTTCGCAGTTTGGGCCTTAGAGCAGCTTGAATTGGACAACGATTTTGGGCGAAAAATCATCTTTTCTGACAGTCAGATCGAAGCTTTCGATAGCTTAAGACGTGTTTGACCTCCAAAGCGATATAATATATTTCGATTGTTTACCCTTCCGCCAAAATAAGTAAACGCGCGCGATCCCCTCTAACAGGGGACAAACCAATGTCCTCTGGAAAAAAATTCCGCGGGTCCGCCAAGATGATCCCCAAAAAGGATCCATCAACTAACTATTGGAGTCCTCTCCAATGCTTGCCGGATTCGGATATTGAAACCGATGACGAAGTCATCATGAACACTGCAACCAAAAAAGACTCTATTCCGCCCATTAAACTTCTTCATAAATCGAGTGAATATGTGCACAATTTGATGATTACCATAAATGTCTCTGATTACTCAGTTAAAAAACTATCAATTGGTTTAAAGATCATGTGTGAGAGCGTAGTTTCATTTAATACAGTGCTTGCGAAACTCAAAGCTGAAAATTGTCAATTCTTTACTCATGACCTTAGAAGTGAAAAAGCTTTTAAATGTGTTTTATTTGGTCTGCACGAAGTTGATATAAACAAACTCAAAACTGAAATTAATAAGCTTGGTTTTTCATGCAAGGATATCAAAATGGTCAAAAGGAATTATGAACATCTTTCGGACACTATTTATATCGTTTCTTTTGAAAATAGATCAGTTAAACTTTACGATCTTAAGAAGAATATCCGGTCGCTCTTCCACACACAAGTGAACTGGAACTACCAGAGAAGAATCAAAAATAAAATTACCCAATGCCGTAACTGTCAGATGTTCGGACACGGAGAGCGAAATTGTCATATCAAGACATATTGTTCAACGTGCGCTGGCTCTCACAAAACAACAGAGTGCACAAACGAGAGTATGATTAAATGCGCGAACTGCAGTGGGAATCATAAATCCACTGACATCACATGCGTGAGTAGAGTAAAATTTATCGAACTAAGGGAGAGACTGAGCCACAAAACAAAAAGGAATTCATCTCTGCCTCATATGAATCGCCAAAGTCATGCTACTATTTCTCCCCGGAACCCAGCCTCGCACTTGTCATTGAACGATTTTCCCGCTCTTCCTGCAAGAAAATCCAATCATACAACTGTGAACACACCTCGTACGTGGGCAAACACTGAGTCAAATGCTGTTTCCAACAACAACGACTTCACCGGCTCATCCAATAATACTCTCTTCTCTATGGAAGAAATAAATACACTTGTAATGGAAATGATTACAAAACTTGGTGCCTGCAAAACTAAGGTAGAACAATTTAACGCTATCGCACAATTAGCTACTAAGTTTTTGTATAATAATGTCAAGTAATATGTCTCATAATAATTTAAACATTCTAACATGGAACGCTAGAGGGTTACGAAATAAACATACCGAGTTCTTAAATTATTTAAATACAAAGAAAGTTGATATTGCCTTAGTCACTGAAACATCGTTAAACCAAGCCATACATCTCTCGACTTCTGGTTTCAAATGCTATCGTGTTGATAGAAGTGAGAGGCGCGGTGGAGGTGTTGCCATATTTGTACGAAGATGTATTCAACATTCGCTACTTCCTATGGTCGACACTCGCTGTATTGAAAATGTAGGTATTGAGGTTCGTTTAAATGATTACAGAACATTTAAAATTTATTGCGCATATTTTCCGGGCGGCTCGTCTTCCCCTGAAAAAAGGCTTTATTTAAAAAATGATTTACGTAAGCTGCTTCTTAGAAATGAGGACTATATTATTGCAGGTGATTTAAATTGCAGACACAGTGATTGGGGCTGTGCTAGGGCCAATGCGTGGGGTAATATTTTGTACAATCTTGCATGCAATTATCCGTTTACTGTTTTGTCTCCGTTAAGTCCTACCTTTGTGCCGCATAGTTCCAGAGGTTTGCCGTCCGTCCTTGATTTGTTTATAACAAATAACCCCCATTTATTAAACCAACCGGAAGTATCTTATGAGCTTAGTTCCGACCATTATCCTGTCTCATGCAGGTTTCTTAAGACCGGAGTGGTAAAAGTAGAGCATATGTTTGATTTCAAAAGGGCTAACTGGAACTGTTTCCGGTCGGCAATGAAGAGTAAACTGAGGACTTTCCCAACCTCTCTAGACGACATTGAAAGCACTGAAAATATTGACCACCTAATATTAACATTCTCAAGCCACATACAGAGCGCTGTGGACATCAGTGTTCCGAAAATTCCTAAAAAAGTTTACTTATGTAAATTGCCAAATCAGATTTTAGAGTTAATCCGTATACGAAATTCCTTAAAAAGACAATGGCAAAGATATCGCTGCCCAGTTATTCTCAGTCAGATGAAGTATTATACAAAACTGATCTCTACAGAAATTTCCACGCATCGCAATAATCTGTGGAATCGAAAACTCAGTGGACTTGACAAAGGATCCAAACCATTTTGGAACATCGTCAAGGTTATTAAAAACAAAAATAGACGCATTAATACACTGGTCGACTCTGGGAAAATCCTGTATAGTGATAGTGAAAAAGCCAATTCCTTTGCATATACCTTTCTAAGCAACCATTCTATTTCACAGCATTTAGGGGACTTAAACACAACTAGAATGGTGAACGAAAGGGTCAATAATATTTCATCTAGTCAAGTTAATATTCCTCAAGAAATATACATTTCCCCTGAAAAAGTAGCTGAAACAATACATAATCTACGTCCGAGGAAAGCTGACGGCTTCGACCGTATAAAGAATCTCTATATGAAGCATTTACCAAATGTTGGTATAAAAGCACTATGCTTTATTTTTAATGCCTGCCTTAAAATCCAATACTTCCCAATAGATTGGAAAACTGCAAAGGTAATCCCTATTCTGAAACCTGGGAAACCAAATACAGCACCCTCTAGCTATAGACCTATAAGCCTTCTAAGTAGTGTTAGTAAAATCTTTGAAAGAATTATTAAAGAAAAATTAATGGAGCATATAGTTCAACATAACATTTTACCAAACGAGCAATTTGGGTTTCGCAGTAACCATAATTGCTCGCACCAGGTCCTCAGAATATGTAATTACATCAAATGCAATCGTGAAATAGGTAAATCCACTGGATTACTACTGTTAGATATCGAAAAGGCATTCAACTCAGTTTGGCATGACGGACTTCTATATAAAATGATAAATTTTGAGTTCCCACTATATCTTGTCCGGGTCATCCAGATTTTTTTGTCCAACCGTGTATTTAAAGTCTTTGTAAATGGTAGTGTGTCCGCTTCCCAATCGATTCTGGCTGGTGTCCCACAAGGTTCTGTTCTCGGTCCAGTCTTGTACAGTGTATATACGTCAGACCTCCCTAATGTTCCTGAGTGTGAAATAGCGTCCTACGCCGACGATACTGCAATTTTTTCATCGCATCAATTTAGTCTTAATATTGAGACAAATATTCGGAATGCATTCGAAATACTTTTAAAATATTTCACTAAATGGAAAATTAAACTGAACACTGAGAAGATCCAAGCTATCTTTTTTACTCGAAAGAGAAGACCTTGCCATCTTCCAAGTTCTTATATTTTACTAAATGGAACCAACATCGAATGGAAAAAAAGTGCTAAATATCTCGGAATATATTTAGATACAAAACTAAATTTTGGGGAGCATGTGTTGAAAACTATACATAAAGTAAATATTGCCACCAGGATGCTCTACACTTTTATCAGCCGGAAATCTTCGCTAAATCATCAAAATAAAATTATAATATATAAAGTTATCTTTCAGGCATACGGTTTATTTATTATACGGTTGCCCAGTATGGGGAAACTGCGCTAATTGTCACCTAAAACGCCTACAGGTGGCATCAAACAAGGTGTTAAAAATTATGCTAGATCTACCTCGATATCATTCGACTGCTGACTTACATAAAATAGCGAATGTTGAAATGATCTGCAATAAAATATTAAGACTCACTACTAATTTCCTGAATAACTGCCAAAACGCGGATAACCCTCTAGTGAATCAACTATCTATATAATCATAGCTTTAATTATATATATATATATATATATTTATCTATTGGATTGTTTATATGTTTATTTTCATACTCTTCTATTTATTTATTTATTTATTTATTTATTTATTTATTTATTTATTTATTTATTTATTTATCTATTTATTTATTTATTTATTTATTTATTTATTTATTTATCTATTTATTTATTTATTTATTTATCTATTTATTTATTTATTTATTTATTTATATATCTATTTATTTATTTATTTATTTATCTATTTATTTATTTATTTATTTATTTTTCTTTTTATTTATTTATTTATCTATTTATTTATTTATTTATTTATTTTTCTTTTTATTTATTTATTCATATAAACACATTTGTGTATTCATATATCTATATATTGTTTTTTTTTTTTTTTTTTCCTGTTTTTGTTTATATTGAAGGTTTTTGTCGTCCTTTCCTTCAGATCATTAATAATTGAAAACATTTTTTTTTCTAACCTATAAATAAATACTTCAGTAGAAAGATAAACATTAATTATCAATCTCTGTATGTAAATTGTGCGATAGAAAACTGTACATTATAGACGAAGATAAAAAATCTATCTATCATCTTTTCTGACGAGGCGCATTTTCATCTCGGCCCTACGTTAACAAACGAAATTGCCGCATTTGGGTCTCGGAAAACCCGCACGTTATTGGCGAGAATCCAATGCATCTACAGAGAGTGACAGTTTGGTGCGGCATCATTGGACTATTTTCGTTCGAAAATGAAGCTGGGAACAACGTTTCGGTCAACGGTGGGGGCTACAGAGCCATGTTAACCGACTTTTTTTTCACTGAAATTGAAGGCACATGGTTTAGACTTCTGGTTCATGCAGGATGGCGCGCCATGTCACACAGCCCATGCCACAATCAATCTTTTGCGCACCAAATTCCCAAATCATGTTTTCAGCCGTCTTGGCGATCTCAATTGGCCGCCTCGGAGCTGCAATTTGACCTCTTTGAACATTATTTTGTAGGGAACCGTGAAGAACCGATATTATGCTAGCAATCCGGAAACGATTCAAGCACTTTAGGCCAATATCATCCAAGCAATCCGTGAGCTACAGATCGAAACCATCAACAAGGTTTTGGAAAATTGGGGTCACAGAATGCACTATTGCGAAGCCAGCCGAGGCAGCCACTTGAACGACGTTGTATTTCATAATTAATGGCAATGCTTGTTCTTACTAATAAAGCCATTTTTAAAAAGAAATTCGTATTTGTCTTCTTAACTCGTTTCGTACCGTCTCCATAATCAGTCGAGTATCTATCAAGCTATAGTACTGGCGCTGCCATCTCCTTATCCCTATCCTCAGCAATCACTTCCTTTGCACTGGTTAAGCCACGTAAGGTGACAATTAAATAGGATGGCAGTTGGAATACAATCACTCTCTGCATTCCAGTTCGCAATATAATAGAAGTGGGAAAACGACGATCTAACCAACATGGGGCGGCCGACCCACTGGAGCTCAGGTGTCCTTTTGAATTACCTCAAATTCAATCACCTTTACCCCACAGCTAACAATAGGAAGTGTAAATCAAGTAGGATATTCAGGAAGACACCGTTCGGCCATCGCCAGAATCGGGGTAATCAGTACAAGCCACTAGCCTACAGGTTTGCACGAGGCCAGACATGGCATACGGTTTGCTTCAGCAACCTAGGCTCCTTCTTTGGTCCGACAACTCAGCGTCGTTCACAGGGGATTTGAATACGATAACAGCTAAGTTGTCGAAATTATACAGGGTTGTCAAACTCTTGGTCCAGATTTGACTTCCCTGTTTCAATTATTATACATTTGTCAAGCTGAACTTTAAGGTTTGCCATTTTATGAAAAGTCTTAAAGAAGATTCGAATATATCCATTTCACTATATTTACATTTGTGTGGCCTTAAATCGGAGACATGTAGGGCTACCATGAACATATTTCTGCTGGGTATGAGATCCTTCATTCCACATAAAGTGAAGAGTATCGAACCTAAAGCAAATGCGTAGCTGTATAGAAGCTATCAGATTTAGAGAGCTCAATTTCCGGACTTACAAAACTTACGTCTCTGAGGTACACCGGAATAAGTTTAAACGAGCCAGAATGCATTGATTTGACGTGTCAAAATCTTCCATGATGAAAGTTGAGGCAAAAAGTGCTAAATTGCCCCAAAGGCAGCAAAAACTTTTGGTCATTTGTGAAAAAACATAAAGAATTCTGCCTCGTCTTCAATCCCTACTCTCATTTACAATGACATCCCAGCCCTCAGCTCTTGAGACAAAGCCAATCTGCTAGCCGTACAGCTATTTCAACGCTCGAAGATTGCACTTTGTCTCCGCCTGTACTTGAGAGCGTACTCGTACAATCTTCCATTGGGCAAATCCACTTTCACACTCGTACAGTTGCAAGAGTACTTAAGGATCCGCTGGCCCTAATGGTATTCCCCCAAAACTTTTGAAGAGGTTTTCTTCCACGCTGGCAAAACCACTGTGAAGGCTTTTTTATATTTCCTACTCTTTTGGTCTCTGTCCGAGTAGATGGAAAACAGCATTTCTCCAGCCCGTCCATAAAAAAGGCGAATCTTTGTCTCCCACCTCCTACCGACCCATAGCACTCACGTTCCTTCTTTCTAAGGTCATGGAAACGCTGTTAAATCGTCAGCTTGAGAAATATCTTGAATAGTGGAAACTTCTTAATGACTGGGAGTACGGTATCCGCAGCAACAGGTCCACTGGTGATTTGATGGCATATCTCACCCAAAAGTGGAACCAATCTTTGCACCATTTCGGCGAAAGCAAGATTGTTGCGCTCGATATTTCAAAAGCATTTGACAGAGTTTGGTATCAGATTCTTTTGGTGAAAATGCATGCTTATGTTATCGACGAGTCTCTTCTTCTATGGATTAGAAATTGCCTTTCGGGTTGTTTAATTCAAGTTGTTTTGGACAGTTTCAAGTTTGATATTCACAAAATAAACGTTGGTGGTCCCCAGGACTCTGTTCTGACACCGACACTCTTCTTCATTTTTATACATGATCTCTTAACTGCTACTTCTCATCCAATACACCCTTTCACCTATGAAGGTACTCTCAGTTTTCAAATTCGTTCCAATATTCATGTCCCCCACTTCATCCGTAGAATTGGAACGACTTCGTACGTTAAGCATATTAAATTCCGACCTCGACAGCATAATTAAGTTGAATATTGGGAATAAAATGGTATCTATTCCACTTCGTTGGAATGACCACATTATTAAAGGTCGCCAAGAACGGTGCGAAATGTCTAGGTTTCCTCAAATGATGCAAGAAATATTTCACACCCTCTGACCCGTCTTCAATTTACAAGGCTTACATTCACCCCAAGCTTGAGTACAACGCTCACGTTCTGACCAAGACATCGGTGTTGCGCGTCTTTCTTTGATGACAGCATATATTTGGCTTGTGCCCATTTACCGTTAGGCCCAGAAGTCATCTTTATGTCGGTCGTCTTTCTCCTCTGTGGGGGCGTGGACACATATTGAGCTTATATTGCCGAAATTGGCCTTAATGCGGATAGTTATGAGGCGTTCGCTTACATGCCGGAAGCTTAAGAATTTTTGCCTGAGTCCGTACCAGTTTCCATAGTAGATATCACAGTTTTTCAACCTCTTTTTCCCTGGCCCAACCCATCGTACTTCTTGGAGTGTGGAAATGTCCGCCCTATAGCAGTCTAGAGATTTGACCAGTTCTCCGGCAGCACCTGGTCTGTTAAGGGACCTAACGTTCCATATGCAGATCCGGAATTCGTTTCCTTTTAGACGTCAACATGTAATCCGTCCGTATCCGAGGCTATTGGTTGTCTCTGAATAAGTGTTTATTTTACGCAGGGATGTTAACCCTTAGCACAACACCGAACCTGGAGGACCAGGTTCTTACTTACCCTAAGAACAAAGAGCCAGCTATGCCGTTCCTTATCCTTACCTCTTAGGAATTCGCCCGCCGCCGTCTCGAGGAAGGAGCGGAGCCCTGGTGGCGACTCAGACTCCCCACTCCTAGAGCTTCTGAGGCTGTCAAAACGTATATTCGTCAATTTATGGCGAAGTTATTGTGTCGGAAAGTCATAGAAAATTACCTTGTCAAAAACGAGTCTTCCAGAAACTCCACTGGAGGATATTGAATGATATTATTATGTGATTTTTGAAGCTGTTGGTTGTTATTACGTTGACAGATCAATGTTCGCCTTTCACTTTTTAAAGATTGTTTCGTGTAAATGTTGACCTAGACTTCGTTTAAAGTGGTCCATATAGAGAATCCAATTTTTAGTGGTTTTCGAGCATATTGACTGATATTTTGCTAATAGCACGTTTAGTCCAGGTCCCAAAGCTGCAATTGACGCTGGCTTATCGGCATAGATGACTGATTTGACTTATCCCCATAAGAAATAGTCTAATGACCTCAAATCGCACGATAAAACCGGCCATTTCATCGGTCCAAAACGATAGACGAATTGCTCATCGAATTCAGTCCGCCGATTGGCGTGCTGTGTGGTTTTTAGCCCCATCTTGCTGGATCCACGTGTCGACCAGCGCAGAAATAATTGAACAATAGTGGACGCCATTTGAAAAATTACGGGTCAGGGATACTATGTATGGCCCATAAACCGCACCACATGATGCATTTTTCCGGGTGCATTGACAGCTCTTATATTGCCTCAGATTGATCATCGGACCACATACGGGAGTTCTGTTTATTAACATTTTTGTTTTTAACAGAAATGAGTTTCGTCACCGAATCGGAAATGAATTAAAAAGCGGACCTTCCTCTAGCTTTTCTGGGGCCCACTCACCGAAAATTCAACGCTGTGGCAGGTCATTCGGCTTCAGTTCTTTCTGAGCTGTCTTGTAAATAGACTAAGATCCTTGCGTAAAATCTTCCTCTGAACGCACTTTACACATATAGGTAGGGCTGTTGATATCCAATAGCATGAAATTGGGGCGAAATGTGGACACTATAGCTTGAGTTACTTGCTCAGTAGGCATATTATAAAAGCCACATATTCGCCGTAGTGCGCGAAACAAGTTTTAACAGAGTATGAATTTTGATAATAAAATACAATAAATTGTAAGCGTTGTTCGGGTGTAAGTTATTTCATGATAAATTGGCAATACTATCTGAGCATGTGGTACTTTGACACATGTCGCAATCATGCGTAAGCTGTTAAAAATAGTACACTAAAAAGTTAAGCAGAAAAAAAAATCACCCTTTATATTTCATTTAAGCCAGGAGGATCCAAACAATATATCGAAATGAAAATTTACTTTTGGAACCACAAATTGGGTGACAATTGATTATGGTCGTTGGTATTTTCTCCTCAGAACATATTCTTAACTCCTTAGCAACATCTATCCACAACTTATTGTAGCTTAAGCGAGGTGTGACACAAAATAGCTATGCGGCGCTAATTATACCTAACTTATCTAATTAATGCGATTCAAAGATTTTTTTCTTTATTGTATAAGTAAACATGCCAAAAGTATTATACCTGTATGTTATCAGCCAGACCGATTGATTGAAGTCTGCTACCAGCTGCCAGCACACTGTGTTTTGACGTATAAAAAACAGAAAAAAAAGATGAAACATTAATGGAATATAATGTAGGAGAGTTTAAGAAATGATGAATACCGCTAACGATGAATTTGATAAAAGTAGGACTATAATTTATGATTGGATTATAAAGGCATTTCTATAAAGTCACTGAAAATGTGGGAGATGGCGAGACTCTCTGTACGACACAATACTGTACCTTTTGAACAACCCCATATGCCAATATTCTGATGGATAGATATTGTGGAAAGACAAGTTAAACTATGCAAAAAGTGTAAAACAAATCAAAGATGTTCTTAAACTGTAATTGTTTTTAAATTTTGGTTGATAATAGAAGGATACAGAAAATAGTTTAGATATTTGACGACTTTTTATCACTGCTCATTTCCCAAAAACAATCGTTTAGTGTATATATCATAGTTATGCAGTCAACATTTACTCATAAGCGAACAATCGATATTATGCAGTCAGCATTCCCGAACACTGAACAGGTATCGAACGAACCAGACATTAGCTCATCAAAATTTATTGAAATTGTTTTAACCAATGATTCGCCGAAATCAGCAAAAAGATTATATAAAATAGGGTAGCGAAATGAAATGCAGTGAGTTAAATGTTGTAAGTACCGTGTGTCGGAACGAAACTGTGTTGTAAATAGTAACATGTTTAATTAACAAATAATTGGAAAAATAACTATTGGTTATTTGTTGCATTTGTTGTCTATTCGCTATTCTGACTTAGCATCCATTTGGTGTGAATTCGCCACCTACATACTCTGTGCGGATTCGTCAGAACATTTGTTGTTGTTTCTTTATTGTGAACTCATTAGCTAGAAAGAACTCATTACCTACATGGTGCGGATCATCTAACATATTTCTTCTATCTCTGACGGTAAAACCCGAAGTCCTGAGCCCAACTCTACACTGGCCCGACGAGAGACCTTGAAACTCCATTTTTATTTTTGTGCGTTCCTGTAACCAGGCATAATAATATACTTATTGAAGGACCATCAAAAAAGCAAACCACACAGCCAATCCCTAAATCAACATTCAGCTGATTTTGTATATTGCTTGGACCATAGCCTATCCCAATCAGTTGCTTATAATATACCGAACATAGACTTTCACAAGTCGCGCCGAGAAAGATCCTTCGGTAAAGAACCTACGACATTGATATCCCGACGTTCTTAGACATTATGCATTCATCCATGACTGTCTGGTTTATTTTAAATAAACATTTGCATTTGAATCCTTACAAAATTCAATTAACCCAAGAGCTGAAGCCAACAGATTATAATCAAAACAGAACGTTCGTACATTTTTGTTTTCTTTTTATTAACTGAAGAAAAACATTGTGGGAAAGGATAAACTCCTGTGCATCGTGAACTCACTTAAAAATAAGAAGACGACATGAACAGATGGTATTCCAAATGTCGTTTAAAGATGCTTGCCACTTATCGTTAAGTTGTTCAGCAACGCTCTTTCTATTATCCATTATCTTAAAACGGGAGATAGATAAAACCAATCCTGCTAATTTCCAGCCAATTAATTTGCTTCCGAATGTTAGCAAGGTTTTTGAAAAAAATTAGAGGAAATTATACCAGACAAAAGTCAAATGGTATAAAGTAAAACAATGCACGGGTGGTTGTCTGGTCGATTTTGAAAATGTCTTCGACGGTATATGGCTAAAAGGAAGCTAGTGAAACAGCTCACCAGGCTAGACATTCCGAAACATCGGCTGTATAGGTACATGGTGTATGTACGTAATAACTATAAAAAGAAAAAAAGAAATTTTTTGTTAAATGCGACAATGTTCGCTCGAGCTGTATCTTTGGTATTAAAAAAGGTTTTCTGTTTAACATCTACTCAATCGATCAGCCACCTAGCGTAGTAGCATACAGATCAGGTCCAAAAATTGAGGCTCACTGTAATATGCAATATGACTTCAGTCATATTAAGGTATATTGATTGGACGCTAACAATTACATTCCAAAAGTCGGAAACGATATTGGTTAGAACCCCTCAAAGAATACCAGAACTGGAAATTCGCTATAAGTGGGCAACATTTACATCAATTAGTGATGAGAAAGGCTGTTAGACATCTTGGTCTATGGCTTGATTGCTACCTACGAGTATATTTCAATAAAAATTTAGACGTTTGAAGCTAAGAAAGCCTTTGGTGCGACTTTATTTGACAGCAGTCAATTTGACCGCAGTGTAAAAATCCTAAACTTGCTGGCCCTAATACGGCCCATCATCGTATATATCCGGTATGGTTTAAAATAACCAATGGGAAAGATTCGTACGATCGAAAAACAATGCCAAACAGACAGACTTAAATATTAGAATATAATACAAACGCTAAAATTCCGTTCATTAAGTATTACCCTAATAAGGACCTATGTGATGAAGCAGGCCCCAAGAGAATCGACAATTTTCTTATTAAAATTACTCGAAAGCATATTGCGAAGTCTATGACTAACGGCAATAATCTGATCTTCGAGCCTTACTATCTCAATTAGAAGGCTGCTTGGTTTTTCAGTCTTCTCTTTTTAGCAGCTTCCGCGTGATTGTTGCGTACAAATCAAACCTGCTCAGTTAGAATTGCCATTTAATCATGGAAAGACTTATACCCGAACAATGCTTACAAATTATTGAATTTTATAATCAAATTTCGTGTGGTGTGAAAAGTGTGTTTCGCGCACTTCGACCATTTTACGCTCGTTATGATCAACCTACTGAGTAAATTTCATACCAAATTCACGTTATAGGGTATCAAGCCAGCTGCATATGCGTAGAGTTCTTACAGAGAAAAATATTATTGCTGTTCCGCCAGTGTTCATGAAGACAGAATTTTTCATAGATAACCATGAGAACTAATGGCGTGCGCTATCGTTTAATGATTTCGAACTTTTTTGGACCGCTGTACTGGCTGGTTAGATCAACGCCTGTAGATTATTTTTAAGAGGATACGTCAAATCATATACACGGATAAATTAGCGTCAATTGGAGTTTTGGAAGACAACATTGAAATTGTTATTAGCTAATACCAGCCAATAGCCTCGAAAAAGTTACTTAAAGGCAATTAAAGTAGACTCTCCGAATGGACCATTTAAAATGTAGTTGTGGTTAATAATTGAACATAATATTGGGTATATAACTTAATTCGTGCGGTTTTTTTTTCAAATTTGAACGTTTATTTAAGAAAAACATGTACAATAGTATTATTCAAAGTATTGCCCATCTGAAGCTAAGACTTTTTCCCATCTTTCTGGCAATTTGTGGATCCCATCCCAAAAGAACTGCGCCGGCTTGGCAGCCAAGAATGAATCAAGCCAATTTTTGATATTCTGCTCTGATGTGAACCGTATTTCAGTGAGGGCGTTCGACCGGAAGAAATGGTAGTCAGAAGGGGCAAGGTCTGGGCTATAAGGCGGGTGGGGTAAAACTTCCCATCCACTGTTTTCCAAATAGTTCTTAACCGGAATAGCTACGTGGGGCCGAGCGTTGTCATGACGGAAAATTATTGCCTCGTGTCTGATCGCATATTCCGGGCGTTTTTCGGCTACTGCTCTCTTCAAACGGACTAATTGTGTTCGGTAGCGTTGTCCATTGATGGTTTCACCCAGTTTTAGCAGCTCATAATACAGCACACCCTTCTGATCCCACCAAATACAGAGCATTACCTTCGCGCCATGGATATTCGGCTTTGCCGTTGATTTGGCTGGTTGGCCGGGTTTCACATATGATTTTTTGCGCTTGGGGTTGTCGTAATGGATCCATTTTTCATCACCAGTAACAATCCGATGCATTTGTGGCGTTCCAGCAGCATTTCGGACATGCAAAACTGCCTTTCGACGTCTCTCGGCTTGAGTTCATGTGGAACCCAATTTCCTTGCTTTTGAATATATCCAGCTGCTTTTAAACGTTTTGAAATGGCTGCTTGAGTGACACCCAAAGATTCTGCGAGCGATGACTTTCGGCAGCAGTTTTCTTCATATTAAAGTAATGAAGAAGAACTCCCCGCAAAAACACTTTTTGAGGCACAAAGTTCGACATATTTGAGTGAAAAAAAATTATTGTTGTTTACGCTTCAAATGAATGACATATACTGAAATGACGTACAATGACAGTAGCTTTCCAACGCATGTTCCAATGGAATAATGCAAGTTACGCCATCTCTTAGCAAACCGCACGAATTAAGTTATAAACCCAATACAATAATTTTTTTAAAAGTAATCCGCAAGCAGTGGTAAATTACTTTGCGTGTGCATTTCCAATATAACCCCTTAATGACATGGAAACAAAAGAGTTACTGTGAACTACAACCAACGCAAATTCAGTCGAATCTCTCAAATTCTATCTAAGACAACCGCCTCGGAGAGTAGTGAACGAACATCTTCGACAAATACCATAAGAGCGTACACTTTTGAATCTGTACGAACCCTATAAAAAACGTTTGCAATTATCCTAGATTTGTTTTTGACAATTAAAAGCCAAACGCTTAATAAACCACATATTATTCACAAGTGGGTAAGACTTTTAGAAGACCTTGTACTATTCGTAAAGAGCTTTCCCACAAGAAGTGTCATTTATGTGTCCGCTCCATTGTGGAATTCTTAAACTCAACTATCATTGCCATGACTTTTGTTAAGCAAAAACTAAAAAAAAGGTAATATCTAGATACCGTAAATGGAAATAGTGAAAATTCGTAAAGTGTACAATGCTTTTAGTTTTGAGCACCGAAAACTCGGGAAAAATAGTGGAATTCTTCTCCATAACGAATGAAGTGTTTCATTGAAGTGAATGCATTTGCAGAAGAATAGTGTGATATGCCACGCTGGGGAAACAATGAATATATGTATATAGTGTGAAAAATTTCATAGGCGTGTGATTTCTCAAAATTGTACCAACTTCAATGGTTCAACACCATTAGACACCAAGCGTTACAAACGCGGCTATGCGAAAAGTGATGATTGGAGAATTCGTAAGCGAAGCGATGTTTGGGAAATGCTACACTACTACCAACCGCAGAGTTTTACTAACTCAAGTCGGTTGATATTTTTGATAGATGTCGAGTACCTTTGCCAATTTATACAGTGCATTGGTATTCAAACTTATTACGAAAATTGGTGAGCTGTAAAGGTTGCATTTTGAACAACTCATGAATTTTTCATTTGCTCAGACAGCGCATACATGGGAAAACAACACCGCTGTGAGCAAAAGTATTCAAAACTAGCCAGTCACTTCAACAATTGAACCTCACTTGACGTTAATTTTCATTTGCACGCCTATAAAATTCAAATTATACAACAATTGAAACCCTTAGAACATCTACGATGTGGCCGATTCGTTAAATGAATGTTGGATCACCAAGACAATTTGTCATCAAATTTGATTGAACGTACGTTAATAAACAGAACTGTCATATCTAGAGACCTCTGACTTGAGCTTTCTAATTACATGCAGTCCTAAACTAAATTTGCACAGCTATGTGAATCACTCTACCTCCGATACCTGAACCGAATGCAATCCTCCCTTATCTCTGACCCCAATTGTTTCTTCCACTTCGTTAATACAAAAAGAAAAAACGATAACTACCCCGCTACATTCAATTTTCCTTATAACTCTTCCAACGAACCGGAATTAATCGGCAAATTCTTTGCTTACTTCTTCAGCCAATCATTCACCGACCAGGATCTTTAACCTGATCACGACTATTTTCGATATTTGAGAAACTGCCCCCAGACGTCTCTTGTCTCACTGAACGTAACTCCTGACATAACGGACGACTACTCTCCCGGTCCCGACTGTCTGCCTGGCATAGTTTTAGAAAAGTGCGAGAACCATTTTATTTTACCGCTCTATTTCAAAGCTCGATCTCTCAAGGGCTCATTCCTCAGCTTTGTAAATATGCTTATATCATTCCAGTTCACAAAAAAGGACTGAAAAAATTATGTGTCCAACTATCGTCCCCTTGCCAAGCTCTCCGTCATACCAACATTTTCGAGAGCATCGTTTATGATGCACTATTCTTTCACTGCAAACACATATTTTCTCCTAACCAACATGGTTCCTAAAAGGTTGTACGACAACCACTAATCTAGTCGAGTTACTTTTACAATGTTTGTGTACACTCGAAGCTGGCAAAGAAGTAGACGTTGTTGCCACTGACTTCAGCAAAGCCTTTGACAAAATGTCTCACCAAATTATTCTCCTCAAGCTCACTCCCCTGCGGTTTCTCTCCCGGTTTTATCTCATGGATCAAATCTTATCTAGAAGATCGTCAATATAACGTTATCTTCAGATCTTCTATCTCTGATCCAATTAATGCTACCTCCGGTGTCCCACAAGGTAGTCATCTCGGCCCATTGATATTTATTCGAACCATTAATGATATTGATTCTGAACTCTCAGCTCTCCATATAGATATGCCGATGATATGAAAATATTTAAGCACATATCTTCCTTTGCGACTCGTGCTCTCTCCAATCAACCCTTAACGGGTTCCCTACTTGGTGTCAAAAAAAAATACCTCGAGCTCAATGTCAGTAAATGCCAAACCATCACTTACTCCCGCAAGCGCTCTTCCTCACCACCCAGAGCATACATTATTCGTAATGAAACCGTTCCCTCTTACAACTTCTTGGCTGATCTGGGAGTTATTGTGACCGTGAACTTAATATTCGCCTGTACTCGTATATTGACAACATTATCAAACGTGCCAACTCTGCCCTCGGTTTCGTGAAACGTTCGTCGAAAGAATTCTCGAATGCTTACGTTACGATATCATTATACATCACTTTCGTTATGCTAGCCAAGTCTGGTCCCCCTCTTACCAATCCCATACTACGAGTGTTGAAGCCATTCAACGCAGGCTTATCAGTTTTCCCCTTCCCTGAGCTAACCCCTTTAGTTTACCACCTTATACGGATCACCTAAAATTAATCAACCTCCAGTCCCTTAAAGAACGACTCGATGTTGCAGATATTCTTTGTATTCACGACCTTCTCAGGGGTAACGTTGACAGCCCCACATTAATGCACATGATTCCTCTTAATACCAACCCACGTAACTTTCGGTCCATACCCCTTTTCCATATAAACCCTCACCGCACATATTATGGCTACCACGAACCAATGTCCAGAATGCTGCGTAAAGCCAACACCAATCTTTTCGACCTTCACCCCAAGAAATCCAATCTTAGAATTGCCCTACACCACTACCCTTCACCCTCTCCTTAATCGTTTCCACCCTGTCATATAGCTGATAAGTTAATTTAGTTCTTTTATTAAGGCTTGCCTTAAGCTAATAAAGTTCTCCTGTGGGGGCGACAAATCAGAGAACCACATGAAAATTATGAATAACCAGTGCAATTCAAAAAGCCTCTGTACGAAGTGGATTATGGGTAGGCGGCATCATTAGTCCATACCTATTCAGAAATGAGGCTGGAAAGCGCTGTTGCAATATGCTGACGAATACTTTTTTTCCAAAACTAAACTAAGGCTGTACGCGCCCGCTAACATACCTCGTCAAATAGTCCATTTATTGCGTTTAAAATATGCAGATCACGTTATTCCTATTAACTTGTCCAAGATGTCACGTGATTTGCAATTTTAGACTTCTTCCTGTGGAGTTATTCGAGGAGTTAGTAATATGCCAAAGATATCCAAATTGAAGTTTCGGTCATTGACCCATTTTTTTTTTGTTTCAAAAAGCCTTTGATAATTATGGCCTTGAAATGGGTCCAAGCCAATATAGAGTGGCAGTGATTTTAACGAATACCTCCACACTAACTATTGGCTGACCCTACTGATTTTCTAATTTGTTTTCCTATTGATGTTGGATAACCCAATAATACTCTTATTAACTAAAGAGTGTTTTTCTAGCTGCTTGGTTTTTAAGCCAACAATGTTCCTACAGAACATTTGAAAGTTGAAAGTTGGTTTATGGTTACCGTTTTGGAGCGCAGTATTAAGGAGAATCCGAATAAGTCGATTCGCCATCGTGTGGATGGCAATTATAGCTATGCCCATCCACGCTGTGGAAGACTTTACGAAAAGATCTTGCCTTAGAAGCTAATAAGATCCAGTTTTTGTAAGACTTGGAGCCCCGTGACCATTGTACGCGTTGTAGATTCAGTGAATTAGCCGAAAATATGATTCTGCTTGATCCTCATTTTACACGCAAAATTGCCGAATTTGGAGTGGAGTAAACCCAGAAGCCTTTGTCGAGACACCCTTACAACCATCTATACTCACTGTTTGGTGTGCTTTATGAGCTGATGGAACCATCTTTAACGACGATGCCGGTCAGACTGTTTCCATTAATGGAGAGCTCTCTATAAACATGATTTTTGACTTCTTCGTTCCCCAGTTAAATGGCATTGACGTGACAGAGCTTCGGTTTCAACAAGATGGTGCAACGTACCGCACGGCTGGTATTAATAAATAATTAATAAATAATTTCGCGTAATGGAAATGTAAACTGACCTCAACGATCCTGTGATCTCTCACCTTAGATTACTTTCTTTGAGGGTATGTGAAGTCACTAGTCTATGTCAATAAACCAGAGGCGTTGGACGATTTGGAAGTCAATATTCGCCGTGCTGTTTCTGATATACTGCCCCAGTTACTTGATAAAATTGTAGAAAATTTGGCTACAGGATTGCGTTTCATTCGAGCCAGCCGTGGCTTGGATATGCCCGAAATCATATTTAAATGGCTTTAAATTATGTATTAAATAAAGCTCATATCAAACATATTAACATTAGCTTTAAGTGTTTTATTTCATATTGAATTGGTATACCTCTAATACCTTTATATACTCTTATAGTTTGAATATAGGACAAGAGGTACGTACATAAAATGAATTGGATCACATTTTGTAGGAATCGATCATTTTTTTATTACGTTCTAATGAAACCTCTTATTGAAAAACTCTATTGTTTTCATGACCCCCTGAGTGATGGTCATGAACCGAATCGCGTACCTTTTTTTCAAATAAATAAACACTTTTCCCTTTTTTTTGTCTTTAATTTTTATTTCAATGTTCACCGTACGAGCTCTTAATACAAAGTGTCTTCCTTTTTTCCTCTTAACTTAATCTTAACTTAATCTATCTTTTCTTAATCCTAGCTTAACACATATTATCCAATAAAGAATGAGAAACACAAAATGAACATGCAAAACATCGCATGAGAGTTGTGAGTCCACCCACCAACAATTATTTCAATTCTCTTTCGACTCACATTTGTTTTCGTGGATTACTGGCAGCTTAGCAACTGCCTGTTTGTGCTTTCTCTCTATGCTGATAACGATGGCTTGTAAACATGACGCCGATCGACATGTGCGATCTAGCTTGGTCAGTTTGACAGCTTTCGCCGAACTGTACGTTAGACAGTACAGTCTACCAGCATAGAGAGATGGTTACATCTTCATGTAACTCCTCCGGGCCTGGTATGGACAGAACGTGCATGACCGTGAATGTCCATTACAAATGTTGGTGTAGGTCAGTTTACCAAGCATGATGTACAGTGATGTTCGACTATGTATATGGTATTTTGGTGGTTTCGCACTGGACTCATGTTCTCTGCAAGCTTTGACTTTAATATGCTAAATTTGTTTTTTTTTTTTTGTTGTTTCTCATCTATGAAGGTTTTATATTAGCAAGATAAGATATTGTATCTACATATATTAAGCTCGTTAATTATGAGGTTCTTTAAATACTAGATTCTTTTTGAAGTTATTATAAAAGTACATGGTATTTTTACATTTACTTAAATACTATTATGTTTGTTAGAGTATGTGACTTACATAATTATGTAGGTATTTTCTGAAGGTTTTTTTTTTTTTTTTTTTTTTTCTTAATTATTGTTATACGTAGGTTAGATAAAACAGTTTTGGTTGAATGATCTTATAACATAATATGTATTTTTTGTTTTATATATTCTAAGTTTCTTACATAAAGCTATCTATTGTTAAGGTACTCTTACATGAATGTTTATTTTTATTCTATTGTAAATCTAGACTAATGTTACTTAAATAATAGCAGAAAATTTAAGATTCTTTTCGTATAATGTAAAAATTTAAATACTTTATTCTGTCATTTTAGTTTTTTTTTGTTTTTTTTTTTTTTTTTTTTTTGGTTTGTTTTTGAGTTTTTTATTATTTATTTTTCTCTTGATCGCTTTGGTTCTTTTAGTATAATCCCTTCCTGTCACTTTCGAATCAAATTTTAGGTCTTTAATAGATTTTTGGTACTTATACCTCCTTTTGACTATTTGCCTATCGCGCTTGTATCCATCTATGTCTTTAAAATACGTTCTTCCCCTTTCTCCTACTTCTTTTATTATATAACGAGGTAAATGCTTTCGATTATAGAAACCTAAGACAAGTTCTCGTTTCTGAAAGTCAGAAGGTTCAATGCGTGTTGCATTCAATTTGTCTATTCTTTTTTTCTTCTCTTCAGAAGTTCTTTGCTTAAGCTCTTCCCATTCTGCCTCATTCAAGGCCGAATGAAGAAGATCATTCGGTTTATATCTTGTTGAAGAATGAATGGTGTCATTGTATATTTCGACTGCTTTAAAAACTAGAGTTTTATCGTCAGTATCTTTATTTTCTTTGTTAAGCTTAAAGAGTCTAATATGTTCGTTAAGAGTTGAATGGAAGCGTTCTATAGTTGAATTGCCTGTATGTGTATTTGGTGAGGTAAAATGGTATGCAATATTTTGATGATTTAAAAAGTTTTTTATATAAGCTGTGTTAAATTCGTTATCAGCTATAATTTTTACTGGTTTACCTAAGGTTGCAAACCTGTGTTTAAGAACATCTACTATAGTTATCGAATTCCTATCTGTTATGGGATGAATGGATGCGTGTTTTGTAAGTTTGTCAATGCACGTTAGGAACATGTTGTGTTTATTCAAAAACCATATATCGGTATGTACTATTTCGTTGGGTTTGTCAGGTGTCTCTGAGATCATCAACATTTGCTTAATAGGATTCCTATCGTACTTGCTCATATTACAAAATATGCAGTTATTGACATATTTATGTACTTCAAGTCTCAAATTTGGGTAGTAATATGTATCTTTGAGTTCTAAAACACATTCATCGATCCCTCTATGGTTTTTTGCGAGGTGAGTTTTTTCTATGAGTTCTAGAAGTTTTTCCTTGCAAGTAATGTCACTGAGAAACTTTGTACACCTAAGTATTTTAAAGTTTCGTGCGTTCGAAAAGTATTTAACTATGGTTTTTTGAAAATTAACGAAAATATTATCGTCCATACAATAAAGGCCAACTGTACCTTTAAGTGGAAAAATACCTTCTAGGATATTTAAAACGAACTCCTCATTGTAACTACTTAGGCTAATAATTGTTCTCCTTTTCTTTTTATATAAGAGCTTGGTGGTATGCGAGTTACTTTTTCTACTTTCTAGAATCAATTGATGTTTATAAATATTAACAGGTGTTTCGGTTATATATATGTGGTCATTAAGGTTTTCTTTGCCGCTGTGAATTGTAGCTAAGTCAGATCTAACATCTTCATTATCTACACAGTTAATATCGACCCGGCTCAAGAAATCAGCGACCGTATTTTCCTTACCCTTAATATATTCTATTTGGAAGTCAAACTCGTTTAATCTTATTTTCCACCGCTGCAGTTTAGCATTGGGCTCTTTCAAGGAGTTTAGCCAGACTAACGGACGATGATCGGTCTGTATTATGAATCTACGACCAAACAAGTATGGCCTAAAATACTTAGTGGCCCATACTATAGAAAGTAATTCCTTTTCTATCGCACTATAGTTAGTTTCATGGTGATTTAATGTCCTTGAAGCGAATGCTATTGGGTGGTGATTCTGCGAAAGAACCGCCCCTAAGGCTGCATTGCTAGCATCGGTGGTAAGGGTAAATATTTTTTCAAAATTCGGATATGCTAAGACTGGGCAAGTACATATAAGTTCTTTTAACTTGTTAAAAGACTCAATGTACTGCATATCGCTAATATTTACCTTGTTTCCTTTTTTCAGACATTTAGTCATTGGAAGGGCTATTTGAGAATAGTCCTTAATGAACTTTCTGTAAAATCCAGTTATGCCTAGAAAGGATTTTATTTGTTTCGGTGTTTGGGGTATTTTTATTTGCTTAATAACATCTATCTTCTTTGGGTTGGGCTTTATACCATCCCGAGAAATAATGTGCCCTAGATATTCTGTTTCATGTTTAAGGAAATTACATTTATTTATTTGGACCTTTAAATTATATTCTAGAAGTCTTTTCAAAATTTTCTGTAAGGAATCAATGTGTTCCTGAAGCGACGTAGAAAATATAAGGATATCATCCAAATATACAACGCAGATCTTATTAATATAGTCAGAAAGGACCTCGTTTATTATTCGCTGGAAGGATGCTGGAGCGTTTTTCAACCCGAACGGCATGCGTGTGAATTCATAGTGTCCGTTCGCCG
Source organism: Merodon equestris (assembly GCA_958301585.1). Taxonomy (NCBI): domain Eukaryota; kingdom Metazoa; phylum Arthropoda; class Insecta; order Diptera; family Syrphidae; genus Merodon; species Merodon equestris. Next base: position 44,805,048 of record OY284413.1, read on the forward strand.
TTGAAAAAGCAGTTTTGTGTCTGTCTTTGGGACAAATGGGGATTTGATGGAATCCTTTAGCGAGGTCGAGCGTTGAAAAATACTGTGCAGTACCAAGTTTGGAAAATATATCCTCAATATTTGGGATTGGAAACCTATCGTCTGTTGTTACATCATTTAACTTTCTGTAATCAACCACAATTCTCCATTTTTGCTCCCCAGAATTATCGATTTTTTTCGGGACTACCCAAATCGGAGCATTATATGGACTCGTCGAATTTACGATGATTCCGGATCTAAGCATTTCCTCTATTTGTTGGTTGACCTCATTTCTATGTGCTTCTGGATACCTGTATGTTTTGGAATATACTGGTATGTCGTGTTTTGTAGGGATTTTATGGCAATATTTTGGGACTGACGACAATTTGTCACCTTCGAGATAGAAGACTTTCTTAAACTTCCGAATAGTGTCAGATAAGGATTTAATTTCTTCCAAATTAAGGTTCTCAACTTTAAGTTTCTTAATAATTTCGTTTATATCTGGCTCTTTAAAATCGATTTCTATTTCATCTTTAATTAGTGGATGAATTTTTTGTGACGTCGATTTACTAGCAGAGTTGCTAAATATGAGGGGCAGAGTAGCTTGATTCGTTATTAACTGCGATTTCTCAAGGTCGATTTTGGCATGTAATGGCTTTAGAACATTACACCCAAGAATACCATCGAAGTCACAGTTTAGTTCAGTCTCCAGCATTTCGATCTTGGTTGAAGGTCTGTTAAATTCCTTAAAAAGCGGTATCGTGACCTTCGATTTAATAGAAATGCTAGAGTTTATTGACTTAAGCAATAATGGCTTTTCAAGGTCCGATGTGAAGGATCTATGAAAAATGCCTCTCTGAACCAACGACGTACTCGCTCCTGAATCAACTAGCAACTTTATTGGACTTGATTTTGTTTGTACTATTATACAGGGAAGTGATCGGAGGTGTCTGACTGAAAATTTTGGAAACGCGAATCGTGCGGATTTTCATTAGTTGTCAGTTCCTCTGTCCGAATATGATCAACTTCCATGTTTGTCTCTTGCCTTCTGGAATGCCCTGAATATTGTGGTCTTTCTGCAGGGTTGTGAGGATTGCTTAACCTGCTGTTATAGGACTCATTTTTTTTCGAAGTAGCAGACGTGGTAGCCTGTTGATTTCTATAATTATTGTATTTATTAGATTGTCCTGAACTGCGACAATTAGGAAATTGAGCGTTTAGACGAGAATTATTTGGGTAAAAACCTGATGCTATTGGTCTGGTATTGTTTGCTTGCAAAACGAGTTTATTTTGGTTATTGTAATTTTGGTGGAAAATGTCCGTGTCAATTAAGATCCTTTTTGCTTCCCTAAATCCAGAAGGATTCCTAGCTTGAAGGATAAGCTTGGGTTCGCTTGGGAGTTTGCTAACGAATAGCTTTAATGCCATATCCTCGTTTTGTGCGCTGTTAAACCAAGCCGGTGTATGATCTTCTAAGCTACATTTTATGTTAAGTTTTGTCAAAAGGCCTAAAACATGTTCATACAATTGTTCGACTGAATTTCTAAACTTAGCCAATTTAATCTTATTTATTAGGTTTTCTATGCTCTCATTTATTGAACAGTTTTCTTTTAAAATTGATTTAATTTCCTCCCATTGCGTGGGATTATTATTATTTATAAGTATCAAATTCGCGCGATCTTTAATTTTCTGCCTTATTTTAAGTTCCAAAAAGCCTTTGGACATTTCATCTAAACCATATATATATTTATAAACATAATCCACTTGTCTTATAAATAAATCTAACTCTTCGGGTAAGCCCGTATAAATACTTATACTATTGACAATATCTAGCATATTCATGGCTGCTTTACCTTATTTCCTGGTGTTTTTCGATGTCTGTTCTTATCTCCTTATGTTCTAATGATCCAATCAGCCTTCATTCAGTGTTGTATGGTGAGCCCTTGTTGAATTTTTTTTCTATTTTGGGTACGCACTTACATACATATATATATATAAAGATATATGTATATATATATTATTATTATAATTTTTTTTTTTTTGGTAATATGTCTATAAATATCACAATGACAACGTTTTTATATTTTTTTTTTTTTTGTTTTTTTTTTTCCGCACTTGATTGCTTTAGTAAGTCTCAGTTAATTTAATTTCAGTAGTAATATTGAGTTCTTTGCACAATTATCACTTTTAAATAAATTGCGAATACCGACTGCGCCAGTGATGGTCATGAACCGAATCGCGTACCTTTTTTTCAAATAAATAAACACTTTTCCCTTTTTTTTGTCTTTAATTTTTATTTCAATGTTCACCGTACGAGCTCTTAATACAAAGTGTCTTCCTTTTTTCCTCTTAACTTAATCTTAACTTAATCTATCTTTTCTTAATCCTAGCTTAACACATATTATCCAATAAAGAATGAGAAACACAAAATGAACATGCAAAACATCGCATGAGAGTTGTGAGTCCACCCACCAACAAATATTTCAATTCTCTTTCGACTCACATTTGTTTTCGTGGATTACTGGCAGCTTAGCAACTGCCTGTTTGTGCTTTCTCTCTATGCTGATAACGATGGCTTGTAAACATGACGCCGATCGACATGTGCGATCTAGCTTGGTCAGTTTGACAGCTTTCGCCGAACTGTACGTTAGACAGTACAGTCTACCAGCATAGAGAGATGGTTACATCTTCATGTAACTCCTGGTTAGGCCTTTAGAATTTGTGAGTTTCTGAGAAGCCAAATTTCCCACAAATCATATACACAACTTGTAAAAAGCCGTCGATGACCTCCTCCTTTCATAATCGAATCGTGAAAAACCTGCTCGCTGTGATAAACGAACTTTACAGCGTGATCCATCTTTCAATAAGAACATTTAAGAAGAAAAAAAGAAAAATATTTCTTAAGAGTCAGTACTTGTAGATAATTGCTATCCAATGGTGCTAATCGGCGCTTACCTCGCTCACTCACCAACCCTGCATATGAGTCCAATGGCACGCTTCTCTAAATTAAATATCTGCCATGAATATTTATGGCTATGCTAAATTGCTCCAAACATCGTTAACAACCGAAGTGGATCACGGCAAAGTAAGGTGCCATTCACCGCACGGCATCAAGCGGCTTAGCCATTCAATTTCCAACTTTGGTCAAAGGCATCCATGTACGAGTCGCATCGCGTCTCCTCTACATATCGCATACATACCTCGTCTCACATTGGTTTTCCCGTACTGCCCAGTCGTGTGCACTCCGAATTTGTCATTCAAATTTGCGAACAATTAACAAGCATGGAAAATCACTTTGTTCCCAAATAAGTAGCAGCAGTCAACAAAAACAGCATTCCACATGGTCAACATGACCACTAACCAGAATACATACACTCGGTCGCCATGGTGCAAATGGTGTTGCCAAAGTGGAACAAGATTGTTCCTTGTCATCATTATGACAATGTAGTGGCTCTTCGCATTTCTCCTGTCCCGAAGCCGCTTAAGTCAAGTGTCGAAGATACTTGTTTGTATGTGTTATATATTTGTTTAGGCACTTTGTGTGTCAACAGCCAAACGCGTCACACTACTTATCAGCCACATCAGCAGTACCAGCATCATGGCCATGGTTAAGTCCTTTCCAATGTCAAGTCGGCACAAAAGTTTCTATTCTAGTTCCGCTTACGACCTACGCATGTAGGCATTTAGCTTTTTCCATTCTGCAAAGGAATTTCAAACAAAACGTTTCTGATGAAATTCAGAGACCGTAAGACCATATTCGCTTTTCCGCCTCTTCATCATCCGAGCACCCATGACATCCGCAGTCTGCGTGCCAGAGAATATCCTTATTCGCGTGAAAAACAACGAGTTTACGTATCGAGAATAAAAATATTAAAAACAAATGCTTCTAGGTCACCAGCATAAGCTGTCCTTGTGCTTGTTCAGAATACCGATAACCCGCAACGCTAGGGAACTTGCCGGGTTGTTAAAACAAAACAAAGTTTTTAGGCCGCAAAATAGTGATGGCATTGACCGTTTTCAGCAAATATATTTACCACCGCCACTAATGCATGCCGATAGAAAGAGGAAATCATCAGCACACATATGCGCTGACCTGCAATGTAGCTTTAGCCGCATGCAAATGAGTGGAACAAATGTTGCCGCGAGTATAATTGACTTTGGAACTAATGATACAGTATATCTGGCTTAATGATGCGATGTCGATTGAACCACACGAGCCACAGGCCGGATGATGACTAGAAACCAAAAGTGAGCATGAAAGCCGTGGAACCTGCATCTCCACTGGACATCACCCCTAGATGGAATATAATACGATTATATTGGTAATAGAAATATGAGATACAACGAAACGTTTATTAAGTCCTTCTGACCATATGGCGAAGCCGTGGGTTGAATAATGTAAGTGCGTTGAGACATCCCATAAAGATGTGTAGTTTGTCGTCTTCACCGTCAACAAACTGGCCGTTGGGAACAAACATAACGATATCTTGTTCATAACTATCTTATTCCACTTAGCGATTAGGTGGTAGCACGCCATAGGTGGGAGGGTTTTTCTTGGTGAAGACGAAAATCTCCTTTTCAAAGGAATTTCAATGAAGCCTATTTCGGAGAATTCCCCGTATGAAAAAAATTCTGAAAATCCCAAGTTTATCGTCAATTTATAAGCAACGTTATAGAGAATTTGAGCTCTTGTGTACGTAATCATTAAGAGGGTACTTTTTGGGTAGAGGCCCACGGGTATCAGATAAACTATTTTACAGCCTTGGTATATAATACTAAGTACAGGCTGTTTTAATAGGTACATAACAATTTGTATTTTAATACCTATACCTATACAGGCACACCATTAACTTTTTTTTAGATTTGTAGTGTCAAAATCTGAAACAAGGCTTACTTTTTTGACATGAGTGAAGTTTAGGAACGAGCAACGTTTAGGAATCAATAAAGGAAGGAACTGTCTGTCAGCACAAATGTTGGGGAAAGTTCTTGGCTCACATGGTTACAAGATCAAATTGACTCCAGAACTGAAGCCTCTCAATCATTTGGAACGCCGAAAGTTCTTCGATTGGACTTTGCAAAAGTCGGAAGGAAATCCTGAATTCGTTCGGAAAATCACCTTCAGCGATGAAGATTAATTTTGCCTTAATGGCTTTGTCAACAAGCTGAATATGTGTTATAAGACAGCCATAAAAACATATTTACTTCAAGAAACTCCATTGCATCCACAAAAAGTGACTTTGGGGCGTGTGATTGGACCGCACTTTTTGTCGATAAAAATGATTGCATTGTTACCAGGACTATTTTGGCCAGAATTAGATGGACTTGATATAGGGATCTGTAATTCAAGCAAATGATTTATTGAAGAAGAGGTTCGGTAATCATGTAATCCCGGAAAATAATCTGATTGAATGGCCATCTCTCTCATGTGATTTGACTTCATTGTATTCCTTTTTATGAGATTAAGGGTAGCAGGGTAGCCCCGGAAGACAGGTAGCCTCGGACATCTACATTCCTAAGAAACTAAACGCGTTGCGTAGGCAAACGTTATTGTGAATGGCCTAGAGTAGAAACAAATCCATATCGGTCGCGGTGTGGGCGCCGCACAGTGTAAACTCTCTATGCAAGGCCATCTCATAAATGATTTTTACGAAAGTAGTGTTGCCCGAATTGTTTTGATGAAAATCGAAAGTTAAATTAACATACAATTTAGTTTCGATATTAATTATTTTTTTATTTATAAAGAAATTCGTAAAATCGGTCGCTGAAGTGCAGTGAGTCAAAATATTGATTTGACTGAATTACTCGAACAGACTTTTCAAAAGCGTTTCCTGGAAATCGTTCATTGATTGTGTTATACATCTTTGGAAAGCGCAGAGCTTTAAGTATTTACAAAAAATACAAACATAATAGTGTTGTATAATATGTAGAAAATATATCTTGTTTTAATCTGCCCTATCTTAGATGTTTCCTTCTTATATTCAAACAGACATTTAACGGTTAGCGCTGTTTGCCGCTGTCTAGTTACTTATCTGATTAAAATATCACATTAGTCTTAATTCCAAGGGGATAACAATTTTTTGCTCCTTTTTTGCCTTTTTTTGTCAGACACAAAAATATCTTGCAAAGTAAAATTTAGCATTTGTTTGCATTATTTGTTTCTGATTACATTCCCAACATAAACCCTTTATAAAAGTTATTACTTTATGAGTTTGCTTACTAACTGATCATTAAAATTAAAAAATGGCTTAAAACAACCAATTTAGTGGTATGAACTATTAGTAACAACTCTAATGGTATGTAAACTAGGGATGCCGCAGTCGCGCGTCGTTTTGAACAAAAAGTTGAATTAATTTTTTTTTTTTTGAGTCGAAAATCAAAATTCCGACAATGTATGAACCTTCATATCGTCTGTTTCTACTAATACAAAAATTTTGAAAATCGGTTAGGAAATGGCTCCAAAACAATATATCCAAGATCGACATTGGATTCATCCGAAAATAGCTCCGCTCGCTTCGCTCAATAATAAATATATTTTCTTTCGCATGCACCGTTACTTTTCACGCACAATTTTACGTTTGACAAAAGCGCAATTTTTCTAACTGTGAAGCCTGTATTCACCAGAAAAGCCGTGTCAAAATTTTATGTTGTAAAACCATTAAGTTCAGTTTAGCTGCTCGATCGTCATTCAGCAAATTTTTTACCACAATGAGTGACTTTGTTTTTGCTCGTAAGGCCTTGTGTAACTTTTTTATAAATTTATAAACAAATTATACTGAATTAAGAAAATATTTAAAGGATATTTTAACACTATCATCAGATAGAGCTGATAAAGTCATAGCAAGTATTAAAAAAAAACTTTCTCTCAAAGTTTAAAGATCGATGGGAAAAAGCGAGAAGAATGAAAGATCGTCTTGAAACCAGTAACAGTGCGTGTTTGGACGGTGAATTAAAGATACCATTTGAAGATAATACTCCAAAAACTTCTTCTGGCGAACGTGGGCGAACTTCTAAACCATATGAAGAATCGGCAGACAAAACAAAAGTACGCAAGAACATGGAACTTGTACAAGAGTATGGATTTGAATTTGTACACAACGCTTATGTCCAATATTTGCGTTCTATTGGCGAAGACTATGAAGCAACTATCGTGAGTATTGCGCGAACTTTACCTAAAAAAGACAAAAAGGAACTCCTTCAGAAGATGTCATATGATATGGAATTAATGACTTCTTATTCAAAAGATGAAGCCCTCAGTATATTTATCGATATAGATTTAACGAAATCCCAATATCGATTATTAAGGTCTCGGCTATCTGAGAAAAATTGCTTTGTTTTTCCGTCTTACACTGCTATAATGGACGCAAAGAAGATATGCTATCCCCCAAAATCGAGCATTGAAATTAATGACATTGGAGCTTCTACCAACCTTCAGGAACTATTAAATCATACTGCTGCTCGTATCCTTCAAATGTACAAATCAGGGCAAAAAAATTTGAAATTATACGTAAAATGGGGCTGTGATATTTCATCTAGGCAAAGTGAATATAAACAGCTATTACCAGGTGAGACTCAGTTAATATGAGACGCTAATTTATTCATTGCTTCTCTTGTACCTATAAAACTACTTGACTTATCAACAAATCTTGTGATCTGGCAAAATACTACCTGCTCTTCCGTTCGGTAATGCCGACCTATTTTTATAAAATTTGTGAAAGAAACTCCGCAGCAGACTAGGGAGACTGTTAATAATATAAAGCGTCAAATTGACCAACTTACTCCATCATTGATTAGTAAAAATGACACTGTAGTTGAAATTAAGCATGAACTATACTTAACCATGATTGACTCAAGTATTAACGGATACATCACCTAATGCTGTGTCTTTATACTTATATTATACTACAGTCAATATCATCTGGAATCGCAGTAAAAGCTACCAAAGTCGGTCAATATGCAATGAATACATCTCAAATATTTGTGAATAAATACAATTGGTATTACATGCCGTCCTCTGTTAATAAAATCCTTATTCGTGGGGAGAGTATTATAAGACATTTTGCAATTTTACCAATTGACCAATTGTCTGAAGATGCACAGGAAGCGTGGAACAAAGACGACTTACGACACCGATTATATCATTCAAGAAAGTGTTCGCGTCCAGCAATTAATGAAGATGTTTTACATACACTATTATTTATATCAGATCCATATATTGCATGTTTAAGGACACCGACCGAGACAGTTTCCAAGGAATTTTTGGATGAAGCCGAATTGCTCTTGGATCTTCCTGAAAGTGAAAAATCACCATATTATACTTATTCAATAATATATTAACTTCCAACTTTAATCTTTCTGAATTCAAATGTTTTCAATGCATCACAGCTTTTATTTTACTGTAAACTAAACTCATTTGCTCAGAACATAATTGCTCATCAATCGTTAATTAACTAAAATCTCTCGCTACAATTTATTGTTAATTACTTTCACAGTTTCCTTTTATTAAAAACACAAATGTAAAATAACCTAACTAAATCAAGTAAAGAGTACATTAAGACTCTTTCTAATTTTCAAGGTCCTATCATTTAAAGCATAAGAGGTACAGATTTTTGAGACAGTGAACCCGTTTCGGTCCCACTGTGCGCCGGGTACTCCCGGACATTATTTTAAGTTTTAACACTAGATTTACGGACTGAGCCAGATAGATAGATAGATATTTTATTAACGTCTGAAGTATTACATATATACATTTCTGCAATTGCACAATTTACATACAGAGATTGATAAGAACTTAAATATCATACAACTGAAGCATTATTTAATAACGAAGAAATAATATTAATGAAAATAATCATGAATTCCTCCAAAAAAACGTTAAAAACCTCCAATATAAGCAAAAAATTAAATAGAATAAGTAAATGAACAAATAAATAAGGAAATAAATAAATAAATAAGTTAAAAATAAATAATTAAATAGAAATAAATGGTAAACAAACAAATAAATAACATATAAAAATCAAAATAGTATATTATACAAGCGTTAAATTAAATGAGTTTTAAGGAACAAAAGACTAAGAATTTAGTTGAATTACTAAAGGGTTGCCAACATATTGACAATTGAATAGACAATTTGACTTGAGTACGGAGATTCTATCCCGAATCAATTGAACATTCGCTACTTGATGTAATTCAATGGTAGAGTAATAACGAGGAAGATTAAGCATATTTTTCAACACTTTGTCTGGAGCTACTTGGCGTCTTTTCAAGTGGCAGTTGGCATCCCAAACTGCTGCACAACCATATAACATAATAGCTTGAAAAATGACTTTATAAATTATAAGTTTATTTTTACGACTAAGCTCAGATTTTCGATTAATGAACATATAGAGCAATCTAGTGGCGATATTGACCTTGTTTATGGTTTTGGATACTGTTCACTAAATGTTAATTTCTTATCTAGATAAATACCCAGGTATTTAACCGTTGGTTTCCATTCAACATCGATCCCATTCAAAAAAATAAAGGTACCTGGAAGAAAACATTGTTTTCTTTTTCGGGTGAAAAAGATAGCCTGCATCTTCTCGGTATTCAACTTTATTTTCCACTTAGTGAAGTATTTGTCTAATACACCTAATTCTGTTTTTACACGAATTTGCTTTTACACGAATCAGAAAAGGAATTTAATCTCCTTTTAACACGAACACTTTTTTTAAATAACACGAGTGTAACGTCAAACAATTCTGAATTCGCGGTTTCCCCTATAACATAGAAGATCACGTCCCATATAAATCTGTGGAAATAATACAGAAATAACTTATGTATGTCGTATTCTGTGGTGGTGGCTTTTCTGTCTAATTGCCACCGATAAGCTCAATAAGGAATTGGTTTTGTTTGCATTTAGAGTTAAGTTTTTGCCGTGAAAGTTACATATGTATCTCTCTGTGTTAGTATTAGTGAAAAATTATAACATACGTATCTACTCATAGATTGTAAGTAACAGTTTTGAGTTTTTTTTCTTTATTTTTAACAAATTAAATTTTTGGCAGTCCTGGCAAAATGGCCCCAATAACAAAAACCGGTAAAAGGAAGATCATTTCTCTGGAAAATAAAATTAAAATTTTAGATCGTCTTGCAACAGGACAGGGCGCAACGGCGATTGGTAAGCATTTTGACGTGTACGAAGCTACCACAAGAACAATAAAAAAAAAACGAAGCCGCAATAAGGAACTCGGTAATTTCTGGCACCAACATAAGTTCTAAAACTTCATCATAAACAAAAGATGTCATTACTGAGAAAATGGAAAAAGCTCTTTTAATATGGATGGAAGATAACTCGCAAAAAGCAAAAAAGAATACCAGTTGATGGAAATGCTATCAAACAAACAGCAATAAAATTTTATAAACGCATCCAGGAATTGGAGCCAGGCACTTCATCTCAGTCAAAGAGAAAGTTTGAATTTTCAGCAAGCACGGGTTGGATGACTGGGTTTCTCAAACGACATGCATTTCATAATGTCAAAATTAAAGGTGAGATTGCATCTGCAGATGAAATGGCTGCAAGAGAATTTCCTCAAAAACTTGATTTGATAATTAAAGATGGAGGCTACAGTCCTGATCAAGTTTGGAATGCAGATGAAACTGGCCTTTTCTGGAAAAGAATGCCAAATAGAACCTATGTGTCCAAATCGCAAAAAAGTGCTAGTGACTTTTTTGTTTTGCTCCAATGCTTCGGGTGATCGTATGTTGAAACCGCTGGTTAATCGGTCCCTGAAGCCACGTTTAATGAAAGGTGTGGATATCAGTAAATTACCAGTTCACTAGATGGCAAATAAAAAAGCCGTGACCACCCACATTTTTATTGAATGGTTTAATAAATGTTTTGTCCCCGAAGTAAGACGCTATCTGAACTCAAAAGGTCTTGAATTTAAGGTTCTATTGATTTTAGACAATGCCCCCGGCCATCCGGTCCTGGAACATGAAAATGTGCAATTTTGTTTTCACCAAAAACATCATCACCAAACACAACATCTATACTACAACCGCTAGACCAAGGAATAATTGCGGCAATTAAAACTTATTACGTAAAACAATCATTTCAATATATTTTGGACAAGCTGCAACGTGAAAGAACGCTGACAGTCATTGATGTGTGGAAACAATTTTCAATTATGGATTGTATCAATCAAGCTAAATTAGCATTGTCTGAAGTAAGACCGTCAACCTTGAATAAATGTTGGAAAGCTGTTTGGCCAGAATGTGTTAAAAGCACTGATACCACCCTTCCCAACACAACAGAATTTCCCAACGTCATAACTCTGGCGCAACAAATTGGTGGAGAAGGATTTGATGACCTGTCTTTTCAAGATATCGATGAACTGGTGGACAAAGCTCTGAGCGAAGATGACATAATAGAGTGTGCCCTTGAGACCCCTGAACCCGACGAAATAAGCGATGATGCTGAAGACGAACCCGCTCTAAATGCGCATGTAATTAAAGAGGGTCTTGACTTGGCCAATAAACTGGGCTCTCATTTTAAAACAAAAGATCCTAATGAGGAGCGAGCTGAAAGGTTTCAACGAGATCTAATGTTATTATTGGCCCCTTACAGAGAATTATATAAGGGATTAGTCAAAACAGGAACACAGCGATTGATAAACGAATTTGTTCATAAAACCACTGAAGCTGGTGTTGCGACTGCTAATTCTAGCGCCGAGATTGAACAAATGATGCGACAACACTGGTAATAAGATAACTCTAAGGGGCTGGTTAGCTTCTCTGCATAAAATGTTTAGTATTCACGTCTCATAATTCCATCAGTTTACATTATCTATCCGTTGACATTAAATCAAATCAAAATCAACCAAATTAAATTAAATCAAATTCAACAAAATCAATCCACAACCTAAGGATGTCAGGGGGTAGTCGACGTAGGGTCATAGGTCGTCGTAGATCTAGACGAGATTATGACAGAGATAGGCCGGATGAAGATCATACTGAACCTTCACCTAAAGAGGACCTCATCGAACCAACAGAAGTTGATTTAGAATTAGTTGAGAACCCTGTTCAGCCAAACGTACATAAGTTCCTTAAGTGATACAAATCTTTTACTGGTATTAAAACTTTATTTTGTATATGTATTTTAGGAGATAGACGCTTTTCTGTTAGCTTATCCATATACATCCAAGAAGAGCGTCCATCAGAAGAAGCCGGGATTGCATTTCAAAATATAATGTTACTGTTAAGTTTCATTCACTTCGAAAGATGGACCAGGAATGTACATTCTGTCATGCACTGTTCTAGAAAATTGCAGTTGTTTATTTCGTACGCTGTTTTCTTAACTTGCACGTGATCACACTAATGCCCCAGCGATTTACACAAATCGAGTTTAAGTTAAACTGGGGATTAAATCAAAGGGGGCAAGCTTTCCTTAACCACTTTTTGGACGATTTCCCCTGTTTATGAGAATAGTAAACTTTTCGAAAAACGCATAAAACACATAAAAATTATTAGGGGTCTATGTTCAACGATAGGAACAATCTTCACACTTTGTTGCTCCCGATTATGCTAAGAATAATCTTAAATAGATTAGATGAACCTTGTGAGAAAATGAGTTCAAAATTGACATATTGTTGCTATAAAAGGTCAATAAAATGACATTGTCATTCTTATTTAATTTTCATCATTTTTGATCATCACAACCACAATCATCATCATCATGTGCTTCAGCGTTGAATTTCCGGAAGCAACCATCACCATGCTAGAAGGCAACGCTCCTGTTTATTGGTGTGATGAGTATGAAGTTGAGCGTATCATCAACACTGTGTCGAGGATGGCCAACGCTACTTCTTGATGAAATGGACCAGCTACGCCGCCAAGGATAATACATGGGAGCCAAAGGGGACCTAAATCGTTGTCAGGCGACCCTGGAGGATTATTAGGCCAAGTATGCACAGAAGCCAAAGAGGACCTAGGAAATGGCAGCCAGAAAGCAAGTAAAAAGGGAAGAAGTGGCCGCCCATCAGGCAAACAAGCGCAAATCACCTCGCTTCGAGGCCGCCAGCGAAGCCAAATGCCAGGCCACTAAGGCCAATGGACCGGAAGTTGATTAATCAACAACCAATCTTGCCTGTGGCCAAATATTCTTCGATCTCTTCTGCGAAAAGTTTCTATCCATAAACTTTTCGTAATTAAAAGTGCATTTTGTTAATCAAATTTTTTTTCGACAGGTTACTAGTTTTACATCTAATTACCTAGGGTTGCTATTAGGGGAAAAAATCAGAAAATTTTTCTTTTGCTAAAAAAACTAAACAAAATAAGGGAGGAAGGGAGGACCAATCAGATAATGAATCGGATGCAACTGATATGGAACTTTGTGATAAGAAAGTGAAGAATAGGATCTTCGTTATATAGCTCCTAGCAAAAAATGAGCGGGAATATTTTCTGATTCTAAAACCGAATATGAATTAGATGCTATTGATACATGTGGCAATGAAGAAATTTCCACTGAAAAAGCTACTGCTAGGATGTTATGGAAAACATTGAAAGAAGGTGTAGATGTAGGAAGATTACCGGGTTATACCGTATTTAAAAAGGTCTTGGGTCCAACTGCGTATGTTAAAAGGCTTATTATGTTTGGTTTGGTAAGTAGTGCTTTCAAATTGATTATTGACGAGGGCATGATGGCATATATAAAATCATGCACCGAACTTGAAGCTCGTAGAATCTTGAATAAGGAATGGAAAGTTACGAAGTCAGAATAATGGGCCTTTGTAGCAATTTCGTACGCTAGAGTAGTCTTTCTCTTTTTCTCCAAAACAATGTCAAGGGATGTCTATGAAATACTGCGGTTCATACGTTTGGTAAAAAAAAAAATGAACGCAGCGAAAGATTGAAAACTGACAAATTTGCCTTCATTTCAAAAATATAGGAGAAATTTATTGAAAATAGTCAGGCTTGTTACAAATCTGACGCAAACCTTACAATCGATGAGCAATTGTTCCCAACTAAAGTTAGATGCCGATTTACATAATACATGCGAAACAATGTTACCCTTTGGGTGCATGTGACGAAAGTTAGGGTATCCCATACATTGGTGGAATGTGGCTTCTGGTTGTTATGGTGCTAACTTAACTAGTTTATTTACTTCACTACAATTGATTCACAATATTGGCTTCGTGCCCGCTCACTTCTACTTACAAAAATCCTCGTTTGACGTTTGCCCTTTTCTCACTCTGCCAAGATGGCCGTTGAATGAGTGCAGGTTATGATAAATTAGGCATCAAATTTTAGCTGCCACCCGAGGTGAGAAGCAAGTAAATGGTTTTCCAAACTTGGGCAAGGATGAAACTCGCGAATCGAGCATTCCCCTGAGCGAATTTGTAGTAACTAAGCTGGACGAAATATCATCAAAAAAATTTAAAAAAATTTTTTTTACAAGCCTTTCACTTGCAAAAAATTACTCGCAAAGAAAACTACTGGCTGGCACTATACTGGTTGCCACTATACGTCAAAACCGAAGAGAATTACCTAAAATTGCAAAATCTAAGAAAGATAAAATGAAAAGGTTTTCAACAAAGCTTTATAAATCTGAGAATTTTACTCTAACCATTTACAAAAACAAGCCTAATATAAAAGCCCTACTACTAAGCTCAAAACATAGAAATATAATAATTGAAAAAAATAAAAAAATTATTCCAGAAACAGTAGCATTTTATTATAGCACCAAGTACGGTGCTGATGGCCAGAAAATATAGCGTTAAAGCAGCTCTACATGTTTCTTATAACATCCAATATTTAGCAGCAATCAATGCTTGAATTCTATATAAAGAGACCACCCAGGTAATGATTTCAAGAAAAGATTTTATTTTCCAATTAGCTGAAGAGCTAAGAAAAAACTGTAGAGACGATATCGAGAACACTTTCGTTCCCATATCGAAAATTCATGCTTTGACGCACAAAAGGATTGGCAAGTTCAAGCATTGTGCAAGAAAAATAGATCTAAGAGGCTTTATGCTAAATTTAATAAAAATGATTGCAGAAAATGTATTTCAAAAACAGAGTTTATATGTAAAAAATGTTTTAAATGAAGTTTTTAATAATAAATCTGTTATTTCAATTTAGCTTGTTGTATGAGTCAAATTGGCTCACTTCAGTACAAATAGTGTATAATCAACACCCGTAAATCTAGTGTTAAATTTCATAATTTTGTTTTTGCAAACTATCATTGTTTTGTCTTTTATTGTAGTATTTTAAAATAGTGTTACTATTGTTGCAGGAAGACCTGAAATATGCCAACATTTAAAGGGAAAGTTAGTGATAGAGGAAAATGGGAAGAAAATAAAATGAAAGAAACAGTTAAGTTTGGTGGAAAGCAAGTTATCAATAAGACAGGCCGTAGACAGGTATGATGTACCAAGAAGTTCACTTCGAGCCTAAAAGTTTTGAAAAGTGGCATGAGATGGCTTTTCAACCAAAGTTCGGAAGATTTGAATCCACATTTTCTGATGACCAATCTAAACAACTATACGAACACATTAAAGAATTGGATAATCGCCTGATGCAATGCGTGGTGCAATGGTAATCATCACCGACTGTTGGACGGAAGGTCTGCCCACAACCAAGAACTATTCCTATACGGAAAAACTGTGCGACAATATCAGTTGTGAATGAGAGATGATAAAAAAAGTGCTGACGAAAGCATAACACTCGCAGTATAAAATCACTTCAAAATTCATATTCTTTATGTGCATTTCCAATGTAACACCTTATTGACATGGAAGTCAAAAACTTACTGTGAACTACAACCAACGCGACAAATTCAGTCTCTCCGTCCCCGGAGAGTAGTGAACGAACATCTTTGAACCCATCCATCTACACCCCGCCCAGGCCGCGTGACAAACACCATAAGAGCGTAACTCTTGAACCTGCCCGAACCCTGATTTAGCACTGGAAAAGACTTCTTTTACAGTTTTTTTTTTAAGAACTCCCGAATTGACTAGCATTGCGCGGTTAAGTTAACCGTTTCTTTGAATAACTTAATCACCTTTAAGAGAAACATAAATTTCCTCCTTTTCGAATTTACAACGCCGATTAAACGGGGTCATCAAACGTACATAAAAATTATAAAATCATCAATCATTTCGGTAAAAAGGGTAAAAAACAGGTTAGGAAATTACATGAGGGCGGATGGATGAATGATGACATATTCTTGAAATGGTTACAGCATTTTAAACAGCATGTTCAGCCAACAGAAATAAATCCTATCCTGTTAATCTTGGATGGCCATGCTAGTCATAAGGAGCTGGTAGTTACAGAATATGCACGTAAACATCACATTCATATGCTGGGCAAACCACATCATACAACGCACATATTATAGCCTTTGGACTAGAAATTGTTTAAACCTTTTAAAGCAGAGACTTCAAGCAAGTTCAGCATGGATGAGACGAAATCCAGCAGCACTTGTGGATGAAGCCTTTAGCAAGGTTGGACATAGTACAATATGGGTTCAAATGCACAGGAATTTATCCTTTCATCCCTGAAATCTTTACTGACACTGATTTTTTACCATCAATGATGACAGACGTTGCGCAAGAAGCTTCAATAGAAAATGTATCTAAACAACCTTTAGCAACCCATCCTTTATCGCCAGTGCCGTCTGCCAGCTCAACAAATTCATTAAAACAACTCTCACCATTTCCTGATGCATTGCAAAAAAAAAAGCTTGTTAAGCCGAGCTCTAAAAACCCGAAAGAGCGAGATTATAACCTCTTCACCATATAAAAAAAAGATGTAGAAAATAAAAAAAAATGTAGAGACAATAAAAAAGACCAAGAGAAAGGACAAAAAAGAAAAGGTCCTAAAAAGAAGTTGAAAACAAAAAAAATATTGAAACTCTTTCTCAAAAAGATCGAGATAAGGAGACCGAATGCGATACGAATACTGATTTTTAATAAATGTTATCAAAAATATATATGCTTTTTTTTATACTCTTCAATAAGTTGGCGTAAGCTTACCTAATTCTATTTTGGATGGGTCTTAAGGTTGTAAATAATTTTATGACAAAAAAAATTGCGATAGTTGAAACAGATCCAGTCCTTAGACCGCAAAAGGGGACGATCACTAACTATTTTTGTATTAGCTAAGGGGCATCCAAAATTGATTGTCACCTAAAAAATGTGGGCCCAAAAATGAAACCAAATACTGCAATTTCGAATTAAATTCGAAATTGATTCCATAGCTTCGTGTACACGAATTGATGAGAATCACACACAAGAAATCTGCATCAATCTGTGATCACAACAAACTCAAGTAGCCACTTAGCGCCTTTTTAACACAGTTCTTCCATTTCGTACATTTCATCCCTCTTGAAGGGGACAATATAACTAGTACTCGTACATATGAACAAATTCCTAAGCCAAAAGCTTGCCTCGAGCATTCACTCTGAATCCTACATTCATATTGCTACCCAAGCAAATGGAATGGGTAGGGCCAAGGCAGTTATAAATTGTTCCCCACCACGATAAATGTAAATAAATTCATCAAAAATGGAAATTTTGTAAATTATGTTAAAAATGAGAACAAAAAATGAGTCCACCCCAAAACACAATTTAACTCGCTTATGATGTTCCCACACTTGGAACATATTGAAGTCGACGAACGAAAAACAAAACATGTGCTACGTCTTGGGAATTCAATTAAATCCAATCTGAATACAAACAAAAAACAAAAGCAAACAAAGCCGAAATAAAGAACAAAGAGAGAAAAGGAAGAGTTTAAGATCCACTAACCTTTGACATTTCTCCAGGCACTATCAGTTAACATTTGCGGCACGTGTGGCTTCGTCGACAATATCGCTCTTTAGTCGTAATATATAGCACGTCGGTAGGGAGGCCGTCTTCCAAGCGATTGCTTAAGAAAATAACTCTAATGACTCGAGTACGGTGAAGCTATTAGATAAAATTGAGACGATTTGCCAACAACAATAAAGAAGCCGAAGTGTTATCCTGATGGGAGTGTCCTTGAAATTGGAAGAACATTTCTGAGATGAATTACGAGTTTGATTGAGATGAACGATAAAAACGTAAACGGGATGGACAATTTTCTAAGAAAACGTTTAATAATAATCTGAGGACGACGTATTTATACCAGATGGTTATAAAGCAGGAAATCATTGACAACATGCTGAATGTATACTCGTGTGGTTTTGGTATTGAAAATTCCAGTGGAAGATAGTGGTGGTAATGGTGGATTCAATGGACTGTCAATAGTCAGTTAATCTGGAAAGGTTTTTGGGATTACAAGGGGATAGGTCTGTTCAACATTTGGAATGGTTCTAAATGGGAAGCTCTTGAATAGAGATAAGTTCGTTTTAGTCAAGGCCATGAGAGCCATAGAAAAAGTAACGGGAATGGGAAGAGAGGTAGTCGCATTTACCAAACAACCCGCAGCCATAGATTAAGACGGGCATTATGAGAGCTTTGGCAAGTTTTATTTCGATAATAACAGGGAGTATAAATTTGCTAATTGACAACCTCTAAGGGACGTATATACCTCGTACACTACCTCGCATATCGCCTGTCCATGTTAATTCCCTATTATATATTCAATATTTTTAACACAGGTAGCGTATAGAGTTAAGTGCTGTGGGTGGGAAATTAGAGAGGATTGATGTTTAGAAAAAGGGATGACTTTGGCTCTGAGAGCTTTTTTGGTAGCCCACTTAGCAATATGGAACAAATCCTCGTTTATTTTAGTAACTGAATCTTCAACCATACCAAGAAAAGAACTTAGGTTCTTATTGAACATCATATATTCATACTCGTATTTATAATAAGACAACAACGTTGGAATGTAATTTATGAACACTGAAAATAATAATGGATCAAGAATAGAGCCTTGTGGTACGTCATTGCGAACACCACAAGAAGAATTTTAATATTACAGAAAACAGCTTGAACGTGCTTAGTATGATACGATAAAACTAATTATTCATCTGATTACAAAAGTCTGTGAGAAAGAATTGATGGATTAACCAAGTCAAATGCTTTCACGAAGTCAAGTAAGACCAGTAAGATCATTTCATCTTCATTAATGACTCTTTGGATGTCGTCAGGTACGTTTAACAAAGTTGTAAGACCGCTATGTCCTTTGTCTGGTTGCTTAGGACTTGATACATTCTTTCGCTAAATGTGATTTTTAATGTTTTCACTAACAACAGATTCAAATACTTTGGATAAAAACGGGTGAATGTGGGAATATGGGGACTGATGGTCCGATACTCAAGAGGATTAATTTTCTTTGGGACACGAATAATCTTTGTTTTCGTCCACAGAATAGCGTATGTCGAAGTCATGATAATAGAATTGGAATCAACACCTTAACAAAATCAGGGTGAATATTACTGGAACCAACAGATTGGGAATAAAGGAGCAAAATGGCCTGACTAACATTCAAGCCAACTTTGAAATTAACAATGTGCTTTAGGTTGAGAGGTATAGAATTCATTATTGTTGGGATAATAAAGGATAGTTGTCGTCTTTCATAATTGTTAAATATCTCAGGTATTTCGAGTAGTTGTTGCGCTCGTCTTCTGGCATTTTGAGTGTGACGTATAGGTTGTTGAAAACGTGTGTCCTCGTAGTATTCCAGAACAGCGGTCATCTAGAATATACCCTGAATATCTAAAAATTGTAGTCGAGTATCGTTATTGAATGTAATTTTAATCAGACGTCGTTGGAGACTATGAATTTTATCTAGATGAGTTTTGGACGCATTTTCCCAAGCTAAAATGCCGTATTTAATTCTGGATTCAGCCAATGAAAAGTAAACCTGCCTTTGGACATCTGTAGTAGTATAATTTTTTAAATAAACCATTGCAAAAACTGCGCTTTTTAGTTGTAACCGCAGACGATGAATTTGTTCTTGCCAAATGTTCATCTATGATTATTCCCAGGTATTTAACCGATCTAACGACTTCAATTGCTGGGCTTCTTCCTGTGGTTGGGCAGCTTTCGTTTTGATGGAAAATATTAATTGCAGCTGTTGTTTATAGGGTGTTCGAATATGCATGATTTTTGTCTTTCCCGAATTAATTACGAGGCCATGATCGTGGCACCATCTTGACACTTTATCGAACTCATGTTGCATTCTTTCAATCACTGTTGGCAGATTTTGATGTCTGACTACGATGGCAATGTCGTCTGCGTATGCAAATGCAGTCGATAATTTGAAGACAAACAGGAGATTATTGGTGAAAAGAATAAATAAAATTGGGCCAAGTTTGGAACCTTGTGGTACACCATAGGCTTTGCTTCACTTGTTGTCCTTCCTATTTTCACTCTAAAGGTTCTTTCAGATAGGTAGCTCTTTAGTAAACTGATGCTGACACTCTGAGGGGTCTGCAGTTGCAACAGTAAATATTTAATCATCAGGGTTGTTATCAACATTATTAAGTCGTCTGTTTACTTTAAATATTCCAATATCGCAGACCTATTGCCAGAGTGATCTGAAAATCGTCCTTACCAAATAAATTTGATCTTGCTTTGTGCAAGATTTATATTTAGTATGTATATCAATACAACAGCTACCTACTGCTTAGTAGTTTCGCTATATCCTGATAGCCCTTGACGGTTCATTTTATGTTACGCTATATTATATCTTTAAAGTTAGTCTCGATATTTAGGATGTAAATGATGTATAGCATATTTTAGAGGGCTGCCTTGTGTAGTTTGGATCAAAAATACTTAAGAATGCTCAATTATCTCAGATTAAATGACTTAAGATCAGTATCGATATTTTATGGCAAAGGTTTGAGTGGGTGTCGGGGTGTCATAGATAAAATGGAATAAGTCGCATCAGAGCATGTTGTGTAGGGAAGAATTGCCGTATTTCCAACATTTGCAAGTCTTTGAATACTTATTCAGTCTTCTTACACAAGTGAAGATTATTAGCTCCAGTCGAAATAAGTTAGGTTCATTTCATTTATTTCATTTATTTATTATTTCATATGAATTCAAGGAAACATAATTAAAATACACATTACTTAACTTATAGTATAACAATATACATAGGTGAAACTTTTTATTTTATATACATAGGGTACTAAAATAGTTTCAAACGCCTCTTCAAAAGGATAAACTAAACTAATAAAAGTATGGGTGGGGTGCTCAAATAATTTTATACACTTTAATGAATAATGAAAATTTAGATTGACGTATAAGAAAATAGTAATGACAAATGCCATTGCTCTGATTAAAGGTGATAGTCCATTAAAGAGATGACCCGAAGAAACTAAATAAAAATTATGAAATGAAGAAGTGCGAAAAGTTGGAATAGATATCACATTTGAGAAGTTTCTACGTAAATTGTAATCTGAAATTAGTCTACAATTAAGATTACCCGATCTTAAATAAAAAGTTTTTAAGACTTTGAAACAATATAAATGGCGAACAGGAAGAATACTCACATCATGAAACATCCAGGTTATCCCGGATGAAGACAATTTTTACGGCATACTTTTCTTAAAACATTCTTTTACAGAATTAAAAGATTCATCATTTTATTAACCCCCGACGCAAAAAGAGGGGTGTTATAAGTTCGACGCGTCTGTTTGTCTGTGTGTCTGTCTGTGGCATCGTAGCTCCTGAACGAATTGACAAATTTTGATGATTTTTTGTTTGAAAGCTAACATAATTGAGATATTTCTTAGCTACATTTTATGAAGATCTGTTCTTTGTATGGTTAATAAAGCTCATCTTGGAACCTATGATAAGGCCTATGTATTCGAATTCGTCTACTTTCTCAACTGAAAAACAGTTATTGCTGGAACTCGAATTACTACAGAAAGTAGAGGACGGTAAGTAGGAAATACAACTACAACCTTCAACGTTCTTACAGATTTCGGTAAAGAGATTAAAATACATCTTATCTTAATCATAAAAAAAAATAAAAATACATAAAATCTTTAATATTTGAGATCGTTCAGAGAGGTATGTTTACGAATAGGACTGCAGTGAACTTTCTCGCATCAAGACTTAAAAAAATATGGGAACAAAAATTTAGAAGAGCGTCTTCAGTAGATTTACCCCGCTGAAAACCAAATTGCACTGAGCTGAAAAAGTTAGTTTTGCTTAGAAAGGACACTATTCTCTTCTCAATTTTTTTTCAGCAACTTTACTATTTATATATTTATAATTTGTCAGAAAAAGTTCCGGGAAAATGCTGTGATTAAAAATAACAGCTAGAACATCAGCTACATAGTAACCAACGTGCATAGTAATCCACATGCATTTGAATTCTTAAGGCATCCTATTGCCCTTAAAACTTCTAAAGAGATTATAGGCTCAAACGCAAAACTATATCCCTGAACTGGCTCACAAGAGTTTGTAGTAAACGAAGACAGGTTACAAAAAGGTTGGTTATTTTGACTAGTTGGACTGCTCGCTATATTGCTTGTTGAAAGCGTTTGCAATGATAAATTTATCTGAAACCACACAATTATTTACGGAAATAGCAGTGGTATTTTGTTAGAAGAACCCTGGCTCAGAATGCTATTAACTACCTGCCATTCACTTTTTATATAACCATTTGCTGACATGAACTGTTCACGATAATAATTATCGCGGCAAATGGGAATATCCTTTTTGAGCTAAGAGCATATAGACTCTTTAAATATAGACTCTGACCTTATTTTTAGTATTTACCTTGTTAATGATATGATTCTCATAGATATAAATTGCGGCCCAAATTATTAACATTCTCTGGCAAGTAAACTCGATAATTTTACTTCATTAGAGAGAACGATGTTTGGCAATTGACCGATTGTACGCAAGGGAATCAACTATTTTGCTCCTTCGACGTTGACTTTTTCGGCCAGGTGAGAGACCGTGCACTTTTTGGAACTTTAAGGCCTCGGTCCGAGCTCATTTTCCCCAAAAAACACTTTTGGCGATGACGCTGTTTTTTTACGGACACCAGCGCTCGCTATTTACAGCGATCGCCTCACCAAAGTCTTTTTCGAAAAAGTACGGACCAATAACGCTGTGGGCCCAAAATCAATATCAAAATGTCACCTGATGATAAATGCGCCCAAAATTGGGGTCTTCTTCCAAGCGCTCCGAAGCCCATTCAGCAAACAAACGCCGTTGTCTTTAGTCATGAACTTTGAGCTCCTGGGTCAGTTGGATTTTGTACGAGTATAAGCCCAAGCCTCGACGCAAAATTCGACAAATTGAAGTCTGCGAAAGGCCTTGGGTATACTGCACACTTTCACGGGCCGCGGCGATGTTCTTGGCCGATCTTGCGTTCTTTTGACATACGAATGTTGGCTAATTGAAATTGACTACCGAGCTGGTCGTCTAAAATTTGATAACCAAACATCGAAGAGTCGACTGTTAAGGTGTACCGTAAAATAGGCGCAACGAGCGCAACTTTTGTACTAACAAACACTGTGATAATAATGTTTTATCATTTGGACGTGCTGTAAAGTTTTATAGTTCAGCATCAGTAATTAAATTATAAACAGATTTGACAGATGTCATCCAAATAACATGGTAGCCAAAATCTACCAGCGCCAATTGAAAATACTTTTAACTAAGTAAAATGTAAGAGCAGCTCCATGCCTCATTTTCAATAGTAATCGTAGAAGCTGCTACCCGCTATCGAACCCTTGCACTGCAGAGCGTATGAGTAACATTTTTTCTGTTTTTGATGCCTTCCCTCTTATTGACTCTGTGAATGCAGTTTCTTTAACTAAGCTACAAAACATTTCGTTCAATGATCCATCTCACAACTAGTAGCCGGTTTCGATTTTCAAGCCAAAAAAGGCGCAGTAACACTAATGTATTGTCAATGGAACAACACGCTTGTCAACTGTGAAATGAATATACAACTGTCGAGTTTTAGTGCGCTGTCATCCGTAATTTGACAGACGCGAATTTGTATCAATTCATGTCACTTAGGGTATTTGCCAGATATGGCTCCGTATGTTTGTGTTCCGTCGTTTCATAAACCTAGAATGAGAAATCGCTTAGACAGTGAAATGCTTTCTCCAAGAGCGAGTTACATAGGTGTTTCGTGAACTGAAAGAAGCGTATTCATGAGTATATACTATTCATGACGTAATACTTGGACTTCCTGCTGTTTTTTAGATCCACTGGGTCGATAGCAGAAGTGTCCTAGTAGTTAATAAAAAATAAAAGATAATAATGGTCTTTCCATTTACTGGACACTGAGTAATTGCAACTAAAATCAAGTAAAAAGTGGACTTCGCTTAATGACTTAGTAAGAAATGTCCTTACAATCGATAGGTCCCATTAATTGAATGATAAGCGACCAGTCATTATCCCTTAAGCTATAGCTTAACTTCTCGTTTTCTTTGTCGTTTTCCGTTCCCCTCTCCCTTTAGATTAGACAAATCGTTGAAGGATTTTGAACAATCTTAAGTGCAAAAAGAATTGAAGGCCTTAGATTCACTCTTCTTCGTTTCAGACTTACTATATATTCCGACTATATATGCCGAGTGCTTCCTCAGAAATTAATTAACATTTCCGAAAAACAATTAAACAAATTAATTAAACGTAACGAGGCGTACCCACGCGCTCATTGTTTATTATTCACCACATCAAACGATCGAATTTAATTTCAACTTATTCCAATCCGCTACCTACCAGACGCACACCTACATACGTCCTGAGACCAATGAAGCGTGTCCAACTCTCTCAAATAACCTCCTAGCATACGCATTATGAATATACCGAACCAATTTGTTGTACTCATGTACCCACTCTCCGGTGTTTGCGACTTGTAAACGTATCCGAAGTTGTTGTCATCGTGGAATGAAGGAACAACCAAAACGACTTACAGCCGGACGAAAAGAACTCATCCAGTAGGGACAACATCATTTGGCATATCATTAACCAGCGAAGGAGCCCTATGACCCGCTGGGTCCTGTAATAGTGACGGTCGCGGTGGTTGTATGGGATCCTCGCTGGTTGTACTCGTAAATGGAACGACACTAAACAGATTTGAAACACTTAAGCAAATCAATTAGGTAAATCCTGTTTAATGAACCATTTCGAATAAAATTAATTTACATCCTCCTGCGCGCAGTCTCCTGTCCACACCCATTCGGAAGTACGAAGAAAAGAAAACAATAGGAGGCTACGGGCTCCCGGTAGAGGAATAGCTTAACTTTCTGTGAATTAATGAAATTATTTCATGGGGAAAGGCAACGCTACTGCCACATGCCACGCGCAGCCTATTGTCTGTTCCATTCATATGTTCTTGGTTCCACCCGCACCTGACCTTTGCTGACCGACATGTTGTCCCGGCTGCCCTCAACTAAACTGATTGATTGTCTATTGGGCGAGTTAATCGAACTATAGCACATCAGGTACGTACCGAGAGCAAACGACTTCGCCCCCCACGAAGTGAAGTGACAGCTTAATCGAACCATGCTTCCTGCCACGACGCCCGTAGTTCCGGAGAAGAAATGTTCCTACGTGAATAGTAACAATGTGTCTAATAGAAATGAGTCGTACAGTTAACGTATAGAGAACTCTAACAAGAACAGATCCCTTTAGGGCTTTGATTTTGGGATGCGTAGGTTCATCAGGATTTGTAAGTTAATGAAGATGCAAAGAAATTGCTTCTCCCCCATGTTTCAATATTACTTCGACTGGACCACAACATATGGCTATATACGCTCGCAAGCATTCACTAGAAAAAGCATACAAACGGAATACAGGTGGGCGATGGTGGCGAAGATGGACAAATGGAATGGCAAAGTTGGGGCATATTTTCAGGACCTACCGGTCTACTGGGGGTTGGTGCTTGAGATGGGAAAGGATCAAAATATCTATTGTGTGAGTTTTGTGTCTTAATGGAATTCATCTGATTGCGTGTGAGAATGTGGGCTTTCCGGAAAGTATATTAAGTCTGACATATTAAAGGAATCTGATGAAGATGAAAAGTAACGATAATATAGCCAAGAAAGATACAAGTTTGCGATCGAGATTGAATGGATTATATGCGGCTGTCTGGTTGGATTATACTCTCATCCCTCGGAGCTGGTTCTTGTGGCCGCCTTAGGTCGTAAATAATCCGTCCGGAAGGAGTTAATTAGATTTCTAATATTTCTTTGTAAAGATTAAGGGGATTGCAAATTTTGATGTATGTACGAGGTGTGTTCAATAAATGACAGGAATTTAAGGTTTTCAAACATTGTTTTTTTATTCATCTACATCAATGTCAAAATTTGATAAAACTCGATTTTTATTATAGCTCACCCAAGCTGGATCATCATTAACATGTTTTTCGCCTAATAATTATGGACAGTAGTTCGTGCAAAATCCATAAATTTCTTCCCAATTTTTTTTTGAATTGGATTAGGTAAACGACGTTGAATTGAGTAAAAATTCTGATTGATAGTCTGATCATGAGGCAAAAGCTTGTGATAGCAGAGTGTGCATGATGCCTTACTGGGGCTGGCACGCTTGGAACGTCACATCTAAAAGTCTATAATTCATCACTCCACTAGTTTTGCATCATTATTTAATCACTCTGGAGCACGACATTTAACAGTTTTTTTCCCACTTTTCCCACTACTTTTTGATGATGATATTGTTCAGGAAAACGCGGCTATTGTTGATGACCATTTGAGATTTTTTACCACCTTTTCATAACCTTCCGAAAACGAATTAAGTTCGGGCGATAAGTTCTCACATTCTTCTCGGGTGTTGTCTATGAAAGCTTACAGAGACTGAAACTAATTATAATTGAGCTGTTAATTCAGAAAACTCTAAAGAGAAAGGTCTGAACATCTTGGGTGCTTGCCGGTCAAATCCCCAAAACAAGACTAATGTCCCGGAAATGCATCGTTCAAGATGTCTATTGTCGTTCCAATCTCAATACATCGATTTGCAGCAATAAAACTCATTGAGCATGGTTCTGTATCACTCACCATAAACCGTGTTCCCCAGGTGTCTTTGAAATAATTAAGCCGGCGACCCCTCCAGTGTAAATGGTGGACCATGCAGTGATTGAGTGGATGCAATGGAACTTCGTAGATTATACGTCAGTGGCCCAAAAGCGTGGGCTTTGTTTGTTTACGCATTCTTTCAGATAAAAATGGGCCTAATCTCTCACGACGAATTTGAGCCAAAAAACGTCCACTTCATAGTTGAGGTTCAGGAGAGCGTGAGCGTAGAATTTTCTTTCACCAAAATGCGCTGCGGAGATGAACTTGATATCGCCAATTAGGGTTCAGGTGATTTGGTCGGTATTGACCATATTCATATATTGACATTGACAGCTCATCTACGACATCTTTAGCCACAGCTGCAATATTCTCGTCCGAATGCTTATTGGAGGCTTGAGAGTACCTCCTGTGTCAGGTGTTGTTCCAATCCTTTCGGAACAAGTGGATAAACGCCTTATTGTTTGATTAGTTTGCGCAGGATTACCTATTGACGTGTTTTTGCGTCTGTTTACTAATAAATATCGAAACAAAAGTGACAACTTCAGATATTGGCAAAAGTTATATCATCTTCTAATTAGGTTATACAAGGGGGCGCAAAATTAATCATCATCATGAATTAATTTTCCATATACAATACCCGTCTTATCGCATTTTCCATGATTTTCCGAACGATTTCCGGTGATAACTCTTCGCATTCCTGTCACGCTGCGCTAACACCACCGATCGATTATTGGTATTCCACCCTCTTGGGTAGAATATTGCTCTATTGGTTTTGTATTTGTGTACTGTAGCTGTCTTCTTTACATAACATCTTCCGATAGGATGATTAGTTTTGCCCCACCTTTTATTTATATATTTATATATTTATACTCTAAATATATGTATCTATGGGAGTGACTTTCCTTTAATTAAGCACCCCTTTAATGGAGACAGGTTTGAGTGGTTTATCCCAAAAAATGTGGGTAGGACACGAATCTGCAATGGATTTCAGTCCCACGTCATTTGTTCTGAAGTTTTCCATACTTTTCCATAGACAGTATTCGATGAATTGGTTCCTCTGGCTCCTTCCGAGCCAGGACACTCTTCTATAAAGAGCACACTGTGGCTAACTTCAAGGCATTGAAGACGTTTTAAATGACGTCTATAGCCACACCCAAATCGATCATGAAGTTCGGGACAGATAGAGTCATCAGCCCCTGTTGTAGTTATTGATAAAACTACTCAGGCACGGCGGATGCAGTCAATATAGTTATTCTAGAATCTAGAAAGTTTCTCTAAGTGATAAGCCTAATCATAAAGGGAGCTTTGGGAAAGGTTAATTGCTGGTGGACAAGCTGTAGTCTGCTACTATCCATTACAAAACAAAGTGCAACCTTAATCCCCCTCCAATTCCATACAAGTGCTTACTATTCGGTAAAGGATTTAGATCCCAAACGTAGCTAAAGACCCAACCTTGACCAAGCATATGCCTCTTCACCTGTAATAAGACTTTCAACAAAAAATTAACCTGTTAAACTAAATTGACCCCGTTAATGTACATTACTGTTGGGCGTTGTATCCTCAGCTATGGAGCTGAGGCACGACTTAAGTTAGAAATGTAACATTTAACGCCCGAAGAAATTTAAGCGGATATATAAACTACAGAACCTACTATGTCAGACTGATGCTTTACAGTCATTCTGTACCTGCTCCCATGCGAGAATTCCGACAAAAAAAATCTAGCTGTTAGCTTATATCAGGTCATGGAACGTAACCATGGCATTTCATTGCCCAATACGATATAGAAACCCCATTCGGGATAGGGGTTATAATATACCCACCCCCAATCGTAAAAATAAAATTCTTAATGGATCTCTACATTATGAAAAAAACAAATGGTAGAGGTAGGCGCAGAGTGAATGATTCTGCACTACATACTCACTCACATCACTACAACAATATACAATAACAACCCCACACTCAAAACAGCATTACAATTCGTTCGAATAATGAACAGAAAATCCGTTGGAAAAGGATTGCCAATAAGGCCGCCCTGTAAATTAGAGGAAAATATAAGAAGGAACAGAACAGAGAAATTTTAAGGAACACTTTCATAACCGGAAGGCTTGGCGAAGGGTTATCAACGAGGCTCTGAACATCCGAATTCCAAGTGGCCTGTAATAATAATAATACGATAAAGGAGATTTAGCTCAAAAAATAAGGAAACTTTTTTATTTTTCTCAAAAAAACAATTATTTATTCGTCAATATATATTGTGTCCCCTTCAAAGTAATCCCCCTCAAATATAATACATGTGCGCCAGCGCTTTTTCCTCGAGTGCTTCCGCCGATGCGGTCTTTATCTCCTCAATTGTTACAAATATCTGTTCTTTCAGTTGCGAAGAGAAAGAAGCCGCCGAGATTGATATTGTTTTTGGATAAAAAATTACGCACAAGCATAGAGTTTGTGCATTATCGAAAATTCTTTTTCCACAAATCCGGAAGTTTTCATCGTAATGCTTCATATAAGTGGCACACAACTTCAAGGCAATATGCCTTATTGATCGTACAACCATCCCCCAAGAACCCCATTGAACGCCATTGTAATCGAAGAAAAGAGTGAGCAAAACTTTCACATATGACCGAACTTCACATGTTTCGCATGCTCGACCTTGGCTTTTCTGGTCATTACATTGAGCCAATTGGATTTGATTTCGAAGTCGAAACCATATACCCATTTTTCGTCTATTGTGATGACCCTTAAATGGCGATCTATTTTTCAATATAGTCTTCTTTTAGATCGATACCCACCGATGCTCCAACTTCTTTAACCCATCTGAAAAATACGTTTTCTCGAGGTCTGCAAAGCAGGTCTTCGTGGCGGCGATGACCTCCTCATTCGACAGAAATTTCTGCCCGGCGAGTGACTTTTTCAAGTTTGAAAACAAAAAGAAGTCGCACGGGGCCAAATCTGGAGAATACGGTGGATGGGGCAGCAGTTCGTAGCCCAATTCGAACCAATTTGGCCGTGGCGAGGGCGGAGGTGTGAGCCGGTGCGTTATCATGGTGGAAGAGCACTTTTTTCTTCGCCAAATGGGGCGTTTATTCTTCAATTCGGCGTCGAATCGGCCCAATAATTTGCCATAGTAAAGCCCTGTGACCGTTTTGCCCTTCTCCAGGTAGTCGATGTGGATCACACCTTGTGAATCCCAGAAAACGGGGGCCATCACCTTTCCGGCCGATAGGACAGTCTTCGCTTTCTTCGGAGCACGTTCGCCGGGTGAAGTCCACTGTTTCGACTGTTCCTTGGTCTCTGGAGTGTACCAGTGGATCCATGTTTCATCGACTGTCACGAAATGACGCAGAAACTCCTTCAGATTGCGCTTAAACAGCGTCAAACACTGTGGTCTCACGGTTGCGCTTGTTGCCCGGAGTGAGCAAACGCGGCACCCATCGCGCCGACAGCTTTCCCATGCCCCAAAATTTCATGCAGGATATGACCCACGCGATCTTTTGAAATGCCTACTGTCTCAGCTATCTCCCGCACCTTCAGTCGGCGGTGTGCCAATACGAGATTATGGATTTTTGTCACGTTATCATCGGTGGTAGCCGTTTTCAGGCCACCTGGACGTGGCGCATCAAAAACCGACGTGCAACCACGTTGAAACTCGTTAAACCAATTTTTGATGGTCGCCATCGAAGGAGAAGAGTCACCGTACACAGCATCCAAACGCTCTTTGATTTCGCTGCGCGATTTCCCTTCCAAAAACAAGAATCGAATCACCGACCGATATTGCTCTTTTTCCATTTTTCTATAATTCGCCGACACTCCCGCTTCCACACGCGGTCAAAACAAAACTACGAGTCCGATCCGACAGTAGCCGTCTACTAGAATGTACTACACGATAGTAAGTTGCGATACTGGCGCCACCTGGCGGTGAGGCTAAGTACTTATCGAACCACCCTCGTAAAACACGTATTACCTTTATATTTATGAAAAACAAACTAAATATCCAAACTAAAAATCGAAAAAGGAATGTAGTAGAAGAAAAGGCGTCTTATTTTTTGAACAACCCTCGTATATCTGAAACGATAGGAATAAAGAGACAAAAGATGATTAAAGATTGTGAAAACACCATCAATAATGATGGGTCGAAATTGGACTACGGAGCTGGCGAAGGCAGAAATGTTACATGCGATCTGCGCGTCTACCAGATTATGTGGAGCTACGCTCGATTAGAGTACTTTGCCTCCTATTATATGCACCCAGACCTCAAATATTACTATTTTTGCTGAGCGCTAAGCGACTGTCCATTATTATTATCTTTTATTACAATGCCCTTTAGCAATGGGACAACTTTCTACCCAGTCCAACGTTCCCAATATCAGATTACCGCACACAGTGACCTTTGTAATGGAGCCAGACGATCTGGCTAAGGTGGGATCTGAGCTAAGCAACTCCCTGGCAGAGTCACTCTATATTCCGATGGGAGAAGGTAAGGGCATTAGTCACCAACATTTGCCATAGATGGGCAATTTCGGACGGCGAAAGCTGGCCAAACGCGCGAAGAACGATTTAGACCAAAAACGATACGTCTACTAAACATGTCCAGCGAAGCCATCTCAAAACCGATTGCTATCGCCGCGAGCGACTGGAAGATCGAAAATCGTGCGACCACACTCTGGCAAAAACCTCAGGAACTTTTTTATTCATTTCCAGTACGTCTTATACCAACCAGGTACAAATGGTAGTGACGCACTATACAGTTATTGGGATTTTATAGTCGCCCACTACTATCTCCCGACCATGTATAAAAGCTTAAATTAAAAACCACAAAAAGCATTACCTTAGCATCTGATATTAAATTCTGACTCAAGTCTTTTCGTTAAACTAAATTTGGAATACTTTATTAAATAATTTAATTCTTTCATCTAAAAGGTCAAGCATTTCGTCACCTATAACCGAAATAGAAAAACCAGAATTAAACATTAAAAAGCAACTCGTTAGATTCCCAACCAAACTACAAAATACCAAATGGACAATTAAAGCAAAATTATTTTTAAAAATAATGAAAACCTTAGCATTTAGCCAGCAACATTTTACAATTCCCCTCTCGCAACGTATCCCCGACCTCATCTCATCACACTCGACAGCACATCAACTAAGTCTGCCCACTCAACAGGTTTCCACTCACATTAAGTGTAATTATTTGCATTTATTTAATGAAAACCTCACAGCAGGCTCTGACCGCAAATTCAACCATTTTCCACTTCTGAGCCTCCACCCTATATCACATCATTTATCGGCCAAGCCTAAAGCCGTTGCCATTTGATTATCGAAGCCATAAAACTCCTTCCTCCATAGTAGAAAGGTTACCCTCTTAGTCCATCGCGTGATATTTCATGTAACGGTAATTAAATCAAACATAAACCATCACAACAAGGCAGAAATCCTCCTCCTCGAAGGGAATAAAACCCTCTGAATTAGAATGGAATCATTAACGGCCCCAACTACTGCGTGGCGGTGTGAATCGCCGCGGGATGCCCTCAAAAAAAAAAGGAAAAAAAAATAATTCAAAAAGGAAACCGATAATCTAAATCTAAATAAAGAATTTCATATTTCACCCGCCAACCATTCGCATCGGCTTCGTTTAATCGTAACTTCAATAACAGATGCAAATCGCCATAAAAAATAACGACACAAAGAAGCTTTTGAAAAAAAGTTTTGAAATTGCGAAAATAAAATAAAAAATTCGCGTTAATCATCGGCGACTCGGCCTCTTGCAGCTAATTGGGTGGCAGCCATAGGGTTTATAGAAATAATAGAAATCTAAAAGCTGTTGGCGCTCTGTACATTTTGTTTTTGATTTTGTAAATTTTTTCCAAAGATGTACATATCTTGTGATGGTTATTTGTTGTTTTTTTTTTCGATGCAGTTGAAGCTCAACTGTGTAAACACGTTAGACATCCGAGCGCGGGAATGCAAGTTGTGTTCGTTTTCATGCTATTGCAACTCGTGCGAGATTTTTTTTTGTATCTGTTGATATCTAAACGATGTTAAGTGCCAACTAGAGTTAGTGTTTACTTAATTTTTTTTATGCTTTGTTGTAGTAGTGTATTACATCCGTCGTCACATTAGCTTAACAACTTGTATGACATGAACAGGTTAAAATAGCTCCAGGCACGATGCACGCTTGTCTTAACACGATATGCTGACTTGGTGTGCGATCATTTTTTTTTTTTGTTTTACAATTCGTCAAGAGTGTACGCTCTTATTGTCTTTGTCATGCAACCTGGACAGGGTGCAGATGGTTTGTGGTTTGTGCCGAAGATGTTCACTACTCTCCGGGGGTGGTCGGCCTAGATAGAATTTGAGAGACTCGACTGAATTTGCGTTTGTTGTACTTCACAGTAACTCTTTTGCACACACAGAGTATGAATTTCGAAGTGATCTTATACTGCGATTGTTATGCCTTCGTCAGCATTTTATTGATCACCTTTCATTCACAACTAATGTTGCTGCACAATTTTTCCGTATAGGAATTGTTCTTGGCTATGGACAGACTCATAGTAAATATTTTAAGTCCTAAAAGACCTTTGAGACTTGAAGTATTTTTAACTTCTTGCCGGAAATTATGGTAATGGGTCACATTTTTTAAATTACGAATATCAACAAATCTCCACATTTTAAAGTCCTTAGAACTCGAATCCATTGTTTTGAAAGAGATGTCTCTCTATGCATGTGTACGCAATTTCGTACGCTCATGAGCTTCTTTCGCCCCGCATATCTCTTGAACGAATAATGATATCGATGCCTGATAAATAACATTCGACGCAAATTTCATTGTAAACGATTGGTGGGGTTCGCTGAAATTTCAGCATACGAGTATGACTTGTTGTCTATAGTTTTAGAAAGGGTGTGTGAATTTGTGTACGTTGGAACAATCGTGAATTTTGTTTTTTTTTTATGGTATACAATTTTGTACCCAAATTAAAATATCAAATCCGGATCGTAATGTAGGAGAAACTAAGTTTTCATCACTTTAATTGGTTTTTTTTTTTCTAGAAACTTAAAGGGTTTTTCAATAAGGGCGGTTAGAAGTTGAAATGAAATAAGACAAGCTGTGTGTGCGGTATTCACAAAATTCTTTTTCTTTTTTTAAAGGCACATGCCTGCCATTATATATGAAATATGATATCGTTTAAACGCCTCCCTCGGCTTCTTACAATTGAACGGATCCCAGTGGTTCAATTTTCAATTACTCTTACGCATAGATTCGGCTGAATTTTAGCGATGGCTTGTGATGTGTTCACCTTAGGTTAGGTTAGGTGGCTTCCTCCGTAAGAGCGGTGGGGATCACTTAGAACAGCCCATTATGTTACCACTTACA
Source organism: Merodon equestris (assembly GCA_958301585.1). Lineage (NCBI taxonomy): Eukaryota > Metazoa > Arthropoda > Insecta > Diptera > Syrphidae > Merodon > Merodon equestris. The sequence goes on from OY284413.1 coordinate 44,839,412, forward strand.
TATGTTGGCTTGGTCACCGTTACTCTTGGAATCATTTTGAGTGCTCAATAAAATTCGATATTTTGTAGATCTTCGTTTCGGATAGATCGGTTAGTTCATTAAAGAAATATTCTACCAGAAATCGTCTTCTAGAGCAGGGCAATTACATAAGAAATGGGATGGAGATTCTTCCTCTTCGCCGTCCTGACACCTACTGCAGTAGTCCTTATATGGCAGTCCTGAACTTGCGGCATCTTTTCCTAAAGCGCAATGACCTGTTATGACTCCGATTAGGCTCCTTATAATCTGCCTGCGTATTTTTATCAGGTTTACGATTTTACGTTGACAATACCTGGGCCAGGTTTGTCTCGGGTAGTTGCATGTTTCAAGGCCACGCCATATGTCATTTGCCTGTTGCAGTGTTTGTTTCGAGATTTTATACAGAGTGCGCCATCTCATATGGGTCGATGTAAACTTCGAATAACTTCAACAATTGTCAACCGATTTTCATATGTCATTTTGGAAACGTCAATTCAGCACAATTTCAACCATGAATCGCTTCATACCAAAAGAACGCGCGGAAATAGTTTCAGTGTTCATTAAAAATAAACGCTCAATTGTGCTAACTTAACGTGCGTATCGTGCAAAATATCGTGATCGTGTTGCGCTCAAAAAAGATACAATTCGTCGTTGGGCCTCGAATTTTTTTTCAATTTGGTTCTGTGGCAAGCCCTCGTGAGCAACCTAGGCCACGTCCGTGGCGTTCAAACTCATATATTCAGTCTGTTAAGGCCAGTGTTCAAGAAAACCCAAGTTTGTCATATCGGCGCCGTTCGCAGCAGTTAGGCATCAGTGGGACCACTTTGCGGAGAATTTTAAAGGATGATCTTCACTCATTTCCATACAAAATGCAGATAACTCAAAGAATCTTGCCACAAGATGAGCCACGGCGCTTGGCATACGCACAAAATGTCGTTGCAATGATTAATGCTGAGCCGGAGTTCTGGCAGCAAATTTTGATGACCGATGAGGCACATTTTACGCTCTCTGGCTCAGTTAATAAACGAAATACTCTGTATTATACTCTGTATAAATGTCACGGAGGATGCGCGAAAACGAGCCAATTTTTGCATTGGAAATAAAGGCGTCATTTAATTGATATTGTTTTCAAAAATTAATCAAAATAAATTTTAAAGGTCCAAGTTGAATGAAAGTTTTTGAATTTCCAAAATCGGTTGACAATTGTTGAAGTTATTCGAATTTACATCGACCCATATGAGATGGCGCACGCTGTATTTTTGAACTTTGCTTGGTAGTTTGCAATAGTTACATATATCTGCACCGTGCCGGCCACCAGACAAGGAATCCGAACATTAGTATTGGTCTAACAACCGCGCTATAGGGTGAGTGTGTAATATGGGGTTTGATACCCCATCTGTTGCCCAAGGCTTTTTTGCAGGTGTACAGCGCAGATGTTGCTTTCTTGATGCGTTCTTCCGCATTCAATTTCCAATTGAGCTACCTGCCGAGTATCACGCCAAGGTATTTGGCATGGTCTGCGAATCTAAGCTAAGTCCCATTGAGTTTTGGTTGACTGATATGAGGGATCTGCATTTTTCTTGTGAATAAGACTAGCTCTGCTTTGGAGGGATTTATTCCAAGTCCGCAGTTCTCTGCCCAATTGGCCTGTTTCCATCAAATCCCCGATTGTTGCATAAGCAATGACTTTGCACCCGCTATCCTCCAGGGATAGTATTATAACCAGCACCCGCAATTGCGGCGATAATACTCCTCCTTGTGATGTGCCACGGTTTACTGCCGTTTTTGTTTGGTAGCGGCCGAATTTCATTTCAATCAACCTGCTTGAAGGCATTTGTTTGATCCAGAGTATTATATTATCATTAACCTCTAGTTGGCTTAACGCCATTGGTGGCTAGTAGTTTTATGTTGTTGAAAGCTCCTTCAATATGGAGGAAGGCAATCATGGTGAATTGGAAAGTGATTTTCCAACGTTTTCAAATATCGTGTGTAGAGCTGTGTCTACTGATTTTCCCTTACAGTAAGCATGTTGCGATTTCGAAGGCAGGCTTTTTTGTAGGTTTTCGCGAATGTACAGGTCCACCAGTTTTAAAAAGAAAGGAGGAGAGACTGATAGGTCCGTAGTCTTTTGCAGTTGTGTGGGAGGTTTTACCTGCTTTTGGTATAAATGTAACATTTGCTTCCCTCCAGGTATTTAGCCCTAATCTAGACTGGATGAGAATAGATGAACGTTGCATCTCTACCGGGTGGATACCATCCGGACCTGCAGATTTGAATGGAAGCTATCCTTTTGCTTACTATTTCCTTTGAAATGAGTGGAGGACTCGGTATGAGTTGTTGACCTTAAGGGCATCAGTTGATTGTAGTTTATCGCATAGACCTACCACATCGGGAAACCCCACATTGGCCAATTCATGTCAACTTTGCGAGTGATAACCTTGCCCTCAAATAGTTCATGTCGTTGAGGTCCATATGGTTCAATGTAGGCCATACAAAATAGTTTTCATCTCCCTGCAGCGCTCGCCATTGACGATGAGAGTCTCACCAGCGTTGGTTTCGAAAAAGTACGGAACAATGAGGCTGCCGCCCGTCTCAAAATCCACACAAAACGGTTGCTTCTTTGAGAATGCTGATGAACCACGTGCGGTTTGGTGTCGTCCATTTTGCTTGTTAACGTCATTCATTCAAAAATGCGCCTCCTTGCTAAAGATGATTTTTCGGCCAAAATTGGGATCCTTTTCCAAACGCTCCGCAGCCCAATCAGCGAACACATGGCATTATTTAAACTGAATTGAAGAACTCGAGGTGTGTCACCTGATGACACTAGTACTGCGACCATAAAGATCTGTTGTACCCCCTTTGATCTATGATTTGAGTGCTGCCTTCAAGAATTTGACAACTTTTCTAGATGGAATTGATGTTCAAGAGTTATGCTCCTTTGATGTTTGTCACACAACCTGGACGGCGTGCAGATGGTTGGCGTTGGTTGTAGTTCACAGTACTTTTATTATTTTCCATGTCATGAAGTTGTTATATTGGAAATGCACACAGAGAGTATGGATTTTTAAGTGATCCTATACTGCGTTATGCCTTCATCAACATTTTTTTTTATCATCTCTCATCCACAACTGATGTTGTTGCACAGTTTTTCCGTATAAGAATTGTTCTTGGCAAAGGTCAGACTTGAACTTCAGACCTTCTACTCAACAGTCGGTGATGATTACCATTACACCACTACCACCAGTATGTATTCCATTGTTTCCTTGGCCTGTCCACATTGTCTGCAGATTTCTATGTCCATAAAACCCATTTTATAAAGGTGGTAGTTGCAAGCCCTGTCTTCTGTTAGCGCCTGACATAGCACTCTTAGGTCGGCTTTATTCAGTTCTAGAGCTTCTTTGGCACGTTTGGGATTATGATTCTGTTCCATGAACGTTCTTGAATGTTTAATACCCTCCTGTCTGTTCCAAAATTTGTTCTTTTGTTTTATGATCCATTTGTGTAAGTGTCGGTTTGGATCTGAGCTGGTTTACATGAACTGGCACCCAGATCAACATTAATCTGTTGTTTACAGCCAATTTGTTTAGTATATTGTGACATTCCCAGACAGCCTTAGAGTTAAAGATATACCTCTTTAGCGCTTTAAGAACCGCTTCGCTGTGAAAATATATGTAGTTATTCTTGTCTCCTGTCGCTGATGCTATGTGCTGCGCTTCATTGATTGTAAATAGCTCGGCCTGAAATATAGTTGACTCATTGAGGAGGAGAATGTGTGGGCTACATTTTGGTCCTATTACACAGCCCCTACCTTGTTACCAGATTTCAACTCATCTGTATACCATTTCTGTGTACCCAAGAGGGATTGTTGTTCCATTCCTCTCTACTTGGTATGAGAACTTCGTAGTACTTTTTAAAGTTTAAATCAGGAGACATCAGATCACTCACTCGGGTAAGCTGTTATGTCCACTTTTTTAGAATTTCTACCTATAGATGTCCAGCTTGGTCTCCTTCTTTGTATTTATAAATTCTCTGTAAGGTTAAGGCTTGTCTGGCATCTTTGCATGAGGTTTCCTATGATTTCCACATGTTTTCCTTTTATGATTATGGTTATATCGTCAGCGTATCCGATGACTGTAAGGGCATTGTTATTAAGTACACAAAGAAGTTCGTCAACTACCGATAGTATCTACCATAGAAATGGTGATCAAACACCCCGCGGGCAACCTCTAAAAATTTTGATCACTACTTCTGATGTGCCTAGTTTGGCAGTTATAAGCCTTTCTGTTAGCATTGCCTTTTATCCATTTGATAATTAAAGGATCTACCTTTCTTCTACAAAGTGCATTTGAACATGATGAATGATTTGCATTATGCTCCTTCTATATCCTATATATATGTATAAGGTGCCAATCGCGACTTCCGTTGCTTTCAGTGATTTTTCTACAACGCCCGTGACTGTGCCCGTGATTGTGAAGGGCGGTTATTGTAGATTTTCCTTTTTGATACCCAAATTGTAGTTTGTAGAATGGTGCTTTCTCCAGTGTTGATCTTATGACCAGTTCTATCAGTTTTTCTGTCATTTTCAGTAAAAATGAGAAGAGACAAATTGGTCGGTAGGATAGGGGGTTTTCGGGTGGTTTGTTGCCATCTTTGGGCATAAATATTACTCTAACCATTCTCCACTTAAGTGGTATATAATTGGTTATAAGGCTTGTTCGGATTATTTTAACCAGAAAAGAGAAAATATCATCCAGCCAGAGAAAATATCATCCGGCCCAGGGATGAATGGTTTGATGAATGGTGATTATGGGATTCCTATCATTGTTGAAGATGACTTTTGCTTCACAGGTTGTAGTGTTGCTTTTTACAATACACCCGGGAAAGAGAGTCTTTAGAAGTAGCTCTTGAGTGTTATCTATAATCATAAACTTTGATTTCTTGGGTCAATTGGATCTTATACGGGTATACAAAGGTCAAAGTCCCGACGCAAAGTTCGCCAAGTTAAAGTCTGCGATAGGCTGAGTTCTTGTGCACAGCGAGGAATCGTCTGCCTCGAATCCTGCTGTTCACTATCATGGACCACGATGGGGATTGATTACCAAGTAGGTCGCCTCAAATTTGGCCACCAAACGTTGAAGAGTCGACTGTGAAGGGCAACCACGTATTATCACGTATATACCACGCCTACTCATTTTGATGATAAAGTTTGATCAATTTTGACGTGTTGCTTAATCGTGTAACTGGCCATGTTGATTTGGCATCACGGAATAATAAACAAAAGATATGACAGTACATGCCGCCGAAATCTACCCACGCCAATTGAAAACCTCTTTACAAAACTGACTTAAGTTCCATATTCTCTGGCTTATAAATATACTGAGTTGGCAGTTTGGGTAAAATCGCCTCCAAAAACGTTTTGGGATATTGAATAGTTGCCAGCTTTTTCCTTACAGATGGCGTTACCCGAACTACATGCATGTAATTTAAGATGGTAACACATTTACAATGACGTTGGCAAGGTAAAAAATTATCGGCCTGATACAGATATGGTGTTCTAATCAGCAAAAATTCCTGCAAGAACGGCCAAAAATCGTAACCACACCGGAACCCGTCGAAAAAGTGCATGAAATAGTTGAAGCTGTGGGGATATCGGAAGTAAGGGTGCGAAACACCTTCCGCAAAGAATTAAAGATGCGAAAGCTAGGCGCAGGATAGATATCGCATTTGTTGAATGCCAATCAAAAGCAAATGCACAGAGGATTTTTTCAGCAATCTGTGCTGCGACATAGGGATCAAACCAATTTTATGCAGCGATTTGTCACCATGGATAAGGCATGGCTCCACCACTACACGCCAGAAAGGAAACGGAATTCCAAGCAATGGGTAAAAAACAGTGGTTTAGCGCCAAAGAAAGTGAAGGCAATCGTATCCGCCCGAAAGGTCATGGGCAGGGTGTTTTGGATGCGAAAGGGATGCTATTAATTTAGTACCTTGAAAAAGGCAGAGCAACTGCAGGCGAATATTACTTCAACCTTATTGACCAGCTGGATGATAAAATTCGTGGGAAGATGCCTGTTTGAGGAAGAAAAAAATCATCCTTCATCAGGACAACGCACATGTACACCAGGGTCTGTTGGCGATTGGCGATTTGGAGTACGGTTTGCGTTGTCATCCCCCTTTTCTCCTGACTTGCCGCCCTAAGACTTCCAACAGTTCCCAACTTGAATAATCTCGTTTTTGGGAAGCGCTTCACACGCAATGAAGAAGTTGAAAGAGCCGTAGATGAATATTTTCACAGCCTTTCAGGCTTTCACTTCCGGGAAGAAATGCTGATGTTGGAGAAAGGCGAGACCAAGTATGTTGAATTCAAGGGAGATGAAAAATGGAATCATTTATCAACTGAAAATCGCATTCTTCCATTGTCTGCTCGAAAACTTTTCACCTTATACTCGAAAGTCAGTCCGCCGAGGTACGAATATTGTATTGCAGAAAATGTATTGCACTATTTTCCTTCCTTCTTGGGACTTACTATGAGCATGCTCTGTCGGCATACCGAAAATATTGGAAATGATTTTTTCCGTATAGGAAAAACTTGACTATCTTCTTGACTGTGGACGGACTTGAACTAAAGACCTTCGGCTCAACAGTCGGTGATAATTACCATTGCACCACGATCACGGCTTGGACTGAAGATGAACATCGCGAAAGGCACCTATCCACCTCCGTCACTGAAGATAAGGTGAAAAAGTTTTTTTTAACAGATCGAAGAGTGACCATCAGGCATGTATCCAAAGTTATAGGGATCTCATATGGCTGCGCTCAAAGAATCCTTGTTCGGTTATGGCATTCGTTTTTTTAGACGCTGAAGGAATAATTAAGAGTATAGTGGAACATCTGGAAAAATTATCACTATTTCGGAATCTTACTACCAAATAAGAAAATTACGACGCGGCAAGTTGCGATGTGGAGGGCTGTTTCACCAAAAGAGCGCACCAGCTCACAAAGCAGTAGTTGAGATGCCTCCCATTCAGGAAACGAGATATGAAGTGCTAGAACACAAGCCCTATTCGCCACATCTAGCACTAAGTGACTTCTACCTTTTCTTTTTTGGTTCAAAGAACACGAACGAGGCAAGTGATTTGAAGACGATAGCGAAGTTATGGCCGATGTTGAGTCGTTTTGGGAGGGTCAAGACAAGGAAATTTTTTCGAAGAGAATCCTTAGAAAAAAGATGCACTAAATGTATTGAGGTGCTGCTTCAATGGCATCGCGGAGGGAGCAGCGGCCATGCATCGACATTGGCTCTGCCAAATATCCCTGGACATAGCTCATGTTGTGTGGTATATTCTATTTTTGCAGCTGGAAGGCACTATCACATGAGCTCGCTGCCGAACAAATCGTATGTGTTAAAAAAAAGACGAGGAATGACAGGACAAAGTGATTTTATAGCATGACAACAGTCTCGCACATGTTGCTTCTTTTTCTCTTCTTTAATGGCATTACAGCTCACAGAGAGCCAGAGCCAAGCTTCTCTCATTCACTTATGTTGTGTGCGATTTGTTTCCACACAAGTGAATGGAACCTAAAGCTTAATGCCGATTCCGAACGTCGAGTGCCAAGATGCTTTTTCAAGGCAAGTTTACTACGAGGGATTTTGCCAGTACCCCGCCGAGGAGCCGTGTAATGAACATTCGATAGCGTTGATGTTATCGGAATCCGAACTCGCTCATCGTGCGCCGACACTCTCCCACTGCGTCACGGCGCTCTCACATGTTGCTTAGGCCGTAAAAATGACCTGAAGATTCTGAAATCGGAAGTCCTATCCCAGTCGATGTATTCTACAAACGTCCTTCCTTCCTGTCAATTCCATTTTGATATTTTAAAATGCCCGGTTCGCTATACATATATTCCAGTCAATCGCCCGTTCTACATCTGACAACAGAATGAAATCCATGAAAGCACGGTGTACGAAGACCTTTCATGAGCCCCTAGCATTACCCGAGTAATAAGATTGTGAAAACTAAGACAGACGGATCCTGTCGAACAAATGAACGGTGGACGAACAGTCAAAAGATTAATGAATGAGAATAATATAAAACCTGAGGAGAAAAGACCGCCGCAGATAGGTGGGCAATATAAGGATGGATTTAAAAGAGATGGAACAGAACAGCGAAATATGGAAGGAAGCTTGGCGAAGGGTTACCAACGAGGCTGTGAACTTCCAAGTTCCAAATGGCCGTTAATAATATCTTTCCTTGTTTTTCACCTGATAATAGTTCCAATAATAATCGGCTGCGTTACCCCACCTCACTAAGGTAACTGTAACTCAATTTTCAGAATTTCAAATTAATTTCTACATATGTACATATTTCTGAATACGCAGAAAAAAAAGAAGAAGAGTTTGCCCTCAATAATGAAAAATTATGATATATGAAAGTTCGAAGCAATTTTCCTTGTTTTTTTTTTCAATTTTATTTTTGTAAAATACTAAAATACTTTTTCCAACAACAACTTATTGGCAGGTTCTAGATGCCGTACTCAAGTTGATTTGCCATTTAATCCTAAGTAAACCTACCTAAGTATCCAGCAACAAATCCTGAGAAAACTACTGACACAACCTCCTAGAGTAGACATATCTAAGGGAACCTCCACCGCCATTCGGAGACGATTCCTGTTGCAAGGTCCCCAATGTACACCATCCTAGGTGCGGTCGAATCTAAGCCTCTTTGAGCTTTGGCCGTTGCGTCTATTCCATCAACATGTCCTTACCATCCTATTCAATGGTACACTTAGTTTAGCCCTAATTTACCACCAATTCCAAATTGAATAAAAGTTTCATTGTGTTGGTCCAGTCAGTAAGTCATATGCGACCTTTTTAAGAACGATGGAAAAAAAGTCACATGAGGGTAGAGGCCTTTTTTTTTAATTTCAAGTCTCTGCTTAGTTGCTTCCGACTCTAATGGAGAAACGAGAGTTCTTAATAGTCAGACTGCATAGTATCACGAGTTTGACTGTGATACCAAAGCTTTATATAGCATTATATGTACATCTTGCAAACGTAATTTCTTAATAAAGCTTCCAACCGTATTCCTGTAGCTGCATCTCTCCCGTACATACCGAAGAAAATTTTGCTGTGAAATGTGGTGTTGCATGATGACGCTCCCATTAAGTTAAATTGTCGTATCTGGATTCAGGATGATGACTTTGCCCAGCCCCATTTCTTTAACATTGAAGTGAGAGCTCGCATTAATGTCAGTCATTACCGATATAAAGCAGCCTTCCCTCTAAATCTCAGATCACAACCACAATAGCAATTCAACAAGTCTTTTCTCTATTATTATAATGTCAATCTAACCATCGTTTCAAACGTCTGCCATCTCATAAAACATTCATGAATGTACGACCATACCACAGCCACTTGGGTTGGTGCGAGTGAAAATGTCTTTGAAGAATCCTCGTCCACAAAGGACAATAAATCTTTAATAATAATCGACAGACATTCAAACTGTGTGAAATACATTACAAGGAAATCAATTTCTGGATTTAGGTTAACCCTTAGAATGCTCCTAACGAACCGGCTCTTTTCAAAGAACCGAACCAATCAATGAACGCGTTAATTTCTGATTCGCTTGAAAGGCGCGACTCACCGAGCACATCATTCTGTTTATATGGTACATCAACCCTTGCCGCCTTAAATGATGCCAGAAGGTCATTCCGCTAAATGCGCCGCATGTTACGTAATACTCGTAGAAATCCGGGTGGCAGCAAATGTATGAGTGTGCTCCTATTGGGAGTTGTTCTTGGACCAGAATTGGTTATTCTAAAGGACGAAAGCAAAATGTTGTAGAAATTAATTTCACGGTCAGTGAACAATAAGTTGAGACGGGTCCTGAATAATTGTGTTTTTTCCCAACCCGTTTTGCTGGCTCTGTATGTCAGATAGAGAAATGCAATTTTGTCACGTAGTCGGAGAGCACCCAGAGTGTGGAAGAGGCAGTGGAGGAAATGATGAAAATGGAATAGGGAGAGCGACTGGACTCGGATGCTATGTAGTATTTTAAAGGGATAATCCGCCCGATAATGTCCAAGCAGTAAAGAAGCTTTAACTGTTAGAAGTAGACGACGGATCAACTACATCGAGATTACAGTCATTAAATTAGATAATGAGAGCCTAGTGGCTCGGAGGGTAATATGTGGCTTCTAAGCGAGATCAAATCTGGGCAAAAACCAAATTATCGAAATTATGCTCGTAGGTCATGATGTTTCTTCTCAGCTGGTTGCTGGCAATCCAATTCACCATTGAACGTAGTCATGGATGAAGCAGTAATAGCAGTAAATTAATATTGTTCAACCCACTGTCTGCGTAGGTGAAAATATTGGAATTCATAGAAGGGATCTTTGGTAGAGCTCCTACAACATATTTCATTTAAACAGCACAGAAATCAAAATTCATTGTTAAGTTTCTGCGAAGGCGCAAGTTGATGGGCATTGAAAAGAAAACATTTGAGTTCGGCAGGAGCATGAGAAATGAATCCTAATGGTGTAAAATTCTTCAGAAGGCAGGAATGCAGCTTGGGGTTGTCGATGATTACTATTTTCAATTCAACACCATTATGGATGGAAGTACGGTTTAGGAGTATATTTTTAAGGCATCCATCAGAAATAATTGTTGGAAATTCCTCTGAGCTCGATTGTGCTTACTTTGCAGAAATTCGCAAACGAAAGGTGCCTTTAGCCTATGTAGGCAGTTTCGTATGTTTTAAGCGCAAATAACCCCTCAAACTGTATTATATACGAGCAGGTTGAACGGTTATGTTCGTCCTTTCCATGAAGTAGAAAATGGTCTTCTTTCAAATCACATCCATCTTCGCAATGAAATTTATGACTAGCTGTAACAGAATTATGGTTTCATCATAGTCAATGATGCAAGCTGAGCGAATAACACATCTGTCAGGAAATGGTCCGATGGCTTCTTCGTGCGGAACGGTATTCTGTTGGAATGGAAAAAAATATTGTCGAAAAATTACTACCTTACCACATCGGAAACGGGTAGGTAAAAGGTGACCCAAACTTTCGTAAATTATGGCGACTGTCAGTTTTGATATTTGTTACGTAAATAGATGCGGAATACATCTTAACCAGCTATGGAACGCAGTAAGGAATACTCGTAGGGAGCGCCGTGGCGGAGTGGGTAGTGTGTCGGCCGCTGACGCAAGATGAGCGAGTTCGAATTCCGATAACACCAACGCCATCGAATGATTATTTCGCGGCGTCTCTCCTCGGCGGGGTACTGGCAAAACCGCCCGTTGTATACTTGCCATGAAAAAGCTTCTCGGCTCTCGCCGTTCGCAATCGGCATTAAGCTTTAGGTTCCGTTCACTTATGTGAAAAAACAAATCGCACACAACATAAGTGAGTAAAAAGAAGCTTGTCACTGGCTCCACATGAGCTTCAACGCCATCTAAGGTGTCTGTCTGGCAGTACAATGGACCAGTATTTGTGTCTGAGTGCTCCAACAGATAGCAGAAGCCTCCAACAAAAAAAAAAAAAAAAAAAAAAAAAAGGAATACTCGTGGTTATTTTGTACGGAAAAAGTCGTCACCGATTTTGGCACAACGTAAGCAGGGTTGGACATGATTCTTCATCTCCTCCCCCCCTTATGGCGACTGTCAGTTTTGATATTTGTTACGTAAATAGATGCGGAATACATCTTAACCAGCTATGGAACGCAGTAAGGAATACTCGTAGGGAGCGCCGTGGCGGAGTGGGTAGTGTGTCGGCCGCTGACGCAAGATGAGCGAGTTCGAATTCCGATAACACCAACGCCATCGAATGATTATTTCGCGGCGTCTCTCCTCGGCGGGGTACTGGCAAAACCGCCCGTTGTATACTTGCCATGAAAAAGCTTCTCGGCTCTCGCCGTTCGCAATCGGCATTAAGCTTTAGGTTCCGTTCACTTATGTGAAAAAACAAATCGCACACAACATAAGTGAGTAAAAAGAAGCTTGTCACTGGCTCCACATGAGCTTCAACGCCATCTAAGGTGTCTGTCTGGCAGTACAATGGACCAGTATTTGTGTCTGAGTGCTCCAACAGATAGCAGAAGCCTCCAACAAAAAAAAAAAAAAAAAAAAAAAAAAAGGAATACTCGTGGTTATTTTGTACGGAAAAAGTCGTCACCGATTTTGGCACAACGTAAGCAGGGTTGGACATGATTCTTCATCTCCTCCCCCTGGATCTATTCATAAAAGGCTACGCTGCAAAGAGCGCTCTCAGACTAAGAGAGTCCTCTCTGTGGAAGCAAGCCAACTATGGACATGCGGCCATACTTAAGATAATAGACGACCTGGGAAGGAAACATAGTTTTAGTAGCCTCGGAGCTACGACCGACTATATTCCCCCCAAAATGACTTCTCTCTCAGTATACCTATCCTTTACCCCGACAGAGAAGAGTGGCTATCAAACGCCGTAATCAACGACCATGAGATCACCCTCTTCATCGACGGATCGAAAATGGACACAGGCACTGGGGCCGGGTTTTACTCTGATACCCTACACAAACAGGAATCATTCAGACTCCCTGATCTGTGTAGCGTGTTCCAAGCAGAAATCCTGGCAATAGAGAAAGCAGCCAAACACCTACAGGTAGCCGATATCCCACCATCTGATATCACCATCTTCGTAGACTGCTGGCTGCACTGAAGTCAATAGAATCCTGTATAACGAGATCAAAGGCTGTCAAGAAATGTCGCGACTCACTGAAGTCCATCAGACACCATAAAGTTAAACTCTGCTGTGTCCCGGGCCACAGCTCAATCGCAGGGAACGAAAGAGCAGACGAGCTGGCCAGGCAAGATTCTGAAATGGACATCAGCGAAGCGGACACGTCATTGCAACCACCGATCAGCGCATTATACAGGATCATAAGCGACACAATCATCAAAGAGGCCAACTCGTCTTGGCTTTCAAGAAACGACAGCTACACGACAAGATCATCGTGGCCAGAGCTCAACGTCGGAAAAACAAAGAAGCTCCTGGCGCTGGACCGTAACTCGATCCGTATGCTCGTCGGAGTGATCACAGGACACTGTCCAATTGGAGCAATGCTCCGGAAATGGGACTCGGGATCCAGCGATCTCTGCCGGAGCTGCGGCGATGAGGAAGAAACTGAGACGATCCAACATCTGCTCTGCCACTGTCCAGCTCTCCAGAATCGACGCCTAGTGTCGCTAGGCCAAAGATTATTTTTAGAGATTGCGGACGTGGCTAATGCAGATATATCGGATCTTCTAAGATTCATCAAGAGCACGGGGTGGTTTCAGCCACCACGTGATAGGACAGGTTAATTTTATGTGTACCCACACAAACGAAGGGAATCACAATGGGCCTCTTGGCCTCCGAGTGAAGTGATGTCCAACCATCACACTCCCCTTCTTTAACCTAACCTAACCTAACCTTGGCACAACGTGAATTTCGGCGCAGAACGTGATACGCCAATTGATCAAATACTCAGGCGTACAGCCGTTCACCTCGAAACAAACTGCAAACGTAACAATAGGAAAATCTCAAAGAGTTTGTTTCGACGATTATCGCCGTTCTGGCTGAAAATATCATGGGTTAGCCGTTCCGATTACATGTCCGCGAAAGTTGTTCCCTTTCGAAATGCAGTCGGCTATTGCCCGCAAGCTGTCAATGGCGTCTAAGCTACACTCACGATTTTGATTTTCGGTCGAAATCATGAGAGACGAGGCCTGGGCTACCATCAAATCGGAGCCACTACATCCACTCAAAGTCATTGCTTGATGCGTCATTCACGTCAGAGGTGGAATCGGGCCATGCTTAACCAAACTCAGCCAGATTTGACTATAGGTTTTTTAAAGTCACGGGTCTATGAGAATAAACACAGATTCTGAAGGCACTCAAAGAGAATATCGTCGAAGAGATTGAAAAAGTTGTAAAAAGAGCGCAAATGGTCATTAACAAAAGTGACAACCACTTGAGCGATAGCATCTTCAAAAGGTAGTGGAAAAAACGTACAGGTAAAAGTAAAGACTTAAAAAAGAGTTATAAAATTACGTAGTGTGATCCATGAGTTATTAGCCTCACATAAAAATATGGTAGATAAAAAATATGATTTTTCCTTCATAAATTAGGTGCGAGTGATACTTTACGGATGTGAAACTTGGCACCTGACTAAGGAGGAGGACAATTAACTTCGGGTCATCGGAAACATCATTTTAAGAAAAATCTTTGGTGGAAAACAGAACGAATAAATAGAGAGAAATACACAATCCAGAACACGAGGAAGTCTATGCAGCCCCAAGATCGGCAGGACACGTAGAACAAATGGACAGTGGACGAACAGTTAAACGAATAATGAGTGGAAAACTCCAAAGACAATATAAAGATGGACCTAGAAGGGATGGCAAAGAACAGAGAAACATGGGAGGAACACATTCATGACTGGGAGACATTCGAAGGTTGGTCAACGGTGCTCTGAGTCTCCGAATTCCTAATAACCCGTAATAATAATAATGAAAGTAGATACGAGTCTTAATCTATACTGTGTGGAGTTTTAGCTTGATCCAATTTGTACTTTAGTTTTGAGATTAAAACACAGGTGTCAAAAAAGTATTAAATTGAATATCACTGTTATAAAATTTACTAAAGAAGGTCTGTCGCCAATGGAAATAAAAAAAGGATGACCATCGTTTACGGTGATTTTCGCCTTTCGTGTTCAACAATAAAAAAAAACTGGTCTAAGCTGCTTCGTAAGGAAGAGAATCATTACAAGATAACCCAAGTGAAGGAGGCCGCATAACAGTGGCGACATCGTAGACTAAGCAAAAGAAAAGAAAAAAAAGAACAGAGTTTTCGGAAACAAGTGTTCTCAGAGTTCTCCACAAACATTTACACATGACATAATTGAATGCAAGGTTGGTACCGTAGATTCTTAGTGCAGTTTAAAAGCAGCGGCTTGTTGAATGCCTTGAAGCATATTTAGAGCTCTGCCGCGATAACCAGGAAGCCGTAGTTCAATCGGTTGTAGCGTGCAATGAAACTAAGATTATTTACTATAATCCGACGAACAAAAAAAGGGTTCAATGGAATAGCACAGAAAGGGAGAACCGACACCAAAAAAAGGCCAACCGAAGTATTAAAAAGCTCTTGGCTATAATTTTTAAGGACTGTAAGAAAATCCTTCTCATCAATTTCAAGGAACGCAGCACGATTGTACGACGGTGGTCTGAAAAATATTCGACCTCAACGTGAAGATAGCAGCACTCGTCAATGGAAGCTAGTGAATGTAGTTGTGCATCTTTTGACAATTACTCACCAAAATTTGAGCCATTTTGGAGTCGATGTAAGTGTTTTTGACAAAATTTATTACGAACGGTCATTAAATTTTTGTTTTTGAAAGGCAATATGGCTACGCGAATCAAAGATAAATAGGACTCTGTGTATGGAGACTCTTCACCCTCATTTACCACAGTGAAATTTTGGAGAGCTGACTTTAATTGTAGCCGTGAGAGCTTGGGAGACGTTGAACGTGTGGGACGTCCAAAAACTGCAGCAACTGATGATAACATCGCTAAAGTTCACTAATGGTGTTAGGCGACCGCCAAATTAAAGTGAGAGAGATAGCAGAAGCTATGAAAATGTCCAAAGAACGTGTTTGTCACATATTAAATCAAGATTTAAGCATGAAAAAGCTTTCCCCGCGTTGGGTGCCGCATTTGCTCACGTTAGACCACAAAAAGTGTTCGAATGAATATTTCCAACGCTCTGTTGGTGCAGTTTAAGCCCAATAAATCCGAGTTTTTGCCCCGATTAAGTACTGTCGATGAAGCTTGGATACACCATTATACGCCCGAAACAAAAGCTTCAGCCAGAACAGTGAACTGCAAAGGGGGAAACGGCTCCGAAATATGCAAAAACAAGGCTGGGTTGCTCTTAAAGCAACTTATTACAGTAACTTATAATGATACTGGTCATACTACTCGAGGTGTCCGATTTCTCCACGACAATTTTCCAGTCCACGTAGTTATGATTTCGAAGTCTAGGAATGTAACTTCATAAAGATTAATCCACCTCGACCTGGCTCCCTCAAACTAAAGAGTTTTTCAATTGGCGCGGCTAGATTTTGCCGGCGTGTGGTGGCCATAAAGTTTGAGTGACATATGTCAAATATGTTGTTTATATTCTGTTACTGATGCCAAATCATCACGGCGAGTTATACGATTGAACAGCATATCCAAATGACAAAACTTTATTATCAAAATAAGTGTTCCTTTGCGTGTGTTGCCTCCATTTTACGGTAGACGTGATGGCTCTCCACAGTCGACTCTTCGATGTCTTTAAATTTGAGGCGACCGGTTCGGTCCGCCAACATTCGTCAAAGGGACGCATGATCGGCCGAAAGCATCACCGCGGTCTGTGAAAGTGTCAACAGAACCTGAGGCAGGTGAGGAACTCGGCAGTCTTTAACTTGGCAAATAGACTTGGGCCTATGTCCGTACAAGATCCAACGAACCCAGGAGCTCAAAGTTCATGACCACAGACACCGCGGTTTGTTCGCTGACTGGGCTTCAGAGCGTTTGAAAGAGGACCCCAATTTCGGCCGAAAAATCATCTTTAGCGATGATGCCGTGTACAGAACCAACTCACACGAGGTTCATCAGGTGACAATGTATCCTCAAAAAGTTACCGTTTGGTATGGACCTTGGGCCGGCTGCGTCATTGGTCCGTACCTTTTCGAAAATAACATTGGTGAGACAGTCATCGCCAATAGCGAGTGCTACAGAACGATGATAACCAATTTCTTATGACCCAAATTGAACCATATGGACCTAGACTACGAGTACATGTGGTTTCCGGCAGTACAACACTTGTGAGGTTTCCTGAAGTCGCAGGCCTATGCAAATAAACCATTATCGCCCCTATGGTGAACTAACAAAGACCATCGGCAAGATGAGCCATCAACGCAAGAGTCGTTGAAAATTAGACCACTTGGATCCGTGCAACCGCAAGAAGCCGAGGAAGATATTTGAACTATGTCAAATTCGATATACATACATATGTATAATAACATACATGTGCCTTGCAAACAAAAGAAGAATTTTGTTAATGCTTCACACACGGCTTGTTTTATTCCATTTCAACTTCTATCCGCCCTTATTGAAAAACATTTTATTACTTAGATCTGAGAGGGAAAAAATTAACAACGATTAAGAAATCAAACAGGCTGTTTGACCAATTGACAGTAAGGATTTAGTATATTTTTATAGTGGCATAGATCCATTAATCAAATTTTCCGAAAAATGTGATGCAATAAAGGGAGAGTATGTATATTGAAAAGTATAAAATAATTTCGCTCTAGAAATAGCAAACCAACATCGGGAGAGCTTTATTTTCTTACCCTACTCGTGTATGTTTAAAAAAAAAACTGCGAATCTTCCGTCACCTCACCCAGGAGGTCAAATGAAGTACAATGGAATGATTCCGGTTGCCAGACGGACCATGGACACTACTCATGTTGCGTCGAAACTAGATAGTTAAGGTGCTGAATTGAATAATAGCATTAATCAGTATAGAGAGGCTTGTGTACTGCCAGCCAAATCCGTTCTCTAGTCCACCTTCGGCTGTAAAAGAATTATTTTTATTCTAACAATCGGCTATTTAATATGTATTTACAAAATTAACTACAAATTTGACGCTTTCAAATTTGCGCGCATAGGTGTATGCGGAGAATAGGATATATGGCCCAATAAATCGTGCTCTTAGTTCCTCTGTTTTTATATCGGCAACGCATCCCTGTGGCCCTTTTCCGCGAATTTGGCATCCAGCTAGTGAAGAATATTGCAGTTGTTTCGGCTTTTGCAAGGTAATCAACAGAATCATTAACAGGAATCCTTTCGCATCCAAAATCATGCTGGCCATTACCTTTCCAACAAATGAGATCAACTTCGCTTTCTTTGACGCTGAAATACCAGTTTCCACCGATTGCCTGGACTGCTGTTTCATTTCTGGGGTGTAGTGGTGAACCCATGCCTCATCCATGGTAAAAAACTGTCGCACAAAATCGGTTCCCGGAAAACAGAAAGAACTTTTGCATCTCTAATTCTTTGTGCAAAATGTTCCGCACACCTTCTTTCGATATCCCCACAGCCTCAGCTTTCTTACTCACCTAAACTCGACTATCGTCCAACACGATGTCATGTACTTTTTCGATGATTTCCGGCGTGGTTATGGTTTTCGGCCGTCCATCATGTTTTTACTCAACTGCTCACATTTAAACATTTGACATCAAAGGAGCAGAGTCAACTTCGGATGAATTTCCTTAGGGGTTAATCCATCCAAAACGAAAAATTGTATGACTGCACGATATCTAAGTTCAAGTTGATTTTAACGCAAATTACTTGGAAGTATAAATTTAAAATCGTCATACGAACGTAACACGTGCGATCAGGGAGGAAATATGCACTTTTGCTGATTGAAACGCTATTTTTGTTTCAGGCTGAGAATTTTTTACATTTCCTACCTAATGATGGACCTAGAGGAAATGGAACAGAATAAATAAACAAGGGGGGGACATACTCATGCCCAAAGAAATTTTATTTTAAATTATCTTGAAAAAAATTTAATTACACTTGTGCAACTTCTACTGCCTCAAACTATATAATTGAAGGTCCTGGATTCAGACTATGGAACATATTATAAACAGATAGTAACACTTCCGCACTACATGAATTTTCCCATACCGTACCAGATCCTCAACTTTTCTGAGCTGCTTTTTGAAATAATTTTCCATCCATAACCAGATTACATTCCTAAGCCACATTCCTATTTGACACAAGGACGAAGTTGATATATAAGGCTTCTTCACAACGATTCACACTCTGCATCGAAGCTTACGGAAGAGTATCACATGAATAGTTGTATGAGAAACAATATAATTTTGATTATACCAAGGATTAGAATTTCGTCACAGTCATTGAAAAATGCGAGATTATCAACAAAACGGAGAGGGACCATAGATTTTGGGATTTAAGGTTCAAAGCTTAGCAGAAACGCACAGATGATAATCCTCCAGAAAAAATGGTTCTTTTACTGAAATGGACGGCTAACTGCTACTTATATTTTTGGTGTCAATTGGCTTTATTAATTTAATAGCTACAAGAGCCTACCTTCATACTGAGGTCGATTTGATTTTTTTGTCTCAACTTTGGTAGAGTTTTTATAGTAATACCATATACGAGTATCGAGTTTTGTCTAAATTTTTGCTGGGACAGATAAACTCCAGATTTTATCGAGGCATGTCTTACATTCAACAAGATCCGAAAACCACAATATAATAAGAACATATTGAACAGAGATAAAAAGCCCAGAAGGCATAGAACGAAGAATATCAGCTAATCGAAAGTCTGTGTCTATGTCCTTTGTAACTTTTCTTAAGACAACTATTGAAACGAGACCAGTTCGAGTAGGGTGCTCTCTGGCGTATACTAGTTTTTATTTATTCTTCTTCTTCTTTTCCTTTTTTCCGGCGTCGTTATGGTCAGAAGTGTAGGACCATAACCTTCCCACTTAACTGCATTCCTACTGGTCCGCTTGTGGGGTCCGCCGGTTTGACCTCAGAAAGTAGCGGCAGGCTTCCCGGTTTGGGATTACTTCATCGCTGAGGCCAATCAAATGCTGGTGTTTTTGCATTTGTTTGCACCAATTGTTTTTCGGCCTGCCTTTTTTGCGTGGTGAAACTGGAACGTTGATTGATATTGCCTTTTGGATGGGGTTCAAAGGATCTCTCCTTTGAACATGGCAATACCAACTGAGTCGGTCGCGCTCTATCTTTCTTGTGATGGTTTCTTTAACGTGGAGGCTTCCTCGGATCTTTGAACTTCTAATTCTGTCACGCTTTGTTACTCCCGCTGTCATGCAAAGCATCTTCATCTCAGCTGCCGTTAATTTGCTCTCATACTTTTTGCGCATTGTCCAGCATTGTGAACCGTATGTGAGCGCCGGACGTACAACTGAAGTGTAGTCCCTTCCTTTCAGCTTAGGGGGCATTTTTCGATCACAGAAGATGGCGGAGTTATCCCGCCACTTCATCCACCCTACGTTTACGCGATGGTTGATGTCGTCATCACAAGTTGCTTCTTTATTAATCATAGATCCCAGATATTTAAACTTTTCACACTTGGGAAGCACTCTTCCATTCAAGTAAATATCTGGAATAGGCTGATGAGGGTCAGAGAACGGGCAGCACAGATACTCTGTCTTCTTTGAACTAATACGATACCTGTGCCCCTCAAAAATGTCCACCCACACATCAAGTGCTCGTTGTAGGGACGCCTGATCATCACTTATAATGGCTCCATCATCAGCAAAGAATAGCTGGTGCACATTGGGGTCCGTCACTTTTCCTTCAAGGACGCTCCCTTGGTGTACACCGACTTTGATTGCGAACTCTTCGGTGACTCCTGCGGTGCATCTTACTCTTGTCGTTGCTCTCTTGTACATGTCCATGATCACTCGCACGTAGGTTTCTGGAACTCCTTTTTGTCTTAGCGCTACCCATAAAAGATCTCTTGGTTGCCTGTCAAAGGCCTTCTCGAAATCAACCAACACCATATGCAAGTCCTTTAAAGAATCACGATGCTTTTCCATCATGACTCTTATACTTTGGATTACATCTGTTGTTGATTTACCCGAGACAAACCCGCACTGGTCATTAGATAGTCGTATTATTTTCCGCAGTCGGATATCTAATACCCGTTCAACGATCTTCATGGTGTGCGACATCAGCTTGACAGAACGGTAGTTATCACAATTTCGCGTATCACCCTTTCCTTTGTGCAAAGGAAGAAGATAGCTTTCCCTCCATTGATTAGGCATAGTGTCGCCTCTCATAAGTTTGGAGATAAGAACCATGAGCCATCTAGACCCGATGTCTCCCATCTTTTTCCAGAACTCAGAGGGTATCCCGTCCGGCCCAACAGCTTTTCTTTTCTTGGAGTTTTTAACCGCGTACCGAACTTCTTCGACTGTGATGTCGGATATTTCGGCATGATTCGGGGCGGCTCTTGGAAAGTACACTCGGGGAAACTGTTCATTCAGAAGTTCCTCGCAATACTGTCGCCATCTGTGGAGAATTTTTTCGTCTTCCACAAGGAGTTGGCCTTCAGCATTGTTAATAAACTTTGGGAAACGAATCTCCTGAGCATTTCTTCTTCTCTGGGCGGCTATCTTAAAGATATTTGCTCCTTTGTTCAAATTGTTTTGTCGAAGCTCCTGGGTAGCCTGGTTCCTGTCAGACGCGGAAGACGATATTTCTTCCAACTCCTGATATAGGCCTTCCATGCTTTTTGCTTTGAATTCGGCGCACTTTTTCTTCGCGATACATTTGCAATATCTATATACCTTTTCACGGCGAGCTTTTTCCTCTCTATTAGTAGAAGAGCACTTTGACCATGCTTGGAAAGCCATTTTCTTTTCGTGTATCACTGCTTTGGCTTCGTCTGTCCACCACCAGGTTTCCTTTGCGTGTTGGCAGGGGCCTTTAGATGTTCCGAGCAGTGATTTGGCTTTCTCCAGGCCAGATTGTTGTAGGAAATCCCACATGTCTTGTGCTCTGCACTCCTCATTACCGACCTCATCGATAATGGAAAGGAGGTAGTTTTTCATCCTGGTAATAAAAGCTTCGCCTTTTCTTTTATCCAGCTTATACCACTTGATTCTCGTTCGTTTGCTGCTTTGACTTATTACTCGCCTCCATAAAAAAATCAGTCAGGAAGAGGATCACTTTGCAATCTTTAACTCGTGGCTTCATGAAACTGGATACCAAATGATAGTCTATTTGAGTTTCATTTCCGCCGCTGCTATTAGTGATCAGGTGCCGGCTTTGTTTGACGAACATGGTATTTAGCACTATAAGACCGTACGACTTGCACATGTTTAGGATATCTTCACCTAAAGAGTTCCTGGTGCCGTATCCCAGCCCTCCGTGGTAGTCTTCATAGTCTTCGCTTGTCTTCCCGACATGTCCGTTTAAATCTCCTCCAACAAACAAAAGCTCTTCCTTTGGGATGATTTTGACAAGGTTGTGGAAATCTAGCCAGAATGCATCTTTTTCTTTTTGTTCGCATCCTACTTGAGGGGCATATGCGCTTACGATGTTCCACACCTCACCATGCATCACCAATTTGAGAGCCATCAAACGGTCACTGGACTTTGGAATGGTTAAGACGTTGCCAAGTAACTCTGCCGCAAGGATGATGGCGATTCCGTTTTTTCCTTGTTCCAATCCATAGTAAAACATCTTGTAGGCTTTTGTTTTAACGTCCAAGAAACGTGCCCGATTACCGGTGTTTCGCCATTTCGTCTCTTGTACGCACAGGATGTCTACTCGCCTTCTAACCATCATTTCTTCAAGCTCATAGCTGCGCCCACTCATGCTTCCAACGTTCCAACTCGCGACTCTAAAGTGTGGCTTACGCCGTTGCATTACTTTGCTATCCCCCGGAAATCCTATAGCGGTTTAACCGTTTTCTTTCTTCCCCTCCTTTTTTTGACACGGGCATGCTCCAGATTTTTTTTTTTTTTTGTTTGATCTTACTCTTACAACACCGGTGATCTCCAGTCGTGTCAACCCACTGATTTGCATGCACACTTGTGGGGCAGTTTAATGGTGGTATATGTGTCCCTAGGCTCACCTTGGTGTTTTCTAAATTGCCTAGATGTGATTTTTGTTTACCTTTGTTTTAGTCGCCTTTTACCACAAGCGAGAGGTATCGCTGCAGGGATATTCTTAACCCGTTCCTGCACAGGTGACTAGTTTTTATTTATTACAATAAATAAAATGACAGACGACAAGCTGATCATTTTCAATTTCGCACTATCCTTATCTGAGGATTCGGGTGTTTGAGAGACATGTCTCAGGACTTGTCTAGGGCTACATAGAACACCCGAATTTGAGTACACGAAATTTTACCCGAACGCGGTCCTATACAATAGGGCTAGGATTGTACGGGTGAATAATTTTTTAATAAAACTGATCCGAGGTCACGTTGCAAGGACAATGGCTTCGGTCAATAACCTCATCTCCGGGGCTTACTTCCCCAATTACATGTACCCCGAGAGAGTGCGCCTTATCGGCGTTGTCACCCCAGAAGCATTCCTCTATTTGGATCAATGTGAGCTGATCCAAGATGAATTGGCAGTTCCGCTAATCTTCCACGTAGCCAGAAAGTCCATGGAGCGACGACTCCTCTACGAACGTGATGTTTCGCTCCGTAAGCCCGAACGCCTCAGGTTTAGTAGATCGGTGTCACACCAAGATCGGTGAAACGTCATCCGACAGCATCAACGCTTTTGGTGGCAGCAGCCGTCTGCGTCAGTGGTTAATTTTAATAGGTCAGCCTCTTTAAGACCAAGGCTGCCACATGCCAATCGCAGGCTTACATAGATTAGAATAGGTTAGGGTAGGCTAGGGTGGCAGGTAATTTAGTCTAGTTTTAGCTTTAATTTAAAAAAATTAAAAACAAAAAAAATTACGAAACAATAACGAAAACAAAAAGAGATATATACTTGTATACTCGAACAAAATGTTTTTGTATATATATTTTAGATAAGGTAGGGCTAAGTTATTTTTAGGTATAGGTTTCTTTATAAAAAAATTATGATCTGCTGCTAAATTTTTTTTAAAATTATCACTTTTCTTGGCTTATATATTTTAATTCTTGCAAGTAGTCTTGAGTTGTTCTTTTTGCTTTAGAGTGTCGGCTTAGGGCCAGTAAGGTATTTTACGTTGGTTGTTATTTAAGCTAGTTTTAAGAATTTTTGTTTAGGGTAAGTATGTTCTAAAAAACATAAATGAATTTAAAAAGAAAATCCTTATCTGACTCCTACACTTAATAATCGTTATGATAACTTTTGTTAAGTGCTCCAATTATGAACATACACAACAAAGAATGGGCAAAATATCGCAGAAATTATCATATTGCTTTTCGCTATCTTCCAAACTTTCCTCGTACATTGATGAATGTGAACATTTTAATGTTAAGACTACAAATCGTATTCGTCTTGCAGAGTCAGTTAAAATATCGCCGCTATAACTGATAGTCTTTTATTAGTCAAGTCCTTTATCTAGCCAATTGCAAGAATTGGGCATCTTCGCAACCACTTTGCACCGAATTGTGCTACAAATCTTAGTCTGCAGTTGACACAACATATAAACCTAATGGATTTTGCAATAAGAGCGGGTAGATATTGAAATGGAATTAAATAAGCTGTGTATGAGGTATTAACAAAATTGTTTTTTTTTATTCAAAAGATCCATGCATGCCATTACGTACGGAATGTGACGTTCAAATGCCCATTTCGGCTCCATACTATAGCACAGATCCCTATGGTCCAACTTTCAACGACTCTTCCGCATAGATCCGGCTAAATTTAAGCGACGGCCTTGGGGTATGAGTCTTCAGGAAGTCCCACAAGAAAACTCTAACGGGGTCAAATCGCGTGACTGTGATGGCCAATTCACACATCTGAGAGAGATAACCTTACCCTCAAATCGTTCATGCAGAATGTCAGTCGTAACACGTATCGTCGTCCTGATGGAATCCGATCTCATCTAGGGCCATATAGTTATCATCGTTCTATAGCGCTCGCCGTTGACGGTGACCGCTTCACCAACGTTGTTTCGAAAAAGGAGGGACCAATGACGTCGCCGGCCCCAAATTTACACTAAACGGTAAAATGGTCACCTAGTGAACCTTGTGTGAGTTGGTCTCGTCTTTAGCTTGTTAACACAGAGTTTCATCGATGATATGTCTCTTCGGTTAGGATGATTTTTCGGCCGAAATCGAGGTCCGTTTCCAAATGCTCCAAAGCCCATTCAGTGAACAAACGGCCTTGTCTGTGGTCATGAATTTATGGTGCTGCTGGGTGGTTGATAAAACGTGAATAAAAGTGCTACGAATAAAATCAATAAAATACAAAGGCTAGCGTGTATCTGCACTACTGGACCAATGAGAACGACTCCGACTGCGAGTATGGAATCAATTCTAAATATCCCGTAATTACACAATGCCATGCACGCTCAAGCTGCCAAACAAGCCTTAACCTTACAGAGAATCTATAAATACAAAGAAGAAGACCTTGTTAGCCATCAAGAAATTCTTAAAAAAGTCGAGAGCATTTGGGAACTAACCCGAGTGAGTGATCTGATGTCTCCTGAGTTAAACTTTAAAAAATACTAAATACGTTGTACTCATACTAAGTAGAGAGGAATGGAGCCAAGAAATTGTACATAGATGCGTTGAAATCTGGAAAAAAGGTAGGGGTTTTGTAATAGGACCAAAATGTAGCCTACATAATCCCTTACAGGAGACCATCTAACACAAGGATAACTATATTTTCAGACAGCCAAGAGGTTCTTAAAGCGCTAAAGAAGTACACCTTTAACTCTAAAGCTGTCTGGGAATGTCACAACTAAACAAAGTGGCTGTAAGCAACAGATTAAAGTTGATCTGGGTGCCAGGTCATTAAAACCATGAAGGTAATGAAAGTGTTGACATTCAAGCCAAGACTTCAACCTTCCAACCTTCAAGCCTAAAGGTGCTAAAATACCTTTATGATTTTGACAGCTCAGGCATAAACATACACTTACACAAATGGATCATAAAACAAAAGAACCATTTCTGGAACAGACAGGAGGGTATTAAACATTCAAGAACGTTAATGGGACAGAATCACAATTCCAAACGTGCCAAAGAAGCTCTAGAACTAAATAAAGCTTACCTAAGCATGTTATCTGAAGCACTAACAGGACATGGGTCATGCAACTACCACCTTTATAAAATGGGTCTTAGCAGCACAGAAATCTGCAGGCGATGTGGGCAGGCAAGAAAAACCATGGAACACATTCTGACCACCTACCCAAATCTTGCTAGAAAGACTCAAAATGACAAGCAACCATAACAGGGGAAGACTTTCAAGAAATCCCAACTAGAGAAATTGTCAAATTCTTGAGGGCAGCACTCAAATCATAGATCAAAGAAGGGGGAACAATAGATCTTTATGGTTGCAGTACTAGTGTCTTCAGGTGACACACTCCGAGCTCTTCAATTCAATTCAAATTGCCGTGATTTTTGAGCTCCTGGGTCAGTTGGATCTTATACCGATGTAGGCCCAAGTCCCGACGCACAATTCCCCAAGATGAAGTTTGCAAAAGGCCAAGTTCTTCTGCACGGCGAGGAACGACTGCCTTGGGTTCTGCTGTATACTTTCAGGAACCGCGACGAAGATTGATTACCAAGCCGGTCGTCTTAAATTTTTGTTGAAGAATCAACTGTGAAGGGCCACCACATAACATATACCGTAAAGTGGGCTCAAGGCGCAACGTTTGCACTAAGGAACACTCATTTTGATAATAAAGTTTAGTCATTTGGACGTGCAGTTCAATCGTGTAACTTGCTAAGCTGATTTGGCATCAGTATATGATGAATAATAAATAACAGAGTTGACAGATGGCCCCAAAACAACATGGCCGCCACAAGCCGCCTTAATCTACCCGCGGCAATCAACAAACCCAACAGAAAACCACTCACAACATTGATTGATTACGTAAAATTCCCATTTGTCTGGACAATCTTGGATCCGAAAATTCCAGAGCTGTACGCCGCACGTTTAGTGAAACAATGGCTTTATTGTCGATCTTCCCATTTTTGTCCTATCGACAATGGAATCCAAACGTAATTAAGTTATTAACCCTTTTGGGCGAAAAAATGACAATCGGCTAATATTCGTGCGCTGAAACATTTGGGATCAGCCATATGCTTGCCCCATATCACATTACAACGGCGGAATTTCAAAACGCTATGGAGTTGACAGGAAAAATAAATAAATCGAAAATGATTCGGAGGAAGGAGGCCAAAATCGAAAAAAAATCCTAGGCGTGGCGGAAGAAAAGTGGCTTCCGAGCTAAACATATTTAAAGAACGGTGTAATAAAATTTAGAAGAATGAGTTCGGACTGATGGCCTTAAAGTTCCAAGAAAGAACCGATCACCCACCTGGCCAAAAAATCTTAGAGTGGACAGAGCAAAGGACTCAATCCGTTTACACACAAGTGGCTTATTGTCAATTATAGTCCTGATGAAATATCAACACAACAATAACAGGCAAAATGCTGGAGAGATAATTTCGATCAAACAGTGGGCGTCGAGAGTCTTTGCGACGGTGGTCGGACCGTCGTAGAAGTTGAATGCTAGAGTTGGCAGTAAAAGTTAAAAAATAATTGAGGCGCCCAAGTTAACGCTTCCCTGGGAAATGAAACGCATTCCACAGACACACTTGCGTGCAGCGTGAGATAAATCTATTGAAGGTCAGAAGGTAATTATTCGTGCCAAAAGTGACCTTATCGAAATTCTTAAATTTGACAAAGTTTTCAAAAAAAGTTTTTTTTTTGGAATTCACGACTTCAGTCACAGTTCATGTCAGCTGTTCTGTATTTCATTATTAGCGTTAGACTGTGTACTTTGGATCAAATTAAAAAATATTATTGAACTTTGGCTTTAAAATGACACCACTTGTTGGATGACCTTATTTAAATAAAATCCACATGACTTTTTCAGGACGTATTCTCTTTAGTAATGCGCAAATCTAATCCTTCACTGACTGAATAATATCAAAACTCTATTATACTTTCAAACAGCATACATCAAACAAACAAGAAGCAATCTACTGACTATTGCAAAGGGCTTAAAAAAGGATTCACAAACATCATTATGTAAATTCATTATCCGTCACAGCATAAAAACAATTATTCAAAGGACCAACTGCATGGTTGGATGCGAACATATGATAAGTCCGTTACATGATTTTAGTTTTACAACGTTTCTAATGCAAACATTTCCAATTTGTCCTCGCGGAACTACATTAACAATATGCCCAACTAATGTAAAACAGTCCCCCCAGGTAGTAACCGGACCGATCGTCACGATCCGGCCAACGCACACATACCGTCCATCCGGATACAGTTTTATCACTTGAATAAATAAACATAATATTGTGCAATCGGGACAAACAAATTGTGTACGTTCCATGGCATACGTAATCTCTCCGATTCGATGTAAATTTTTTAACATAATTTTCAATTTTTTGCTCCTTTTGCTTTCTAACTTTATTTCATTTTGTAAACGGGCGTGTTGGCCCGATTTTGCCATGTACGTGGACGTGAAATGCTCGATGATATCAGTGCAATTGGTTTACACTAGATAAATAAATAAATAAACAATTGCGAGTGTAGAACGGCGCCGTACTGGGGTGGATGACAACGTGTTTGCTTGTTTTCCTACTGGTTAATGTTAAAATTAGCGTATTCCCTTTTCACAAGAGATGGACTGGCTATGAATGTTGGCGGAATGAAGAGCAATGATGTGTGCTCGGTGAATTGAAAAACGATATCCGGTGTTGATACAATTTTTGACTCATTCAATAACATCGATGAATAATTGATGAAGGGGGTGGAAACCGATAGTGTATTATTCCCAATTTCAAAGAGTTTTATTGGGTTTCACAAGCATTGAGTAAAAGCCAAATATTTTAGGTAAACAGCAGCCAAAATTGGCATATTCATGTCTAATGCATAGTGCTGAGGATATTTTAAACAGAATTGAAACCATTTTGGGAATGGAAAATTTCAAGCACGGAAGGAAAATCGCCAAACCAATTAACTCTATCAAACCAATAAATTTTATTAAAACAAAGAAGTATTTTCTGGCTAAAAAGAAGCAATAATCGAACGAAAAATAAATAAGATGCGGTTCATGCAAGCACAAAACTCTATTTCTTTTGAAGCTCAGTAGCCCAGTATCCTGTCTGGAAGGAACTCATAATAGCTATTTGGTGCACTTATGGCAAGCTGTCGATTTCCAGTAGGTGGTGCTAGCGGTACATTCTGGTCATATAATTTGGATTAACAATGTCATATGCTAAGCCTGTCAACATTATATTTATGAATTCTCATCGGCGACAAGTTTTCTTTTGTGCGTGAAGATGTCAAATTTTCAAACCTAATGAGTGACATTCGCGGAAAGTTTCGCCTTCGCCAAATATCCATAAATCGAAGCTTGTACTGTATATTTGGTGGGACTAGCTCGGCGTTGTAGATTATGAATTGTTGCAATCGAGTGACAATATTAAAGGAGTCCGCTACCGAACGTAACCTATGCCAAACATTGAAGGTGAAACGGCCATACTTGAAAATAAAACGAAAAGTTAACTTGCAACATGACAACGCTCGGCCACATGTTGCTCAGGCCGTTAAAACCTACCTGAAGACACTGAAATGGAATGTCTTATGCAACCTAAGTTAAATAGACAGCTCGAGGGTCTTTCAAAGGTCACACCAAAATGTTTGTTTGCTTTTTTTTTACACATTTTCCTAAAAATCGATGGTGTCTCTTATGCAAAAATATGGCTCTTAACAATTATACGTAGCAATTATATCATTTAATTGTCCACCACGGACATTTGAGTAAGCTTTCATGCGAGCATCAACGGGCTACCATTAAATGCAAAGGCATGAATGAAGAAATCTGTGATGCAATAAGAACGCACATTGAGTTTGAAAGTATAACGCTAGCCGACAACTCATGGAACGATCAAAACATGAAAATATTCAAAGTGCAAAAATGGCTAAGAAAATGCTCGAGGTGAGAAGGCAAAAGATTGATTGGGTAAATTGTCGAATCTAGAGTTAGGGCACTTAGCCAGCAGATGCATTTATGACTGCTCTAAGCTCCGCAGGAGATTTGGAATAAGAGGTCACATAGCAAAGGAGCAATAAATAATTAAGATTATAAAAGGTTTTTCAATTGGCTAGGGTAGATCTTTGCGACCTGTGGCGGTCATGTTATTTTGGTGACATCTATCAAGTCTGTGTTTATTATTCAGTTACTGATGCCAAATCACCATGGCAGGTTGCACGATTGAACAACACGCCTAATCGTCTAAATGGTTAAAAATTATGAAGTTCATGGCCATAGACAACGCCGTGTGTTCGCTGATTGGGCTTCGGAGCGTTTGGAAAAGGATCCCAATTTTGGTCGAAAAATCATCTTTAGCAACGAGGCGCATTCTTAGAGAATGGCACTGTTGACAAGCAAATTGCCATATATGGGATGACACCGGGCCACACGAGGTTCATCAGGTGACAATTGATCCTAAAAGAAGTTTACTGTACAAGACAGCAGTATTTAGACCAGCGACAAGACAAATTATACTGCAATATGGGCATACCTGGGCATACCTGTTTAAAAAAAGTGCAGATGGATTTATTCACGTGAAAGTAAATGGCATCCCCTTTAACAGCTGCTTCGCCAAATACGAAGCAATCTTGAACACGAAAGGGGACGATTAGCAGGACAGTCCGAAGACGCAGAAGTCTCCTAAAAGTAGTAGATATTGGCTTATAACCGCAAATATAGACCGGGTTCATACGAGAATATATCGCAAAGCAGAAAGGGGATCAATCATCGATCCAACTAACTCAAGCTACTCAACTTGCGCAGGCGTGGATACCAGGCGACTATATACGAAATCAGAAATAGATCAACTACGCACTGCAGTAAAATGGCAGGCAATGGAAGAACACTCTACTAGAAAGGAACACGTTCCAGAGACGCTGCAAAGCTCAAACGTGGATGCTAACGAACCTACCTGCCTACCACAGGGAGGTAATATCATCGGTTTCCCATGCCATATAGCTACCGTGATATTTGCAAAATATTTCGGGTCAGCCACAAACGTAGCAAAAACAAGCGGTTACTGATCGATATTTGTACATTTCGTCTATACTTAACGTCCATAATATTGACTGAACACCAAAATCTGAGTACACAAAATTTTACCCTAACGAGGTCTTATAAAATAGGGCGAAGATGAATTTTCTGATACAGCTGTTTCGAAAAAGATCAATGAATTCAGTCAATAACCTGATATATGGTTATTGTATTTACTTTCTACCCCAACAGCTCCTTGTACGAGAGGCCGTGCCTTAAGGGCTTTGCCTCCCTAGAAGAATTCCTATATTTTGACGGCGATTCCTCTACGATGTCACTCCTTGCAAACCATGATCCTCAAATTCAGTAGAGCGGTGAAATGAGGTTAAAGAAAATGCGCTGTTCGACAGCATCATCGCTTTTGGTGTCTGGTGGAAGCTCCATCGTCGATTGTTTGAGAAACAAGCAAAATTGCCGATTTTGTTTTGGA
This sequence comes from Merodon equestris, assembly GCA_958301585.1. Taxonomy (NCBI): domain Eukaryota; kingdom Metazoa; phylum Arthropoda; class Insecta; order Diptera; family Syrphidae; genus Merodon; species Merodon equestris. The sequence continues at coordinate 44,870,704 of OY284413.1, forward strand.
AAACACCCAGAAGCCTTTGTCGAGACAACCTTACAACCATTAAAACTCACTGTTTGATGTGCTTTATAAGCCCTATAAAAACATGATTTCTGACCTTTTCATTCCTCAGTTGAATGGCATTGACGTAACAGATCTTTGATTTCAACCAAATGGCGCAACTTGCCACACGGCGTGCGATACCATCAATTTATTGCTGGAAACATTTGCTGAGCAAATACTTTCGCGAAATGGGCCTGTGAACTGGCCTCCACGATCCTGGGATCTCATACCTATAGATTACTCTCCTTGTAAAGTCACTAGTCTGTGTAAGGGGAATACTGGTATGCGACAATTGGGCTTTATTGAATGTATGGATAGGTATGACTGTTTAGACATTTTAAAAAGGAACCTGAAACAGAGCCGAAAAATTGGGTCTTGATCGCGACTATCATCACAGACTTGTTTTTTTTTTTTAGTGTACGTGTGCTTTTTTATAGACCATATATTAGATATATAGATATAGACCATATACAGAATAAGTAATTCCAAAAGCTTCCAGCTGAGTAGAACAATCGCTGAATCAAAGAAAACTGACTGAATCTAAAGCTGTACTTTTCGCAAATATTGAAAAGCCTTGGCCTTCTCAGTCTTCAGATTTGAATCCGGTAGAGAATCTTTGGAGACAGGTCACGATAGCGTTAAGCAACGCAATACCAAGGAATAGCAAAGAGCTGTGGTTACATCTAAGGACCAGAAACCTACCAGAAACTGGTTGATTCAATGCCCCGCCTATGGCCAGTGGCGATTAACAAAAAGGATTACTCAACCAAATATTAGTTTTTAAAGATTTAGATTAAGATTAAACATTTAATTGGATTCAATTTTCTTAACATAGGGCCCAACCGATTGCAATTTATGTCGTATCGTAAAATCTTATCTTATCTTATTTTATTTGTTTGTAATTTTTATTTTTTCTTATACATGAATTTTCCTATTGTTTATTTTGCTTTTTGGTTATATATAAAATATTGAGTGTCGTAAAAAGTTATTTGCGTTGCTCCAGATAGATGGCAAATAACTTAGAAAACACAGACCGCAGCGACGCCACTTATGCTCGTTGGAGAGGTGACAGTCCGAGCGTTATTTTGAGTGTGTAAACGTCGAAATTAGTGCAGTGGTTCTTTGCAGTTGTTTGCATTTGAAAATGCAGATAAATAATGAAAAATTGCGCTATATTTTGCAATATTATTACGACAAAGGAAAGAACGCCGCACAGGCTTGTGAAACAAATGTGTGCTGTGTACGGCCTACGTACTTTATCGAAATTTGCTGCACGGAAATAGTTCGCTCGCTTTCGTTCCGGTAATTTTAATGTAAAAGATAATTCTCGCTCTAGTGGTTCAATTAATGAAAAAGCAGATGAAATTCTTGAAAAAAGTGCGGGAAGATAAGCATATCAGCAGTGTCGATATTGGTGTGGAGATAGGCACTGACCACAATACTGTTTTGAACCATTTAAAAATGGCTGGCTACAAAAAGAAGCTCGATGTATGGCGATGGCATATGTGTTCCTCGCGAGTTGAGCGCGAAGAACATCATAGACCGAATTAACATCTGCGATGCGCAGATGTACGTCTGAAACGTCTAATAACCGGTGATTAAAAATGGATCACATACGACAATCGAAAACATAAAAGATCGTGGACAAGGGATGCTGAGCCATCACAAGCGTTCGCGAAGCCAGGATTGACCCCAAAAAGTTGATGCTCTGTGTGGTAGGATTGGAAGGAAATCGTCCACCATGAGATACTTCCAGTTGGTCAGACGATTATTTGTCAAGTCTACTGTGGACAACTAGAAAAATTACGCCAAGCAATTGAAAGAAAACGGCCCGAATTGAATAATAGGAAAGGTGTTGTCTTCCACCACGATAACGCCCATCAACACACTTTTTTGATGACCTGTCAAAAATTGTGAGATCTAATTGCGAGGTTTGATGCATCCACCGTATAGACCAGACATAGCACCCTCTGACTGTCACATGTTCCGATCCCTGCAGAACTCTCTCAATGGAATTAAACTCGTTTCAAAAGAAGCCTGTGAAAACAACTTGATTCAGTTTTTCAACCAGAAACCACGGAAGCTCTTCACCGATGGCATCATGGTTCTACCCGAAATGTGGCGAAACATTGTCGATGATAAAGGAGCATATTTGCTTTAAATAAATTCATTTTCACACTATAAGAAAACCAGTTGAATTTTACCAAAGAAAACGCCACGAACTTTTCCCCACACCTAATAAAAATTAAGAAGTATGCTTCACTGTCACAGCTTAGAGAATTTTGTAAATTTTATATATACATATTTGTTTAGTGTCCTTATTATTTTTCACGTCACTGTATGCATTTTATTAAAGACAGGTTAAGTTGAAAAATTTTATAAAATATCGAAAATCAAATAATCGGACACAAAGCTTTTTATTAAAAATGTTTGTTCAATTAAGTTATTCTTAAGGTCGAAGGATGTAGTTTAAAGAATATGCTGTCTACTTTAAAGTGTCTGCATAATGGAACAGTTCTAAAATAAGATAGATATGAGAATAAAAAATAAAAATAAATCTTTCAACGAAATCGCATGCCACTTGCCAATTAGGCACATTTATATCACCACTACATGAAATTAATCAAACTGGAAAATTAAACTGTAACTGCTCATTGTTTTGATGTGTTGTATAACTCGTAGCTCCATTTTGCTGCGTCTAATATTTGTCTGAAAATACTCAAGGATTCACTTCTCCCCAAATGCCACATTTTGTAACGTCGTTCATCACTTACAATGTGATCTTGTGGGAAACCAGTATCATGTTCTAACACCCAGTTAAGTAAAGCTCTGATCTGTTGACTTTAGTTCTTGTGTTAATTGAATTCAGTAAGGAATTCAAGTGCAAATTAATAAATTGAATGGATTAATGCCTCATACCTGAGAACGTCGGGACATCAGTGTCCAAGGTTTGTCCATTTTTTGGGCAGGTTAGATTAACAAATTCATATAAAACTTGATTATAATACGCGTACATTTTTTATGATAATCCGAGGTTTAGTTCAAAAGTTGCTAAAGTTTTATTGACGTTACTTCCGCCTTTTTTAGATCAATGAAAAAATCTAAATTTTTACAATTAACAATCATTTTGAATTCAAATACAATTTTTTTAACGCTCTTTAATAGCTGGTATCTTGTCATGTTGATGAAGGACGTCGGCAGCTCGTTAAATATCTTTGGTACCATAACGTTATGTTTTTTGTCCATATTTGTTCCAGGATCTTTGAATGCCACAGCGTCCTTGTTGTTTTCGTCGTGTATTAAAGGCTTGTTGAGTTTGTTTCTTGTACCTACTATGTCTTCATCAATGGTGTCGGGGTGGTCGTGGTGCAATGGTAATCACTACGGCTAGGATTTCAATGCATTTGCATTTTTTTTTTTTGAGACACATTAAAAGCACTAGGATAAGTTATCTTTCCGATTCATGAATTTTCCTTTAAATTGGCATCCAATCGTTAGTGCATATTTTTGCATATTTTACTATAAACGCATATTTTGCATATTCTTGCATATTTTTGATAATAAATGCATATTTTGTGCATATTTCCGAAAAATTAACTCAAAATTAAAAAAAAAAACAAACCCGTAAAAATGCACACGCACCATTAAATTTCTTATATTCCTTTTTCGTTTTGAAAACCTAAGTTAAATCTTAAAGTAATGCTACTTTTATTATTTAATTTTTCAAATGAAGATCTTCGTTTTTTTTAACTTTTTTATTTATTTAATTAATATTATTGTTTTTTATTAGGAGCGCAACTAAGTTCTCGCTGTTTTTTTTTATGACAATGCAATTTTATTGTGAAAAAAACGGTTACAAATGAATCATTCAAAGTATTGCCCATCGCTAGCGATAACTTTTTCCCATCTTTCTGGCAGAGCTCGCATACCGTCACGTCCGTTTTTTGAGGCTGTCCACGAATCAAGCCATTTTGAGATGTCTTCATATGAATGGAACTATTGATCAGCCAGACCATGTTGTTCACATGCGAAAAAATGATGCTCAACGTCTCTTGGCTCAACATCATAAGGAACCCAAGTTCCTTGCTCTTGAATCATTCCAAACGCATGCTATCGCTTGGGAATAGCTTGGCGGGTAACTCCTAATACTGAAGCAAGCTCTTTTTGCGTTTGGCATGGATCCTCATCGAGCAATGCCCCCAATTCAGCGTCTTCGAAGGTTTTTGGCCTTCCTTCACGCGCACGGTCGCCAACGTCGAAATCACCGTCTTTGAAGCGACGGAACCAATCACGGCACGTTGTTTCACTTAGAGCAGCATTCTTCGTAAACTTTTTGGAGTTCTCGATGCCCTTCAACTGCGGTTTTCTTTGAATGAAAGAAGAAAAGCAACACTTCCCGCGAATGACGATTATTTGGCACAAAAGTACGAGTATATGACGCAAAAACAAAATCACTAATATGTCAAAGCGGTTTGTTTACCATATGTCTAAGCTTGGTTCATGACGCTTTGGATACGTCACAATCGACCAGCACTTACTACTGGAGACATGTCTTGATAAACAGCGAGAACTTAGTTGCACACCTAATAATTCTTAAAATAAAAAGACTGACTTTTCCTAAAAACTGGATAACATGTTTTTTTGTTTTTCATTATAAAAATGGCAAATTAAATTACAGTCGTATAGTTTAACTGGTTACGGTCGTTTTATTCGACTTTTTAAAAATAGAAAGATTACTTATGCAGAAACCAACCACGTGGGGGAAAATTGCTCGTAAAAGCGACTGGTCGTTATAAACCACGTTGTTATAGATGACTTCGCCATGTTTTTAAGTGCATATTTAAAGTGCATATTTCCCATTTTTAAGAGCATATTTCAAGCGCATATTTTGCGTTTTTAAGTGCATGAAAATCCTAGCCCTAGTAATCATCATCATCAGGTATGTAGTTCAAGTCTGTCCACAGCCAAGAACGATTCCTCTACGGAAATAACGGAAATGCAACAACATCAGTTGTGAATCAGAGATGATAAAAAAATGCTGACGAAGGCGTAACAATCGCAACATAAAATCACTTCAAATATCATACTCTGTGTGTGTACTTCCAATATAACACCTTAATGACATGGAAACAAAAGAGTTACTGTGAACTACAATCAACGCCAACCAAAATTCAGTTGAATCTCTCAAATCATATCTAGGACAACCACGACCGGGGAGTAGTGAACGAACATCTTCGACACAAACCATCTGCACCCCGTCCTGGTTGTGTGACAAACACCATGGGAGCGTACGCTCTTAAGCCAGTACGAACCCTTTAAAAAAAAAATATCAATGGGGGTCTGTTGATAACTGTATGCCTCGTGCGATTTTCGTATAACCATTTGAATACTTCTCGATCTGCGATCTTCGTATAACCATTTGAATACTTCAAAATGGCAGTCCATCGGCGTAAAACGGATAGTGAGCAGAGGTTGCTCAGGTGGTAGAGAGCATATGCGGATTGGCGTAACTTCTTTGTTAGCTGTTCTATTTGATAGTTCCACTTAAAATTGTAGTAAACCATAACACCAAGGTATTTTAGCTGATACGTTTTCTAAAGGGTGCTCCAACCATAATGCACGATGTTAATTGTGGGTCAAACCTTAACGTCAAGTTTTTTTGCCCAACTTAATTTGGCATTTCTTTGTTTCAGTGTTTGACAAATTCAACCATGGAGAGGAACACAATTGAGCAGCGCGTTAAGATTGTTGAAGCCTTTTACGAAAATGGGCGTTCAAATCAAAATGCATTTCTTGCACTTCGTGATTTTTTTGGTCAGCATAATCGACCAAATGTGTCCACAATCGTTAGAATTGTGCGCAAATTTCAGCAAACTGGGTCTGTAGGAAATGTGAAAACGCCTGTGCTGCTCGCCCAGTTCGTTCTGCGGAAAACATTGCCGTTGTTCGCCATAGTGTAGCAGAAGAGCCGTCAACCTCGACTCGTCGTCGTGCCCAACAATTGAACATCTCACGAACATCACTGATGCGAATTTTGAATAAAGATTTGTATTTACACGCTTACAAGGTTCAATTGACTCAAGAGCTGATGCCTATTGACTATTTCAAGCGTCGTCAATACGCCGAATAGTTGGTTGAACAGACAGAAGTGAATGGTGACTTTACAAAGAAAATCATCTTCAGCGACGAGGCACGCTTTCATCTCAGTGGATTCGTTAACAAGCAGAATTGCCGCATTTGGGCAAATGAGAATCCACGAGTGATTGTTGAAAAGTCGATGCATCCACAAAGAGTAACTGTTTGGTGCGGTTCATGGGCTGGCGGCATCATCGGGCCGTACTTCTTCGAAAATGAGGTCGGCAAAGCAGTTACCATGAATGGTGTTCGCTATCGCGAAATGATAACGGACTTCTTGTGGCCAGAAATTGAGGATATGGACCTGGACGATGTGTGCTTCCAACAGGATGGTGCCACTTGCCACACAGCCAACGAAACAATGGCTCCTTTGCGCGAGAAATTCAATGGCCGTGTTATCTCACGTCGTGGCGATGTTAATTGGCCGCCACGATCATGTGATTTGACACCGTTGGACTTTCTTTGGCGATATTTAAAAGAAAAAGTGTACGTCAATAAGCCAAGAACAATTCAAGAGCTAAAGGATGAGATAATTCGGCACATTAACGACATTGAACCTCAATTATGCCTCCGAGTCATTGAAAATATGGACCATCGGATAGAGGTATGCCACCGAAGCCGTGGCGAGCATTTGGCCAATATTTTCTTTCACACATAATTGTCATAGATCCTTCTATCATAATAAAAAATATTAAGATAATTCTCTGAAAACTTTTTGTTTTATTTACAATTATCATCGTGCGTTTTCGTTGGACCACCCTTTATTTTGTCGCAATTTTCATTGTCTTGTAATTTCAGGTAGTTACCTGACATATGGAGGCACCTTCGATCGTATATGAAGGACGTATATGTATAGTTTTGGTTTTTTTTGAGTTCATAACATCCCGCAATTATTGCGTTGAACACTTGTTGTACAGCGTGCGCCATCTCATATGGGTCGATGTAAATTTTTAATTACTTCAACAATTCTCAACCGATTTTGGGAATTCAAAAACTTTTGTTCAACTTAGATCTTTATAATTTATTTTGATTAACTTTTGAAGACAATACCAATTAAATGACCACCGTGCTTTTTAACTATCCCCAAAGAAAAAAGTCTGGAGGAGTCAAATGCGGCGATCTCGAAGGCCAGTCAATATCGCCCTTTTTTGACACCGCAGTATGGCATGTCGCGGCGTCTTGTTGAAACCAAAAGTGACATAAGGCTTTTTTACGCATTTCTGGGACCACATAATGGGCCAAACATGCACCGATATCGATCGCCATCCACTGTATCGCCAAGTTTGAAGAAATACGGTCCACTGATGGTTTTAGCGCATACACCGGCCCAATCCTATAGATCCTATAGCGGCTCTTCGTGAATAATGTGAGGATTTTTGGTGCCCCAGAAGCGGCAATTTTGTTTATTAACTGAGCCAGAGAGCGTAAAATGTGCCTCATCGGCCAGAACTCCGGCTCAGCATTAATCATTGCAACGACATTTTGTGCGTATGCCAAGCGCCGTGGCTCATCTTGTGGCAAGATTCTTTGAGTTATCTACACTTTGTATGGAAATAAATGAAGATCATCCTTTAAAATTCTCCGCAAAGTGGTCCCGCTGATGCCTAACTTCTGCGAACGGCACCGATATGACAAACTTGGGTCTTCTTGAACACTGGCCTTTACAGGCTGAAGAGATGAGTTTGAACGCTGCGGACGTAGCCTAGGTTGCTCACTAGGGCTTGCCACAGAACCAAGTTGAAAAAAATTCGAGGCCCAACGACGAATAGTATCCTTTTGGGCGCAACACGATCTCGATTGGAGTTGCGTGGTATTCACCATTTTGTATGAACATCTGATTACGAGAAAGATCTGCTCTGTGTTGCTGGTAGCAAGAACTCTGTATTGTAGGTGACAAACAACTTGCTTCTTAATTTTCATATTCTAACTTAAAATTATGCTTATTTTACAGAAATGTTTGTGGGAACTCAAATAAAAGTTGTTGCGTGTGTGTCATTTGAAGCCGATCACAATTGCGTGTGACACTATAGTGCTGCGTTGTATTATTTGGAATCGATGAAGAATTTTTTTGTATGAGATGGTTGGTCACAACATGCTCGAAATCCCGTTTGCTCACATTAGGAGCAATGTCAAAGAAATAAAAAGAACTTTTCCATGCAATGTGAGATAATATGTGAGACATAGATTCATGACTACATGAAGACACAGAGTCAAATCAGCAGTCACCTGATTAGACAACAAGGGATCAAAACAGTGTCAGCTAGTAAGACTTTGACCTCCGTATTTTGGAATGCGCAGAGTATTTTATTTATCGATTACCTTGAGAAAGGAAAACCATCAATAGCGAGTATTATACGTCGTTATTGACGTGTCACAAGTCGATCGCAACAACTCATAATTGCACTTGAAATTTTTTGCCTACCCACCTTATTCTCCGAACCTGGCTCCCAGCGACCTGGAATGCTCCAGAAAAAGATATTTCGGTTCAATGAAGAAATTATTTCCGAAACTGAGAGTTTTTTGTAGCCAAAGATAAATCACCAGCCTCCTTGATGTCTATTAAAAGCAGATAACGAAGAGCTCGGCCGTGTACCCAGTGGTGCGAACAAACTTCACAAAATCACTAATCACAAAATCACTTCTCTAAAGGAAAATATTCTTCGCATGGCTCGTCGAGAGCATGATCATATGGAACGTGTATGTATGTCATCCTAGGCTTACAAGGTACTGAGTCATGAGGCATTACCTGCCACATCTTTGTGGACACTTTTTCTAAAACCAATTTATGAAGGTGCGTTAGAGGGATTTTCACTTTGCTACTCCCTGATGCATGAGATGTGTACGTAAAGCTCATCCACCCGGCTAGAATGTACTTACCATGATGCTCATGGTTATTGAATGAGTGAACTCACCTGGCGGTAATGGATTACCGCTACAGCTTATTCCCTTGGGAAGATGTAGGATGAAGACTTTGCCTTATAGGTAATCAAACTCAAAGTCTTTGTACGATTTCCATTGTTGAGTAAGAAGCAGTATGAACGAGCAAATGAGATGAGCATTCCGCAGTGAGTGGCATACCTAACTATAAAGCAGCTTTTCAACTTGCAATTGTTTATTCTTGCTCAAGTCAACTATTACGACCAGCGAAAAACAAAATATCAAAAACACACCTTTTCATTAATGCATCTTCCGCTTACAGATAAAATATTCACACAAACAGGCTCAAGTGAAAAGCGCGTGGCTCCATTGTTATCGCAAAAGCGCCACCAACTGTCGGCTGCACATTCGTCAAGTGTAGACCACTCATGTCGTTTAATCATTTTCTAATTAAAAATAAAAACCACCCGAGCCCCATAAGCTACCCGCCAATGATTTGTGGCACAATGTTCCCATGAAAAAGTACCACCAATGCATACGGAAGGGAGCGATTAATTCGCACATATGCCTTTAACTGCAAGGGCTTACCGACTCGTGACCTTTATTATACACATAGCACGTGCAAATGAGATGACCAGGTGGATCGGGTCTGGATTGATTTATGAGAACGGGGACTTTGAAAAAGTGTAACGAACAACCGACAAACCTCACGTACGAAATAATAAATGAGCCCGTCAACGTTCGCCAAGGCAGAGCGGGCTTTCACCAAAATTACTGCGATTTGCATGCGGATGTACTTGGTTTGCTTGAGGTTTTGCCGTGCATGGAATGCTGGTTATACGTATTTTAGGATATTACCAAATCGAACGTGATGTAATAGCGGTTATTGATGTTCAGCAATTGACAGTCCATTTCGGACTGTGAAAGCATTACAATCAGACCCTAATTACTTACATTTAGGAAATTCCTTGATATAATTCCGGAGGAGTAAACACAAGAGTATAAAATTACCAAATCATCAGCTGATAGATGAGAAAATATGAAATTCGTTGGGCTCACGGCCAATTGGCACGAGACCAGGTTTCACTCTGTTGTTGAAAATAATTTTCTGTTTTTGTCGTGAAATTGATAAACAAATACGTACAGATATCGAGACGAGGTTCGACTGTAACCTGCAAATGGATTCATTCACTCTACACGTGGATAAATCGCATTCTAGTGAACAAACTGCTCCAGGCATCGTAACATGAGAACGTCTCCTATAAAAGGAAAATGGAGCTATAAGAAGTGTTATCTATTTATCCATGAATTCGTGGAACGACTACATCACCTAGAGCCTAGGCGACTTACACGTTTTTATCAGAGAACCGTGATTGTATGATACTTCGCTGTGCAAAATGTCTTGATTCGTACGTCTACTACCATTGATATTGTACAAGCATGTTATCGTCATATCGTTGGTGAAATCTATTTAAAGAATAGGTTGAGTTATCTAAGTGAAGAAACAGGCCTGGGGACTACCCAGAAGTCACCGATACCGCTCTCAATGGCATTGTATTAAGAATTCATCAAAATCTATTTGTGCGTAAAATATTCAAAAATTATCGAGAATTTTGGTTTTTTTATTTTTTTCGTATTTTTATTATTTTTATTTTTTTTTCGTATTTTATTTTTTTTATTTGTATTTATTCTTGAGCTCCCACCACCCAGTTAAAGAAAAAGCTCCTAAAAGAACAGAATGGCTAGAAAGCTAACTGGTCGTTGTGCTTCCTCGACAACGACGTGAACGCCACAACTGAGATTATCGCAAATATGTATTATCCGAATTGGTATGGCAAATTTTATTCCTAGTAGGATTAAAGGCACAAGGCCAAAGGATAAAACGGGGGTTGAACTGAGGTGCAAAGAAGCTATTAGCTAACGCAAACAGTTCTGAGGAAAACCGAAAACAGTACATACGAGCCCGAAATGACTGTAACGACGGGTTAAATTCCAATTCGACTAAAAACTGAGGTGTAAAATCCTTCAAAGGTAGCAAAAGTTTGTTGAAAAAATAAAAAAACTCAACTGCGTCGTCTATACCAACACTCATCCACAATCATATTCCAGCTGTCACCCCCTTAGACAAAGCTTACCTTGCTTATCCTCGCAAAGATTCACAAAGACCTCGACATATACAAATCCGTTGGTCCAGATGGTATTGAACCAATAGTTCTGAAGAGGTATTCTTCTACGCTGGAGTTACTTGTACGACTGTACTCATTGAGTATGACATTGCTGGCATTAGTGTACTTGCGTGGATTGTTTACAAGTTAAGCACAAACCAAGTCAAGCTCCACTGCTTAGATTAAAACCCAAGCCAAGCTATTGTGCGATATTTGTTTCCGTTAAAGTACTCGAAATCTGTTCCTATATTTTTTAGACTAAGAAGATCATTCGTGATCTTACAACAAGAGGGCTCAGACGTGTTCAAATAAAATATTTTAAAATTAAGTATAAGTGTTTTCTTTTATATAACTCTGGCAAAACCATAGCGTAACCTTTTTCGCATTTCCTTTACTTATTGGGCACTTTCCAAGTTTTGTGGAAAACAGCATTTGTCCAGCCTATATCTTAAAAGGCGAATCTTCTTCTCCCTCCATCTAGCGGCCCATTCCACTAACGTCCCTTCTTTCCAAGGTAATAGAAACGCTATAGACTGTAAGCCTATGAAATATCTTGAAACACGGAAACTCTTCAATGACCGATAGTATGATTTCGTAGCAAGAAATCCATTGGTGATTTGATGGCATATCTCATCGAAAAGTGGAAGCGCTCGCTACATCAAGCAAGTGAAAGCAAAATAGTTGCACTGGATATTTCGAAAGTATTTGACAGGGTTTGGCATGAAGCCCTTTTATCGAAATTGAGGGTTTTCGGCATCGATGACTCCCTTTTTAAATGAATTAGAAACTACATTTCGAACAACATTTCAAGTTGTTTTGGACGAGTTTAAGTCTGAGGGTCTTAAGGGTCCGTCTTGCCTCCGATACTCTTTCCCATTTTTATAAATGATCTCTTGTCTGTCACCTCTAATCCAATCCACTCTTTCGCCGACAGCAGTACCCTTAGCTTCTCATATCCGTTCACTACTTTATGTCCCTGCTCTTCGGCTGTAAACTGTGAGTGGCAGTGTATGTTAAGCTCATTAAATTCCGACATCGACAGCATCATTGCATGAGGTAAAAATAATATAGTGGAATTGATTGCCTCTAAAGCACAGAGTTCTCTCCTGTTGTTAAAGCGAATCACCACGCAGCTATTATCCATGAATGGGACTTACATATAAGAAAAGAAAAGATTTCCATACTCACTAACAATTTTAATTGGAACGACCACATATACATATGTATGTAGTGTCGCCAAGAATACTGCGAATTACCTAGGCTTCTTATACAAATGCAAGAAATATTTCTCACCCTTAGATCTGGCGACAATCTATTAGGCGTTCATTCGCCTTAAATTAGAGTTTAACGCTCATGCCTGTTCTGGTGCATCCAAGACCTCTTTAAACCTACTAGACAGAATATAAAATCGCACGGTAAAACTGGTAGGTAACTCCAGCATTAACAAAACATTAGATTCGTTGGGACATCGCAGGATTTTTTTCTGTCTTTCCCTGTTTTATCGTTACTTTCACAAAAAATGCTCTGATGAAATAGCCAGTTGCATTCCGTCCCCTCAACATTTCTCCCGCAACACAAGTCTCTCTAGGAATGTTCACTAATATACACTGAAGCCCACTTTCGTCAACTATAGAGAATCCTTCTTTCACCGAATCACATGAATCTGGAATTCCTTGTCAGGTTCAGTCTTCCCTCCTCAGTATAACGTGCAAGCATTTAAGACCAATGTCCATCTGCATCTCCTCTATCCCTCTTCCCTTTTACCTTCTGCCCGCATTGTGTCGCCGGCATCATAAAGTTATGAGACCTTGAGTGCGTGCATAATATAAAAAAAAATACATCTGTCCCAACACGTTATTCCATATTGCAGCTTGGAATCAAAATCGGGATAATACCAAATCCTTGTCATAAATACTCGTACTGATACAAAGAAAAATGTTTGCCAAGTAAAAACGCGCTGGTATTTTTAAAAACTAATTTATACATTTTATTTGTTAAATCCCTAACTACAAGTTATGAAAGACTTCATTCCAGTTGACCGCCATTTGCCTTAAAGCACAACCTGAGGCACACTGGCCAATCATCAATCGCTTTACGGACCTCATTCATTGGAAAATTGTCGACAGCCCGGACAAAGGCTCGCTTCAAAGACTCAATATTGATGAGTAAAGAGTAGAGCAGGCAAGGTGCGTTGCCAGAAACAAAATTGTGAAATTTGCCACCCTAAAACTTTCATCAATTACCAACTTTTGTTTCTGGGAAATGTTTCGAATTTAATGAAGAAATGAGGCCATAGACGAATATTTTTATAGCCTTCAAGATTCTCCCTTCCCGGAAGAAATACTGAAATTAGAGAAACGCTAGACCAAGTTGTTGAAGTCGAAGGGGGTTATGTACGAAAATAGAAAAATAAAATAATTTTTAAAATGAAAATGAAAAAAAAAAAACTTATCACCTTGCTCTAGAATCAAGACCACGGCTTCCGAAAACGCTTAGAGAAAAGTTTGTAAGCCTCCCATAAATATGATCTAGGCAACTACCCGAAGTGAGCCTAGTAGGTTAGTTTATGAAGCAAGCTTAGCCGCGCTAATAATGTCAAGTAATTTGAAACGACTTTATTTTTATCTAGAATACTTAAATTGAAATCTCCAAAAAACTAGAAAATTCTTCTACTAACATTGAACATACTCATACGTAATCTATAGACACATGAAAAGATATATACTTCGTGGCTAATTTCCACGGAAACTTTAATTACATCGGCAATTGAGATATCGATTTACACAACACCTAGGGTCTTTTGTAAAACATCCCCCATCTCCAGCGTAATTTTCAACTAAGTCCGGGAATATCATAAGCATTTATTCATATTTCAGAGACAAAAACAATATCTTGGACTGGGACAATCGAGTCAATATGAGCAATGAGAGTTGAAAAGTTCTTCTCTCAGACTCCTCCTGATATGTTGGTCGACAATAAAAGAATTATTATTACTATTTGCAATTAGATTGAAACCTTATAGTACTGACGTGAAAGGGGAAACATTCTTCTATCGAATCCTATATGTCATTTATGTTGTAATAAAAACAATAACAGAACAATAATGAGCACTGTATAAGTGCAAGATTATGAGAAGATCTGATTGATATGACTTTTTCACCTTTAACCTTCTAACAAGAATTTTATCGTTTTTTACATTTATAACCTCAGCTATGCTTGCGACACACGTTTATGGCCCGTATGATTATGCAGATATACGAGGATGGTCCGATAAGTACTAACAAAAGAAAAACAAAAACTTTGTAGAAATGGCGATTTATTTTTCAATATACATAGTATCCTTTTAGCTCGATACAATTGACTCAGCGATATTCGACTTCTTTAACCCGTCTGAAAAATACGTTTTCTCGATGTCTGCAAAGTAGGCCTCCGTGGCGGCGATGACCTCCTCATTCGACTGAAATTTCTGCCCGGCGAGTGAATTTTTCAAGTTTGGAAACAAAAAGAAGTCGCACAGGGCCAAATCTGCAGAATACGGTGGATGGGGCAGCAGTTCGTAGCCCAATTCGACCAATTTGGCCGTGGCGAGGGCGGAGGTGTGAGCCGGTGCGTTATCATGGTGGAAGAGCACTTCTATTTCGCCAAGTGGGGCCGTTTTTTCTTCAAATCGGCGTCGAATCGGCCCAATAATTCGGCATAGTACAGCCCTGTGACCGTTTTGCCCTTCTCCAGGTAGTCGATGTGGATCACACCTTGTGAATCCCAGAAAACGATGGCCATCACCTTTCCGGCCGATGGGACAGTCTTCGCTTTCTTCGGAGCACGTTCGCCGGGTGAAGTCCACTGTTTCGACTGTTCATTGGTCTCTGGTGTGTACCAGTTGATCTATGTTTCGTCGACTGTGACGAAACGACGCAGAAACTCCTTCGGATTGCGCTTAAACAGCGTCAAACACTGCTCTGAAGTGGTCTCACGGTTGCGCTTGTTGTCCGGAGTGAGCAAACGCGGCACCCAATGCGCCGACAGTTTTCTCATGCCCAAAATTTCATGCAGGAGATGACCCACGCGATCTTTTGAAATACCTACTGTCTCAACTACCTCACGCACTTTCACTCGGCGGTCTGCCAATACGAGATCGTGGATTTTTGTCACGTTATCCTCCGTGGTAGCCGTTTTCGGGGCACCTGGACGTGGCTCATCAAAAACTGACGTGCGACCACGTTGAAACTCGTTAAACCAATTTTTGATGATCGCCATCGAAGAAGAAGAGTCACCGTACACAGCATCCAAACGCTCTTTGATTTCGCCGCGCGATTTCCTATTCGATATTGCTCTTTTTCCATTTTTCTAAAATCCGCGGACACTCCCGCTTCCACACGCGGTCAAAACAAAACTACGAGCCCGATCCGGCTGAAATGTCGACAGTAGCGGTGGTAAGTTTCCCTTGCGCCACTGGCGCCATCTGGCGGTGAGGCTAAGTACTTACTAAGTACCACCCTCGTACACATGCTTTTCGAACATTTTTACCAACACTATAACGAAAAAATCACTCGAATCGGGCTAATATAAACCGCAATGTTACTTAACTCCTATTACTTTTTGAACATATTTAGTATGGGTCACTGACATATTCAATGATATCCGAATTCTACGAACAACTGAGTAAGTATTTATCCGGGAGTAAGGAAGAACAACTCTGTACAAGTCTACGGCAGATGTACATATTTTTTTCCCAAGTATTAAATCATTGGAGTCTTCTGATATTCTGAACTTTAAAAATGGCATCACCTTGTTGGATCTCATGAAAACAGATATTTGACCAATTCCGCCAGTCACTCGTATACCAATCGAGCTTAGTAGTGATATAAGCAACAGGCCAGCGCTGCCGGACAAAGACAACCCTGTAACATGCAACTTTGCTACAACCAAATGGGTTTCAAAATGCTGTGTCAGTAGCAGAACTTACCGCAACCCTGTGGATGGCAGAATGTCAACGCTTAACGTTACTAACCACAAATAAATGAATAAATGCAAAACTCACAGCCCAATGCGGAAATAGATTGGAATCTAATCTAAAAAAACTAAGAAATAAACACATATTTGTGGTATATACATACATATATGGTATATACATATGTATGTGTGTACATTCTTTTAAAATATAACCGGGCTGAATCAATCTCATCATTTTTTTTTTGCTACATTGGTACAACTGTCATCACTTTTAACGCTGAATTTGACGTCAACTAGTTTGTTGTCAGTACCCAAGGTCATTGGTTAATCTCAAGTACTATAGATGACATTTACTTTGGAAAAAAATATCGAGCAAGGAGCTTGTGGTAAATTCTGTGTTGCGAACTTCTTCTTTCTTGTTCAGTCGCTTTGAAAATGTTGGGGAAAGCCCATGATGACATTAAAATATCGTGGAGTGTTCAAACAGGAATCTCATGTTGTTGAGAACGGCCTGCAAGGATAGTCACTGAAGGAAACATCGAATGATTCTAGTTGGAGGGAGCTTCCACGAGAGCTATTAATCTCTCACGAATCAGTTCGCTATATTTAGCTACAAGACGCCTTGCTTCGAAAGAGCTCCAAAGGAATTGCTACACACATATAGACTGAGTCAATTCGAAATTCAAATTCATGTAACACATCATTACAGGTGGTAAGACTTGAATTTAAAAGCACGAAATGCTAATAATCCAATAGGCCTTGAAATGGCATTGCGTCGCTCACAAACATTGGATAAAGAATAAATTGTAAATTAAAGGTTATAAATCGTTTGAAGGAGAGATTTCGTCGGAAAAGTCTGGAATCGTGACAGACAACTCATGGATTTTGCACCACGATAATGCACCATCTGACAAATCCATCTTCGGGATCCACTTTATAACAATACGCTGCCTGTATGGTCGAACGATAACCCTTTTATACACTGCTAATTTAAAGGAGACAAAATAGATTAAAATGATTAGTAGAATGATATGGCCGCAAGCTAATAGTTTCCGATATATTGGAAAATTGATTTGCTTTATTAGAAAGAAGTATCTGTATTCTATAGTACGTAAGAACCAGAGGCGAAAACCGATTTGAAAAGTGCAAAAATACCAAAATAGAGAAAAAAAAAAACTATAAACACATTTAATGGGGTCATTAAAATTATTTAACAATACTGATAATTAAATATGTATGTAAAACAAAACACAAAGCATATCAAGAATATCTGTATAATTTAAATGTAACAGGCATGATTAGGGGTGGTCGTAGTGCAATGGTAATCATCATCGACTGTTGAGTCGAAGGTCTGTAGTTCAAGTCCGTCCATAGTCAAACACAATTCCTATTCGGAAAAAATGTGCAACAACATCAGTTGTGAATGAGAGATGATCAAAAAAGTGCTGACGAAGGCATAACACTCCCAGCATAAGATCACTTCAAAATTCATACTCTGTGTGTGCATTCCCAATATAACACCTTAATGCCATGGAAACAAAAGAGTTACTGTGAACTACACCCAGCGCAAATTCAGTCGAATCTCTCAAATCCTATCTAGGACAACCACCCCCGGAGAGTAGTGAACGAACATCTTCGACACAAACCATCTTCACCCCGTCATACGGTAGCGTATTAAACAGCCCTGGAGCACTTTATAGCAAAATAGATGTCTCAAAAGTAAAATGTTGAAACTTCTGAATAATAGTAAACTATCGAAACGGCGATTTTTGCGACAAATAAGTCTAATAACATGTTTTGACACACAAGAAGAGATAACATTTTGTTATAGTGCGTTTAAGTTTAGAATGCACTAACCCAGAATATATGTATATGCTTCAGAAGATACCTTTTGAGTGCAGTCGAGTGAGTAGACCAGTTCATCATCCAGTCTAGAGTTACACAAGGATACTTAAATTCTCTTACTTCTACTAAACGAAAACATTTGTTAGAGCATGAGCGGTGTTAGAAAAACGTCTGGGTATTGGATTTTTAGTTGCAGTTCCGACAGTGAAAAAGGAAGAGTCCGTAGTCTACTTGTTTGCCATTAGGTCTAAAACCCATTGTTTTGCTTTATCGCTTATGACCATTTTGTGCATTTGGAACCGGTGACTAAGTACTTCAAGGTCATGATTGATGTGTGCAGAAAGATTCAAAACACATGCCATATCGTCCGCAAAAGCCGTAACCTTACTATGGTAAAAACGGAATTAATGAAAACGAAAAACAATAAAGGACCAAGCAGTGAACCCTGTGGATCACCCATTGATACCGTTCTCATGGAACTTAACACACCATCAATATTAACTCTTTGAGTTTTATTATTATAGATAACTAAGAACACATTTATACAGTATATGTATGTAATAGTATAATATGATCGACAGTATCGAATGCTTTAGTTATGTCCACAAACAGCGCTGCGTTATGGCGTCTATTGTTGAAGCCGTTATAGATGTCGATACAAAAATTTAGTAGAGCATTCTCGGCGGAGCGACCTGAGTGAAAGCCAAATTTACAACCGTTGAATATTTTATTTGTTTTCCGAGAACTTGACCATTCTTTTCTTTAAAGCTTTTTCAAAAACTTTCAAAAATACTGATAGTAAGAAAATAGGTCTGTAGTTGTTCATTAGATTTTTATCTCTTTGTAAATATTTAAGTAATCAGGAAAGACGCCATATCTAACGCTTTTGTTAAAAATATATTGTAACATAAGACATCATAGATATTTAAAGCAATATTTTTTATCAAGTTTTTTAGAAAAACTCTCAGATGCTTGTGAATTCGAGTTTTTTTAGAGACAGGCTATCTTTATACACTTCAAAAGACGATATAGGATCAAAAAGAAACTTTAATAACACGACACTTCATAAACTAAACAGTTGCAATCACAGTAACATTCGGAACTTTCAGAGGTTACTTTAGTTTACGATATACAGGGTGTCCCACGAGCAGTGTGCCAAAAAGCTAGAGCGTGTAGGTCTGGTCAAGACAAGAATAAAATCGTACGGGAGTGGGGGTCTATTCCCCCCCGTTTAGCCGGGAGGGGCAATTTTCTAAAAAATTTACTTAATTTGGAAAACAAATTATTAAAAATCAACAGTTACATCCACAATGCATACTTTCTTGTAAAGCCAGAAACCTCTTCTTTTATCATGTTTTTAAACGAAGCTGTTTTAAGGAATAGTTTTTGAGAAATTAATTTTCAAACTCAAAATTTTGAAAAAAAAATTTCGAACTATTTTTTGTCAAAATTGTATGTAATTAGGTACTAATTTTTTTTCAAAAATTCAATTCTCGTATTAGTTTTTAGTTAAAAACAGAAAACCGGATGCAAAAAATGTCTTGTAGTTTTTGAGAAATTAAAAAAAAACCCGAACCATTTTTTTCTAAGAAAAACCTTTTTTTTTGTTTTAACGCGGCTGGACTTTTAATGTATGAAACAAATTAATGTATGAACCATTGACCTCTTTTTCTTATTTTAAAAAAATTCGGAGTTTTATGAGGATACAATAAAGTAACACAGTATTGGAATAACCCTGGATTAATCCTTTTTTTTCATTGATAACGCCTGAAAACTGACCTGCAAATTTCGTCTGGGTCGCCGATGGGTTCTACTCGCTAGGACCTTAAGACAATAAGACCGCAATTTTTCTTTACTGAAAAACAAAATCTTTGCAACCCAAATGTAAATAAAAGGCATCGCATTTTTAATGAAAAACCATTTCCAAATTGGATGTTAACTCATCAACATATTACGATGCCAAACTCATAATCTCGAGAAGAATTAACGGACATGCACTTCTGCTACGGTTTAGCTAATGGACGAGATCGTGAAGCCGAAAGACTCTACGCTGAAAGATATCCCAATCGGAGGTGTCCCAGTCGTAGCATGTTTTCAAGAATCCACCGACGTCTGCGAGAGCACGGAGTGCTAGAGCATCGAAGAAGCGAAAGATCAGTTACAGATGGATCAGGAATCTTAGATGAAAGAATTTTGGATTTGGTCCGACGTAATCTCTCCCTTAGTACAAGGAGGATAGCTATTATGCTTGGAGTGCCCAAATCTAGAGTATGGAGAGTGCTTCATACCGAAAACTTCCACCCGTACCATTTTAGGCCAGTTCAGGAACTCACCTCAAACGACAAGTTTTTGAGAGCAGAATTTTGTCGATCATTACTGCTTCGAGATGAAACTGAACGAAACTATTTTGCAAGGATATTCTGGACGGATGAAGCACAGTTTACCAGAGATGGGGTTACTAACTTCCACAATTTGCATCATTGGAGTAGCACCAATCCACACAACAAAAAACAAAATAAATCACAACACCGCTTAGGCTGTAATGTTTGGCTTGGTACTGTTGGACAAACTGTTATCGGGCCCCGGTTTTTGAATACCGTTATTAATAGAGAATCATACCTGCAGTTCCTACCTTTCGCCCGATTTGATGGACAACGTTCCTTTGGCCATAGCAGATAATTTAATCTACCAGCAAGATGGAGCACCAGCACACTACAGCTTACGGGTTAGAAACTGGCTGGATGATCATTTTAGTGACCGTTAGATCGGAAGAAGGGGCCCCACGGAAAGGCCACCTAGATCACCAGATTTAACTCCTCTAGATTTTTATGTGAGGGGATTCATGAAGAATTATGTTTACGAAGTGGAGATAGTATCTTTGGAACAACTGAAAGAACGGATTGAAGTCGCTGGAGTCAAATTGCAGGAAAATTTGTCAAGCATAGACTTATGTGCAGCCATTAGAAGGAGATATAATCTTTGCCTTCTAAAAATGGGGATCATATTGAAAATTTATTATAATGAAACTCCGAATTTTTTGAAAATAATAAAAAAGAGGTCAATGTTTCATACATTAATATGCCTACAAGTCCAGCCGCGTTAAAACCAAAAAAAAGGTTTTTCTTAGAAAAAAAAGGTTCGGGTTTTTTTTTAATTTCTCAAAAACTACAAGACATTTTTGCATCCGGTTTTCTGTTTTTAACTAAAAACTAATAAGAGAATTGAATTTTTGAAACAAAATTAGTACCTAATTACATACAATTTTGATAGTTGTAAAATAGTTCGAAATTTTTTTTTCAAAATTTTGAGTTTGAAAATTAATTTCTCAAAAGCTATTCCTTGAAACAGCTTCGTTTAAAAACATGATGAAAGGAGAGGTTTCTGGCTTTACAAGAAAGTATATCACGGCATTGTGGATGTAACTGTTGATTTTTAATAATTTGTTTTCCAAATTAAGTAAATTTTTTAGAAAATTGCCCCTCCCGGCTAAACGGGGGGGGGGGAATAGACCCCCACTCCCGTACGATTTTATTCTTGTCTTGACCAGACCTACACGCTCTAGCTTTTTGGCACACTGCTCGTGGGACACCATGTATAAGATAAATAAAAAAGAAAGCCCTAAGTTGGTGACACATTTTTCAAATTTCATGAGGATGTGGTGTAATTATTTCCAGAATAATTTCTATTTTTATGTTTTTTTTTTGGAACGACTCCTAATACACGTGTACTTCATATGTACACATTCTAGGTAAAAAGAGCCCGAAATCATTAAATGAAACCCAAACACTTAATTTTAGATTTATTTCGTAACATAGACTTATTTTGATTAAAGCAGATCTTACAAATGGAGGTGTGGTATGTTGCTACCGTACTTCTACAAAACATTACTATTTATTATATACTATATTACTATATTATATATATATATATATATATATATATATTACTATATTATTATTAATAATCGAAAGTAAATACAATATTTGATGTCTCTGTTGTAAATAGTTTCATAAAAAAATCTTGTTTTGATTTATGTCAAATTTCGTGTTAACTTAGCATTTGCGGGAGGTTTTAATTATTTGCTTTAATTGGAATAATAGTGCAGCTGAAGAGCATCGAATAGCTGCGGAAGCTTTGTGGTGACAATGCTGAAACGGATAAATTATGTAGGGAATGGTTTTTACGCCTTAAGAATGGTAATTTGGTGAACGTTAAAGATAAGCCTCGCTATGGACAACCAAAAAAAAGTCGAAGGCAAAGAATTAGAGGCATTAGTCGATGAAGATGCTTTTGCAAAATCACCAGCTTAAAATTTTCAGATATACATAACTCCAATGGAGCTTCCAGATTTATTGGGAGTAGCTTAGTAAGCAGTTTCTGTACGATTAAAATCCATGGGAATGACTCAGAAGCAAGGAAGTTGGGTTCCTCATGAATTGAAACCGAGAGATGACTTGCGAGCAAATGATTCAGAGGCAAAAAAGAAAAGACTTTTTACTTTGTGACTGGAGACTAGAGATGAATCTCAAGAAGGAAAAATACGATACTAAGAAAAACTCGTTACCATCGATCTCAACATCAACCCCAAGGCAAATGTTGAGTTAGGAGTTTTGACTGTCTGATAGAACCAAAAGGGTGTTGTGTCCTATGAGCTGTTACACTCTGGCGAATATATTACGGAAGATCGATGCAGGTTACAACTGGTCCATTACGAGAAAAATTGCCGGAATATGAACAGAGTTATGACAAAGTTATTTTTTGTTGCAAGACAAATCTTGATCTCATATTGCAAGCGTCGTGAAATATTTGGAAACGTTCAAATAGGACGTTCTCTACTGCACCTGCCATATTCTCCGAACCTTGCCCCTTCTGATTACCGGTACTTCCGACAGAAGCAACACTATTTGGCAGGTCACCGGTTTACTTCTTTCGCAAAAATCACAAATTGGCTAGAAAATTGGATCGTCACAGATAGAAAATAAATTACATACTTTTTAACGACAAGAAACGGGACCGAATAATTTTGCACACCCAATATAAAACAATTTATAAAGGAAAGCCTTAATTAATAAATAAGTAACAAAAACTTATATATTTTAACGAAACGACTTTTATTCAGCAAGTTCAGGAAAGGTAAAAATGTTATTAAAAATTATTCAGTATAAAGCATTGAGTCACAGAAGGCGTTCACGACCAATTACTAATAGCTTACTAGGGCCAATAAGATATCTAGATTGTTAAGATAGTTAAGCTAGTTTTTAAGCATTTTTGTGTAGGGTAAGATAGATATAAGAAACTTTAAATAAAAATGAATTAAAATGAAATGAAATAGCTTACAATATAAAGGGTGGTCCAACCATAATGCACGATGTTAATTGTAAGTCACACCTTAACGTCAAGTTTTTTTGCCCAACTTAATTTGACATTTCTTTCTTTCAGTGTTTGACAAATTCAACCATGGAGAGGTACACAATTGAGCAGCGCGTTAAGATTGTTGAAGCCTTTTACAAAAATGGGCGTTCAAATCAAAATGCATTTCGTGCACTTCGTAATTTTTTTGGTCAGCATAATCGACCAAATGTGTCCACAATCGGTAGAATTGTGCGCAAATTTCAGCAAACCGGGTCTGTAGGAAATGTGAAAACACCTGTGCTGCTCGCCCAGTTCGTTCTGCGGAAAACATTGCTGCTGTTCGCGATAGTGGCAGAAGAGCCGTCAACCTCGACTGGTCGTCGTGCCCAATAATTGAACATCTCACGAACATCACTGATGCGAATTTTGAATAAAGATTTGAATTTACACGCTTACAAGGTTCAATTGACTCAAGAGCTGAAGCCTACTGACTATTTCAAGCGTCGTCAATACGCCGAATGGTTGGTTGAACAGACAGAAGTGAATCTTTACAAAGAAAATCATCTTCAGCGACGAGGCACGCTTTCACCTCAGTGGATTCGTTAACAAGCAGAATTGCCGCATTTGGGCAAATGAGAATCCACGAGTGATTTTTGAAAAGCCGATGCATCCACAAAGAGTGACTCTTTGGTGCGGTTTATGGGCTGGCGGCGTCATCGGGCCGTGAATGGTGTTCGCTATCGCGAAATGATAACAGACTTCTTGTGGCCAGAAATTGAGGATATGGACCTGGACGATGTGTGCTTCCAAGAGGATGGTGCCACTTGCCACACAGCCAACGAAACAATGGCTCTTTTGCGCGAGAAATTCAATGGCCGTGTTATCTCACGTCATGGCGATGTTAATTGGCCGCCACGATCATTCGATTTGACACCGTTGGACTTCTTTCTTTGGGGATATTTAAAAGAAAAAGTGTACTTCAATAAGCCAAGAACAATTCAAGAGCTAAAGGATGAGATAATTCGGCACATTAACGACATTGAACCTCAATTATGTCTCCGAGTCATTGAAAATATGGACCATCGGATAGAGGTATGCCACCGAAGCCGTGGCGAGCATTTGGCCGATATTTTGTTTCACACATAATTGTCATAGATCCTTTTATCATAATAAAAAATATTAAGATAATTCTCTGAAAACTTTTTGTTTTATTTACAATTATCATCGTTTTCGTTGGACCACACTTTATAAAAAAGTAAAAAAACTAAAAAAACTCCAAAACAAAATATCCATATCAGGGCAACGGGTGTATTGAAAGTTCACTACATTGAAATTCGCCCCTGTAATTCTTTTTTTATTTCCAAGCTTGGCATGGTTGCCAGACGACAATGTCGGTCGAGTGGGTGGACGTCCAAACAGATGTCTATTTTGAATACCTTCCAAAATCCTAATTTTCGAGTGATTTAGAAAAAAATTGGCGAAACGTTTAGAAAAGTGTTTAGAGATAAAACGATAATTATGTTGATAAATAAAAAAAAACATTACAGAATAATTTGGTTTTCTTGCTTTTTCTAGGTACTTATTGCATGAAACGAATTTATTATATCGTCCTTAAAGTAGGCCCTGTCAAATATAATTCAACGATGGAAGCGCTTTATCCTTTCTTTCATACTTCATTGTTTCTATTCCGATTGATGTATTGCCCCTTAGCGAACTTTCTTTTACGCCCTCATTTGACTTAAATTTTCTTCCTTGAAATGGTAATTTAAGCTTCGGAAGAGGCCAGACATGACCAAATAAAATAGCGAATACGGTGTTCGCCGTTCGAATTTGTACCCAAAAATCTTGTACAACGACAACTTTGCGTGAAAAACCATTTTCATGATGCAAAATCAAAGATTTATTCTTTAAGAACTCCGAACCCACACCCCTCGTGATGCTTTAATAACATTTAGTATTCACCCTCTGAATGTATTCGTAGAAAACCTTAACGAAGCGTAACACAGTGCTTCGTTTTTGAGAGGACACTCCGACGACAGTTGACTAGACTTCGTTTCTTACTTATAAGTCTACGAGTATGTATATATTGTCACCAGTCATGTTGCATTTCAAAAAGCCTAGGTCCGTAGAACCTCGAGACGTCACGTCCTCACTGTCTTTTTAGATAAAATTTAACTTTTTTTCCGAAATTAGTCCTTCATAACCAATATATGTATGTATACAGGTAACTTATGATATTATGACCAACTCTGTCAGACCCACAAGAAGATTTCCGAACACCAAAACAATGCACACGTAACACTTCACGACCTTGGGTTTTTGATATGCACGATTCATTATAGGTCGTCTACAATAATTACAACGATTCAAAATTTCCTCAGAAATATAAAATCTACTGCAAGAATCTTTTTCAGCTTATATTTCCACTGTGAAAAGAGCACTCAAAGGTATGACTAACGAAAACAGCTATTGTCAATATGCTGAGTGGCAGTTACGCGCGACTTTCAAGTGATGAATTCCCGGTAATTCCCGGTAAAATTTTGGATATTTTTTTTTTCTGGTGAAATCTTCTCTAATCATTGAACAATACTTTTTTTACCATAGTCATCCGTAGGGCGATGTAAATTAAAGTCTTCTTCCATTCATGTCCAACTCACAGTGTACCTTTTAAGTCAAAATTGAGGTGAACCTTTATAGAATGTCGCATTAGTCAAAAATCGAACCTAAGGCATGTATTTAATTATTCTAAATAAAACCGTTTTATCATGAACCTAAGAACTTGTTATCTTTCAACCACAGCACTTCAGATGGAACTAAACAAATACGAGGAACGTCACCTCACCCAGCCATGAATAGCCAAAATTGGTTAAAAAAAAAAACACAAAATACACAAAAACGTTGATCACCTTCGGAGTATCACATCAGATTCGCTTTGGCAAGACACACAACTTTCATTTGGCACCTGAGAGGCTTATCATAGGTGCTTTTGTACAAATCACGGCAGTCTGAGTCTTTGAGACTTTCTTTTTGGCCAAAGCCTTCCACACTTACTCGAATCTTAATTAACAGAAAATCACTTCTTGATCAGTGTTTGGAAATCACACCCAATAAAAAAACGCATCACTTACACTTTGAGCGAGTAAGACTTTTAAAAATCTTTAATTTGATTATTATTTATTTTATTAATTTTAAACATTAAATTTATTTTAAAATATAGTTTAAAACAAAATTAAAAAGCACAGCTGGCAAAATTAGAAACAATTTACAAAACATTATTAGAGTAAGTTGAACGTTAATTTTTCGAATCTCTAAAAAGAAGGAACAGATTAAAGGAACTGTATCATTAGATTCTTAATAAGGGTGCTAGTATTTTCAAAATGTCTCGATGCCATATGGCAACGTCATGAGCGACACGATACAGGCCCATATTAGAATTGGGATTTTCATATTTAAAAAAAAAACTGTGAGCTTATTGACTTTTTCTTTACGTTTTGTAGATTTCATATTGAAGTGATTTCATAAGTTTAGTACAAATGAGCGTTTCTTATAAGGGGTCGGTATTCGAATCTCAAGGGTTGTTGCGGTTTCCTTGTAGCCGATTTTTCAAATGAAAACTCGCAAACAAATTGTCATAGTAGAATGAAAGCAGTACTTGTTGGATGTTTTCAGAAAAATCATCGACCACATTCACTAAAGGAGCGGCACATTCGTTTCTCATACAATGAGTTTGATTGCCGATTTTTCCCTTGATAAACTTTGAAATTTATAATGGCTGGTGGGGGAAAGGATTACATTAACACCACATCCAAAACGTGTCTGCTATACTTTTATAAACTTTAATACTTTCGTCGAACGATAAAGGCTGTTCAGAGTAGAGATGTTCCAAATTTTAAATTGACGTGCTCAAGTATAGGACGGAAATACCATAATTTATCAGTCATATTTTGTGAAGCATGCATTTTTGACTCGAAGACACTGCAAAATATACTAAAAGCAGTCTCGATGCTGTTGTACGAATGTACCATATGATTAACCCGTGTAGGCACTGACAAGTAAAGTAAAAGGTGTTTTTTTAGACATTTTGTTCTTAAACTGGCAATACTGTTTCTACAGAATATCGATGAAAAGATTAACGCCAGAACAACAACATGCAAATTGTGCAAACTTGTTCTGAAACATTGGCTCAGTTCGCCAAACTTATCGTGCGCTACGTCCAATTTACGGTCGATATAATCGTCCATTTGAGAAAGTTATTCGGAACACGATGAATCGTTTTCGCACCACGTATATTCTAGTGCTTAAAATGCATCCCCAAAGACGACAAACAGATGGAAGAGAAGAAGTTATTGCCGTTGTGGAGCGCAGTGTTGAGGAGAGTCAGATTGAGTAGATTCGCCATCGTACACAGCAATTGGAGATATGCCCATCCACTTTGTGGATAATTTTACGGAAATATCTTTGCTTTATCCAGCTTGTGCAAGAGTTGAAATTGCATGACCATTGTACACGTCGTAGGTTCGGTAAATAGGCCGAAAACATGATTCAGCTTGATCCTCATTTTCAACATTTCAGTCCTCCGATGAGCCCCTTTTTGATTAATTGTATATGTAAACAAGCAAAATTGCCGAATTCGGAATGGAAAAAACCCAGAAGCCTTTGTCGAGACGCCCTTGCAACGATTAAAATAAACTTTTTGACGAGCTTTATCGGCTTATATTTCTTTAAGGAAGATGCCGGCCAGAATGCTACCGCCAATGGAGATTTCTGACTTCTTCGTTTCTCAGTTAAATGGCATTGATGTGACAGAGCCTTACTTTCAACAATATGTAGCAAATTGCCACACGGCACGCGACACTATCAATTGATTGCGGGGAACATCTGCTGAGCGCACAATTTTGCGTTACAGACCTGTGGACGATCCTGTGATTTCACACCTTTAGATTACTTTCTTTGGAGGTATGTCAATTTACTAGTCTAGGCTGATAAATCAGAGACGTTGAACGATTTGGACTCAACATTCCCTGTGTTACTGCTGATTTACGGCCCCAGCTGCTAGATAAAGTTATCGAAAATTGGACTTCATGATTGCGCTTCATTCGAGCTAGCCGTGGCATGTATATGCCCAAAATTATATTTAAACATAAATGGCATAAGATTGTATATTAAATAAAGCTAATGTCATAGACATTAACGTTAGCCTCAACTGTCTTATTTTATATTGAATTTATGTATCTCTAAAAAAAAACACCCTTTACAAAGCTCGTTCGAAATACCATTTTCATCATTTAAAAGCAGCTCTTCTTATTAATCCAGTCAGTTTCTTTGATAGACGTATGAATCATGTTTAATGAAAAAAAAACAAATAATATATGCCTGGACCTTATCGCTCCTGGCGTTGCCATATGACTGCGCGTTGGCAACATGTCTATTTTGCATTTTTTTTTTTTACTTTTTCATTAACGAAAGAGTGAAAGGCATCCTGGTTGCCACGTGGCAAGACACAAACCTTTCAACCATCAGTAAATACAGGAGAACTGAACATAATCGGACTACAATTATTTCATTTCAATAATCAAAGAATGGTCAAATTATACGCTTCAATATTAGGTAAAGGATTCTTATTACTCTTTAGGGCCAGCTTTTGCTTTAACAACGTTTACATCAAAGCATCAAATTTAGTTCAATCATTATTCAGGGCTTCTTTTCCTATATTGTCTGCCATTTTCGATAAGATTGATGCCTGGGATGTGGCCTAACCTTTCTTTCTTTAATTATGCAATCGTACCTTAAAAAAAACTTGATTATTAAACTCGAATATGGTTTAAGATAGTAATAATGAATTGTGTTATTTGCAGAGCGTGCCATACGGCAAAGGGTGTAATTATCTTAGGTAATTTGCTTTCATTTTCATTACTCTTTGGCATCCAAATCGACTACTTTTAATATTTGAAAATGCATCTCTGTACCATGTGCTTGACCGAGGAAAGAATATATTTTTTTAGATATCGTTCACTTCATCTATGACGAACGCAGCAAAAGCCATCGGGTCTCATACAATAAAACTTACGTAGTGCGGTCGAATGTCATAGAATGACAGATAGAAGTGAAACAAATCTATTTTTTTAAATACTTCCCTATTGCAGCACATTTTTCAAAACGTTTGAATAATGTATCTATATCTATAAAATATGCTGAGTTCTTACTGTTGTTCGAAAACAGTCTGTTTGATTTCTTCATCGTTGTTTTTCTCAATTTTTGAAACAAAAAAATAGTCTGTAGGAGCCAGATCAGGGCTATAACGAGGATGATTAATCTTTACAAAGCAACATTCCTTGACTTTAGACTTTGTAATCTCAGCTGTGTGGACTGAAGACGAAAAGAAATCGCACAGTTCTCAACAAATTGTTGGCCTAATTGCCAATCATTATAATAAGCTGGGCTTACAACCGTGTTACGTTCCTTAAAATCTATGAGAGTGATTCTCTCACAGCCCCAAAAAATTGCAGCCATGAGCTTCTTAACGCTTCGGATGGTCTCAGCTTTTTTTGGTGCTTGTTCCCCCTTTCTATGCCATTCCATTGAATCCTTTTTGGATCATGGTAAAAATTCATAGTTTTATCGTCCATCACAATCAATGGAGTAAACTGCTTCGCGGCAGAGCTCTAATTTTTTTTTACATTCTTTACATTCTTAACATTCAGTACGCCGCAGCACTAGTTTTCGTGTGTAAATGCTCTTGAAGAAATCAAAAACACTTGTTTTCGAAGCTCCAGGCTGTGCTGCAATTTTTTTTGTTTTTAGTCTACGATCGTTCAGAAAAATATCTTCCACAAAATGGATATTTTCTGGGGTCGCCCTTGTTACAGGGCCTCCCTCACGTGGGTCAAATTTCAATGATTCTTTTCCCCAACCAAACAACTTAGACCAGTTTTTTATTGTTGCATATGAAGGGCAAAAGTCACTGTAAGCGACGGTCATTCTCTCTTTTATTTACGTTGACGTTAAACCTTCTTTAGTTATAAACTTTATAGCGATTTTTAATTTTAATTTTTTTTCTGAAAATTACTCGTTTGCACCTATTTAAATCGCTCTCAAAACTAAAGTACCAATTGGAATAAGCTGAAAGGAAAAATCTATTTACGTTCCATCTATATTCTATGTGAACAACTCATGGACGGCATCACGCAGATTCGTCCGGAAATATCACAACTTGACCAGTTGGTGTCAAATGCTTTTTGCTTTTATCCCAATTTTAACCATTTTCCGTCTTTTTCTTGACCAGAAGCGCCTCTTGCAGACTGACCTGCCCGCATACCCTTATCCCTCAACCGATTTTGTATAGTTTTTGTTGAGAAATTCATTTGAAATGATTGCTGTAATTCCAATGTAATTGAAAATGTAAAGGGTTGTTTTTCTGCTGCTTGTTTATTTAGCGTCCTTTACTTGGCAATTTACCATGATTCACGATATGCGCTAAAGTCAGTCATACTCGGGTGGCATTGCCATTTTATTGTAGTAAGATCTATATCCAAATAGCGAAACAAATTATTAAATTCAAAATTCAAACCACGGAGCAGCAAGTAATTCAAGCTATAGTGGCTAAATTTTGAATTAATTTCACGCACGCAATTGGGCATCAAGCCACCTACTCGTATGCGTAGAACTGCTGAATATTCCAGTGCTAATGAAGACCGTGGTTTGGCCAGCCCCAGCCGTTCGCAGGAAGATTTTACGCAAGGGCTTGGTCTAAGACTTTACAAAATGCGGCTCGTGCAAGCCGAACGTCCTACCACAGCATCAAGTTTTCATGAGTGGTCCTCAGAAAAGCTGGAGTAAGACCAGCTTTTAAAATATGCCTTCTGCGACGAAGCCTATTTCTTCTTGAATGGGTTGTTAATAAACAAAACGGACGTTTTTGATCCAATGAGCCACCTCACGCAATACAAAAGCTGCCAATGTACTCGACAAAATGCACTGTATGGGCCGGCGGATTTTATTTTTTCTAATATAACCATGGGTACAACGTTACCGTCAATGGCTACTGTCCGCTATCTTTCAATGATTTCGAACTTTTCTTGGCCCAAAGTGTGGTTCCAGCAAGACGGTGCTATACGTACATGCTACGCACCAAGCGGATCGATGGATCAGTTAGGAAAGTAGCAATTTATATGTCGATTTGGATTAACGAGCTAAACCGTCCGGCTAGATCGTGCGATTTAGCGCCTTTAGTTAAACACATTACGCCTTACGTAAAATCACTCGTCTATAAGCTAGTGTCAATTTCAGCCTTGGAGAGACAGATTCTAAATTTGCATTGGCGAGTCACCGGTCACTTTTGCAGCTTCCCTTTTTTTTCAACAGATAAAAGTACAATCATAAATATTACTTTTAAAACGATCTTCAATGCTTTTTCTAAAAATAATCCGGCTTCGCTTTGAATTAGTACACCTTATCTCCCCGATCGGCGTACTGTGCTTTATTGAACTTTATTTTACGTGCTATTTTACGATTTTTTTTATGATTTTTACTGCAGTTATAATGCCTTTTTGAAAGTTGTGCCCCTTTTAGCACCCGTTCAGATTAAAAAACTTAAGAAGAATAAATTCTCAAACAAATAAAAACTGAAAGGAAACAAGTAAGGAAAGCCTCAAAATATTTATCAGTTATTCTAATCAGCATTCAGGGAAATTCCAATTCAGTCAAATTCGGATTTTTTCAATTTTGTGTTTTTTTTCCAATAGAAAAAAATAGCAGAAAATACAGAAACTAGAAAAAATAGAAACTTAGGATTCCTAAGACTTTTACGGCTAGTCAAAGTAACGCGCAAAAAAAAGTAAACCTTCCAAGTGTCAGGCTCTTAGAAGACATGAAACCTGATTGAGAAGACCTGCCTAAATTGGATATTTTTAATTGGTTTTCATACACTATATATGTACCATGTATAGGGTAGAACTATACGTCCCAAAAACAGTCACAATTTTATTTTCTAGAGTCGCTTAGAGAGGCTTTTTTATGAACCTCTGCATTTATTCCTCATTCATTGTAATGAGCACAGTTCAAGGCGAAGAAAAAATATAAATAATGAACTTACGAGGATTGAACGTCTTTAAAAAAAAATTTGAAAACCCCGCTAAAAATATTTTTCTATTCAACATGCAAAAACACATAGGCGACTGATTTAAACATTGGATTAATGCTTTATCTAAAGCGTAATAGAACAATCCCGAAAATTTAACTTGGAGCCAATTTTCGATCGAAATTTTAGTACTTACGACTCTAACATATAGAAAACTATAATTTCGTGATCAACAGTAAATGTTTTTCATACTATGCCCAAGCAACCTTAATAAAATTCAAAAATGAGTGTCTATCTATGCATCTTGGTATCGGCAATATAAAACAATAAAGCAGTGCAGTTTGCATAATCGCACTTCAATCGTCAACTAAGCGAACAACCGAGAAACGAATGAATGAACACTGTAACAATACCAGTCACTGTTATGAGTTTTGCATCATTAAAAAATCCACTTAACGTGCAGCAATTCTTCCACGCTACCATTCGCAGTGAGACAACCCACCCATTTGCCTACAGAGGTACATAGTTGTCGCAACAGAAGCCTACCGTGACCATAAGACAATATTTTCTTTTTTTCGGTAGATAAAAATGAAAAGACAATCCCACAGCCGAGGTATCGTCCATTTCACTTAGTTTGTATCAACACAAGTATCTTTATATCTAACAAAGATAAGGCAGAATAAAAAATAAGGGAAACTCTTAATTACAACTTGCTCGTCCAAATGAACCAAGGCCAGCAATGGTTTCAAATAAAAATATTCAGCACAATATGAGGGACCAACTTGCGTGTATGTAGGCCGACAATTCATGAACAAACTTACAGTCTAGTGTTATCCTTCAGGACCTGGATAAATCCGCTTCTGCTACTGCTAAATCAGGATGCATAGTTAATCCAGTTAAATTAAATACCACACGCGATTATCACTGTGACTAAAACTGCGGTTTGTATTTTTATTTATCTCTCACCCCCACACACTTGAAAACTTTTTTTTCTAAAAACAAGTGAAAAACGCAAGTTGATGCACTCGGTATCCGAAAATAAATTACACAATTCCCTGTCGAGAAAAACTCGTCGCGATGTAACGTACGCTAAGAACGTGCGGGTTGCTTAGATCTTTGACATACATGGATATTACGGTAACGCAATATTGCATTGTACCATAAGATGCATTCGAGCTATTTCAAGAAATTCATTTTCTTTTTTCTATTCTCCCGACACTTTTCGCCCGAAACACTTTCACTTTGGATAATGGATTTTCACGTTCACGCACTGGAATAGTAGCGAATAATAGCTATGGGACATCACTGTTCTATTACAGGTAGTTATGGGACAACACAGAACCGAATGTGTGTGAATCGCGGGAAAATTCGACGGAAACTGAATGGCGATGAAGGAGTTTTCCGCGCTGGACCACGTACGATACACAATTGTGCTGCGTTGTGTAGTGAATTTCCTATTTTCCATCGACAAAGCTTTTATCGCCACCAAGCACCTGTTACTGAGAGGCGAAATGCTTTTGCACCTTTTCCCTCGCTCTCTTTGCTGGGAAATATTGGGATATTTTTTGGCGCGAAAAAGTTGTTGTGGGAATTATTAGACTGCAACCACGTGCTCTATACTCTTAGCTTTAACCTTGCTCTTCAGGGCATACAGTAGCGAGTGGTTGTGGGCGGGAATGGAGGGATTAAAAGTGATGATGAGGATTTGTTGCCACCGCACAAAAACTTCCACAGCGCTCGGGCAATAATGCATGCTAAATGAT
Source organism: Merodon equestris (assembly GCA_958301585.1). Lineage (NCBI taxonomy): Eukaryota > Metazoa > Arthropoda > Insecta > Diptera > Syrphidae > Merodon > Merodon equestris. The sequence continues at coordinate 44,904,909 of OY284413.1, forward strand.
TCAAAATTATGTTCAAGTTTATGGAAATTAATGGCTGTATGTGCAGACAGAGTTGTGTCCTATCTCGGATGGCCAAAGCACAGTTTTGGGATCTGAAGGAAATTTGATGAAATGAGGTTGAATGGGGGATTGCGATGGAATTGAGTTTGAGGTGATTGGTTTGTATGATAGCAATATTAGTTGGATTCGGAAGAGCTTTGGTCGACGACCGGAAAGCATAGCGATTAATTATGAGAAGGGGTTTGTGTCAACAACGCTTTGAAGAAAATCGATTTCTCAAATAGATTGCAGTCGTTCATGTCGATATGTTGCTTATACAGGAACTTTGTGCTTGAAGCCAGGCAAACAATGACACTTAGATTAGTTTTAGAATTAAATGACCATTTATAAATATAGGCGAAATAATGACTGAATCAGTAGGTATGTTCAAGGTGTAGGAATCAATATCCTTGAATTAGGCATTAACGTGACTAAGTTTTCTAAATTCACAATATTAAACAAGACATAGTACGTCGTCGTTCGGACTCTCTTCCTAATTGATTTGTGAATAAGTCTATTAAGATGTCATTTCTGTAAATATGATACGACGACGGTTTATAATCCTTTGGTTCAACATTTCCAAATTTTCTCAGGTTATTGAGGTACTGGAACATCTTTCGTGTTCTTGCAATTCTCTTGGAGACGCTCAGACCATTATTTAACCAATTTCTTTCTCATAACCATTTCACCAAAAACAATATTTAGGATTCCTAACAGGATTGCACTTTATTTTATAGTTTTAGTGAAGTTAAAATTATTTTGGTGAAGTACATTCATCATCTACTGCTTTTCCATTTCTCCAAATACGGCTAGAGGAAAGCAGACACAAAATTATAAGCATAAACTCAAACGTTGTGTTATAATATCCACCCATTCTGTTGATTGCTGTGATGGTGGCAACGAGCCAAAGAATGGAATATATTTCTAAGAAAAAAATATGGAAACTTATTTAGAAAATCATAAGTTTATGTTAAAGTTAGTTCGCGAAAGCAAAGCCTACCGAGAGGCTGGATAATCTTATACCATAAGTTCAAAAATTGGAGCTGTTTCGAAAATAAGAAAGGTAAGGATCGAAAAAAAATATTATCGCAAATAAATGCAAGGCATATTGCCAAGAAAGTCAAACAAAGGTCCTAGACGACAGTAAAATTATGTCCGACAGTCCGTTATGTCCGGAATCATTAAAAAACACTTACCTTGGAAATCGCTTTTAAGATCAAATTATTTTAACGGCGTTATGTCGCAAACTAATATTTCCAAAATTACCGGAAAAAAAGGACTTGCATTCACCAAAGAGTATATTAACAAATATTCATCCAAAAAACCTATTTTTCGAGCGACGGCGAAACATACAATCGCACAGTTTATTGATTATATAATGAACCAATACAACTTCCTTAACATCCTAAATATAAATCTTTAACAAAGCGCCTCGAAAATGGGTCTGGGATCAAATTATGTTTTTGAATAGAACAACGACCCAAAGCACATTGCTAACAATGCTTAAATGTTGGTTCTTTTTGATACTCGCTTGCAACTCAAATCGCCTCTACAGTCAGTCGGCATCAACCCCACTGAACACTTAATATGTATGTGGGATCGTTAACCAATAAATAAAATGAAAAACACAACAACTATTATAAACCGCTTTTTAATTCGAATATGAAGATAAAAAAAATAATACGAAATGAACAAAAGAGTTTACTGTTTTTAACTGCTTTGCAATTTACTTCTCCTTAGCTGACCGATCACTTCTCAGGTCTTTTGGTAACTGCCGCTTTTTCGCTTTTCTTCTTCTTCTTCTTCCCCTCCTTTCTTTGCGGCATTGCCATCTTCACTTTTTTTCTTGCTAGCTAATAAAAAGCCTCTTAAATCCATTTTCCTACATGTATGTATGTAGGTCGACCTAAAAGACTTTCGAAATCAAGCTGACAGCGAAAAAAACTGTCTTAAAGAAGTTCTGCAGTGTGAATCGAAACCAGAATTATGAACAAATTTGGCTCTTAGTCGTTGATGCTAAGGGTGCCGCAACTAAATACTAAATGTGGCACTCACTTACTTTATTTTATGTTACTTTTCTTAAAATGGCACCCGAACAGGGACCGGCCTTTAAATTTATCTATTTCATTGATCAATAGCCACGGGTCTTTTCATACAGGACGGAAGTGTTAGTACGCTCTTTTTTGAGTGCAAGTCACTGTTACCATGGGAACACAGTAGACCATTCTAGCTCCGATGTGGCCAATTCCGACATACCCATGGGAACATGTTCGAAGATTGATTAGATAAATAGATCAATAGTGAAGTGATTCGTGCCACGAGTAGGTCGCCTACAATCTCAACATAGGCTTCCAAAAGGGACGACCACGAACCTTCCATGGCCGGTCTCCAAAAAACTATCGGTTCGGTTCGGTAATTTTATCGGTTTTTCTTATATATATTACAGCTGATCAGAGACAGTAATATAATCGGATTGTACTGGTTTTAAACCCTTTAAAAAATAATGAGTCAATATAAATAAGAACTTGAAAAATCAAAAAAAGGAGATACAAGGGCTAAAAAATTGTTAAAATAAAAGATTTTAAAAACTTAAAATTGAGTGCCGAAGTGCTGTGCATAACATTAATAATAATTAAACAAAAAGTGTTTCCGAGTTGTGTCATTAATCCCCAAAGCTAAAGTGAAAAAGCCAAAAAAAAAAAAAAAAATTACCCCCTTTTATGAGAGTAAAAGTGACAAGGAATAGGAAAGAAAGCCATAATTTCCTAAGGTAAGCGCTTCTAATTCTTTGACTAAAGTATTCTTTTACCTGACGCGATATGGATCAAATAGCTAGTTCCTTAACCGAGTTGACTGGTGCGGTGGACAATATTCTTGCCCAGATCAGGGAGATGGAAGTGCGGCTGAAAGCTCTCGAAAGTAAGCCAGCACCACCCGTACGAGAAAATGTCGTGATGGAACGGGCAAGTGTGATTGTGCAGCCTAACCCGCCGCAAAATGAAAGTGAACTAAAAGAGATTAGCCGCCTTCCCGACTGCGTGAAGGAGCTACAGGTATTCGACGGAAACCCTACCCAGTATGTTTCCTGGATACACTCAGTAGAGAGCATTTTGAAGGATTTCGAAATAGTGAAGGAAAAGCCCATATACCATGCAATACCGGCCAATTCGGCCCTGGTCTCTTACAACATATTCGATAGCGACTGGGCGAGTATGAAACAGGTTCTCTCGCTGCACTATGCAGACAAGCGAGATATGAGAACACTGGAGCATCAGTTGAACCAGCTCAGTCAGAAAAATAGCAGAATAGATGAATTCTATCTATAAACCAAGATTTAAAACACACACATATATTAATATCTCGCACGACAGATTGTATCTGAATATTAGGTTCGTTTAATTCTAATAATTAATATTAAGAATAAGAATAATGTCTTCTTTTCGGTGTAGTTTAACACTATATAATTTGTAATTTTGTAATTGTAATAATTTGTTATATTTTCTAAACTACTGTAAAAATTACATTCGTCACAAGCCACCAAGTCGGTATTTCCAGACTAACCTGCTTGATCTGCCTGGCAACGGTAAAGGGGTTCCACGTATTCAAATACACAACCCCACTCGTCCCTATCAAGGAAGGAAAAGCGTTGATAGTCGACGGCAACCTCAACCTTGTACACATTATTAATTTAAACCAATTTGAGCGTCAAGTGACGGAGGTCGCGAAATCTATCGACAAGCACATCATCGACCAAGGGGACAGACGGCTGATTAACGTCTATCTTAACTCGATCACGGATCGCATCAGGTTACTGAGGAGTAGGACACCAAGGAGGCAGATATCAATAAATTGGATCGGATCCGCATGGAAATGGGTCGCTGGAAACCCGGATGTTTCAGACTGGGACGAAATCCTAAAAAGCCAACAACAGATCGTAGAAAACAACAATCACCAGTATAAGGTGAACGAGCGAGTCCTGGAGTCCATCGAAGAAATAACCAAAAAAGTCAACTGGGTCATCGACAACACCCACAGCGAGAGAGCGATAGCGGACATCCAAAGGTTCAAACGGAACATCTTGGATCCGGTTTTATTAATGAAGGAAGAGATCAACGAGGTGGTGCGGGCATGCCAGATGGCTAAAAACGGCATCGTGAACACCAACCTGCTTAACCACGACGAAATCAACCTGTTAATAAACGAACTTGAAACCCTTCCGTATGAAAACGAAATTGAAGCAGTCGAATTCGGAGCACCATCTGTTTATACAAACGGTTCGATTCTCTTATATGTCTTGTCTATGCCGAAGGTGAAGAAGGAGGACTGCAACCTGTTGCTAATAAAACCATCGATAACCACCGACCAGCAAGTTAGCATCGACTTTAACAGAATCCTCATCAACCGGGAAGAAACGTATGACATAACCCAAACAATGCCTATCGATAAGCAACACCACTGTATGCAGAGAAGAATCACTTTCGAGAATTCCAGAAAATCACTGCATAACCAGACTGTTGAAGGGAGGTCACGCAGCGTAAACATATCGTACGAACACTCGTGAAGTTGTCGAGCTGATCAAAGGGAACACCATATTTGCAACAAACTTCAATGGCCAACTCACCTCAGGGAGCGTCAAGCAGTTTTTGACGGGAACCTTCATCATCCAGTTGAATAATGATACAGTCCAATTAGGAAACAAGACCTTCAAGAGCTCCAGCTATGCTGCCCTCCAAATCCTGCCATCAGTGATGACGAACGTTACTGTCAAGGAACATGAGGTGGACCTTCAATTCATACACAAACTCAGTATTGAAAACATCAAACGACTCGGTCACCTGGCCGCTGGGATTGGGTTCTCGACACTATGGGACGTCGCTGTTTTCGTATTGCTCATATCGTCCATTATTAGAGGTTGCTGCAGACATAACTTCAAACTAGGAACGACCAACCAGCTGATGACCAGCTGGTCATCCATCTGCGGGACGCAGATTTTCGAAGGGGGAGGAGTTAACACCATCGACCGGACTCGATGAATCAGCACCTTCCAGCACCTTAGGCGGTTCTCGCTACTGGCGCGTTTCCCAAAAGTACAGGGGAATCATATTCTGTCTGGCAATTATCGCATAGGCTTGCATATACGCCAGTCGAACCATGGATTGCATCAACCAATGCATACGAACGCATGCCGACGATGCGTTCCCGATCAGATAACAGCACTCGGATATGGAATATTGAATATGCACCGAATACGATCTGGGGAACAGCGAACAGAGAAGGCACATAACACCTGTGTCAGCAAGCAAAGGGAAAGGAGGCGAAGTATCGAACGCAAGTCAGGCAGATTGGGATGGCAGTTCGTCGTGACACTCGCAGCCGAATAGTCGAATCGTTGTATTGAGTAAATCCTGTTAAAATAAATTGACAAATCGTTTTTTAATTTGTAAGTCGAACAGTTGGGCCAGCCTCAAGGCTGGCGTTCGCGGTTTTTTTTTTGGGTTCCCCATCAGGGAATCCTTTAACTGCCCCATTGGATTTAATACCATTTGATTTGTTTACTAGGTTATATTGTAGATAACAAGAACGAAATTTTTTTTTTGATTTTTTAAACAAATTGTTCACGTCTAAAGGCTTCGTCACACAGAGCGCGTTTTGAACGTTGCGTTAAATTCAACGCGGCGTTGCAACGCGACGGTGAAATGCGGTGTTGTGTGAAATTACAGATTATTTTCATCATTCGGACGTGCGGCGTATAAACAGTGTTTTGAAGTTTAGTGTCATAAAAATGGAACGATTAATCGAATTTGTCAGAAAATATCCATGTTTGGACCACACGGGTGATGAAAATTGCAAAAACATAATTTTAAATGTCGAGATCTGGGAAACTGACTTCGAGAACATAGCACGGCAAATAATAATAATTCATCATCCGAGCTGCTTGACATTTTATTGAAATTAAAATCTTAATTATTTTTGACTGGTCTCTGTTTGACGGAGCCTTAAGCTAGTGGAATTTTGTTTATTTTGTTGTGCGAATAATTTTGTAATTTTGTAATGTACGTCGAATTTTGTTCCGTATAAATTGTTTACGCGGTTATTTCTTCTTCATTACTTTGATATGAAAAAAAAATACTGTCAAAAGTACTCTTTATAGCGACCATGCTCAAACTGAGTTCAAGAACATAATCGTGAAAACTACACCATTCAAACACTAGAGAATATACAATTCTAGAAGTATGTATATCACCGGGAGTAACGTGCAACCAAATTGATCATTTTCTGATAGATCGAAGACAACATCCCGACGCACTAGATGTTAAAGCCGATTCCAAATTTACCGAAACGCGACACAGGAGTGAACCAAAACGTCAACGTTGAAATGTTAAAAAACCTTCTTACCCAGCACCAATACCAGGGCGAAGTTGATAACCCGTTTAACCCACTAGATTGTATGAAAACTAACGATGAAAGTGTTCGAGCTTTCTGAGCCGGAGTATACTCCACACAGATTTATGACGGTGACACCGGCAGACTTATTCGTTTTGTCGATGCCCCTCTGAATTAAGACCCTTAGTGGCCTTAGTTGTCTTATTGATACTGTCGCGTTGACAGTAGCCAGTCAACTTCTTCTGGGTGAAAACCCGAGCCTGGATTCTGACTGGTAGCGAGCCGTTGGGAGTAGCGTGAGGCCAAGCCCATTTGGGCGAAAACCCGAGCTCAAACTCTCCCGGGTTAAAACCCAAATCGGAGTGCTAGTCACGCGATATTTGCCTAGGGAGTAGGTATTCATAAAAGTTGATTAACCTCGTATGGGTTGAAACCCGAGTCGGAATATTAATTTCCGTTTTTTTTTTATCAGTCCCTACTTTACTCGCCGAGCGACAGTTTCAGCTAATGTTGGCCACGCAACCCGTTCCTCGCTTGTAAGCGACGAAGTCGTAAAAGAATTATTTTCTTTTGTTTTTTTCCTACCATTGTACCTACCACCTTAGGATCAACACTGCTTCGTTGATGTCGCGAAGACCCACTCTGACGGCACGACAAGTAGTATTTTTACCTTGACTATTGTGATCTAAATAATTTTTCACAAACCAACGGTACAATTTTCACAAGACAGGGGTAAATTTTCAGTCGTCACTGGCATTTCCCTTGTTCGCGAAATTTATCAGTGGTGACCCCAGCTACATATGGTTGATCATCTTTAACGCCATTGACCTTTGGTCACAGTTTAAAATAAAATAAAATATTTTAAATATTTTTTATTTGATCTGTTGTTTTATACTAGGCCGAATCAGAATTTATACGCAGTGATATTGGGGCGTTCGTTTCGCCCAGTAAAAGGTTTGCAACTCAATGGAAGAGATATTTCAATAAACTGCTGAATGTACATGGAGAGCCAGCAATGAAAAACGGTGTTATCCATACCTTCAGAGATTAAAACTGTCAACCATTGAAAAAGTAAAAGAAGCAATCCATCGACCTTATACCATCGGAATTAATAAAACATTCTGGAGAGGAATTAACAAAAAAATTACATGGGCTCATTCCAATGAAACCAGGAAGGGAAGAATTTAGAATTTTTCGCTATACGACAGCTTTCAGAAAAGATATGAGAAATCCACGAAAACATTCACGAACTATTCGTTGATTTTAAAAAGAGATATAACTCTGTAAAGCATTCCAAAATGTATCATGGCTTTGTAGGTCTCGGAATCCTAAAATAGTTGGTGAAACTTATACAAATATGTTTAAGGGGAAAGAAAGGGGAGTTAAAATACGTAACGCTCCTTTAAAGCATTCGGTTTTCGTGAAAGATTAGAAAAAGGAGAAGCCTTGTACCACTTCTATTTAATTCCCCGAAGAAGACCACCCCATACATGGAAAGACAATAGAAGAGGCGGAACAGAATAGCGAAACATGAAAGGAGCACACTCATGACAGGGAGGCCTGACGAAGGTTGTCAAAATATGTCAAACTTTGTTCAAGATAAGTCGTTTATGCTTGTATGAGAATCAAGTAGAACTTATAACTTTAATATCAAAAAAGTGCAGAAAGTCATCGAATTTTAGTAGAAGCTTACGGTGAACATATTTCAGGTGAACAGATGTGTTTACTAGTGGTGATTTCTACCTAAGAAGACAAAGAACTCCCCAACAGCCCAAAAAGTTCTAAGATGACCCAAGTCTGAAACTTGAAAAATTAAAAGCTAACTTGCCAACGCCTTAAGCCATGGAATGATCCGAAAGCAAAGGAACTTAGTCCCATGCGAATTAAAACCAAGGGATTTCGAGACCTGTTTCTTATTTTCCTGTGGATAAATTAGCGTCGGTCCGGCCAAGCTTCAAAATCAAAGACGAAATCAAATATCTGGGATCGGACCTCATGGTCTGTATTAGGGGGAATCAGTTCATATTGCTACCGACTGCAAATAATCGTGCATTGAAGGAAAAACGGCTGGAATACTCCAACAAAGCGATTTTGTAGGACAAAAACCCTTGTCCGCTAGTCAAAACATAATTGAAAACGCTCAAAGAAGAAGTCTCATCCCACCCGCCGTATTCTCCAAACACTGCTCTTTTTGATTGTCAGCTGTTTCGGCTGATGACTCCGGCTGATGACTCCGGCTGTCCGAACAAAAGTCTGCTTTTTATGACGATTATAAAAGATGAACCGATAGAAGGATTGCCTCTAATAGTCAGGCTTTTTTTTCAATATGATAATGGCATCCTGTTTTGTAACTAGGAAAAAACCGCTACGAATCAATTCCAATTTGCAATACAGGTAACCTTGATAGCTGGCCGCAGGCTAAACTACAACGGATCATTTCATGATGGGGAATCATTTCAATCCATCTCGCGAAATAAATTTCTCGTTTTGAACATACATATTCCTTACGTGCTAGCAGTTTAGTTTAGTTTTAGTTTGGTTTTAAATTAATTTTTATTTCATATTATCTTATACCTATCTTATCCTAGTCAAAAACGCTTAAAACCAGCTTAACTATCTTAACAAATGTAACTGTCTTACTGGCCCTAGGCGAACACTCTAAAACAAACAGTACAATTGAGACATGTCTTTCGACGACAACATAAATATACTATTAACATTATTATAACTAATTTAAGCTAAGAAAACTGTTTTTTTTTATTAAAAAACTTAGCATATGATCATTTTTTTTTTAAATATTTTATATAAAACTTAAGCTTACCTTAAACTAATTAAACCTAACTAAACCTATCTTATTCTAAATGAACTAAAATATATACACAAATATATACATTATACAGGGTGTCCCACGAGCAGTGTGCCAAAAAACTAGAGCGTGTAGGTCTGGTGAAGACAAGAAAAAAATCGTACGGGGGGGGGTCTATTCCCCCGTTTAGACGGGAGGGGCAATTTTTTTAAAAAATTTACTTAATTTGGAAAAAAAATTATTAAAAATCAACAGTAACATCCACTATGTAACATCCACAGTTACATATACTTTTTTGTAAAGCCAGAAACCTCTTCTTTCATCTTGTTTTTTGGAAATGTTTTTTTATTAAAAACGCGATGCCTTTTATTTACATTTGGGTTGCAAATATTTTGTTTTTCAATAAAGAAAAATTGCGGTTTTATTGTCTTAAGGTCTTAGCGGGTAGAACACATTGGCGGCGGGCGGACCCAGACGAAATCGGCGGGTCAGTTTTCAGACGTTATCAATGAAAAAAAAGGATTAATCCAGGGTTATTCCAATACCTACTGTGTCACTTTATTGTATCCTCATAAAACGCCGAGTTTTTTAAAAATAGTAAAAAAGAGGTCAATGTTTCATACATTAATTTGCCTACAAGTCCAGCCGCGTTAAAACCAAAAAAAATTTTTTTTTTAATTTCTCAAAAACTACAAGACATTTTTGCATCCGGTTTTCTGTTTTTATCTAAAAACTAATAAGAGAATTGAATTTTTGAAAAAAAAAATTAGTACTAAATTACATACAATTTTGAAAAAAAATAGTTCGAAATTTTTTTTTTCATTTTTTTTTCAAAATTTTGAGTTTGAAAATTAATTTCTCAAAAACTATTCCTTAAACCAGCTTCGTTTAAAAACATGTGAAAGAAGAGGTTTCTGGCTTTACAAAAAAAGTACATCACGGCATTGTGGATGTAACTGTTGATTTTTAATTTTTTTTTATCAAATTAAGTAAATTTTTTAGAAAATTGCCCCTCCCGGCTAAACAGGGGGGAATAGACACCCCCCCCCCCCCCCTCCCGTACGATTTTTTTTCTTGTCTTGACCAGACCTACACGCTCTAGCTTTTTAGCACACTGCTCATGGGACACCCTGTATATGTATATCTTTTTTTGTTCACATTTTATATTTATATATACATAGGTATATATAATTTTTTTTTAAATAAAAATTCTTTAGAACATGATATAATAACCATTCTCTTCCTTTAGAGCCTGTTTTTCAGCCTGAGGCAACGTTTTTAATTTTTGGAATGCGTAAATTTCTACAACTCTTTCCAATTCACTTTTAGAAGTAGTGTCGTGTACTGTGTATCTTTCCTTATCCAGCTTCTCATTTCAATTTTCCAGCACAACGGTTGTGTCATAGTTAGAAGACCTACGGCGTATTGCTGGAAAGGACTTATCGGGCTAAGGTCCTTTAAACTCAGCTAGGCACCACTAAGCCGAAACTTAATAAGCGTTGTCGCCTCTCCTCGTAGCATTCGCCGTGGTAGATGTCGTAATTTTTCGTTTTTCGAACCGTTAAAGTAGTAAACATACTATCTGTTATGTCTGACCTGAGCTTAGTGGTTGTCTGAGGTAGTATTTTTTAGGCTATATGTTATATCTTTTCGGGAAAGCGATGTCTAAATAATTTTTACTATCTACTATCTGCCAGTAGAAAAAATGGAAGACAAAATGTCCTAAAACCTTTTCGCGTTGATATAGGTTTAGGTTCATATAAACGGTTTTCAGGCTTCTTCTAGTGCCCAGTTATCCAATACCATCGCCTGACTAACAATAATGCAGGTTTTATGGTTTTAAATGATTTTGGTCCTGGGAGCCAAAAGGATGGAATATCAACAGTTGTGAGGCTTAAACTACTTTGGAAACTCAGTTTCGGTGTGAGTTGAACGCATTGCATCTATTCAATATGTAATGATGTATGGTTATGACATTATCAGAATCGTTCTGACGATACCGACCCAATCCATAAATCAACTTATTTATTTCGAGGGACTTACGTTCAATTTCAAAATTTCTATTTACCCCATCCGTCACGTTTACACTCGCATGCATAATGCATACGACCTAAAGACATAAGTCCTTCAAAAGTCATCTTACGCTCAAACTTATTTCCACTATATACACCTCTTAAGTTGCCAACTTAGGTAACTGCTTACCGCTACATGCGTTGCAAATCGAGCATCCACAACAAGGCTCGAAACAAAACATTGCGAGTAACAAATGTATGTGTTTGTGTATCTTGAACTACACACTGCAAAGACGAGCTACCAACTCAACTTGAGTATTCTTTTCAAATTAATTTTGTTTGTAAATTTGCCCGAAAACTGGCTGAAGTATTGCCGCCAGGCGCCGAGGCTGGCCTGGCAAAACTTTTCCCTCAAGGTAGTAATGAAATTCTTGAACTACAGAGGCATTTAGGTAGTTTCACTTTTGCTTCTTTATCTTTTCCGGCAACAAAGTTGTGTATAGTTAGTTTTCCATATCTTCGACGAATGGAACTTGAATGGACTTTCGAGTATTTCATTCAACTTCAATATTTGGAGACCATTCCAAGGTAAGTGAGTAAATAATTAGAATTTTCCTGATGGACTTTACTAAAGTCCAAAACGTGCAAAAAGTTCATTTCAAGGAATCCGGAAACATTCGGAAATTGAGATGAGATGCTATTATTGAAAGAAAAAACCTGAAACAAAGGCAGAAAGAGTTATAGTGATGTATAGACATATGCATGATGCTAAGAAAAGAAGAAAATCTACCATGTCGTCGAAAAATTTGAATGGCTCAGCTAGATTCTCAAATTATAGTTTTTCATAGATAGTTTTTTTGGATTTATTTTGCATTTTATTTAAAAGCATAAGCTAACACATAAAATGTAAAGACTGGGAGTGCATAGGGATCAGTAGCGTCTTGACGAGCGTTGATTTAATACTAAGTGGAAGAGTAAATAGAGAGAGGCCTAAATCTGAAGACGGAGAGGACAAGAGACTGCTTCTCGGAGGCGGGCACTTCACACAACAAAACCCTTTCCTCTGGAAAGGAGATACAAGTGATCGTAAAGAGTCGGGACAAGCACCTCTCCTATAAAGAGGCTGCCATCTCTTCTGAAAAGGTCAGGATAGGGATAGCTGGCAGTGACGGCAGAATGACCAGCGCAGATTGCCAGCACTGCGAGGATCATCTACTGGAGCTAGCTTCAGCAACAGGTTTCTGTATTCAGGCTGAGAAGTCTGCTTTGATGAATGGTACCTTCGTGGTGAGCTGTTCTTCACACCAGACATCTGCCTGGATCAGGAGAATGGTGCCGAAAATCCCTCCCCTGGGAACTACTACCTATAATACGTGCGCAGAACGTTTCTACATATTCCTACACAGAGGGTAAGGGCTCTCTGAAAAAAGAGGGCTTCATTCTGGTTGTGGGATTGGACAACGGGTCTGTCGAGAACCTGATTCACGCGTACGATTCACGTTCCTACTTTGGCCTTGGTAGGATTTTATTCCATTTTACAGTCGAAGGATGGAACGTGCTCCGCAGTCTAAATTTTTTACTCAGATTAATCTACAGCATTGCAAGGCTGCTACCCCTCTTCTCAGTAGCAGAATTGCATGCAGTAGTACAAATCATCACATTGTATCCATTCAGGAACCATGGGTGTGGAATAAACGCCTGTGTGGTCTTGGTGGTATATATGATGCTACGATTTTTTATGATGAGCGATCCGAAAGGCCCAGGGTCTGCCTCATCATATTGAACACGCTATCGGCAACCAAACTTGGTCAATTCTGTGGACAAGATCTGGTGGCTGCGAAAGTTAGCTATAAAGCGCACGGAGAAATTGAACACTTCGTCGTGGCGGTCTGCTTACTTCCCCTACGACTCGGTACTGCCCCCGCCACCTAAGGCGGTTTCTGAACTGCTGGAGTACTTTGAAGCTAACGCTCAAAATACTGTTTGGGGCAGCAGCAAATGCAACCGGAGAGGAGACTCTCTTTTAAACTTCGCTCTGACCTTATCATCAACAATATTGGCTCTCAACCAACCTTTGTGACGGCGAGACGACAAGAAGTGATTGACCTAATCCTGTCTAAAAGGCATGTGAAGGCCATCAGTAACTGGAGAGTCTTACCAAATGTTACGCTGTCAGACCATAGATATTTATATCGAACTCCAATTGAAGTGCGGGATCTCCCCCTCGCAGACCAAGCGGAGTCCGAGAAAGACAGACTGGGCGCGATTCAGGGAGGAGCTTGAGAAATCTACTCAAGCCCTACCCAAACTCAAAACAAAGCAATTGGTGGAGGATGCCTTTCATAACCTGAGCAGCGCCATCACCTATTGTTTCGAACTCGCAATTCCTGTCAAAAAACGTCCCAACAGGAAGTCGGTTCCCTGGTGGAACTCTGAGCTCCAATGTCTTCGCAGGGAAGCCAGAAGTCTCCCGAATATATCGCTTAAATCGAGCTCGGAAGATGACTGGAATAAATATCGATCGAAGCAGAAGGAATACAAGAAGCTTACTCGTAAATCGAAGAATGATTCCTATAAGTCCTTCTGCGAAGAGATCAAATCCCGGAGCGCGACCAGCAAGTTGGTTAATGTTCTCAAAGGAGGAAAATCGATAACTGTCGGTTAATCCTCTTAAGACTGATGTCGGTCTTTTCACAAGAAGGAGGAAAAATACTAGCATTACTCAGCTGGTGCTTAAAGGCATTCCCATCCCGATATCCAAGGAAGCTAACTACCTGACGGGAGTCATCTTAGATAGCAAACTTCTTTGGTCAAAGCACGTTGAGTCCAAAACTACCAAAGTGCTGTCAGCTTTTTGGCAATGCAAAGGTGCCTTTGGCAAAACATGGGGCTCATCGCCGAAAAAGGTCCTTTAGATCTACACGGCAATAATAAGACCGATAATCTCATATGCATCGGTTGTTTAGTGGAGCAGGCTAACACGCAAACACGTCGTGGCTTCTTTCACCAAAATCTAAAGAGCGGTCTGTCTCAGCTGTATTGGCGCTTTCCCCAGCACACCGGTGCGCACTGAAAGACATGTTTCACCTCAAGAGAAATGTACTTGCGTGTAGAAATATCCTACGACCCCTGTCTCATGGATATACCTTCTGACTCAATGACACCTGCCATTCTACTGCGCTGTAATTGCACAATCACATTTCCATCGCGTCAGGACTGGCTTTGGCCAGACAATGAACCTGGAATGGACTGACTTCGCATTTTCACAGATGGCTCGAGGACTCTGCAGGGGTCTGGCACCGTAGTTTTCTTTGAGCGCGTAAACATTCGAGTGCATTCGATTCGTTAGGAAAATATGCGTCTGTCTTTCAATCAGAGTTTTACGCAATCCTAATGGCCATGCACTTTGTTGTGAAGCACAGGTGGAAGGAAAGGGAAGCATATGCGTCTGCAGTGACAGCCAAGCTGCACTCAAAGCTGTGTCCAACCCTCTATCCAACTCCAAATTAGTGCATGAACTCCATACCTTTTTGAACAAAGTGGGCTAAATTCACTTAGGCTTGTATTGGTCCCAGGTCACTCTGGGATCCCAGGAAACGAGATCTCCGATGAACTCGCTAGAAGGGGCTCAGATGGATGCAGGATGACTAAGCGCGTACGCCCTGATGTCTGCAAGAAGTCCGCAACATTTTTCTTATCCTTAAGGAGAAATTATTGCAGAAGGCTTGCGGGGGTCATTACGGGCCATCACACTTTTGCCAAGCATCTCTACGTGCTGGGCATTAGTGAGACGCCTACCTGTGCTGCATGTTGCGAAGAGGACGACACAGCAAAACACTTTCTCTGCGATTGTCCCGTCTTCGCTCACGCACGGTGACGCACACTTGGGGCCGACGTGGTGTGTGACGAATCTATTAGCTCTACATCACTGAAGCTCCTCCTCACTTTTCTTCGGACAACGGGGAAAATACAATAAAGACAAGGTGTCTGTCTGGTAGTACAATGGACCAGTATTTTTTATGTCTGAGTGCTCCAACAGAAAAAAAAAAAAAAAAAAAGTGGAAGGGTAGCATAATATAAGTTAAAGTTTATTTTATTAAGATCTTTAAAAAAATTAATTTTCGGGAGCTTTGCTCCTTTATTCAATTAAATCCACTTAACGACTGAACTTACAAAATCGATCTTATCTTAACTTAACCTACGGTGCAGCTTGGGAACGTGAAGGAATGTGGGAATTGGTGGGGACTAACAGGCATCTCAGGTGACGAGTGTTATCGCACTCGGTTGGTGCCGTGTGCAATCCGTCTGCAATTATGGAATGCACTGGAGTCAGGTGGAACCGTTGGGAATTGATGGGAACAAACAACATCTCGGGTGACGAGTGGAGTCGCACTCGGTTGGTGCCGTGTGCAATTATGGAATGCGCTGGAGTCAGGTGGAACCGTTGGGTTGTGTGGCGTGAGGTAACTTATGTTACCTTAACTCTTCCCCTCTCAAAAGTCTGACGTCCTCGTCTGACCTTAAAACATAGGTATCCGGCTAATGCGTGTAATCTTGGGGGCCATCGCCTCATGCGCAGCGGGGTCCATGGGACCTGGTGTTACTGTTGAGGGTCCGGTTGTCGCCATTTCTGCGGCCTGTTGTAGTGGCGCCTTCCTCTTGTTGCGCCTCATGACGATTGCGATGATGATAGCCATCATGATAAGGATTGTGAGAGTTAAGTTGGTAAGGGTTGCCCATCCATCGATTGTTTCCAGCAGGTCTATTTGGTCAGTATTTTGCACATTCAACTCCTCGATAAGCTGGATCGGCTGTTTGCCGTCATTGTGGGTTTGGTGTGCTTCCGGTTGGACTATTGCGGGTAGTGGCTTGGATTTGGACATTCCAAAGGAGAAGTACTCTCTGCCATCGACTTCTACAGAGGTGTTTTTGAATTTTATGAGGAAAGTGCCTGTGAGGTTGAGGGTGTCGTTTGCTGTCCTGATAGTTCCATTATAGCCATTGAGAAATAACATGCCGGCATCCATTTCTTCTATGGTAGGGGTGTTTTGGTTACTGGTTTGAGGACAGGAACTGGGGCGACTATTTAGGATCTTGGGGATACATGGTGTGCTTGTTATATCTACTAGGTTTTTAATACTACATATCGATAGGTTATTGTAAGACTTACATCTAGTTGTTATACCAACAATTTTCTTATTACATTTTAAAATTTTTCCAAAGCTTATCTTGATAACATTCTGCAGTTTCTTAACTGGATTAATCATTATTTCCTTACATATTTCATCGTTGGTTTTTGGCAAGTTTATTATATAAATCAGACAGTTTCCGTTTGTGGCTATCTTGGTTTCGGCAAACTCGAGTGCCTCATCTATATTAACATACGGTACATTATCCTTTTCTAAAAATGATTTTACAAACTTAATTTCTTCATTAGATAAAATGAATGAGTTTACTATGCCTGCCTTGGACCAATGCAAGGCATATTCAATATTTATAAGTTGTTCTTTAATTATGGCTAATTTAAACTTAATTGCTACAGCTATGTCATCTTTTCCATTCTCTACCCTTTTTACTAGTGAATTGGTGAATTTAGTGAGTTCTGTTATCTTTTCTAAGGTTATTTTGTTAATAATGACCTGCTCGTTATTGTTTTTAAGGACGTTATTAATTTTCTGTTTTAATATCTGGAAATCTGCGCGGTCGGGGCTTCCGGCGATCCATTTCCAAGCGGTGCCGAGGAAGTCCAAGGATCGCCTCTTTATCCTAGGTGACAGCTTTTTCATTTGACTGCGGACTAAGGATACCTCGTAGGAAAGGAAGGGATACAGTGAATGGTTAGCGTTAACGTTCCGTTTGATGTCTTTTTCTAAGTCGTTGATTAAATTGTCATACTCATGGAGGTCAATTTCGTGTACTAGTCGAAAGTTGCCGGTTTGTATTTTTGCGTTGTTGGTCTCTATTGCGATTAGTTGGGAATTCGTGTAGTCGAGGATTTCGATTTCCGCCAGTCCAAGAGCTATGGTCAATTGGAATATCCTAGAAGTAAAGTTGTAGTCGGTATCAGTTTCGTATATGGGACTTATGAACAATTCTTCCACTCTCTGTAACTACGGTTGTGTGTTTATTTTCTTTAACTATTTCTCTTTTGAATCTACCTGATAGCTTTGTTCCTAACCTTTTGTTAATTCGCCCGTAGATTTCGTCGCCGGGGTTATAGTTTTTAATGGGCTGTCGTTTTTTATTATGTAATGTTAAGTCTGTAAGTTGTTTTTTCTTAATTTTTTCTACATTTTCTAGGCGATCTTTTTCGAAGTTTTCGGGGTTTGAATGAACTCTCTTCCCGAAGAAGATTTCGATTGGCGTTTTTCCAGTTACAGAATGCACGGAACTATTGTACTCAAGAACAGATTTTTCCAGCAGCTCTTCGAACGTTGAATGGACGTTCTCTACCTTGAGGCATCTTATTATTTCGGCCAGCGTCGAATGAAAACGCTCAACTTGGCCGTTCGCGCTACTTGTGTACGGAGGTGTGGTGACAATCTTGATTCCCAACTCGTCTTCAACCATAAAGTTGATAGAGGACGAATTTAGGGATTTCTCATTGTCGATAACTATGATTCTGGGGATACCGAAAGAATGTAATATTTCTCTAAGGGGTTGCTTGACGTGCTCGATAGCACGAGAGGCGAGGATTTTAGCTTGGGCGAATTTAGAAAATTTATCTAAAGCGGTTAGGGCGAGTTTCCCTTTTATACAGAAAATATCGATGTGGACTATGTGTCCGGGAAATTGAGGGATGTCAGTGGGTTGAAATTGGGGTTTGTTAGGGTGTCGCTCGTACTTGCTCTCTTTGCAAATGCGACATGTCTTAATTATCTTTCTTATTTTGCTCGCCATGCCTGGAAAGTAGAATTTGTTCAGGATTTGAATTTTATTTTCTCTTTCATTCCTGTGAGCTCGTCTGTGTGTGTCTATGATGATGTTTTCTTGATCTTTTTCGTTTTGTATGTCTTCTACTAGCGTGTGAGTAAATCGAATTTTATAACTTCCGAAGTACAGTGGGTACAATTGCTGTATTATGCCCATTGTCGGTTCGTCAGTCTTAATTCCATTGATGACCGAGGGGTTCAGGAATTTTTTCAAAATTTCTGCTAGGTTGTCAGTGGTAAAAGATGGTTCTGTGATTTTGTGACGATGGTAAGTAGGAAAGATAATTTCAAAGTGGTGTGAGGAAGAGTCCTTCGTGTCTAAAATGATTTGGTTCTTAAAAGCGTTTAACGGGGTTTCTACAGTGTGGATTAGGTTATGTGTCGAACTTATAGCGCTATGAACGGTCGAAGTAAGTGAATTAACCTGTGCTGCTTGCGTTCGCATTCACCCACCATATTACGGTTTGAATGCGATTGTTCGCCTCTGGAGGTGGCTCAGCCTCTCGCGGGTCGCTGTACGAAGTACCGTACAGTGCGGAGCTTGTGGAGGCTCCAGAGATTGGGGGGTTTTGGTCGGGCGTATTTCGGGCCTCGGGACAGTCGGGGTTGGTAGCAGTAGAATGGTAGGACGCATTAGGATCGGCAGCACCTGATAAATTGGTGGTGGAGCCGAAGCTACGGGGATTAGGTGGTGTTGGGTCCGAGATGGAAAGACTAATTGGAGGGTCACTTTGTTGGCTAGTGGAAGGTCCTTGACCTTGAGATCTCAGAACAGGCATTTTGAATTAAAAGGTAATAGGTAAGAGAATGGACAAGGTTTCCTCTGCACAAACAGAAATTATATATTGTGTTTTTTTATATATGTATAAGTGTATTAGCGTAAATATATGCTTTTTCTTATTTTTCTTATCTTATTTTATTCTTTATATTTTTTCCTTTTTATTTATTTTCTTTTCACGTGATAAAAAAAATTCTTTTTATATATTTTCTTTCTTACTATAACTTTTCAAGTAACTTTATTATTTGTTTCACTTTGGTTTCTGGATAATTTTTCCTTTCTATCTTTTTCTCAATTACTTAATTACTTAAATTTTTTTATTTAAAATTCTTTCTTGCTATGACTTTTCATGTAACTTTATTAATTGTTATACTTTATTTTCTTGGTAATTTTTCCTTTCTATCTTTTTCTTAATTACTTAATTACTTAACTTTTTAGTTAAAATTCTTTCTTACTATAACTTTTCAAGTAACTTTATTATTTGTTTCACTTTGGTTTCTGGATAATTTTTCCTTTCTATCTCTTTCTCAATTACTTAATTACTTAAATTTTTTTATTTAAAATTCTTTCTTGCTATGACTTTTCATGTAAAATTCTTTTTATATATTTTCTTTCTTACTATAACTTTTCATTTAGCTTTGTTTTTCGTTTCACTTTACTTAAATTTCTTAACACTAACTTACATGAGGGCTCTCATCATGCTGCAGTGCTTGGTGGGGCCGCTGACTCGTACGGGTCTCCTGTTCTTCCTTCGTTAGGCTCACTTAGGGGCTTCGTTTCCCCACACTTACGGTCACTGCTTAGGATCACCTCCTTCACTATCACTTTATTTTAATTTTTCCTATTTCTTTTTATTTTATTTTTTTTTTTACTGTCACTTAGTTTTTTGCTCTATTTCTTTTTAGTTTGTCCAGGGTTGGGGGACCGATAGGCGCGTTTGACTTTCGACAAGGGCGCGACGGTTTTGCGCGTGGAAATACTTTTTTTCCTTTTCAACGTGCGGCGGCTTCTTGAGGCGTCTGACGTTTTAAGCGCGGCGGCTTCTTGAGGCGTCTGGCTTTTTCTACGAACAGAAATTGAGGGAGGCACGGCGGCTTCTTGAGGCGTCTGGCACTCACTTCACTTTTTATTTTCCACACGCGTACCGTTCACTACCGGTCCCTGCTCGGGCGCCAGTTAAAGTTTATTTTATTAAGATCTTTAAAAAAATTAATTTTCGGGAGCTTTGCTCCTTTATTCAATTAAATCCACTTAACGACTGAACTTACAAAATCGATCTTATCTTAACTTAACCTACGGTGCAGCTTGGGAACGTGAAGGAATGTGGGAATTGGTGGGGACTAACAGGCATCTCAGGTGACGAGTGTTATCGCACTCGGTTGGTGCCGTATGCAATCCGTCTGCAATTATGGAATGCACTGGAGTCAGGTGGAACCGTTGGGAATTGATGGGAACAAACAACATCTCGGGTGACGAGTGGAGTCGCACTCGGTTGGTGCCGTGTGCAATTATGGAATGCGCTGGAGTCAGGTGGAACCGTTGGGTTGTGTGGCGTGAGGTAACTTATGTTACCTTAACTTATACGCACAACTTACTCCCTCACTTAACGTTATATAGTCGAGTTACGACTAATGACAATTACTTAACCGTGCAATGGCGTCTTAACGAATAACAAAACACAGTTTGCTTACATGTACTTTACAGTATTCGAGAATGTCAGGAATGTCATTATTAAACATCGAGAATAGTAAGGGCCCCAGGATAGATCCTTGAGGGGCTGCTGTTTTGGTTTTGGGAAAGATTGAAAACTTACCATTGGCATAAACAGCTTGGGTGCGGTCACCAAGGTAGTTCCTAATGATTCTTAGAGCTAAGGAATCAAAATTGAAGTAATGTTTGAGATTTTTAAGAAAGATCTCATGTGGTATAGTATCATGGTCAATTATCAACTTTACAGCGAAAAAATCTCTAGTCACGCGGCGTTGCAGCTGTGTTGTGACCTGAATTTGTTTAGAAAGTAGTTCAATTGCTTCCGGGATCTAGGGTTGAGAGAAGTGGTAAGGATGGTATTAAACGCATATGTATATGAGAGCTGTTGAGTCGTCATGGGTGATTAGCTTAAAGACTTTGAGTCCAAGCAAGTGTTCGATTTAAGAACATCCTTTTCATTGACCCAAACGGGCCAAAGCTCTAATGTTTTTATTTATCTTTTCGACATTGTGTCTTCTGAGGTCTCAACCTCAACCTTTAAACTTCTTCCATTTTTTCCAGGCCCTGTCTCGATTTATAAGTTTATTTAGTTTTTCAATTCGACTCTATAACCATTTTCTGTTACGAATGGTAAGATTTTTGGTTGGGACTTGGGTCTCAAACAGGTTATTGTGGATGTTAAAAACTCAATCTGCTCATCAAAGGAAGACATGAAGTACAGGTTATGCCAATTTAAATTTAGAGAGTCATCAATAAGAGTAATCATATTCATAGATTTAAAATCTTGGCAACTGATTGTAGTTCGAGCCATTTGTATCATCATCTCTTGGTGGAAAGACTACACGTCAGAAAAAATATTCAGGCTAGTGGACCTTATGATGAGATTTATTCTTTTAGTAGCCAGCCAATTCCCACATCTTAACAACTATACGAAGACCTGGCGGTCTCCTAACTTACTGTGACCCAACCATATAAATCATATGCTATCGAGGCCAGAAACTCTTGCAGTATCCTGGATTCTCGAACCTTCCGAGGATCCAACATCGACAGACCATGATGCATGTTCACACAATCGAAAGAATCGAGCAAGAACACTTAAATGCATGTTATGTGAGAAGGCAACAATGTTTTTTTCACTTATGCCTCGTTCAAGCTCTCTCAAGCCTCAAGGCAATCTGCGCAATTCACAGAGTAGCAATAGAGATGCACCGCCAGCGGATGCCACCATTTATAAGAAACCCGTGGTTTCGAAATGAGTGAAGACAAACCCATATGGAATACCAGAAAGCCACGCTGCATCGACGGACGAGAACCGCTCGTGAACTCTACGAGGAGGAAAGAAGGGACGAGCATACGCTTTTTAAAAGAAAATAAAAAAGATGACGATAAGAGAAGGAACCACGGAAAACTGAACAGTCGAAGCTGACAATATGGAAATATCACTTTTGCTGACTTGAAAACGTCAGTGGTAGTCAAAATACTGCTGTTAGGCAAAACTAACGATTGACACTGTCCGAATATGAGAGAGAATTCCATTTACCTGGCTATATCAAAGCTGTCTTTTAGGGAGAGCTAGATGAGCGAGTTCGGATTCCGATAACACCAACCCCATCAAATGATTATTTCGCGGCATCCCTCCTCGGTGGAGTACTGGCAAAACCCCACGTTGTATACTTGCCTTGAAAAAAAAAAATATCGAGGCTGAAGGCTAATAAAACTATTAGTGCTACCGGACCATGATCATGTCGAATGAAAGCATACCCAATGATAAGAATCTCAGCAAAAATTCCCTGGTCCAATATAAAGGGGATACCTATAACTATGCCAGCTCTATGAGTACAAATCTCTTAAGCATTGCTCATAAGATCATCCCGCCTATGCTCTGTGAATGCTATTTTTTATTTCATAGTTTCTTAGATCTACCTTATCCTAGACAAAAATGTTTAAAACTAGCTTAACTATCCTTACGAATTTAAATATCTTAATGGTCCTAGACGGGCACTCCAAAACAAGCAGTATAACTTAATCTTTCGACAACTATATACATATAAACTTAGAATTAACAGTATTATAGCTAACTTAAGCTTAAATTTTTTTTTTTATTAAAAAACTTAACATGTATGTGAATGCCTAAGACCATTCGTGTGCTCATTTGCTTTCAAATCAGGAAAATCCGTGATATATTCACAGTATGCCAGATTTTGGAGAAGAGTCATGAAATTCAAATCGTAATGTCAAATCAGAGTCAAATGTAGAGTCACATAAAACAGTGTATATAGGGAAGAGCTACGAGTGTGTCTTGTTTTAACATCCCTGCTAAACTTGTTAGACGATGCAGGATAACCGTCGAAAATGCTTCTTGCTCCATCAAACCGGAACTAACCTGACCCGTCGATATTAAAATAGGATTGAGAAAGGAGGACGACTTTTCATATAAATTAACGACTGGATTAACCTAGAGCCTCGATCATTTCGAGCCTGCTCAATTGCTTACATACGCAAATAATATTAACGCGATTGCACGAGCACAGCGAAATGTTAACAAACTGTTTGAGAACATTGAAGTAGAAGCAACTAAAGCAGGTAAAGTTTGAGAGCAAACTCCAACATCTGTTGTCATCTAAGAAACTGACTAACCAACATTGCCACGGTTAGCAGCTTGAAAAACCTTGTTTACTAGGACACTCGGCAACGATACCAGCATTAAGAACAGATACAGAATAAACCTCGCCAATTACAGTTGGGGCTTCTGCGTGCAGTCTTTGGTCCCCTTAGTGTTAACAGAGATTGAACCAGTTGCGCGACTGGCATTGCCAGCAGCTGGTTAAAGCTCATGCCAACCGGAGATGATGGTTGTTTGTGTCCCAGATTCACACCATACAGTAGCGCTATCAAAGTTAAAAAAGTTAATCTCGTTCCAGTGGCCTGTGGGAATGTAGGCCTTGTAAAATCGAAACTTTTTTTTTTAAAGTTCTGCCTTTCAAGCGACTTGTCATACGCAACGGACGATATACGAAGTCTTAAAATCGACTCGCAATTATTGCATTTCATCACGATGTGCTATAACCTCAGTTCTTTTGTCAATCCTTCAAATAGTTCTATAATACAATTCCTGTTACTTATTGAACATATTGAACATATACATACCCATTGAAAAGTAAGGGTGAACTATGAAAACAAAATCTTATTCATGACTGTCCTCCAATGAAAACTGCTCTTCAATTTCAGGAAACAGAAAAAATATTATTTCTGCGGTTCAATACGTAAATCACAACCCTTGTCAATCCATCCTGCAAACAGAAGATGGGAATCTCACCCGAATTCGATCTATTGTACTTCCATATTCTCAGCTAACACCTTGGCATTTAATCATTGTCAATGATGTGGAAACATTCTGATTGGGTTATAGTAAAATCTTCTTGGGCGGGCAAAGCCCTTGTTCTGTTTAAGAACAAAAAAAACATCCCAACACAGTTAAAGAGAGATTTGTTCAGGGATGTTGGATGAATCAATTCTTGTTCCAATTTTGGAAAATGTTCTTGTTGTGGCATCTTTGGTGAGACAAAGGCCCATTGAAGCACAAAACTAAATCTAACCTGACGCGAAGCAAATCAATGGTATCCTCAAAGGAGCTTAAAGACTTCTACCTTCTCGGTCTCCATCGATGGGAGAGGTCCCGTGACATTTCGAATAATAAATCATTTTCCCACAAAATCCCTTCAATTCAATGCCCAAAACAACAGGCTGTGCCTTTTTTTTTCTTGAATTATTTGAATGAAACGTGACAAGTGAGTAATGGATACCTTGTGGCGCAATAAACCATCATACCAGTCCCTAATGCAGTTGTTGTTATCATCCACATCTGAAAGGACCTTCCCAATGGATCAATTTCCTATTTCTTTCGTTCCATCACTCATTCAGCTTTACATCATTTTTACAGGTATCCACGTCTGGATACCCTTTGTTCTCTATTCTATTTTCATTTGGCATGAAATAGATTTGCAGTCTTTCTCGAGAACTTGCTTCCTACCACTTATGCATAAACAATTTCACTGACCGAAACAATCAGGGAGAGAAACCAGAACGCAAATGAAATTTAAATAAGAAAAATGATGAAAAGATGCCCTCCATGTTAAGTTGGTACAATATATGTATCTAGACGTTCTAGCTGAAGGAATAATGGTGCAGATTGGACATTTAAATAAGAAAGCAGAAGCTTATTTCATTCACAAAACGTTGAGGATAAAAATGTCATTGTCCTGTGGAGAGAAAGTTTGCGGGAGTGGGAGAGTTGTTCGGGTATCTGATGAGCCTCCTATACCGACTATCTTTAAATGCAAATTTTGTTTTTTAAATGTGAATATATTTAAAGTCTGCCCATTTGGAAGAGCCCAGAACGTGAGATGACCGCAACTGAGTGAAAGTAGCGTCAGAGCAAGCTCGTCGAGTTTAAAGGCGGAGACAAGGCCCTACCTCTCTAAAGCATTTAATTAGACTATTCTGTGTCCAACTAAGTCAGAGTACTTGGTCTCGCGATGTCCACCAAAAAGTTTGCGTAGAATTTTAGCACTCGTCCATAATCTTCCCGAGTCAGAGTTTTATTCTTCGTGTGATCATTATCTGCTGCCATGGTTCGGCGTGGGCGACAGTTGAAATACGTATAGGCTACTCCATCCACACTCTATTATATGCGCTTCTCTTCCCGCTTCAGTGTAACTTCATCCTAAGGTTCGCTTTATGCCAATTTGTCGATTCGCTTGCCGCGAGCCCCACTAAGTACAACAATAAGTTGCTTTTCTTGCTTTGTGAGTTCTTAAATCGACTAACAAATGTTTTCTTAAAATTAATTCACAACGCCTCGCGCGTGCGTGCGTGCTTTTTAACGCGTTAGACCGAGCTTACGAAATTAACGCTAGAATGCACAATCACAAAATTTTCAAAAAACGTAATAAAGCTTCGCTTTGACATATAAATAATTTGACAAAACAAAAGTTACGTTCTTTTTAATATTCCACTTCAAGGCTTCATAAAAGAAAAAAATTCAAAATTTCCATCATAATTTTAAATGTTGAATTAACGTGTGCAATTTTATTGGATATTGGATCAGAGGGAATTGTAAGCGAATAAATATTACAATGTAAAAACTAAAAAAAAACAAAAAACCGTCTACTTACAAAACATTACTTGCGTTAGTTGGTTATGAGGGATACGAAGCATCGAAGGAAAGTGCAACATCTGAAAGATAGCGATGGGTTTGAGAGCCAAATTTAAATAGGAATACAGACGGTTTCTAGGCTCTCAACTTCGAGAAGATGCAAATAACGGATCCTGATCAATTCTTTAAAATTAAAAGGATGAAAATTCAAATTTTCGAGCTATTCTGTTCCTTAATCGAACCGGATCTTGAAAAAAAATCTTCTAGGAAACCAATTTTGCCAAGTTACAGATTTATTTATGACTCTGTTGTTGGTTTTTTACTCCCTCATAAAACTTAATTCAGGTTTTAATAATAATAAATTTCTTAAACATTGGTGCATTTGGAAGCCAAAGCGATGAGGGGTTTTCGCTGAGAGTTCATTCGTCAGAACATTGTTTTTGAATCTGATTTGAATTAACCATCACCAGCAGCACTTCCAGATTCAAATTTCATATACTTGGTTGGTGATGCCGCCTTCCCGCTGAAACCATATTTAATGCGGCCTTGACCAAGAAGACTCCTAGGTGACAAAAAATCCAACTATAACAAATACTTATCATGAACCAGGCGTGTTATAGAAAATGCCTTTAGGATTCCTGTTGCAAGAGGGCGATTGCTTTAAAATTAGTTAAACGTTCTACCGATCGTGTCGTCAAAGCACGTGTTGTTTTACACCACGTCTCCAAATTGAACGATTCAGCATATTTTCCGTCGGATTATAATGACAAAATTGATGAAAATGATGAGATCGTTTACCAAGGCAATTGGCGTAAAGAAGCTGAGCCACTTCCTAGGATAAAATCACTTGGGTCAAATTTTTCTTCCCAAGAAGCTTTTGAAATTAGAAATGAAATCAAAGATTACTTTTTTCAACATAAAATTTAAAAAATAAAAAAAACGTATTCACAAACGTATTTATTATTTATTGGGTGCTTTTGCGTTGCAAAAATTCTAAATTTCATTATTTACATTAACATTTTATTCTGGTGTCAGAACAGAAGAATGGAGTTCAACGGACAGAATCTTCAATTTCTGGACAATCATTGTCATAAACAAATCACTTGTATCCGTGTTTTCTTTTGAAAATCGTTGGGCGAGTGTATTACGAAGATTCCCAAAGAATTCGTTCACATGGAAGTCTAACCGGGATTTTTTATATTCGTTGCTGTTGTTGGTGTTGTTCCCAGTTCCGGGAATTCAATATGCACATCCCGCGTAGGGAATAAAACGTCGCTATCATCCAACCTGTGTGACTCTCAATCTTGTCAGCCTCCATAAAACCCAGTTTGGGTAGAGAAGAAAAAATGTTAATCAATGCATGAATACTCTTTATGTAAACTTTCTGTTAATGTTATAATTTTGTTACCTTCGGTGTCTTAATAATTCATTTAGGAACGCAAGAAAGTCAAATAATTCCCACTTTTCAACCTCTAAAGCTCTACTTAATGAGGCCTGTTACATTTTTTATTTCCTTTAATAAACTGTTCCATCTTTGCCTGCAACTATGTAAATAGTAATAGATTAGTAAGATTAAGGATTCTAAGGAATGTAAAATAATGAATCTTACCTGGCCTATTCAACTCCGCCGCGATTTTCATCCGTCCTCGTTTATTTATAGCTGGAAAGTCAGTATCAAGCAGACATACATATCTACCAGCGGTTGATTTGCGATATGATGAACTCGAACACATCTCTCTTTTACTACCACGTTCTGAAAGTGAGCCTGCAAGTTTTCAGGTTGCAATGCAGAAATGCAATTAAAAAACCGAAAATGCGACATAAACCTATGTTCAACACTACAAGGAAACTACTTTTATAATTTTCATCATATTATAAATAATATCTGTACTAATTATAGTTCTCATATTCTTCTTCTTTTTTGGTTTGAAAAAAAAAATTTATAATATTTTAAGGGAATATAAAAAAACCAATTTATTCAGCTTTTTTTTTAATTTTGAATATCGAATTCGTGGTTTTCACTTCAAACTACATTTATAAAAGTTTTTTCGACTCAATCAAAAATTTGGGCAGTAGAGGGTTAACTGCGTAAATAAATTCGCCGTATTGTGATAATTAGAAAATGAAAATCAACTTCCAGAAATTGTAATCTATCTTATTCAGGACGCCTTGGTCTTATGCTTCTCAAGACACTAGGAGAAATCGGCGTATGTTTTCAATTTTTGTACAAAACCGACGTCTAATAGTAAAAAGAAGTTATGTCAGATATTTGTATCAGGGTTTGTCTCGGGTTATATGTTTTTGTACTCTAGATTTAAAAACTAAATTTATCTTAACCTTAATTAATAATCTTCCTTAGTTATTATAAATTAATCGTAAGGCTGAAAGGCATGTCGTTAAGTTGTTCTGTTTACTACGGAGTGTCCAAAAAGGTCCAATAAGGTATTTTAAGTTGGTTGTGGTATTTAAGCTTATTTTAAGCATTTTTGTATTGAGCAAATTGGTTCAAAAAAATATAAAATTAAAATTAGTGTTAAACCTAAAAACGATTATACCTCAGATCCTATACAATAGGGCCAGGATTTTACGGCTGGACCATTTTCTGATCAAACTGATCCGAAATTATGTTGCAAAGAACAATAACTTGGGTCAATAATCTGATCTCTGCCAGAAGTATTTCTCTATTAAGATTGACGTGAGCTGATCTAGGATAGGATAAATCTTCCACGTGGATCGCAAGATTCCTCTACGGACCCAATCTCACACTCCGCGAACCCAAACACCTCAGGTGCTGCCCGGTTTCACGCCGAGTTCGAGGAACGTAGTCGTTCGTTGTTTTTTTTTCTTATCTAAAGATATCATCAGGTAAATTGAATGTTTGTTTATATAAGGTTTTAGTTGGACTGGTTTTTAGTGGACACCTAAGGCCAGTAAGAAACTAAATTAGTTAAGATATTTAAGCTAAGTTGAAAGTTGAATCATTTTGTCTAGCCTAAGATAGTTTTGAGTAATGTTTAGATAAAAATGAATTTTGAAAAAATTGAAATATATTAATGAAAGTATTTAAGAAGATCCAAATCTATCGATTTCAAGCTCGAGCCAATTCTTGATCAATTTTTTTTGGCCCCAAACTGAAGATATGGATCTAGAAAACATGTAGTTTTAAGAAGACGATGCCACGTCTCGCATAAACCGTTTTGACTTTATTGGAAGAAATTTTTTCTTGACGAGTTATTTCGTTATTTTTGCTGATATGAACTGGCCACCAAGATCGCGTGATTTATCGCCGCTGGATTTCCTTATTATTTATTTGGATAAAGTTCCGAAAAGTACTCACCTCCGATTTTTCTGAATTTTTTTGTCTGCATAGACAAACACACGTAAAAATCCAAAACGGTTTTCACCCCAAACTACCAGAAAATACTAAAAGGACATTTAAAATTTGAAAATCCTAAAAAAAGGAACTAAAATGTCTTCTATACGGTAAAGCCTACGTAAATACGCGATACCTCAAATTAAAGCTACAGTTAAAGGCTTTCAACTGAGATACAAATAGTTACAATCCATTAACAAGTTTTGAAGTTATAAATAATTTCGAAAAAAAATGATACATATTTTTAAGAAAACATTTTTTTTTCTAAAATAAAACTAGTATTACGATTGTATTTTTCCAATCTCCTATAAAACTTGATACTTTGACCTTTCTAACGATGCCAAATATGTAAAACTTACTGCAGTGTAACATATAATACAAGCCATTTATACGTGGCATTTTTATACTATCGGATTATCTACTGTAAGTCACATTTGCATCCAGAAGGGTTACCGGTTGAGTCAACCTAGATACTTGAGGATGTTATAATTTGCATCATTGTAGACTGATTTGACTGTGAAGCACCATACGCCAAACCTAACCGTTTTCAAGATATTGGACTTTTAGGTTTTATTTATAAAACTTGCCGATTTTTTTTTTCTAATATAATTTTGTTTTTCTTATTAACGCATCTAATTTACTTTTATACTCGTACAGGTTTTATGTAGTAGATAAGTTGTTTTATAATTATCATCACCAAAAATGTCGGCAACTGAACAAACTGGGCCAAGATATGCTGATAGTTGAAAAAAGGAATAAATTTGTACAGTTTTTTTTTTTCTCAGGAATATTTTTTAAAAAAATCTATGGCAGTTATATTGCAGATGTCCCGTGAAAATATCTACGTTTTTTCAGCTATCCAAAATGGTATCATAGTCAAGGGTATTGTTAGAATCCATAGAAGGGCGGGTTTCCATTATGCGCACTGAGCAACATCTTTTTTTTCTGGCTTGAAGTGGCCCAAGAAACATAAATATAATATTTTTTTCTTGAGGAAATGTAAAATTTTCCTTTTTTTGTAACTCGAAACTGTCAGACAACTGTCAGGCAGGCGCCTGGAGCTAAAGTTTAATTAAAAAAGATAATATCAAAAAAGACAAAATTAACTTTTAATTATTTTAACTTTGGGACATATGACAATACCTATAATATTTTTCAACATTCACTGCACCCACCACCCTATCCATCCCCCTCATCAGCAACAGAAATCACTTAGCAATACTTTGATAATATATCACTTCTTCTTCTTCTTTTCCTTTTTTCTCCGGCGTTGTTATGGTCAGAAGTGTAGGACCATAACCTTCCCACTTAACTGCATTCCTACTGGTCCGCTTGTGGGGTCCGCCGGTTTGACCTCAGAAAGTAGCGGCAGGCTTCCCGGTTTGGGATTACTTCATCGCTGAGGCACATCAAATGCTGGTGTTTTTGCATTTGTTTGCACCAATTGTTTTTCGGCCTGCCTTTTTTGCATCTCTCCTTTGAACATGGCAATACCAACTGAGTCGGTCGCGCTCTATATTTCTTGTGATGGTTTCTTTTACGTGGAGGCTTCCTCGGATCTTTGAACTTCTAATTCTGTCACGCTTTGTTACTCCCGCTGTCATGCGAAGCATCTTCATCTCAGTTGCCGTTAATTTGCTCTCATACTTTTTGTGCATTGTCCAGCATTGTGAACCGTATGTGAGCGCCGGACGTACAACTGAAGTGTAGAGCCTTCCTTTCAGCTTAGGGGGCATTTTTCGATCACAGAAGATGGCGGAGATGGCTTACGCGATGTTTGATGTCGTCATCACAAGTTGCTTCTCTATTATTAATCTATTAGTCATAGATCATAGATCCCAGATATTTAAACACTTGGGAAGCACTCTGCCATTCAAGTAAATGTCTGGAAAAGGCTGATGAGGGTCAAAGAACGGGCAGCACAGATACTCTGTCTTCTTTGAACTAATACGATACCCGTGTCCCTCAAAAATGTCCACCCACACATCAAGTGCTCGTTGTAGGGACGCCTGATCATCACTTATAATGGCCCCATCGTCAGCAAAGAATAGCTGGTGCACATTGGGGTCCGTCACTTTTCCTTCAAGCAAGCAATCAAGAACTGCTATAAAAAGCAGTGGGCTGAGGACGCTCCCTTGGTGTACACCGACTTTGATTGCGAACTCTTCGGTGACTCCTGCGGTGCATCTTACTCTTGTCGTTGCTCTCTCGTACATGTCCATAATCACTTGCACGTAGGTTTCTGGAACTCCTTTTTGTCTTAGCGCTACCCATAAAAGATCTCTTGGTTGCCGGTCAAAGGCCTTCTCGAAATCAACCAACACCATATGCAAGTACTTTGAAGAATCACGATGCTTTTCCATCATGATCCTTATACTTTGGATTGCATCTGTTGTTGATTTACCCGAGACAAATCCGCACCGGTCATCAGATAGTCGTATTATTTTCCGAAGTCGGCTATCTAATACCCGTTCAACGATCTTCATGGTGTGCGACATCAGCTTGACAGAACGGTAGTTATCACAATTTTAGCGTATCACCCTTTCCTTTGTGCAATGGAAGAAGATAGCTTTCCCTCCATTGATTAGGCATAGTGTCGCCTCTCATAAGTTTGGAGATAAGAACCATGAGCCATCTAGACCCGATGTCACCCATATTTTTCCAGAACTCAGAGGGTATCCCGTCCGGCCCAACAGCTTTTCTTTTCTTGGAGTTTTTAACCGCGTACCGAACTTCTTCGACTGTGATGTCGGATATTTCGGGATGATTCGGGGCGGCTCTTGGAAAGTACACTCGGGGAAACTGTTCTTTCAGAAGTTCCTCGCAATACTGTCGCCATCTGTGGAGAATTTTTTCGTCTTCCACAAGGAGTTGGCCTTCAGCATTGTTAATAAACTTTGGGAAACGAATCTCCTGAGCATTTCTTCTTCTCTAGGCGGCTATCTTAAAGATATTTGCTCCTTTGTTCAAATTGTTTTGTCGAAGCTCCTGGGTAGCCTGGTTCCTGTCAGACGCGGAAGACGATATTTCTTCCAACTCCTGATAGATGCCTTCCATGCTTTTCGCTTTGAATTCGGCGCATGTTTTCTTCGCGATACCTTTGCAACATCTATATACCTTTTCACGGCGAGCTTTTTCCTCTCTATTAGTAGAAGAGCATTTTGACCAAGCTTGGAAAGTCATTTTCTTTTCGTGTATCACTGCTTTGGCTTCGTCTGTCCACCACCAGGTTTCTTTTGCGTGTTGGCAGGGGCCTTTAGATTTTCCGAGCAGTGAGTTGGCTTTCTCCAGGCCAGATTGTTGTAGGGAATCCCACATGTCTTGTGCTCTGCACTCCTCATTACCGAACTCATCGATAATGGAAAGAGGTAGTTTTTCATGTTAGTAATAAAAGCTTCGCCTTTTCCTTTATCCAGCTTATACCACTTGATTCTCTCAGACACCTTCGTTTGCTGCTTTTACTTCTTGCTCGCCTCCATAAAAAAATCAGTCAGGAGGAGACGGTGTTGAGGGGCGATCGCGTCTCCCAGGATCACTTTGCAATCTTTAGCTCATGGCTTCATGAAACTGGATACCAAATGATAGTCTATTTGAGTTTCATTTCCGCCGCTGCTATAAGTGATCAGGTGCCGGCTTTGTTTGACGAACATGGTATTTACCATTATAAGACCGTACGACTTGCACATGTTTAGGATATCTTCACCTGAAGAGTTCCTGGTGCCGTATCCCAGCCCTCCGTCATAGTCTTCGCTTGTCTTCCCGACATGTCCGTTTAAATCTCCCCCAACAAACAAAAGCTCTTCCTTTGGGGTGATTTTAAC
This sequence comes from Merodon equestris, assembly GCA_958301585.1. Classification (NCBI taxonomy): domain Eukaryota; kingdom Metazoa; phylum Arthropoda; class Insecta; order Diptera; family Syrphidae; genus Merodon; species Merodon equestris. Next base: position 44,937,919 of record OY284413.1, read on the forward strand.
AAGGTTGTGGAAATCTAGCCAGAATGCATCTTTTTCTTTTTGTTCGCATCCTACTTGAGGGGCATATGCGCTTACGATGTTCCACACCTCACCATGCATCACCAATTTGAGAGCCATCAAACGGTCACTGGACTTTGAAATGGTTAAGACGTTGCCAAGTTGGCGATTCCGTTTTTTCCTTGTTCCAATCCATAGTAAAACATCTTGTAGGCTTTTGTTTTAACGTCCAAGAAACGTGCCCGATTACCGGTGTTTCGCCATTTCGTCTCTTGTACGCACAGGATGTCTACTCGCCTTCTAACCATCATTTCTTCAAGCTCATAGCTGCGCCCACTCATGCTTCCAACGTTCCAACTCGCGACTCTTAACTGTGGCTTACGCCGTTGCATTACTTTGCTATCCCCCGGAAATCCTATAGCTCTGACCCGAGCATTGCTGCTCGTCCCAGGATCACGACCATTAGTAGTGCCTGGCGGGGTAGTGCTTTTCCTTTTAGCGTTCTTTTCCATAATGCTACGGTTTGACCGTTTTCTTTCTTCCCTTCCTTTTTGACACGGGCATGCTCCAGATTTTTTATTTTTTTTGATTGATCTTACTCTTACAACACCGGTGATCTCCAGTCGTGTCGACCCACTAATTTGCATGCACACTTGTTGGGCAGTTTAATGGTGGTATATGTGTCCCTAGGCTCACCTTGGTGTTTTCTAAATTGCCTAGATGTGATTTTTGTTTACCTTTGCTTAGTCGCCTTTTACGACAAGCGATAGGTATCGCTGCAGGGATATTCTTAACCCGTCCCTGCACGAGGCAATAATATGTCACTTCTAAAGAAATAAATTGTTGGTATTAAGAAATATAGAACAAAAGATATAACATGTTTGGTATCGTTGGAAAGGTCTTAGAATTCGGTAAAAAGGAGATACCTTCACAATACATTTTTTAAAAATAAAAATATTTTTTCTTGAAAATATGGAAACATTTTTTAATTTTTTTTTTATATCTTTAATATTTGTAGATGGATTACAATGTTTTCATTTTTAGATAAAAGTACTCGATTGTTGCATAAATTTGCGTCATCATTTACATATATGCGTTTCGTAATTTTAAAGATATTTGAATTTATTCTCTACAGGATATTCAAATTTGGCACATCCTTTTAGTCCTTTCTAGCAATTTGCGGTAAAAACCGCTTAGGATTTTCACTTCTGACTTAATAGGCGATAAGTTCAAAAAATGTGAAGAAAATCGGAGGTGAGTACTTTTCGGAACTCCACCCATTTATTTTGTTAAGAATAATAAACTCTTAAAAATACAGATTTAACAAGTAAAAATACATAAATACTCCATTTTATTAAAATAAAATACTCAAAAGACAATTGGCGTTCAAGTGCATCTCTACTTATGTAGATATAAATTGAAATTAATGCTATTACAAACAATATTGCCTGCCTAAAGCGGCGAGGCTCATTGAGACTATAGTAAACTCTGTAAAATCTGAGACTTAAGTTAAGCTTAGTAAAGCCTCTTTGGAATCTTCTAATTTTGTTACTATGTATAAAATAAAAAGGATCCCATATAAAGCAGCAATATTCTATTAAAAATGAACATAAGAAAAGTAAAGGTTCTTGAGGGCGAAAGGATTGTTATAGACGTTTAGAATTCTAGTAGCGAAAATAAGCAAAGATTTAGCTCCAGTAACATGTCTTGAAAAACAAACCTAAGAGTCAAAGATAACACCATGATCTTTGAATTCCTTTATTTTTTAAAGAGGCAACTGAGCAATTAAACACACAAGCTCGATTGAAGTAGAGTGGCGACAAAAGGTTGAGCTTTGGCACTTGGAAATTGTGAATTTTTGATACACCAAAGAGATTAACCTAAATCTAAACCTTTCAGTAGAAGCCTACAGTCTACCACAGAATTCACAGAAAAATGGATTATTAAATCGTTGTCATGCATAAGACAAAAATAAAAATAAGAATTTTGATTTATTTCTTCAACCAAATTTGAAATCACAATGAATCTCAAGGTGCTTTGTACATTTCGATTGCATTGTTTGAATTGAATGCTTGAACATTGCCATTTCATTCATTACAATGCTTCATGATACACGATATCTTTTGTTATGCTATGCAGCGGTGAATAAACAAAAACTAATGGTTTTCCGACACGGGAACAAACGAAACACAATTGACCATCGCGTGAAGTTTGTTTGTTTATTTGAGGTTAATGCCGTAAACACTCAATAAGCACCCTTCTGATTTGCTTATTTTAATTGCTAATGCAAGCTGCACGGGAAATTGCAGCGATTAAAACCCAATGGCACGTCGGTCGCAAACATTGGGATGCGTAATATCAAAACGTCTTCTGCCATGCATTTTCTTTAAGAATTGCTATTTCGATGACGCCGGGTGCCATAAAAAGATTTATTGACTGACATTTGGTAACATTATTATTACCGATCCGACCTTAAACTGTAGATTGTGAGGTGCGACTCCGAGCGATTTCAATGAGTTTAAAAATTCAGTAGGACAGCTGACATCATCATGGCTAGAAATGGAATGCACCAATTTGTAACTTATCAATTCGGTAACAATTTCATTTTGAATCTTGGAATTTAATTGGTCGAGTTCAGTGTCTTTTGCAGCCAATATAGAATTTTTGCTTTCAAGTCATGATTTTTATAATTGTGAGCTACACATTTTGGTCTTTGATTTGGTGGACTGTTTCTGATGTGAAATCAGAGCCCTCACCTCCCATACCTATGTCGGTCCACTGTCCAGAAAGTTTGTTTCCGGACTTCCAATAATGTACATATATTCGTATAAGTGCAGGGGAAGAGAGGAATTCCATATACCCCAGATTACCTCACTTATGCTGCGAATATACTTTGGATTAAGACAGTTTTTTAATATAAGCTATATTGATAAATTTAGGCGACCATTGCCGAACACATGTAAATCCATCTACCGGCATTGATTTGAAGTACTTCCAACTCTAAGTAACCATAATAAGTCAAAGAGTCGCAACAAAATTATTGTGGAATGCAATCCCTAAGAGATTATCGAGAAGCCTCAGAGACCATAACTCCCAAGACAAGAATAATTCCTCACCATCACAGGGTGACACAATAAATCTCAAACTATTTTACTTCCTCCAAGAGCGTCACGAATTTAAATCCGTCTTTTACCCAATGATTTTATTTTTCTCACCACCACTGGAAAACAAGAAATAACTTCCTCGCACAAAAGGTCACCCGATAATCATTCGGGGCGTTCTGCGAAACTGTCACTCGTAAAATGTTATCACCATAAGAAGCTTTGCCACCCATATCTTTGGCATAAATAAATCCCGCCCCAATGACGATATCTTCCTTACGTCCCGTGAAAGTTATTCTACCCACCGCTGTCCAAGGACATGGCACCACGGATATCCACATCCACATGTTGATCCCAACACAGCTTCCGACAGTCCTCCACCGCGATGTCACCCACTGGCCTTGATACTAAATGTATATCCCAATCCCCCCTACGTAAATATCTATAAAGAGATCCGAGGAAGAAGGCGAGGAGTAAACCGAAACACACTCGTCGGACGCAACTTACTCCCTCTTCAATGCCGGCTCATGTGCCATCCGTTTCAATTAATCCCTCCGGTCGTGATTGTGAGAAGGAATCGGGCCGAATACATAAATATTTTCCCCGAGAGATGCTCGTACTCGTACAGAATTATATGGAGATTCAATTGCAAGTCCTTCCAATGCCACCCCTCCTCTGGCAAATTTAATTGCCAGTTGTTGCAACGCAATTATATACAATCACCGCGTCTAATTAGAGACGTATACTCCCACCATCCTGGGCGAAGATGCTTGTCGCGCGGGCAGTAATGATGCTTGTGGCGATGTTAGTGGCGGTCGTCAAGTCGTTTAGGCAAAAGCGAACCTCCAGGCCATGTTAAATTCAATTTTGAAGCTATCAAGAACTCATAAACCTAAGCGCTTGAACGTTACTCTTTGCGTCATGATGACAGCTTCGGTAGTGAGTAGGGTGTCGGAAATTCCATTTGTATAAAATGAAAGCATTTGCGGACACAACGCCGGGGAGAGTTGGTTTGGAATTAATTTTTCAATTTGAGGCGGCCTCGTTACGGGGTTAGTAAGCCTGTCGTAAGAAGGATACACCTAGGATATGGATTCGATATAAATAGTTGTGAGTGGATATTTGAAATTGTTCAAGAAAACCGGAGAAATGGTTTAATTAATGAAGGAAAACTCGCCGGAGTCGACAAAAAAACATCCTACGACAATGACTTGGGTTTTAATGGGGCCTACTATGAGGCGCTAGATTCAAGGCCGTGGAGACTACATGCCATATGGCTTCTATGGTTTCAAACATATGCTATTACGTCCTCTTCCAGCCAGAAATTTAATAATGCTGTTACTAGGAATAATTCTCAAAAAGAGGTATCATTTAACGGCTCGATAGACTTGTTGGTATGAGTCTGTGTCGAATATGATAGAATATTTATTCCCGAATGAATGAACGCCAATTGCTGCCTGAATAGTATAGTAGATTCTATCGGGATATCACTCAAACCCTCACCCCGAAGCAAAAGGAATATAAGAAGCTAATTCGTAAATCGGATTAACACATCTGTGGAGAGAGTTAATCAATGATCGCAGCTTGGTTAAAGTCCTCAAACGAGTCACAGCGACACAGCGAGAAAAGGCTCTATTTCTCAATTGTCTCTAGTGCTCAAAGAAGCAGCGGCTGGCAAGAGTAATTCTGTGTTTTACCTCAGCGCTGGTTGTTGTCTCTGGTCATAAGTGAGTCAAGGTAGACGAAGTCTTTGATCGGCAGAGATGTTAAAACTAGACATGGCTCCGTATAGCTCTGTGATATGCAGTTTTCAAATCGATAAAAAGGTGATAAAAGTGCGAATATTTGTTCTATTGTGGACTTGTCTGGCCTGAAGCCGCAATGATAAGAGCCGATCAGGATATCCACAAAAGGCTTCAGGCATTCACACAATGCGGCAGAGAAGATCTTCTATCCGATGTTAAGGAGACCTATTCCTCTGTAGTTAGTGCATTTATAGGGGTCTCATTTTTTTTTTTTTTGGACTGAGCCCTACGATACTGAGATTCCATTCACCAGGCACGCTTTAATACGTTGGTGCATGCGCCCTACCAGCTCAACTCCAGCCGCACTAAATAGCTCAGCAGACAGGCCTTCTACGCCCGCTACTTTATTAGATTTAAGGTGCGATATTGATATCTTGATTCTATCATCGCCGTTTTACAGTCTACCAGTAGTCTTGCCATATTCTTAGCATCGACTGTGATTCTCTTACTAGTTCTCCGTTCTCATCCCTGCATGCTTCTGGTCTGACCTTTGGGATGTTTTACCATATTACCATATTATTAGATAAAACTCCCGAGCATTATTCCTGTGATGGCATCTCTCCATCTCCTCACTCTCACGCTTTCCGTGGTGTCTTTTTTTCTTTCTAAAAAGCGTCTGCTCCTTTCTTCTCGTAAAACTGGGGAGTAGCTCTCGTCCGCCTTTGTAACATGGTCTTGTAAGCGTGCTGCTTTGCTGCATGGATTTGTTTGCATTGTACTAGGGGTTTCTAGGTGGTGGCGCTCATCAGAAGCAGCTTCTCTGATGGCGTTCTAGCAATGCTCCCACTTGTTGAGGGAGACGCAGTCGGCGTCTCGAGATCCTATTTATTTACCTTGTCCTTCCCGATTCCGTAGCATCCTCGATATCCTTATTCATACCTTGGCTACAACAAGGTAGTGATCCGAGTCGATGTTGGCTCGTCGGAAGGTTCGTACATCTAAAATGCTGGGAGAATCTGGCGTTGATCGCGAAGTGATCAATCTGGTTGGTGGTCCATATCAGAGGACTGCCCGGTACGTTCCAAGGTCGAGATTTTCTATTATCAATATCAATATTCTTACCTTCAAAAAAGGCCTTAGTTACATAGATTTGAGGTTTTGAAGTTTGCAGCTCGGGGGTTACTGGGGTTTTATATGGGAAAATTCTATTTGGATATTTAAAAGTTTGCATCAAGCTCGGTTCTTGTATAGTATTCGAATATGCATCTCTCGCCAGGACTGGGACTTTTTGTCCCGAACAAAAACAACGTACAGACAAACCAACACACTTTTGTTATACACATTGCTCTGCATTTCTTAGTACGGCAAAAGAATTTTCTTAGTAATATATCTTACATTTCGTTGCATCAGGTAGCGAACCTTTGTGGCGGATGTGCCGTGAGTCTAATACCTTACCTCTACGTCACTAAAGCTTGGACTCATGTTGGTCCAGAAAAAGGTTCAGCCAGTGCATTAACGCTTGTGATATCAAACAGTACATAAACCTTCGTTAAATCATAACAGATTAGCTGCTTTAAGAAAATAATGTGTCCGAAAGAAAATAAGCCTAGTTCTAAGAAAAACAAGACCAATGGTGTGAGTACGTCTATTCTTTCTTAATAATATCATACTAGTATTTCCCAGCTAGCAAACTCGGTAGTATGAAAATGGAAGTTCAATAAGGGAGGCCATTAATACCAACATGACCCAAACGAAATTGTGAACGTAATGTATAGATTGGAGACGCATAAACTGTTCTATCCTATCGACCTGGATTCAATTTTCTCACATACATACGAGTAAGTACATATGTAGACCACAAATGTTCAGACACATTCGATTTCAAACAGTGGTCTTTGGATTCTTCAAATGAAATTCGTCATAGTTTGGGCGCTCGAATACATTTTCCACATTCATAAAATGCGTTCCGTGCCATTTATTTTGGAGATCTAAATTTACCGTTATTCAATATTCTGTCAGCACATGCATGAAAACGCACGGAACGGCACTAAAATACCAATATTCATTTGGTTTCATCCTACATTTAGCCATACAGTTGCCAAGGGGATCTGCAATTATATAAAAGCCGGCTAAACCCCGTGAGAACTGCAGGGTGCTTTATCCATCAAGGGCCATCCGCGCGCGGCTGTTATGGTTTTGGTTAGTATGCAGATTCGCAATCCAGTAAGAGGTGTTACATTTACATTGCAACGAAACCCAACATGTGCGTGCTAAACTCGCCTTTCGGCCACCTATTAGAGGCTGTCGTAGAGAAGAGCATTAAATTGGTTGAAAAAACAGGCATTGAAACAATCCAAAACCCCTTTGGCGGTTTATTGTGAAACTTCTCTACAGCTTATCTGTACTTTACCAAGTACATTCAAGCGAAGAATTTAAAAGTTATTTTTTTCCACCACTAAAGCGAAGGGATTGGAAGAAGAATAAAAGAAAAGTTGTTAAGCCCTTAAAATTCCCGCTCTTATTGCCACTTGCTGTCTCATGAACACCGCAGCTATATCCTTTAGTCGAAAGCAATTAACCACACTTAGCTGGATAATCGCGTGAAAGTTTTAATGTATCGCTGTCAAGAAAGAGGATCGCACATGAATGGGGAAACACGACACAAATAGGGTGGTTATTACGGGTAAAGCTGAAAGGAAAAAGAATGAGAGAGTAAAAACAAGGAAGACGAAAATCCGATATCGCGCTTTGTTAGAAAAGCTAGGGAACTAATGTGAATTTTTTTAAGTGAATCAAGTGAATGATGAATTGCACACATTCTAAATGGTACTACAGTAACCAAGGCTATCAAACGACCATGAAACGTAGTAATGGTTGGATAACAGCGCACTAGTCGGCTGCTGTTAGTATAAAATCTTAAGAGGTTTGGAAAAAGTTGTTGTCCCTTAGTTACATGTTATGATGACAATAACTAGCAAAAAGAGGCTTAAAAGGTTTCTGAATTCGTCGCATTAGCTGGAGATGATTATTAAGATATTTTTTGACTCCAAAAAGAATGAGATCTTTTCTACGTGTCAATATTGTGATAGGAATCGGAATTTACTTGGAATGGAATCTCTAACGAAATAATCAGGAATAGCACATACCCTTTATTTTCTGACTTTAACTTCATATTATGACTACGTCCATAAGATTTTACAAATTAATAATGTAACTAAGAACTTAGCCTAGCTACGTAGGATTTCCAACGATCACGGTCTCTAGCAATGCATTTGAATCCATTAAAAGATTTAGTGGTTTCCTTCTATGTATGCCACGTCATTTTTTGCCGCATTGTAGAGCCGAGTGCACTATTTCGATAGAGATTTTTTGAAGAGTGTATCCGATCCATTTGTATTTTATGCGCATAATTTTTTTTTCGATTGGTTTTTGGTTTGTAAGTTGCCACAAGTGTTGATTAAAAAAGGTATGTAGCCACCCCAAAATGCCGACTATACGGCGCAGACATCTATTTACAAAAGCCTGTAGTTAGTTGCCAGTACGTTGGTGTTATCGGAATCCGAACTCGCTCATCAATCGTCAGCGGCCGACACACTTCCCACTGCGCCAAGGCGCTCTCAGGTAAATGGGTTAATTAAATATATTCAGCTGACTGCTCTATTCACATTCTTACGATGCGATGTGGATACTGTGAATATACGAGTGTCCAAGTCTGAAACCTACTTGGTTTGGCCTTAAGAGTTTACCTAGTGGTACAGCTATTCGTCCCAGAATGATTCCAGCGATTGTTGATAGGATGACATTCCACGCCAGCTTTCACAATTTTTACGGTCACCCTTTTCGGGTAACTTTACAACAATTGATTCCTTCCAATCAGTTGGTATTTCCTCCACATTTTCTGAAACAAAATAACTAACACAGACATAGCCTCAACATCAACTTTGAAGAACTCTGCAGGTATATCATCATTCCCATAAGCCTTGTCGTTTTTCATTGCTTTGATTGCCATGGTAATCTCTGATATATCAGGTGCATCGGCATTAACACTACTAATTCGAGATGCAAAGGTCCATTTTTCACTTTGTTAACTACAAAAGAAAATATGATGTCTCCCCAAAATCTCTTTCCTGCAATAATGAAACTTCCAATGATCCTCATACCATCGCCAAACTTTTTGACACCTTTTTCAATTAATCTTTCATCTACTCTTTGGCACCCGATCCTAGTTATTTCTACTATTTACCAAACTTGTTCTTTGGACCATTTCTCCATCGTAAAGTCAACTCTGATATTATCGAAAAAAAATTAAAACAAGTTAATGAAAAATTCACTCCTGGCCCCGACGGCCTCCCTGCCATATTTTTAAAGAAAATGTTCCTCCTCCCGTTCTCTAGCTTTCTCAAAAATCTTCCGCCTATCCCTTTCTCAAGGGGAATTCCCCCGGACATGGAAAACCTCTTTTATAACACCTATACACAAAAGGGTCCGAAGATTGACATTAACAACTACGGTCCCATTGCCACTGTCACATATACACAAAATCTTCCAAAGTATTATAAGTCTTTGATCTCCCCCAGATAGCACGGCTTCGTCAAAGGTAGGTCTACAACCACGAACCTTATTGAATTCGTTTCCTTCACCCCTTCAGCCTTAAAAAAATACTAGGAAGTCGATGCTATTTCAACTGACTTCAGTAAGGCCTTTGATAGAATTTCACACAGATTAATATTCTTCAAACTGTCCTCCCTTGGCTTTGAACCCATCTTATTAAAGTGGATAACTTCTTGCCTGGAAAATAACTACTACAGCGTTCGTTTCAGATCTGCCCTCACATGCTCCTTTCTTACTTCCTCCGGTGTCCCCCAAGGCAGTCATTAAGGTCCTTCTTTTTATCCTTACCATTAACGATATTGAAATGGTTGTCAAACATTCCCACATCTCACTATACGCCGACAACACTAAGACCCTCAAGATCATATCCTCAGAAAATGACTCTTCCCTCATCCAATCGGGCCTCAACATTTCAAAGTGTCAATCTATTACTTTCTCTCGCAAACGTATCAAACCTCCTCTCCGTCTCCACTGTCTCCATAATCAATCCCTTTCTACTGTTCAGGTGATCCGCGATCTTGGCGTATAATGCGACCAGGAGCTCAATTTTATATTAAATTAAACATATCAGCGATGTAATTCTTAAGGCCAATTCTGCACTCGGCTTCGTGAAACGATGGTCTCTCTACATAACCTTTTTTCGCCCTATTCTCGAATACGCCTCTCAAGTGTGATCTCCTTACCATCATAAACACATTTCTAAAATCGAGAGTATCCAACGTCGTTTTCTCCGTTTTGCTCTTCGCGGCTCACCCTGGGACAATCCTCTGATCCTACCGCCTAAAACTTATTAATTTGAACTCGCTGGAAGGACGAAGAGGGATATCCGACATCCTTTTTATCCATCGACTCTTCTCAGGCACTATTGACTGCGCGACCCTATACAACTCTATCTTTTTCAACAATAACCCTCGTAATATACGAAATCCACGTCTCTTCTATCTACCTACCTCTCGGGACTCCTATGGTTCCAATGAACCTATCTACCGTATGCTGCGGAATGTTAATACGAAAAACTGTTTCGACTTCAACAACACTCCTTGTCTAAAACTCCGTCTCAATCGCCCTCTTTCTTAGATTCCTAGGTTGTAAAGTAAATAAAGTATGTAGCTTGAATTAAACGCAATAAATGGTGGTATTGCCCCCACCAAATTAACAAATCTATTTACAGGGCGTCGCGATCTTACATTTTTTTTTACATTTTTATTTCATTCCTTTTACATCATTTCATTTAGTGTTAGTTAGTGCGGAATGTTACTTCAGATAGAGAATAACTATTGTAAATTAAACTGAAGTGGGGTGAATAATAGATATCATACATAAAATTCATACAGTTGGAAGAAAAGTTGGAAAATGCAATATTTAAAAGAAACATAAATTGAATAAAGCAATTGAACGGTATTATATTTTTAAGACTTCAATATTGATATTATTCTGTGCTGTTGCTTAAGATATTAAACTATGTTCCTCAAAAGAACTTCAACATTAACATAGTCGAACGTGAATAACCATTCTTTAACTTTCGATGAGAATGAATGAAAATTGTACGTGGTTTTTACACGAAGTGGTAACTTATTGAAAGCGGTGGGAGCTGTTACGGTGTAGAAATTGGAGAAATGGGTTCTAAAAGCGAAAGGAACGTTCACAAGATGAATATTATTTACACGTAAGCTATAATGTTGAGAGTTTCTGCTCGGTATATTACCACTTCTTTTAAAGAAATCTCTCAGGACTTTAAAAACGTAAAGGTGTCTTAAAGGAAGAATATGCAAATCTTTGAATAGGGGCCAACTCTGAGTGAAGCGATTTTTACGGCAAATTATCCGAATTAGATGTTTTTGTGCCAATAGCAATGGTCTGAGAGTGCTTGTATAATAGCCACCCCAACTTGCAATCCCATATTGTAGTTTAGATTGGGCCAGTCCAAAATAAATTGTTTTAAGAACTTTTTTGGAGCAATATTGATCTATCAGATACATTTTCCTCGTCACTAACAACATATGCGATTTAATATTTTGTATGTGGTCTTTCCAGTTTAAATTACAATCGATCACTACACCAAGATATTTATATTTTTGCACTGACTCAATATTAAAACATTTTGACGAACAAGTACGATTAGATAAGAAATTGTTTTTACCACAGCTATGGACAGGTAGACAAAATTTAGTGCAATCATAGGCGTGAAAACATATATTGTAGTCGTGTATGACCTTACTGCTGATATTAAAAGACATTAACTTTGTTTTCTCGCTAATAATTCATTTATGCGCAGTAAACCAGAGTCTCAAGGTTTCTAGAACCTCAGAAATCTTGGTAATACAATCAAATTCAGTCTGAGATTGTACAACGAAAACAATATCGTCCGCAAAAGCAGTAGACATACCTCCAAAGTTAATATCAAGGAGTGAGTTAATATATATTAAAAATAACAGAGGTCCCAAAACTGATACACATACACATTTGTGTATTACCCCCCTAAATCCAGCATTATAAAGCTTTCCAAGCAGTATGTCATGATCGACCATGTCAAAAGCTTTAGTCATATCAATGAAGAGGGCCATCGTCGAATTATTTTGGTTAATATTCTCGTACAGCTGACAACATACTCTGAGAATAGCATCCTCAGTTGAAATACCTGTTCTAAATCCGAAGTGACTGTTACTAAAAAAGTTGTTTCTATCTAAAAAGGACACAATGCGAGATTTAATGACCTTTTCGAACACTTTGGCAAAGGTTGGCAGAAGCGAAATGAGCCTGTAGTTGGATACAGAATTTCTACTACCTTTTTTAAATAGGGGAAGGACTTCAGCACATTTGAGATGACGAGGAAAACTGCCATTTAGAACGCTTAGATTAAACAGATATGTTAGTACGTCAACCACATATAAACATATGTTTTTTAAAAAACCGCTTGATATGCCATCACTTGTACGCGAGTTTTTATTTCTTAAGGATAAAATGGTATAATAGATTTCCTGCGAAGAAAATGGGTTAAAAACAAAACTGTTTCGCTGAATGTTACCGGCTCAATATGAGGAAATGGAGCAGTTACAACTTGCAGAGTGTTCGAAAGAAGGCTTTAGCTGATCTGATATTTCAGTAAAATAGTTATTAAATAAATTTGAGATGCTGCTAGGGTCTGTTATGCTGACACCATTAACTACTAAGCTATTTATCTCCGTATGTTGTTTGCTTTTACCTAAAATATTGTCAACTATTTTCCATTCTTCTCTCACATTGCCCTTAGCTCGCGCAAAAAGATCAAAGTAGAACTTGTCACGTTTTTCTTTAATGTTTTTGTTAACTTTCTTACACAGATCATTATAATATCCCTTTAACCTAGCATTCTGCGGATGTTTTTTGCATTTAACAGCCAATTTGTTTTTTCTTCTAATCTGCTGCAACAGATTGTGAGACATCCAAGGCTTAAGGAATTTCTTACTACTCGAGTTACGTACGGAAAAGGTAGTAGAATTTCTAATGTGCTTCTGCAGGATGTTAAGAAATAAATCGAAAGCAAATGAAGGGTCATTTGCCGAATATACTCGCTCCCATGATTCGTATTTGAGACATTCTTTTAGCAATTTAAAATCTGTGGAATATTTGGCTTCAGTAGGTGGGTTAGGACAATTTAACATTTGAGAACTGCAAGAAATAGTGAGAGAAATCATACAGTGATCAGTTATCTTCAGGTCATGAACAATACCACTAAAAATATTTTTATTGTTCTTTTGGGTACGAATAAATATATGGTCAATGCAAGTCGTTGACCAATCAGTCACACGAGTAGGTTCTGTAATCTGGGGGCACGGCAGTGCCCCCGCCAAGTCGAGCAAAAAAGCGGCACGGCCGTACCATCCTTTTCTCGAAGCAGTTCGGGCCATTTTCAACCCCCTATAACTTCGTTGTGGATAAAGCTAGAAACCTGAATTTTCAGTAAGCAAGCAGGCATTGCATATTTCAAATTTCATTAAATTTGAACCAGTAGTTTAAGAATTATAACTAGTCAAAGTTTCTTAATTCTGTCACTCACTCACTCACTCACTCACTCACTCACTCACTGACCGATCATCAAAACTCTAGGGCACTTCTAGCAGACATAGAAGCTTGAAATTTAGAATACAATTAGTGTTTAGTGTATAAATCAAGGGAAAACTAAAATATTTTGCAATTTTTGTCCAGTTTTCTAGATACACCAAATGTTATGACTAATAGGATAGTGTCTGTATGTATCCTTTTTCAATTTATCTAGATGGCGATTAACTCCTAAAAATATGCAATGCAACCCAATCAATGTGCGGTTGGGGAATTGGGTTTAGTGGTCAATGTGGTTCATGTATTTGACGGAATATAAAATAAATATCTTTATTATGTACATATATTTAATAACCATTTGATGAACTTATAATTAAATCAATTTTAAAACAAATAGTATGTTCGGTGTCAGAGTTGGAGACTACTAACTTGTACAGTTTCGCTCAAAATTACGATATTGTTAAAACACGCCCAGTCTCCTCTAAAGTCGAGTGCTACGAGATAAATGACGGTAAAAAGTTCCTGAAAAGAAGAGATAACCCATATTTGATCAATCACTATTTCTACGACGGAGAACAAGTACCAGAGAAATATTTCTTCTCTTTACTTCTTTTATTCAAGCCATGGCGTTACTTAGATGAACTCAAAATGGGGTGTGATACTTACACGGAGGCCTTTAATTTGGCGAAAGAAGATTTAAAAGAAGGAGTCGATTATGGTAATTCAATGATAGAGTCAAGATATAAGATACAAAAAGCATGTGAAATGATAGAATCTTAAGTTGCTGAGATAAACGAAGAAAGGGAAATTGTTGATGATGACGATGGTCCTGAAAACCCTTTAGACTTTGAAGCTGCAAACGTGATGGATGACTTTCACAGAATCAATCTGGTAGAAGAAGAGCAGACTGATCTTCAAAGTATGATCGCAAAACTTAATGCCGATCAAAAAAGAGTCTTCGATATGATCACACATAAAATGGACACAACTGATAATAACGCTGACGTTTTACGCTGTTTTGTGAGTGGAACTGGTGGCACTGGAAAGAGCTTTTTAATAAAAACTCTGAAAGTTTGGGTTAAGATGTATTTAAACAAAAAAGTGGCAGTTAGTGATCCAACAGGCATAGCTGCATTCAATGTGAATGGATTGACTATACACAGACTATTGCAGCTGCCTGTGGAACACAAGCAAACACCGAGGTACAAGCCACTTTCCGATGAAGTGCTCCAAGTTCTGAGATCAGATTTGAAGAAGTAGTGTTGTTTATCATAGACGAAGTGTCGATGATATCCAATGTTACTTTAACATACATATATTCATTTATGCTTGTCTGAGATATTTGACACAAGCGATGATCAGAATGTGTGGTTTGGAAAAAAAACATCTTGTACTTTTCGGGGATCTTTTACAGCTTCCGCCGGTAAGAGAAAAGTCACCTTTTGAAAAACTCTCAACTGCTGAAACTAACAAGTTGTTAGGTTCCCTCAGTATGCCGAATCTGTGGATTGAACTGTTCGTATACGATGAACTTACTATTAACATGCGACAGCTCAATGATTCTAACTTTGTTGAAATGCTAAATAGAATAAGATTAGGTGTGACTACACAAAAAGACCGCGACTTACTCTCGACTAGATTAATAACTCTAAAAACCAATTCAAATGAAAACAGATTGATTGAAATAATTGAACATCTCTCGAAACTTCCTGATGATACCGTTTGCTTATTACCTACAAAAAAACATGTGTCAACAATTAAATACTGCAATGCTTAGATCTCTCCCACATCCCGAAATAAAACTTACAGCTGTAGATAGCATAGATTGCCCCAGATACCTAACAAAAAAGCTCGTGAATGCATAAAAAATCATGAAGACGATGCTTTTATGACTGCGGGCCTAGAAGAGAACATAATTATAAAAATAGGAGCAAAAGTCATGTTAAGGCGAAATATTGACGTGAGTCTTGGTTTAGTTAATGGTTCTATAGGCAGAGTGCAAAGAGTAAAGGTTGATCCGGAAAATACAAAAATAATTAAGAAAATATACATTACATTTGATAAAGAACAGGTTTACGAGCTTGGTCCGGTCAAAACTAAATTTGAAATTATTAATAGAGCTTATGTTCATCGCGAACAGTTTCCTATATGTATAGCATATGCTATAACTATACACAAAAGTCAGGGCCTAAGTCTAAATAATGCGCTGATGGATATCGGTTCTGCAGTATTCACATCCGGTCAAGCTTACGTGGCACTTTCGAGAGTTACAAGTCTGGGCGGCTTACATCTAATTAATGTTAACTTTGGAAATATTAAAGCGCAGGAATCCTCAATTTGTGAATACAATAGATTAAGAAGCATTTACCGTCCAGACTTGACAAAAATTGTAACATCAAAGACTCCGAGAAAAGCCCATAGAGACAGGGAGTGGGCTTTGAGAAAAACTGCAGCTGAAGCTCAAGAAGTAGTACCGGAAAAGAAAAAGAGGAAGACAACCTACAAAAATAAGAAAAGCTCATAAGACACAGAGTGGGCTTTAAGAAAATATGTTGTTGGTATTCAAAAAGTAGAAGGTACCGGAAAGGAAGTAAAGTAGGACTATCTACAAAAAGAAATGAGATGCCATCAAAAACATAACTTGTAAAAAAAACCAAGTCTCGCAACTCAGTTCTTCTATCGTAAAAAGTTGTGAGATCTATGTAATACCAAGTCGGTTAATTTATTCAGCCCCTACTTAAGGGACCTTCTGCCTTAAGTTATTACGTAATTAGCTAACCTAACAACATCTTATAGTGACCATATTACAATAATATTAAAAATCTTTTATGTTTTAAATAAATAGATTGACTTGGCAATCGCACTAAACAATCTAATTTAATATAATATGTATTACTTGTGAGATGCATGCGATGGACAAGTCAATATATTTATTTAAAACATAAAAGATTTTTAATATTATTGTAATATGGTCACTATAAGATGTTGTTAGGTTAGCTAATTACGTAATAACTTAAGGCAGAAGGTCCCTTAAGTAGGGGCTGAATAAATTAACCGACTTGGTATTACATAGATCTCACAACTTTTTACGATAGAAGAACTGAGTTGCGAGACTTGGTTTTTTTTACAAGTTATGTTTTTGATGGCATAAGACTTTCCAGACCATTGGACGCCATAAGAAACATATAATTCTCGGTATCTTTATCAAATTGATTTAAAATATCAATATTTATATCGCCTAATACAATTAAGTTTTTCTCTTTGCAACTACTCAGACATTTGCTTAATTCTTCAATGAAAACACCTTTACTAAAATCGTGTAACCTATATGCGCATAACATTGCATAGCTTTCATTATTATAAACAAAAGACAGTTTAATTACATCAGCGCTACTAAACTGAAGATTTGTACAAATACGCCCATAACCATTTTTAACATAAACTGCTACGCCGCCCGCTGCATACGTTTCGTTGCAATTACCAAAAAGTGTATACCCTGGTATATTATAAAGAACTAACTCATTCTCATATATCCAAATTTCACTCAAGACAATTACGATAGGAAGATTCACAAAAGACTCGATATGAGCTCTAAAAACAGAGAAGTTTTTTCTCATGCTACGAATGTTCTGATGTAAACAGACAGCATTAACACAATTAGGGGCAATGACTTGGTACTCACATACATTAGGAATTGGAGGACAGGAGACTGAATTAGGAGAACTCATAGCTTATCTAAATCAGCAGCACAAGAAATTCTTACTAAATCTTCACCCTCCTTCTTCCTCATGTAGACTGTGCCGTTCTTGGTCCATACATAAGCGTACCCCTTCTTGTTCTTCAACGACCGTGCCAAGTTAAGAAGTTGACGGGTCTGGTGAGTCAAGCAGTCGTTTATAAACATCCTCCGTGGTTCTCCATGTGTATTAAAAATTGTTGTTGTAAATTGCATTTTTTGTTTTCGTTTTGCTTCCATTACTTTCTCCTTTGAGTGGCGAGAGACAAATTTGACTTGTAGTATATTGGTTTTCCTCGGCTGGTCACCGTTTGATGTATTGTTTTGCCGGCTATTTACTTGTTTTGTATAACAAAGGTCAATGTCCTCTTTCGCAAAATCAATATGTAAGCCGTCACGAAAGAATTTAAGAGCCAAATCTGTGCAAGATGTGCCGCCGTTATCAAGGGGAATGTTGACGATATCCACTGCATTGGCGATCAGCTGTTGTTCAAGACGATCAACTCTACTCTCTAGGTGTCGGATTTTATGTTCGCACTCCCTATTTTTATTTTGCAGTTCCTCGATCTGTTGTCGTTGAATCTGCTTAACCTCCAATATTTCAGCATAGATCATATCCAGCGTAGCATTTGCCTCCACTGGTGGAGAATTTGAAGAAGGTGTAGTATGGAGCGGTTGAGAATCGCCAGTCTTTTTGCGTAGATGCTGTTGTGCGGCAGTTGAAACGCAAGCCAGTGCCTCACCCGATAACGAGTCACGCCGCTTGTTAGCAACACACTTAACGCACCGCCAGTATTTATTGGTTTTCTTCATAAAATCTATATCGGCAGGTAACACATTGACACATGCTGCATGGCAAAGGCTGTTACAGTCACGGCAGACCACTTTCAGCTGTGCTCGTTCAACTTTTTCTCCGCAAATATTGCAAGACATTTTGTTTAAATTATAAGTAAAAATAAAACAACCGTTTACTTTTCTTTGTAATTAATTACCGACGCGTGCGCACCCCACGACAAGCTATCGATGAATCTTATTTCCAATCTTGCTAAACTTTCATAGTGTACAGCGTTTTGAGTTCTCTGAAAGTATGTTTTCCATTTGTACGAGTATCTAACAATGGTGCTCCTTTAAGACCGCGATTAAAACGTCATAAAATGCTTGCTTACCTTTTTCAACTTGTTTTTTGATTAGATTAGATTAGTTAGCCTATAATATTTTAAGACTACCTCTGCTAAAACAATCAGCTTAATTAAGTTAGACTTCTCTTCGCTCTTCAATCAGGTTCCAAGATGCCTGTGGGAGCCATTCTTTTCTGAGTCATTCTTTTCTTTTTTTGTCGTCGCAGATTTTTTGAAATTTTTTTTTCAGGTTAGCCCTTATTCCGTCAGTGCTGGATGCTGTGCTTGCACCGTCTATGTGAATATTGTTGATTTCGTCAGCAGCATTTGACTTGATGGCGTCAGCTTTCAATTTAGGTCGTGTTTCTTAGTTTGTCTGGTGCTTTTTATAGCATTAGGAAAAATTTAGTCCAAATCGCCGCGACAATTAAGTGATGATAGCATGGCTCTCAATGTTTGCGCAAACTTGTTAAAATGTTTTCTTGAGACGCAAATATAATCGATTTCAGTTTCTACATTACGAATATTATTTGGCGATACCCTCACAAACTGCTTCATCATACGCAATTTGATGTGTAAAGGCGGCAGTAAAACTTTTTCTCTGGGAACCAAACTCTGTTTAAGGACGCTTTTGGGGTTAGTTCAGTTCTTGGAGGCCATTCCTTTTTGGTCCAATGATGTTGTTTATCCCGGCTATCGCATTGAGAAGGACTGCTTTCAAACTTCTTTTTGAGGAGTCAATAAACAATCTCCACTCGTTAGGATCGTATTCAATGTCGAACCTTTTCGTCAAGCCAGGAATATCTTTATAGTCCACCAAATCTTGATCTTCAGCGAAGAATGGAAGAAAATCCTTTTCTCTGTGACGGGACCACCAGGTGCAAGCATATTTCTTTCTTTTAGTCGTGATCCGAGGAGTTCAGCTGCATCTTTGGGGAGATCCAAATCTCTTGTCAAGTCGTTTAAACCTGACTGTGAAAAGAGATGACACTCGTCAGAATCTACTTGAAATACAGGATCAGATTGGGATACATTCTGTTCATTTGTATCACTGGCAGAATCTTCAATTTGTATATCTGTAATTGATGACACATTTGGATAGCATATGTCACTTTTATTTTTAGAATTGTATCCAGTTATGTCACAACTACAAAATTAGCAATATTCGACATGGTCGTTAGGCTCTCTTCATATCATGGGCGAAACGATTTTGAAGCTATTTTCCTGTCCTTTTGACCACTTGCGAAGTTCTAGTACACAAGTCGAACAAACTTTTTGTGGTGTCCAAGTTTTGTCTCGGTTACTTATAGCATGTCCAAAATAACTTTTGTAAATATTTTTCACGAAGTCTGTAATGTTGCTTCGTTGTTTTATTAACATAAATTTCCCTCAAAACTAGGGATGCGCGGCTTGCAAATAATTGGGCTTATATGTTATTTTCGATATGTTTTTTGAAACTCATCACTTTCATTGATTCTGGTAATGTGTGTGGAGTGAATACTGATGGTGTCAAGTTCGGTATTTTTTCTTCAACAATATTTCTTTACTTAAGAGCTTTTTTGTTGATTTCGAAACTTTTAAGTCACTGTGGCCATGAGATTCGATTGTCATCAAGTTAGAATCAAAGAATTTTTTTCGTGACCAGCGACATAAAATCTGATTTTTTTGGAATGACTTTTAATTCTTTTAAGCCAATCGATGATTCCTTTTTGTTAACCGAAAGTTGATCTAAGTCCAAGTAACATTTTTTTGAATGTGAGATATTGTACAGTCTTCTAAGTGCATATTTTTCTTCAGCAACCTTTACATAATTGCTTTTTCTCTTGTAAACTTTAGTTTTTTCACATTTGAAGTTTTTCTCTTGATGCTTCATTTTCAAAGCGAGCAATTTTTGTTTGTTGTCATCCGACTTCACATCATTTTCAAATTTCTCGATGTCACACTTAGCTTCAATAAATATTCTCCATCTAGTTGCTGGCGAAGCAAACCAGCTATTTCCTTAACACTTTTGTTTTATGTTTAAATTTCTCCTCGAAATTGATACTCTTTCAAAGGTAATACATACATATTGGTATATATTTCACAATTAGTTTACTTTTCGAAAAATGTTCACTAATTTTCACTTCCCTTCTCAAGCAGCCGTGCAAGCTCAGGCTTCTTAACTTGCCAAGCCGAGTTCTTGTTGATGCTTTTGAAGAGTTTGTCCTGAGAAAATGCCGGGTCTATCAAGAGTCCATTTAGCATTCGAATAAGCGACAATGGTAAGTAGTGCAGTCCAAGTGCATGCTCTGATGTGTCGATTTCAACTGTGATGCCTTGACTTTTATGGACCGCAATTACGTAAGCCAACTGAAGGGGGAACTGTTTCATGGTGCTTGAGACATTTCCTTTTTTGAATCCAGCTGTTTGTGGCGTTATTGGAATCAAGCCGTTGTAAACAGTTAAGCATTAATAGTTGCCAAATTTTACCAATACACATAGTGGTAATTCATAAAGGTGATTATCAGAGCCTTGCGGTGTATAAAAAATATCGACTACTGTGCCAGGAAAACCATTACACAAACCGAACTCTGTCCACAAATTGTTATTTAACATTACTCGACAATTACGGGCCCGCGTTAAGCATGCAGACAAACCATGTGCTTAACCATCTGACGCGGCAGAGCAGTGTCATTATTATGAACAGCTCTTATACATGTGACTGGCGAGTTAAGTCGGCGAGCATACATCATTTTTTTGGCTATATTCTGAATTAATTCATTGACCATTGGTAAATTGTTTGCTAAAAATCTTGACTGCAGCAAACTGTAATCTGCAGTGGACAGAACGCCAGTAGTCATTCATCCAAGAGTTTCTCGGAACGCCCGCTGTTCATTTCCTGACTGTCTCATGATCTCTGTCAGCACACATATTTTTGTTAACTTTTGTTAACTGCTCAAATAATAATCGTCCTTGTAGCGAAAGCTTGCTATTAGGAACAGATGGTGCGAGGAGTGACCGATCGAGTACTAGAGGCATTTGATTAAAACCTCCAATAAGGTTCAGAATGATACCTTAGTCACTTAATGGTTTCAACTAACAACCGGGATCAGCACATCGATGTTTCATCAAAACTACAAACTTTTACAGCTTATACATTATCCATAAAAAATTAGCAAGGCTAGAAGGGAAAAATTGATAGGTAAGTTACGCTACCTGTTTTTTATTGGGATGTTGGTGCCATGCATGTTTCCGAAATCTTATTTAACAGGGATTCGTCTGATAACTATGGGCTTTACAGATCTGATAGAATTGATGGAGCAGTCGGTATTGCCTCGCTCCTCGAACCCTATTAGCCTGTTATTCTGCAAAATTTACAGGATTCTACTTTTAGGAGTCCTCAACTACTTCTTTATTATACCCTTATCAGCTCTAAGTCTCCACGCCTCCCGGTCCATACATTTCTCATATTACACTAGTACTCTTCTGGGCTAGACACATTGATAAAATGTTCCTCTATGGCAAACTGTCAGTCCCAGATTGACACAGTAAAATCAAAACTAGCTAGATAACATTAAAAAGCAATGAAGGATAGGTATTTAGCGAATCGCCCTTTAAAAGTTGTTGGCACCTTGCATCTAAATTATTATTCTTAGAACCACCTTAATCTCTCAGCATCAAAACCTCGAATAACGTAAATTGCGATGCTCTAAACTCCATTTTCAATTCTTCCTTAAGAAGTTGTTCCACAGAAGTTGTTCAACAAGAGGTTCTTGTAGAAGAAGCGTCTATCCCACTCTGCCCTAGATTATTAAACAGACCATACTTACCGGCACTAATGTATTGGCGGCTATATTATCGACTACCGTTGGTCTTAATGATATTAACCCCAAGAATAGAAAGAATCTAAAATGGTTACTCTTCCCAAGCCACCTGCAGTCTTACCGAGGATCCACCCATAGCATTCATGTCCAAAGTTTTTAAAAAGGCCATCCTACCTCAACACCATTCACTCATTAAAAATTTACTTAAGCGCAACCAGTCAAGGCTCTATTCTAAGACCCTTTCTCTTTATCCTGGGTGTCAATGAACTGCCCAAAACTGTAGAACATTATTGCGTACAAATGTTTGCACAGGGCGTGCAGCTATAAATATCATTCTCACTTGGCTCGTGGGAGGTAGGTAGGTAGGTAGGAGTGGCCGCCTGATATCGAGATGCCAGGCCCAATTAGCGCTTATGCGCCGTTTTGATGCCACCACTCAGTGACCTAGTGTGCTGTTATTGGAGTTTCATATCCATCCTGTGGAATTAAGGAATTTGATGATATTACAGAATCCTATTTCCCTGAATTCTGATAGATCGTCGAAGGAGATTTTGCCGAGTAGGCGCTGTCTGGTTCTAGCTAGAGCCGGACATACACACAGGAAATGGGCTCGGGGGAACATTGACAAAAGTATTGAGGATCTCCAGAATATCGTTAAACAGGCCCAAACTAACAACTTTCACCTCCATGCCAGAGAGACCAAGTCACTTGTCATACACCGCTACACAGTCGATGTCTCTGCCCTTCCATCAGTGGGCAGTGAAGTACTGATTATATTCAGCGTACAAGAAACTTGGGGCACGTTGTTTTACTATTGTGCAGATATCCACATTTTTTGACGAAACCATTGGTTTTATAAATGAATTTGGGCATGGTAACCTATCTCACCATTCTGCGAAGCGTCTACAATCGAAGATTACGTGCCTTACGTCTTCCTCTTGATTTGGACAGTCTGTGCAAAAGACATATACCGACTATCAGGTAACATCCTTCCTACCTTAACGAAAGAAAAAAAAATGAAAGCACCTCTTCTTCGTGACACAGGATTAAATGAACTAGACATATTGAGTTGAGATAGTAATGAACCACATCATCTACCAAAAAACGCTTTGGCAGTAAAACCTTACAATATCAATCCGTCCCCATTCGAATACCTTTAAAATCAATGAGATTGCACATTTCGCACCTTTACTCCCGCACATCACCGAAAACCTAGTCTCCGACACAAAAATTCACTTATCAGCCAACATGACTTGCGTCTTTATGCTTTACCATTAAACAAGGTCAAAAAAAAGAGGAAAAGAAACTCAAAAGCAAACAAAGAACATCAAACAAAACCAGATACTTTCCTTGAGTGAACCTAAACGGACCATAAACTGCCAGTAAAGTGAACAATAAAAAAGCCAAATTGCTCGCTTAATGAGTTGGTAGCAAAGTGTGCGTGTCGCCCATTCAAACTTCTCATTCTGGCTTTTTGAACTTTTTACGTTTTGCCATCGCCCCTCGCCAAAAAGTGCCAAACCGTATGAAAACCAAATGTAAAGCCGTCGTCCCATGAAATCCTCTTTTACCAACTTTTTGTTTTCCATTCTTGTTTACATTTCGCTCTATTGCCACCTCTTCGAGGCAAACTTCTCATCTCAGCGCGTACACAATCCCTATCTACTCCCACCCGACCTCCTAATCGCGCTATTGCGGTCGTGCGTGGCCACCATAAATAAATAGAAAAAAAAAAAAAAACAATTTTTCCCAACAAAAAGGTATACAAAAACAAACAAACCTACGACAGACAGAGCCCCAACTGAATGTGTAATGAACAGATTGCATTCGTGTCCTAATATTCCATCGAGCAGCGTTTGAATTTCATTTAATTCCTTTTCATTTCCTTTACCCTTTTCGCCTCTTCTCTGTCTTTTTGCCTTCTAATTATACCACATATCATGGAATAGATACTGTTTCCGTTCTCTGTGGACCCCCATGGACCGGCAGGAGTCAAGGAGCACCTGTAAATGAATCACTTTTTTCTGTATTCCCCAATGAGATGAACAAAAAGGACAAAGGAATACGAGAAAAAAAGGAATAAACCCTACAGGCAAGGATGTCTATAATAATCCGTCCCTTTTTCAAACCGTTAGCTGTTCTTTTGGGTTCAGTGAAACGTGTTGGAAACGTACATACATGTGGTGACTGTGGGCTCATGCACGACCTTAGGTGTCATACGATGGCAAAACTACGTTTTACTCGAAATCGACGAATTTGCAAAACTAGCCAGATGCGAATTAACCACACAGAAACAGATGGATTCATAGGCAAATGAGCATGTGGACCGATGGACGATGGGCGATTGGACGTTTGGGTAAATAGGCAGAAGGTCATAAATAAAGATTCGCCTATCCATTCCGTTGTGATGTTGCCATAATTTTCGCCAGAAACGTTATCAAATTGTGAATAGGATATAGGGACATGTGTTTATGATTCTTCATAGGGAAGGGACCGAAGGACCGTATGCAAAACGACAAGTGGTTTCAGTGGAACATGCACAACGCAATTTCAAACGACGGAGTTCCAATGGCAGCATCTAAATTAATTAATTATTAATTAATTGATTTTAAAAAAAAAATTATTTATTTTTTTCCGAACGGGCAGCCTGGCCTCTTACACTTGTGACTTAATTCTAAATACTACGAATTCTTACTTCTTCTTCTTCTTTTCCTTTTTTCCGGCGTCGTTATGGTCAAAAGTGTAGGACCATAACCTTCCCACTTAACTGCATTCCTACTGGTCCGCTTTAACTATAATAATTCCACTAATTTTCTTTTTCGACTCTACTCAATTTCAATTTCAGCATTTAACATTTTTTATTTCTTTAAACCTATTTTCTAAACTAATATTCTCGTTCACTATTTTCTATATTCTTTATAATTTCTTTTCTTTAATTTCTCATCGCTTAACTCTAACTTACACTATCACTATTAGGATTCCTAGATTCCTCATTTCCGGGCTGTACGGCCAGGACGATCGGGCGGTGCGGCTGGCTCTTAAGCTTCCGGTTTGTCCTACTTTCGTAGGGCTATTGCGGGGCCCTTTACAGCGTTACACCACTGTATTTCTTTCACCGACACGCAATCACGGGGGACCACAGGAGTTTTCCAACGTATGTATGTATTGTTCGCGTATTTTAGCCTCGCGGGATTAGGGCTCTTTGAACGCTTTTCGTTCCCGACTTACACGGATTACTTTTCGAACCTTTTAGAACGCATACTTGTCATGTGGTTCCTTCTCGGGCGCCAATTAATTAATTATTAATTATTTTATTTAAAAAAAAAATTTATTTATTTTTTTCCGAACGGGCAGCCTGAGCTCTTACACTTGTGACTTAATTCTAAATTCTTACACTACCTTAAATACTAAATTGTCGGCGAGATGTTGATGCGACGAAGAGAATCAGGTGACCTCCTAGCGGACTCGTAGCGGATGCGATAAGGTGTTCAGCGGATGGCGCGGCTCAGGTGTCGGCATAGTTGTCACGAATGTAACGGGTGATTTATTGGCTACTTGGAGTTGGGATGCCCTCTCGGGTGTCAGCGTGTGCAACCTTGGACTGATGTTGGCGTCTAGATGCATACTAGGCGAATTCCATCACGTAGCGATGTACCAATGTTTTTGCCGTGGACCGTGGGATGAAACTTACTCGTATCTGTCGTTAACTTTTCCCCCTTTTAATTCGGACGTCCTCATTCGATTGTTAGAAAAAAGGAATTTGGCTGACCCTAGCCGATCTCGTGGGTACTTGAGGTTGGGGCTTCTCAATTGATGATGAGGTTAATGCCGAAATTTCTGTTGTAAGTTCTTTCCTGTTACGCTCCTCCGAGGATAATTCTTCTTTCGGCTTGGCATAGGAATTTTTCGTTTTCCTAAGAATTTTGCAGCCGGCGAATGTCGCGCTCACTAGTATTACGAGCATTAGTGCTGATATGAAGATGTTTTTCATTTGGCTGCTAGTTTCAAGGGTCCGAATGTACCTGGTGTTATTGGCCTCAATTTCCTTAATCATTTCCAGCGAAAGAATTTCCTCAAATTTGGAGTTGTTCTCGGGTGGCTGTAGTAAGGCCGGAAGTGGCTTGTGTTTTGTTACTTCGGCTGCGGTAAAAGTGTATCGCTGAGCTTTTATAGTTGCATTGTTGAATTTTATCACGAATGTGCTATTTAGCGGGATCTGCTTTTCATCTATATCGATCACGTCTTCATATTGGTTTAATATCAGTAGACCAGGAGATAGTTCCTCCACTGCCGGAATATGTTGATTGTTGATCTGAGTACATACTGGAGGTCGGCTTGATAGTAGATTGTTAATGCACTTATCATTACTTAGGTCTCTAACATTGCTTACATATAGATAGTAAATCAAATGTCTTACACGTATCCGTTAGTCCATATGTACCTGCTTTACATTTTAGTATTTCTTTATACTCTAGTTGATTAATTACTCTGTCCCTTTTTATTGGCTTGACAACTAATTTATTACACGTTTCTTTCTTTGTGGTTGGTAATCTTAATATATATAAAAGGTATATATTATTTGATGCTATTTTTATCTCTCAGAATTCTATTGCTTCTATTATATTCGTGTAAGGTATGGTGTCCTTATTTAATATTTTCTCTAACTTTACTTATTTCTAGTGTTGACAACAAATACGTATTTATTATGCCGGCTTTTGCCCATTGCATTGCTTATTCGATATTGGTTAAAAATTTTAAGTTTAGTATGAAATCATTTCTTGTCTCCGTATTTTCCTTAATTTCTTTTATTAATTTGTTACTTATTTTGCTTATTTGATTTAATACAATCTTATTAATAATTAATTGGTTATTGTTATTATTAAGAACGTTATTCATTTTGGCCTTTACAATTTCAAAGTCGTGTCTGTCTGGAGTTCCCGCAATCCATTTCGAGGCAGAGCCCAGGAATTCTAGGGATCGCTTCTGCTTTATTTTGGGAACAAGTTGGTTCAAATGTAGTTTGATTACTTGGATTTCGTTGAGGAGGAAGGGAAGCATAGGATGGGATGTGTTTATGATCGGTTGTACTTTCTGTTCTAAAGGGTCCGCCATCTAACGCTTTTTTTTTTCAAGTAGTGCTTATTTCGTGAATGGTAATACTTAGCTCATGTATGATTTGGCAGATAATTAGTTTTATCCTAAATCTGACCGAGGCACTCAACGTACTCCTAAACCTCCTCCCTCTGGACCTCTTCATCAGATATAATGCAGCCTGTAGCGCCATTAGACTCAGAGAATCTGGGTTCTGGTCATCTAAACCCTACGGTCATAGCAAGGTGCTGGACCTATTACCTAGTGACCTGGCCATGACTGCAACCGATTTCACGACAACCATACACAACCAAAATAAAGCCGCCCATGTCCACTTCCCATCCAGGATGGCATGGAAACAGGGACTGCACTCTGAGAACCATCAGGTAGCTTTTTTCACCGACGGTTCGAAAATGGAGTGTGGGGTGTGCTCGGGTATCTTCTCAGCGGAACTGAATATCTCCAAATCGTTGCGACTTCCAGACTCGGCCAGCGTGTTCCAAGCGGAAATACTGGCGATTAAGGAAACTTGCAAGTTACTCACGCGCTATCCTATTACCAAGAGAGATGTAAATATATATATTGATAGCCAATCAGCTATCAAAGCTCTCGACTCTCACTCCATAAAATCCAAATTAGTTGCACAGTGTAAGGATGAAATCAGCTGTGCAGGAGACTATTTCAACATTACTCTCATTTGGGTTCCTGGCCACAGCAAAATAGAGGGAAACGAAAAGGCTGACGCTTTAGCAAGGCACGGCTCTTCCCTCGACTGTTCTTTGGCGGAGGCAGTACTCCCCCCCATCAGACTGGTCAAGGCAAACCTTCTACAACACTTTCTCTCGAGGGCGAACTCCAGATGGTGCAGTCTTAGCAACTGCGTCATATCTAGGAAAACATGGCCCTCCTATAACAGGAAAAGAACCCTCGACCTAACTAACAGACCCCGACAAGAGATTGCCAGAATTGTAGCCATCTGTACTGGCCACTGGCCTGTCGGTACCCACGCTGCTAAGTTAGGCATCCCATTCAACACCTACTGCCGTAGTTGCAAGAACCCACTGGAAAAGGAAACTCTCACCCATTTCCTGTGTGAATGTCCGGCTCTAGCTAGAACCAGACAGCGCCTACTCGGCAAAATCTCCTTCGACGATCTATCAGAATTCAGGGAAATAGGATTCTGTAATATCATCAAATTCCTTAATTCCACAGGATGGATATGAAACTCCAATAACAGCACATTAGGTCACTGAGTTGTGGCATCAAAACGGCGCATAAGCGCTAATTGGGCCTGGCATCTCGATATCAGGCGGCCACTCCTACCTACCCTACCTACCCTACCTACCCTACCTAGTTTTATCCTTCCGCTGAACGAATATGGTTGTGTATACGCTTGAACAACGCCTCGCTAAGTGGGCCTGCGATCGACTTACAGAAGATGCCGATTTTGCCAAAAAAATCATCTTTTCAGATGAAGCTCATTTTGATCTTGGCGGGTATGTAAAGCAAAATTGTCGCATTTGGGGCACAGAAAACCCGCACGCATACATTGAAAAGCCGGTGCACCCAAAACGAGCCACTGTTTGGTGCGGATTTTGGTCCAGAGGCATAATTGGGCCATTTTTCTTCGAAAATGAGCAAGGAGTGGCCGTTACAGTCAATGGCGATCGTTATCGGGCCATGTTGAACGAATTTTTGTTCACAAAAATTGAAGAGGAGGATATTGGCAACATTTGGTTTCAACAGAACGGCGCTACGTGCCACACAGCCGAAGCTACACTCGATGTTTTGCGCCCTGTTTTTGAAGATCGCATTATCAGCCGCAGAGCTGATGTCGTTTGGCCACCTCGGAGCTGCGATTTGACACCGTTGGACTATTATTTGTGGGGTGCCGTCAAAGATAAGTGTTACGCCGACAAGCCAGAGACAATTGACGCTTTAAAGGACAATATTTGTGAAGCCATTGGTGAAATACAGCTGCACACAATCGATAATGTGCTTAAAAATTGGACCGATCGTGTAGGCTACTGCATGGCCAGCCGAGGCAGCCATTTGAATGAAATTATTTTCCATTATTAACCGGAAGGATTGTACTTTCAAATAAAAAAAGAAATTTGAGAAAATATTTAGTAGTTTTTTTTATAGCATTTTCAAAAAAAAAAAATTATTTGGCGGACCCTATACAATGTACATACTTTGGACGGTCATAATACGCTTCACATCATGGTGATCATTAAAATTCATCATTAAAATCAGATGGTATAGTAGGATATAGCAAAATAGCTGTGCAGGATTTTGATTAATTTTCAAAATTTTTGAATTATGAATTTTCCAACTGTTAAAACCGCGATATCTCACGAATGGTGAGTCGTACGAAAAAAAGTGTCTCTTGACGATTTTTGTAGAGAATTGTATGATCTACAACTTGAAACTATACTGTACTAAAACTATAAAAAAAACTATAAAAAAACTATACTATACTGTTGAAACTATTTTCACGATAAAACTTACCGTTCTTGAGAAAAATGGAAAAAACCTTAATTTTGTACGTTTGACCTGGGATACATTTTTTTGCAGAAGTAGGATCGAAGGGGATTTTTGATATTTTATTAATGATGGTGTATTTAAAGTCTACCAATTTTCAGCTCTATGCCAATTTTGGCTAAATCAAGTATCTATTTTGACTGGGCTATGAGGCCTGGAAATCCCAGCACATTTACAACTAATAAATTCTTGGAAAAAAGTGAATGAAATGTATATGAGCTTGCAAATCAATTGAATTCCGTTTAAATTTTTTTCCAAAACTAATGAATTTCACTCTCATACGATCAGTAAGAAGTGTTAACTGCAACTGAACCGTAAAATAAAAGGAATAAAATCAAAAATTCCCGTTACTTTTTGAACACATCCTTCATATCTTAAATATAAAGCTGAGGAATGGATATACATATCTCTTTGGTTCTAGAGAACCAAGCCAACTAGAGACTCGTATATAGCTGTTGAAATGACGTTATTGATGAAAAAAAGCCATGAATTCCTGATATATTGTCTAATGTAAATGTCAATGAACCGCTTATGAGTTTTAGCTAGAAGCAATGTACCTATTAGTTATAGGTATGTACTAAGCCCTGCACAATTTCATACCCTTTTAAAGTATCCAGGACTTCGGTGGGTAGGGTTTTGTAATCAGGGCTGTAAGGTACTTCAGTATTTCGGGACTTAAGTACTTGATAAGTACATACAAGTACCAAGTACTGGTACTCGGTCTCATAGCCCGAATAGTGGCTTTTTTACAACATTCACAGATTTCTTCACTAGCTACATCTACGATATGTTTGGTCTTTCCTTCTTAGCAGAGCGGGTTCTAAATGGTTACTGGAAAGAATTTTACGAAATTCCGTTCATTACTCAAAATACTTAATAGATGGTACTATTTTTTCCCTTTTTCAAATCCACACCAAAGCACAAAGCACCTCAGGGATTGCCTGCTATTTCCAGAATCCATATGGTATACCTACTTCTCAGAAATTAAAAGAATTTATGAAAAGCTCTCTATCTAATTCATCCAAATCTCTAATCCAATTTATGGAAACTAATGAGCGAATACTTGAACCATATTAGTACATTCAAGTGGTGTTGGTGAATACCAACTCTTTTCGCTGAAAATGTTTCAGCAACATTTCAGTCAATTGCCATACTGTTATAATCATATAAACGATGGATATTGGATTATAGTAAGAACCGATAAATTACGTTTATGGACAAAAAAAATTATTGTAACATCCCATGGTAATTTTCTTCGAAAATTATGGAAAACCTTATGAAAACTGAATACACAAACCATTAGACCGCAATGAAATGTACGTTATCTTGGTACATGATATAACAGTTACTATAAAGAACTGGTTCAACCCTGCCGCGGTTAGTAGTCGCTATTTTGGTAAATGAAGAAAAAGAAAAGGTAATCAATCCAACGCTTCCGAGGGCACAATATTTTGGGATTTTCATTCTGGCACATATATGTACATATATATGTATTTATTTGATGTTGAATGAATGAAATTAAATTGGGAACTGTAATTTCTTTTTGGTTAGAAGCTTTTGTCATCCCCATAAATACTCATCACCATTTTAGAGTCATGTAGCCAAATTACATTATTATCCACGTTTTCCGGATAAAAATGGGGAAAAGCTCAGTGATGTAGAGCTTAGGGATGTCAGTGCCAAAAGTGCACATTTGATGCGTGCATTGCCGGACAGGCACAGTGAAAATGTTCCAACGTGTCGCCAAGTTTTATGCGTGTCCTCTGTAGTCAATTCTCCTAAAATATAAAAAAACATGGCTAATTTCTTTCAGATATATTCCGTCATATACGCATCGTCAGTTGGTCCACATGCTTTATAAATATTTGCTCGAAGGATCCGATGAATAATGAAGAACCTAACCAAAGAGCTAGGCAGACGGGTTCATGTCCTAAGTAGTGTTCGTCTGAGTCCATTGTAGACTTTGCCGCAGTTCGAGAGGCACGAGACTCGGTGCACTCAATGTTTTAAATTTGTTTAAAGAATACTGTAATTCACATAATATTGCAAAATTGCTTTTGAACATTGAGATTGCTTACACTCGTATCTCTGCTTGGAAGCCAAATGCATCAGTGCCCAATGACAAATGCATCTGAAAAAGATTCGCAGCGACGTAAAGCCGAAGATACGAAAAGATTTCTTTTTATGTCCTATATCAGATGTTTTGGTTGGTTTTGATGCTACAGAAACTAATTGAGTAGTCACGACGTTACTGGATGACTAATACTAGGGTGGTTCCGGCGAGCGATTTTTTCAAGTTTGGAAACAAAAAGAAGTCGCACGGGGCCAAATCTGGAGAATACGGTGGATGGGGTAGCAGTTCGTAGCCCTATTCGACCTGTTTGGCCGTGACGAGGGCGGAGGTGTGAGCCGATGCGTTATCATGGTGGAAGAGCACTATTTTCTTCGTCAAGTGGGGCCGTTTTTTCTTCAATTCGGCGTCGAATCGGTCCAATAATTTGGCGTAGTACAGCCCTGTGACCTTTTTGCCCTTCTCCAGGTAGTCGATGTGGATCTACCTTGAGAATCCCAGAAAACGGTGGCCATCACCTTTCCGGCCGATGGGACAGTCTTCACCTTCTTCGGAGCACGTTCGCCGGGTGAAGTCCACTGTTTCGACTGTTTCTTGGCCTCTGGTGTGTACCAGTGGATCCATGTTTCGTCGACTGTCACGAAAGGACGCAGAAACTCTTTCGGATAGCGCTTAAACAGCGTCAAACACTGCTCTGAAGTGGTCGGTTGCGCTTGTTGTCCGGAGTGAGCAAACGCGGCACCCATCGCGCCGATAGCTCTCATGCCCAAAATTTCATGCAGGATATGACCCATATGACCATCTTTTGAAATGCCTACTGTCTCAGCTATCTCGCGAACCTTCAATCGGCGGTCTGCCAATACGAGATCGTGGATTTTTGTCACGTTATCCTCCGTGGTAGCCGTTTTCGGGGCACCTGGACGTGGCTCATCAGAAACCGACGTACGACCACGTTGAAACTCGTTAAACCATTTTTTTGATGGTCGCCATCGAAGGAGAAGAGTCACCGTACACAGCATCTAAACGCTCTTTGATTTCGCTGCGCGATTTCCCAAGACAAGACAAGAATCACCGACCGATATTGCTCTTTTTCCATTTTTCTAAAATCCGCGGACACTCTCGCTTCCACACGCGGTCAAAACAAAACTACGAGTCTGATCCGGCTGAAATTTCGACAGTAGCCATCTACTAGAATGTACTATACGATAGTAAGCTCTTGCGATACCGGCGCCATCTGGCGGCGTGGCTAAGTACTTATCGGACCACCCTCGTATTTGCAGAAAATATTTGCCCTACTTTTGATATTAGGGTGAGAAATATAGATATTAAAACTATCAGTCATGAACGTTAATTTTTCGATTTTTTCTACATCGACTAATTGTATAGTTTTCAATAAGGGCTCTAGTACTCTTAAAATTTCCTGTTGCCATATGCAACGCTAGGAGGATTCGGGTTAAGACTAGAAATTGAACTTCAAGACGTATTATTTAGAATTAAAACTAGCCTTTAAATTTAATGCGTTAAAATACTAAGCATGATGTGATACTTCATCAAAGTCACCAAAGATATCCTTTCGTCTATATTGGCTTACTATTAACTGCAATTATGGCTATAGTTGTGTATCTGCGGACGTACCACAACTTACACGCACTCTATGGAGAATTTCACTTGCCGAACCAATCACATTCTCGCTAGTGTCAAACAGGCAAAAGATATTTCAGCCTCCTTCTTGATCGAGCCCTCAACCTGGCAGGTCCTTTACTTCCACTAGAAACTATATGCATACTTACTTACCATTGAATTATCTTAATTACTTTGAGTTATTCTACATCATTATTATTGAATAAATAATCTGTTAGAGATATAATCGTAGGGTTGTTTCAATTCTTAACACCAAATACAATATATAGCTTGAAACGAAAAGTACTCTCAACTCTACCTGTCCTAAAGACAAATGGAATGTGCTTTAAGAATTCCGAGGGTACCGGTCTTACTATCGCTAATGAGTTATCACTCGGGAAGTTAAACCAGCCAGCCAAAAAAATTCCGATACATTTTTCCATCTTTTCCACAGAAGCTATAGCAATATTGAAAGCCACAAACTTAGCAATATCATCAAACATGTCTTTAGTATTAGGAGCGCAACTAAGTTCTCGCTGATTTTTGATGAAAATGCAACTTTATTGTGAAAAAAAACGGTTACAAATGAATCATTCGAAGTATTGCCCATCGCTAGCGATAACTTTTTCCAATCTTTCTGGCAGAGCTCGCATACAGTCACGGTAGAAGTGTTCGTCTTTTGATGCTATCCACAAATCAAGCCATTTTGATATGTCTTCATATATCTGGAGAATATGGCGGTGGGTAAGGACTTTCCTTTGAGCGTTTCTTAGTAAGTTTTAACGGATTTGGCAACATGAGACCGAGCGTTGTCATGCTGTAGAATCAGTTTTTCGTCCCTCTGCTCGTTTTGTGGCCGCTTTTCGCGCAGTGCTCGGCTCAATTGTATCAATTGAGTTCGATACCGTTCCCCAGTGATGGTTTCGTTTGGTTTCAAAAGCTCATAATAAATAACACCACCCTGATCCCACCAAATACACAGCATAACCTTTACAGCGTGAATATTCCGCCGAGCTGACCACGTAGAAGCATTACCGGGCTGTCCCCTTGACTTTTTTCGATTTGGGTTGCTGTAATGAATCCATTTTTCATCACCCGTAATGATGCAATGAAGAAAACCCTTCGTTTTTTGCCGCTGGAGCAGTTGTTCACAGCCGAAAAAACGACGCTCAACGTCTCTTAGCTTCAAATCGGAAGGGACCCAAATTCCTTGCTTTTGAATCATTCCCAATGCATGCAATCGTTTGGAAATAGCTTGGCGAGTAACTCCTAATACTGAAGCAAGCTCTTTTTGCGTTTGGCATGGATCTTCATCGAGCAATGCCTCCCATTCAGCGCCTTCGAAAGTTTTTGGCCTTCTTTCACGCGAAGGGTCATCAACATAGAAATCACCGTCTTTGAAGCGACGGAACCAATCACAACACGTTGTTTCACTTAGAGCAGCACCTTCGTAAATTTTTTGGAGTTCTCGATGCGCTTCAGTCGCCGATTTCATAAAATGAAAGAAGAAAAGCAACACTTCCCACAAATGACGATTATGTGGCACAATATCAGACATTTTCACACAACCAAAAGTCACAAACAAAATCACTTATGTGTCAAAGCTTGGTTCATGTTTACCATATGTCTAAGCTTGGTTCATGTCGTTTTGGATACGTCACAATCGAACAGCACTTACTACTGGAGCCATCTCTTGATAAACAGCGAAAACTTAGTTGCACACCTAATAATTTTAATCAAAATGCCACCTTTCAAATCCAACTAATGTTGCTCGAAATATGACACCAAATTCCATCCGGCGAGAGATGTCTGTGAATACCTTCCCCCAAATTAATAATTAAAATGTTTATACTTACTTTCTTCTTTAAGACTAACTTGTTCCTTGAAATTCTTTCAAACAACCTAAAG
This sequence comes from Merodon equestris, assembly GCA_958301585.1. Lineage (NCBI taxonomy): Eukaryota > Metazoa > Arthropoda > Insecta > Diptera > Syrphidae > Merodon > Merodon equestris. The sequence goes on from OY284413.1 coordinate 44,973,302, forward strand.
GCTAAATTCCATTGTCAATCCACTGCGTATATAATACAAAGAAGTTTCCATTTTTTTTCAGTTTTAGTTATTTATTAAATAAACTTGACAATGAATGAAATATTAAAATTTAAACTACAAATAACACAGAATAATATAAGTACAGTAATAGAAATGATGCTTAACATGCCATGGCATTTTTCGACTGATAAACTACAATACATCAAATTTCTAATGCTGAAAAGGTTTCTATAAGATTGAATAAGTTATTCGAAAATAACTCCGTTTTTAAACTTTTTTAAATTTTTTTTTTTTTTACCTTTAGAGTTTTTGAATAGAGGTTTTATCAACAGCATTTCCTCTCCTATAGTAAGATGTTATCATATATAACTTGCAAATACATATATAAATTGTCAGTAGTAAGTTTATTCTAACCAAATCTCTGTAAATTGTGCAATAGCATATTTAATGTAAAATTTATAATGCTGGGCTGTTTAAGTATATGAATATGAATTAAAATATAAATAATCAAATCAGCAATTTAATATTAATACGGTGAACTTACACTTTTACTTGTTGACTGGGAGAAAATACTGTAGTAAGTATATAGTGTTTTAATAAATATTCTGAAATACTTCTTTTTTCTGTTGATGATATTACAATAAATATAAACAAGAGCAAACATACAACTGAAATAACTTCAAAGTAGTTCTGAGTTTCTGAACAAACAAAGAAAACAGGAAAAAGAACTTGGAAAATCCAAATTATTATATAATACGAGTATATACAGAAAATTTGTTTACTGTTTGGATTTTCTGCCTTTGGCAGCTGAGGCGTGGTTCGTGACATATTATATCAAAGTAAAACATGCTCAGATAGCATTGCCAATTCATCATAGAAACACAATCACTCGAACAATGCTGACAAAATATTGAATTTTATTATCAAAATTCGTGCTCTGTGTAAATGGTTTTTCGCGTATTTCGACCATTTTACGGTCATAATAATCGACCTGCTGAGCAACCAATTTAAGCCATGGTGACTAAATTTCGTATTAAATTCACACTATTGGATATTAAGCCGCCTCCTATATGCACGGATGTATACAGAGGAAAAGATTACTGGTGTGCTCCCTAGTGTTAACGAAGACCGTCTTTTTTCATAGGCCACCGTTACCGTTAATGATGCCCGCTTTCGTTTAATGATATCTTTGCTCAAAACGCACAAGCTGAACCTGACCGACATATAGTTTCAGCCAAGTCGATGGATCATTTAAGAAATGAATTCGGTGAGCAATTTATCTCTCGTTTTGGACTGGTAAATGGGTGTCGTATGAGAATTCGTCATATCAATTGATCAAACATTACACGTGTAATTAGCAAGATAGCAAATAGTCAACATTTGCACAAAATAATCTCTTAAAAGAAAATGGCAAACATTGCTTAATCTACCCAAATAATTTGTATACACTTTTGCAATTTTCGTGGGTCTTTTTAGACAATTAAAAACAAAACGCTTAAAAAATCACATATTACTGACTTTTCCTTTTTTAGAGTAACTTACTCTTCCAAACAAAAAGATCCCAATTATTTTTTAATTTATTTATTCCAATTTTCAAGTGCATTCCCAAATCAATAGGAAAACACAAACTTTTGTAGTGCAAACTAGTATTTTTATGACTGCCGTTGAACATTTATGAGGATAATGTTCTCTGCCTTTGAGCGGCGAGTACAAAATATTTTCTCCGGCTTTAAAACAACTTAATCCTTATGTGTAGCATTATTGGTATATAACAGGGGGGCCAACCTGCGGCTCTTTGAAGCATTATTTGTGGTTCTCGATAAATGTACCCGAGTTCCCTTTACATTTTTGTGTTATTATATTTTAAAAATTTATTATCATTCCGTATGTGTTTCAAAATGTCTTTTTAATTACTGACAACAAATATGAAAGAATAAGTGTAACGTTGTAACAAATTTCATTTCCGTCCAAGTCAAGAATGATATGACTCATCGAAAACTGCGCGAACGAACAGAGGCGTCCGTAATCGACCGACTCCATACTGATTTTGAATTTGTAAACTTTCATTGCAACGGACAGTTGACATTGTGCTCCGGAGGAAACAATTTGTATCACTCTTGCTACGAATATTGTATAATTTGTAATCTTGTAACACCAATCAACATTTTATTTTTCTATTTTGCTTTTTGAATTATTTTTATTATTATTTCTTATTATTATTCCTTATTATTTATTATTATTGTTATTCCTTATTATTATTTTTCATTATTGCTTTATTTTAAAATATGAATTAAATGAATAAAAAATGAATTTGTGAATATGGCATTTAATAAATAACTTTATACAATATTATATAATAAAAACACTTGACCATCCCTGTAATTAGAACTAAGATCACAATTGTACTAAATTAATAATTGTACTAAAACTAGACTAGTACTAAACTATGTGTTAAGACATGTATTAAGCTCTTCTAAAGCTTTAAGCAAGAGTGGAAAGCTCTGAATTTCGGGTATAAAAGGCCACGCAAATTCAGGGTCAGATCACTTCTGGTTGTGATCGCTTCATGCTCACTTCGACGGTACACTACTGCCTTTTGAGTTTGAAGCCTTTACAATTAGAGGACTGAGTTGTATAGTAACGTTCCCAGTGACGGAGGTACACTACCGCCTCTCTGGTTTGAACTTAGATCCAGATCACTTCTGGTTGTGATCGCTTCATGCTCACTTCGACGGTACACTACTGCCTTTTGAGTTTGAAGCCTTTACAATTAGAGGACTGAGTTGTATAGTAACGTTCCCAGTGACGGAGGTACACTACCGCCTCTCTGGTTTGAACTTAGATCCAGATCACTTCTGGTTGTGATCGCTTCATGCTCACTTCGACGGTACACTACTGCCTTTTGAGTTTGAAGCCTTTACAATTAGAGGACTGAGTTGTATAGTAACGTTCCCAGTGACGGAGATACACTACCGCCTCTCTGGTTTGAACTAGATCCGCGGTTACTCTTCCGAATTGAGTTGCCGCCTATTCAGCGGGGTACTGCGTTATTTCGCATATCCTGCGGTAGAGGGCAAACCAATTGTTTTCCCGAAGCGAAAGGTTTTCCACCCTTTCTTCCGTAATTTCTCTGTAATAAAAATTTAAAAAATCTACCATACGGGTTTCACTGTCCCTTCAGGGGGATTTTGCAGAGGACAGACAGACCTACCTCCTACCTGAGAGACAAAGAGCGGAGAAAGAGAGACCACCACCACTCTCCCCATTACAATTTACCCCGCTCACCCAATCTCACCGCTACAATCTGGAATTTTTGGTAAGTTAACTAAATTTGTTTCGTAGTATGTAACACGTATTGATATTGTTTTATTACAATAACACAAAACTTGTATTTCCTAAATTTCTTTATTTATTTCCAATTCTTTTAAAATTATGACGACAGAGAACGAAAATAAAAAAAGAAAATATGAGCAAGAAAATAGAAGTTTTAATAATGAGTGGGAGGAGAATTTCTTTTTTATTGAAAATAACGGAAAAGCATTATGTGTTATTTCTAATTCTACGGTCATAAATTATAAGGCTAGCAATTTACGACGACATTATGAAACCAATCATCCTCAGTCGGGCCCTCAGTATTCACCAAATTCCAAATTAAGATCAGATAAACTTGCTTTTTTAAAATCAAATTAGGTAAACAACAGTCAATAAAGGATTTTGTCATTTTCCTCGAATTAAAAAAAATTGTTCCAATATTAAATAAAAAAAGCTCAACGAGTATAAAAAAAGCTAGAAGGAATATTGACGAAACTCCAAAATAGATTTCAAGACTTGAAATATTTTAAATCGTCTATTTTTTTCTGAATCCATTTGAAATTAACACAATTCAAGGTAAGTTTTCCATTTCCAATATAATTATGACCCAAAAAGCATCTGGGGAATTAGAATAATTAGAGATACAAGAAGATCAAGCTCTACAATTAAAATATAAGTCGATGTCGATTACTGAATTTTGGAAATTTGTACCAGAATCAAAGTTTCTTGAATTAAAAATAAGGCTGTTTGTGAATCATTTTATTCCACTTTAAAATTCGTGAAATCCAAACACCGATCAGTATTAACTACTGAATTACAGCTAATAGGAATTGGAAGACGTATCTCAACCAATTGGAGCAGCATTACGAAGCATGTGGCATTACAGACGATAACAAAAAGCGTGCGTTTTTCATGTCATGGTTTGGAGAAGAAAACTTTGAGATACTCCAAAAGCTTTACGGTGTCAATGACGTGTCCACCAGAAGTTCTAAAGAATTATCTGGTAAGCTGAGACAATACTTTACTTCGAAGATACAAGTTCTTGCAGCTCGATATGAGTTCCACAAAAGTTCAAACGTGAATTGAAGAGACGTGAAGAGGTGACGAAATTTCTCGCTCCGTGCTGATTGTTTATTCTAAAATAACGCAATGTCCGAAAACTGTGCTAAGTGTGATGGAAACATCAAAAGCGACTTTGTTGTGGTGGAGTTTGTGGTTTGAAATTTCATGATAAATGTGCAATTTCTTAAATCTATTATAGTATTAATTACTCATAGAAATGCAATGCCTGTGCTAGTGTCCCAGAACTTGGTTTAGTATGTAAAATTGCTGAACTATGTAAGTAAAATAATTCATTGCTTGCAGGACGAAATTAAATCCCTAAAGAACAGTGTCAACACCAAACCAGCTGAAGCACTTGTGCTAACACCCACCAGTACCTATAGCATAAAGAAAAACAATTCCTCAAAAAAACCAACATCAAATCTTACAATGTAAACATTGCCAAAACTGAAAATGAAACTACAACTGTTAGTGAAGAGTTCATTGAACCCGTAAATCCGCAATGGAATACAGTGTACAAGAACCAGAACACAAAAAAAAAAACTGGAAAAGTCGTAGGCAGGGGTTGAGGTCATATCAAAAAATTACATATTAAATAGTGAAAAAATAACGGAATATAGCAGGAACAATGAATCAAGCCGTTGCGAAGTTGCGTGAGTGGCTTCTGTTTCACCCAACCTTACACCAAACGACACTCCATAGTTACACATGACACCCAACATGCACACGGGTGTAATTTTTTGTGTTTCTCAAAGACTGAGGCATAACTCTAATCATGCGAATAAATGAAGCGCCGGTTGAAGTGCAATGCGAGCCCCCGAGACGAGAAAACGAAGCAGGCAATCGAGCATCGGGGAGAGGTGGCAAAGAAGAACAAAGACGCACGCCCGAGTTACGACGGTCACCCATCACCCCGTCACCCCCTAGACGCCTTAACACCCGCCACACCAATGCCCCCTTACCATCAAACCAGCAGTATCCAGTATGTAGGTCATCACACATCGGTCATCCAACCCACCGACGATCAAACCATGCACATACATATATCATCAAACCAGCAGTATCCAGTATGTAGGTCATCACACATCGGTCATCCAACCCACCGACGATCATACCATGCGCATACATATACATACATATATCAAATTGTAACATTATTATAGGAATTCTTTGTAATTGCGCAGGTGAACATGATCTTGCACAGTAAGCGTCTGGGCAATATCCGCCAGAAGTGCAAGCTCATGAAGTCACCTATGCAAATGGAACTTTCCTTCCCAAGGGAAGAGAAAATTGTAGTCATTCAGAATTATAACGTTAAACCGAATGGTCGAAAAAAGAAACTAAAAGTTGTTTTTTTTAATCAAGGTGCTACCCATAGAACGTATTTCCCGCAGTCAGAACAAAAGGAATTGGAGTTGTACAAACGGAAAGCACATCTGTTGCAGAGGGAAAAAGAGTTGCTGATAAGGGAAAATGAAGTGCTACGTAGGACGACCGAGCTGCAGATATGGGAATAGGGAAATGAGACGATGCGAGATAAGGAGGGAACGAAGGATAGCGGACAAATGATCGACAACGTGCGAGAAAACGATGGCATACGAATGATCGATGAAGGTATTGAAAACGCCGGCAGACCAATGATCGGCAACAAATGATGGTGCGAGTGCGCAAGAAAGTGTCGCAGCAGGGACTGTTTTCATTTCCCTAGTTCTTGTTACAAAAATAAAGTTGGTGAATTACATCCGAAAACATTTATCTTTTATTCCGGACAAATCCCCTCTCCCCACACCACACAACACCACACAAAACATATACAACATATATATGTGGGATTGAGCCAAACAACGACGAGACACGCTACAGTACGAATATAACAGACGTACGGGACTAACGACAGCAGACGATCACGCCACTGGCAGACGACATGACGATACCACACACACACACGAACATGCAGTCCGAACCGTTTTTCCCTATCCCTTTTAGAGTAGAATACAGCACAGTAGCATTCAAGCACTGAGGGCGATAGCACGCATTATTGTCGATCGGATTGTTTTCGCGAAATATCATTGTAACCGAATCTTACATTTTAATAAATATTTCATCGCAAAATAAAGACAAATACCACATTTGGGGGCTCAACCGGGATTCACTAAAATCCTCGTCCGGGATTCACTAAAATCCTCAACCGGGATTCACTAAAATCCTCGTCCGGGATTCACTAAAATCCTCAACCGGGATTCACTAAAATCCTCAACCGGGATATAGTTTCAGTACACTGTACCCGGCGTAATCGAATGTGAGTTGTGCGTGGAAAAAAAAAAGAGGAAAAAAAAACAGAGACAAAAAGTAGAAAGGTGAAAAAAAAAAACACAAAGACAAAGGAAACAGACAAAAGTGAAAAGTGAAAAAAACCCACAAGGGGAAAACGATAAAACGGCGACACTAATCCCGTGTATATGTGTGCCATAAAACCCAGCTGCATCGAACGTACGTAGTACAATATTATTGTGAGTTCGTGTGTCGAGAAAAGAGCCATCAACCGAAAAGCAGCGTGCGTCGCGTCCAGACGAGAGGGAAGAGGCATCAACGAGAAGACAGTGTGCGGTGCAGCGGTAGCGGAAAATCGTCAGCAGCAGCGGATCAACAGCAGCGGCAAAACAACAACAGCAGCAAGAACGTGGAAAAACCGTTTCGGGTAATTACCTCTTTGCTAAATTGTTATTGTGCTGGTTTATTAGATTTTCTGAGTATTATTATTAAAACAAGATTGTTAGTTTGATTTCTTTTGAAAGAGGTATTTGGAAATTGTTAGCGTATAAGATTACTGGAAGGTATTACATATATTAGAGTATAACACTAATTATCATAATAATGAATACTGCGGAGATATTGGGATTAACGGTAGAGGGTTTGAAGGACAGACTGACACAGTTGAATTTGGCAACCACGGGGCTTAAGGCTACTCTGCGTGAAAGGCTTCTTGACTACTACGGGCTACCTCGTCGGTCGGTTGAAGATGAAGAAGAGGAGGAAGGGTTCGAAGAAGCGGCAAGCGATCCGGGGTCCGGTCGAGGCGCACCGTCGCCATCAGTATCGTTTACACTCCGCGATATCGAGGAGTCGTTGGTCCAGTTCGACGGAGCCGGTTCCACAGACGTCAATCTGTGGATACAGGAATTTGAAGAGAATGCGTTGGCGGTTAGGTGGAACGAAGTCCAAAAGTTCATCTACGGGAAGCAGCTGTTGAAAGGTGCTGCTAAACTGTTCCTGAGAAGCCAGACGGGAATTAAGAACTGGAGTCAGTTGAAAGCAGCTCTCACTAAAGAGTTCGGTGCAAATCTTTCTTCGGCGGAGGTGCACCGGCAGCTTAGGGATCGGAAAATGATGCGGTCTGAGTCCCTGCTGGAATATCTGTACACGCTAATGGAGTTGGGCAAGTCGATCGCGCTGGATGATGAGAGCCTTATCGAATACTTCGCGGATGGGATTCCAGACTCCAGACAGAATAAGACGGTCCTTTATCACGCGAAAACGATCGGAGAACTCAAGGCACAGATGAAAGTGTACGAAAGGATCCGGGGTTCTCTTATGCAGTCATCATACTCGAGAGCAAATTTTCGGACCCCAATCCCAGGCCGTACACAGGAAGTCGTTAAGGTAGAGAAGAGGGAAAGATCGTGCTTCAGGTGTGGCGAAACCACTCATTTAGCTAGAGAGTGCCAGCGACAGGTGATCAAATGTTTTCGGTGCGGTCAACCAGGGCATCGAGTTCGGGATTGTAAGATGAAAATGCCATCGACGTCGCAACAATCAAAGGAACGGAGCGGTCACTCTGCAACAACAAGTGGCCAAAACGTCTCGTGGCAGGAGGCTGCGGTTAATCTAACGGTCGGAACGAACCGAATATTTAAAGATATCTCGGTGGGAGGCATTTTACTGAGCGCATTGGTTGATACGGGTAGTGACCTGTGCCTATTGCGGCACGACAGCTTGCTCCTGATGGGTCTTTTGGAGATGGACGCGAAGAAAAGGAACCTGTTAGGGCTGGGACTGAATAGAACAACAACACTCGGTAGCGTCAAGTTGCAACTTGAAGTTAACGGTATTCCGTTGGAGCTCGTATTCCATGTTGTTCGTGAAAACGACATGCAATATTCGGCGATTATAGGAAACGACGTTTTGGAATTGGTCGATTTGGTAATCTCAGACGGAGATGTACAGTTTAGGAGTAAACGAGATAGGTCGATTGACGATGGGAATGTGAAAGTAAGCGTGGACGTGGATGATCGTCGTGATAGTGCCATCAGGGTACGTGAGGACACAGCGGGTCCTGAGTTGGGCGAAGGCCCGGAGCACACCATCGGCCAAGGTCAAGAGGAGCTGGAAGTAAGAGCGCTGAGTGAGGAACTTGGACAACTGTGGTTAGCCGCGGAAGAGGGAGAGTTCAAGGAGAAGATGGATTTGAAACTTGACCATTTGCGTTGGGACTACCGAGAAAAGTTGATGACAATCGTTAGGAAGTACGACCCCGTTGGGCAGGAACCGTCGCCTGTAGTCATGAAGCTGGTGCTGAAGGATGACATCCCAGTGTTTCAAAGGCCGAGACGTATGTCTTACGCAGATCAAGTGGTGGTACGTAAGCAAATAGACAACTGGCTAGAAGAGAAAATCGTACAACCAAGTAAGTCCGAGTATGCATCGCCGATCGTGTTGGTAACAAAGAAGGATGGGACGAAAAGGCTGTGTTGCGATTACCGGAAACTCAACGAGAAGATCACGAGAGATAATTTCAACATGGTGCTGATAGATGAGGTCATAGAACGCCTGCAAGGACAGAAGGTATTTTCAACACTAGATCTGAAGAACGGTTTCTTCCATGTTCCGATGGATCCTGGTTCCCGAAAATATACGGCGTTTGTGACACAAGAACAGCAATACGAATTCTTGTACGTACCATTTGGGATCTCGAACTCACCCGCAGTTTTCGCGAGATACATCAGTGCCATATTCCGGACTTTAATCCAGGCACGTATAGTGGAGGTGTATATGGATGATCTGATAGTGCCATCACAGGATGAGGACGAGGGTGTAGAGAAATTGACAGCAGTCCTGGAAGTTGCGGCTAGACATGGGTTACGTTTTAACTGGAAGAAATGCCAATTCTTAAGACGGCGAATAGAATTCCTCGGGTACATAATAGAGAACAATACAGTACAGCCATCAACGGAAAAGACCAGAGTTATTAAGGAGTACCCAGTACCAACGGACAAGAAAGCGCTTCAACGTTTCCTTGGGCTGACTTCTTATTTTAGAAAGTTTGTGGAAGGGTTTGCTTTGATTGCAAAACCTTTGTCGGATTTGCTCCGGAAGGAAGCGAAATTTATCTGGGAGGATGAGCAGATGATAGCGTTCAGGCATTTGAAGGCGGCCTTAACAGAAGCACCGGTACTCAAGTTGTTTAACCCCAAGGCCGCTACGGAGATACACGCGGATGCCAGCAAGTACGGCTATGGAGCTGTTTTGCTGCAGAAGGACGAGGAAGACCGGTTATTCCACCCTGTGAAGTACATGAGCCGGAAGACGACGGCGACGGAGCAGAAGTACCACTCTTACGAGCTCGAAGTGCTCGCGATTATAGAAGCGCTGAAGAAATGGAGGGTGTATGTGGCCGGTTTGAAATTCACTATAGTCACGGATTGTAACGCGTTCGCTATGACTATGAAGAAAAGAGACGTTCCGCTAAGAGTGTCGAGATGGGCCATGTTTCTGCAGGAGTTCCAGTACGAAATAGAACATCGGGCCGGTTCCAAAATGCGTCATGTGGATGCGTTGAGTCGGATATATTGCCTGTTAATTGAAGACTCGTTAGGTCATAGGATTAAGGAGGCACAGTTAAAGGATAGCTGGATCAGAGCGGTAAGGAAGGTGTTGGAGAAAGATGAGTACGAGGATTTCTACTTGAAAAATGGAGTACCGTATAAAGACCCGGTACAGGAACTGATAGTAGTACCTACGCCAATGGAACAGGAAATCATCGACGTTGCCCACCGCCAAGGACATTTCTCCATTAAGAGGACGGCCGAATTGTTGGCGAAGACTTTCTTCATCCCGGACTTAAGAGAGTTGCTCACCCAAGATGCGATCGAGGAGTTGGACTCCGAACGAGACACCACGCGAGAGGAAGTTCGACGGAATATCGCGGCTATGCAGATGGAGAATAGGAAAACGTTCGACAGGAATAGGAAGCCGGAGTTGCAGTACCTACCCAATGAATTAGTCGCCATTAAGCGCACCCAATTTGGCAGTGGTATGAAGCTGAGACCGAAATTCTTAGGACCCTACAAAGTGACGAAAAAACTCAACCACGGAAGATACGAAGTCGAGAAAGTCGGTAGTCATGAAGGACCTAATGTCACGAACACGGTGGCCGAACACATGAAAAAATGGGGCCCTGTCATTCGGGGCGAATGACGCGTCAGGATAGCCGAATGTGGGATTGAGCCAAACAACGACGAGACACGCTACAGTACGAATATAACAGACGTACGGGACTAACGACAGCAGACGATCACGCCACTGGCAGACGACATGACGATACCACACACACACACGAACATGCAGTCCGAACCGTTTTTCCCTATCCCTTTTAGAGTAGAATACAGCACAGTAGCATTCAAGCACTGAGGGCGATAGCACGCATTATTGTCGATCGGATTGTTGTCGCGAAATATCATTGTAACCGAATCTTACATTTTAATAAATATTTCATCGCAAAATAAGGACAAATACCACATATATATCAAAGAAATGTAAAGTTAATTATACTACATGTACATATATATAAGTTAAACACGACGCTGAGGATTTCTTAAACTTCACAGCATCTGGCACCATGATCAAGTTACACTTTCGCCTTCAATCAACATGCAGAAAAATGCTATACGCACTTGCGTCATCCACAAACAAAATGATCAGGTTACTCTTCTTTATCGCATCCAATTCATATGTTCAAAATGCAAAACGACCGCATCCCATCACGTATACATGATGCACATTAGGAATAAGTTAGGATATAAATAGATGATTTTGTTAGTCAATATGCCAGTTGTATTTCTGATCTATAGTAATGAAGTTCAGCTCCCTTTAAATAACATTTTTTTATTAAAACCCGGAAAGGTTTTTTGACTGGCGCCCGAGCAGGGACCACAGGTCGCGTAGTGAAAAAAATATATAAGACGTCCGCGAGTCGCACGAGTTACAGCCCGAGATCCACACGACACCAAGAAACAACAACAACATGCGATACATTCAGGTCACCAATCGACCACATCAGTTCCCACCATCCTTGGAATCCGATGACCCATACCAGACGTTCACACCGGCAATAGAATTCCACCGAACAAACTGTAACCGTATTCCTGTAATTGCACAGGTGAAATGGAAAACGCCTAATCAGCGTCTGTAGCCCATCCGGCAAAAGTATAAATAACGATGTAAAAGAGAATTGAAATTAATTGTATCAGTTTAGTGTAAGAATAAAGTTGATTTTTTTTATTAATCGCTCGTGGTTTAAAACATAACTCACGCCACCAGCATTACGGAAAATCTGTGGTCGCCTTAACGCGATTGCAAAATTGAAAACTCTGCCGCGTAAGAAGCAGAACTAAGAACTCTGCAAGTGATCAATCAGAAGCAGTTTTCAAAAGAAAAACGTGTGAGTAAGTAAAGGGCCCCGAGCAGCCGTCCAACGGAAGAAAAGGAGGTAGCAAGTCTACCAGCCGCTCACCACCAGGATACAAGCACCAACTTTTTAATGCAAGCGTAAATCTAAAAATATCGAATTTACGAATTAGCACATTATGTTAGCGACAATTAAATTCCTCAAAATGCCTCTATATAAATAAGGTAACACAATTGAGTCCCAAGGTGTAGATCACCTTCAGAATCCTCCTGTCATCAACCCAAACCACAGTCCCATAATAGACGAACGGAACACATTTTTTTGATCGAATACGCTTGGCACTCCTGCGTTGGATACGCTAATATCCTCCATAGTGCTACTTACTCTAGAAAATCAAGGACGAGATATCTTCCAGAAAATTCTAAATCTCACTGCCGATCCTTTGATCAGTGTTGACCATTCCCATTCCCACAGAGTACCAAGACAGACTGCAGGACTTAGACAAGATACCGGACGTAGTGAGAAGCATCCGCGAATTTTCCGGAAACCAGGGAGAGTACTCCTCCTGGAAGAAAAGCGTGGATAGGGTGCTCAAGATATACGAGTCGCAGAAGGGTACACCAAAATATTTCGGCGTGCTTAGCGTGATTCGAAACAAGATCACTGGAAATGCCGACGCTGCTCTGGAAGCGTATAACACCCCGCTAAACTGGGAGAGCATGTCAAAATGCCTCGCCATGCAATACGCGGACAAGCGAGACCTGAGAACGTTGGAGTAGCAAATCTCGACGCTAGTCCAAGGAAGCAGTACAGTCTCAGAATTTTACCAAATGGTATACAGTCATTTATCTGTCATCCTAAATAGGAGTTCGTGCATGGACACTTCGGTGGAAACGTGTCCTGACGCAGACCTACAGGGGCAAGC